>VDFB02379711.1:187334055-187663647 GCA_007258455.2 Sequoia sempervirens
TTACATAAAGTAGAAAACCAACTTTTTTTTTTTGATATATTTTAGTTTGAATTACATATATTGAAAAATTGAAAATAGAAAGACCTAGATTCTTTATGATGGAAGACTAGGCAGATATTTGAATGATGTCATTAAAGCAACACAAAAGAAGTTGTATTGAAAGAGTTGTAGGGAATGACATAATGACATACTTTAAAACAAGTTGAACACGAGCACTAGAAAACACTAGACCAAAGGAAAGAAAAGTATAGCTTCACTGCAACAGAGAGAAATACCAACACACAAAGATGATAAATTTGCACAGAATAATCCAAATGAAAATTGTAGACATGTCAAATTGACATTATGCATCACATTCATTCATCAATTAAATAAATCAGGTTTATTTAATCAATCTCCTAAAGGTTATTGAATAAGTGAATTAATCTTCTAAAGATATCCATTTAATTAAATAGATCAATGATATTTAATTAAATCTCTAATGATCAATTTCTTCTCATTTAATTTAAACAAACCCAAAAGTCTAAGTTGAATGTCACAATCATTTAATATCAGCTTAATTAATCTAATCCCTGATTAAATGCTAATCCTAACCACTTGCATTCTCTAGATTTTGCCACTTGCACAAATAAATCAATTTATTGATTTATTAAAATCAACATTTTCACTCAACATGGAATTTATGGGGAATATTCCCTCAAGTTTGAAAAATATGACAAGTTGATTTGTCCCTCCAACATTGCATTTATTTCTTATTTTCTTGTCCCCCACTCATCTTGTCTCTCAAATTCAAATTTGAAACTCCCTCTCATGGGCACATTTCTCAAATCTTGCACAACCCATAGCCTATCACCACTTGACAAGTGGCCTCTTCTCATTGGTGGATCTTTAGTCCCACATTCACCCATTTGGCCAATCTCTCATTAAAAAAATCTATAAATAAGGACCTCATTCCTCATCAAAGGACACAACATTTTACATGCAAAGTTGCTCTCTTGGTTTGAGAACTGATTTTGCTCTTGATCTCCATTGCATCTCATCATTTTAGCTTTGAGCAAGGATTGGGAAAGGGTCATTTGCACATTTGACACTAATCCACTATGGAATAGGTAACTTGTTAATTGTTTTTATGATGCTTTTAGTCTTTTATTATCATTTGTTGCATTTTGAAGCATTTACAAGGTATTTCATAGGAGCATTTTGATGGATTTGTGAAATACTAACCCTTGCATGAAGTTTAGTGTTTGCATATTTTAATGGATGCTTCATTCTGGCGCTAGAAGGAGGGAATGAACCTGATTTTCTTCACAATTGCACACAGATTTTCTCCGCATTTTCTCATAAATGTTTTTTTTTTTTTTTTTAATGTTTGTTGTGCATTGTTTATCAGTTGGGCATTCATGGAAGTTTCTATATCCATATTACATTTCTTTGAATAGTTTTATACAACGTACCGTGTCTATACTCCTGCAGCCTATTCTAATATTGACTATAGCCTTGGGCATTACACAGTTGAAGTCTGTTCACAATTTTAAATCTGCACCATTCCTTATTTGAAAATTCCTTGCAAATGCTTAGTCCATACATTTTAGTCACTGACCAGCATATAAACCAAAATAAAATAATTGTTTTACTAGTTTCCATTGATTGAAAAGGCTAGCTTGGGATTTGAGCTCATACCGGATGGTATCTTTCTAAATCTGACACAAATTTGATTGACCACGAGCTATCTGTGATAAGTAAGCTATGTTTACTTATGGCATGTTTTCACCACTTATGTTGAACATTGAATCTAATTGCATTTTATATTGTGTCACTTTTTATTCTCAATCTTTAATGTCACATATCATATATGACCATCAATCACTGTCTACTGTCTTCAATTGACACCCATCCATATTGAAAAGAAAATAGTGGTTTACTTTGAAATGCATTTATGAACCACAGAGCCATGTTTTTGAATGTTGGACATAGCTTTAAGGCCGCCAAATGCATTTGCTTGAAAGCTTTCATATGTTGTTCTCTTTGTATGTAATTTTGTTTTTAAAGAGCTGAATGGTTTTCAATATCTAATTGTATTGATAGAGCGTTCTAAAAGTAATTATCTTAAGCTATGGCATGCTTCACGAGCTAGGTGCTTTTTGAAATATTAATCAAAGTTTTTTTATGTTATTCTAGATATAATATTTATAGCGCCATTAGGAAAGCTTTCTGGTCACTACTAAGCATTAAATGATGACTCTTTCCAAATGATGACGCTTTCTATAGATAGGGCAGTTTGTGAGATTATCATTTCCTGATTAGTAGTACATTGTTGGACGTCCACAACATATTTCTAAGCTCCCATCCATGCGCAGTTAGGGAGGATGCTAGAATGGCTATGGAGTTTGGTTTTACACCTAACAGTTGCATTTGCTTAAAAGCTTCTAAAGCCCATTCAGCAAATCTACTTTATGCATATCTGTAACACGATCACACACCCTATTTCTGTCATCACATCCATATATCATTTATTGGCTGCCATTTAATGTATGTGTATTGGAGTCCTGATGCCTTTTCAACGAATCCAATCTTTTCAATAAAAGAGTGAGTAACTTGTGATGGGAGGAAGCTACGCCAAAGGTTGTGGAATTTGACTTCATGTTTGTAGCTCACACTTGAGGCTGGAATTTGAAAGTTTCTAAAAGTGTATTCAAATTAATCTGCATGCCAAATCCTACAATCAATGTATTATGTAAGATAATCTATGATTGAGACTTCTTGTCAAAGGAGCTACATTTTTTTATTTATACTAACAAAGGTTCAGGATTTGGCTTTGCACTTGCCATTCACATTTACTTTTTGAAGCCTTTGAAATGACTTCTACACGCATCTATTACACTAGCCAGTCGCATTAGTTGGTACAAGCATTAAAGGGTGGATTGGTAGTGGTGCTTATTGTTCTCTTTCTATATTTTATAGCGGTGCTTACTGTTCTCTTGTCTTTGTGTGTACCCTTCAATCAATGCATTCCATGAGATGTTATTTGTGTGAAAAATTTTGTCACACAGTCCACATGCCTTGTCTATACATCCACTTTTCATTTTGTCAATTGTAAATCAAATCTGTCCTTGGATGCCTACCACTTGCATTGGATTTGAAAGCTCTTCAAACGTCATTACTGTGTGGCTTTGTACCTCCCGATGGTAGTTGTTTGAAAGTGTTTTAAAGTATCTCTCAATAGTTCTATTTTATGTATAGCCTTATACCCATGGCATGTTATGAGACTGCATTTCTCTGAGGAGTTCTGTCAAACAATCCACGCACCTAGAAGACCATGAGAATGTATTTCTTTCAGTCGGTCTATCAAATGTCTTGCTAAGTATGTACTGATTTCTTTTATGTGCCTTTTTAGATGCAGATGAAACTCACAAAACAATTGGCTGCTAAATAGAAGATTACTATTCAAGTATTCTGCAATTTATCATTCAAATGCTCTACAGTACCATCAGAAAAATAAAGTGCAGGATCAGTGGAACAAGTGAATCTTTGGAATAACTGATAACGTCCTCCTCAAGTTGCTGCTAATAAAGGTGGTCTCCTTTCAAAAATAAAATCAAGTCCAATGACTGGGGGCATAAGAACTTTCAATAGGTTTGGTGCGCCTTAAATGTTGTTTTCTTCCAGTGAGAACCATCTCTTGTGATCAAATCTATCACATCTTATTGGGCAATAGGAAACGTATCAAGAAAGATAAGATGAACAGAAAAAGGGGTCAATAACTATGCTCTTACCAGATCATAACCATTACACTGGTCAATAACTAATAATTGCTTATAATAAATCCTACGTATCTATTTGTATGAGTAGGCAGTCTTGTTAAGATAAGTTCCCTATCACTTTTTTTCTTTTTAATGTGGTATGAATTGTTTGCACAACTGATTTCATAAGTCCAAGACTTAAAATTCAAATCTACTAATAATAGCTTTTGCAGGAGCTGGCGTAACATTGTTAGGAGATAATATATTTTCAACATATGACAAGGGTTGTCAAATCACAAAGTCTTTAAATCTACTTGCTATGTTAATAAAATTGTGAATTCATAGCTGGAATAATCATAATGTTAATGACTTTGGCTTGTGAGATCCACGTGATTTTAAAGAGTTGAATTATTTCTAAATGACTGTTTGGAAGAAGACCTGGGAAAATTGATGATTTTGTGATATGATTGAATGCATTTAATGCTTGTTTTGGCATTTAATATCGATGTTCTCAATAATAGATTTGTTGAGTTGTAAGCAAATTCTTTCACATTTTAGAGAATCTTTTCATATTATTGGTAGAAAAGACTGACTTGTTAAGCAAACTCTTCACTTTTGATTAAGGATTGCTTTAAAGTTTTTGAAAAATAGAGTCACTTATAAATGTTCTTTTAATTGTCATGATCATCCAAATTGTTTGTTCTTTCAATTGATATCATATTATTATTTGAAGTTAATGATAAAAAACAAATTTAATATTTTGATCCACATAATTGTCTTTTTATCTTATAGGTGCAAAAGAAGGAAAGCAAGGAAAAGGCTAACGAAGGAAAACGAAAGGAGGAGGAATGAGGAGGATATGTTAAAAGATCAAAGTTTTTTTAAACACTTTAAGTGTTTGGTTAACACTTCTTCATGAAATTGTTATCTTTCATTTTTAGGACACTAATTTTCATTTGGATTTAAAAAGAACACTTTGGTTTTTTTGCAAAGGCTAAAATGAACTATAGGATCACAACTTACTAGATTTTTTTTTGGGATTAACAAATTGAACAAGGCAATTTCTCACACTTCATTTGGTGTTCTAAAAAATGAATCAAATCATTGCTTTGAAGGATAAAATGAATGTGTGCCTTTATTGTTTTTTAATTATTTACACAGAGTAATATCATCAAAAGATGTATGCACTTCTCTTGTGCCTCACGATGATCTTGAGAATCAAATGGCTTTTGGTGACATTAAGTTACATAAATAATTGCCCATACACACTTCGATTTGGGTTTAAAATTGAACAATATCTTGTGCGAGTGTAAGTGGGGGAATTTTCATGTATATTCTCTTTCTTTGTGCCGTCAAAGATTGATCGAGTTATGGATTTTGTCTTTACTCGCTTTTGTTTATCCTAGAGGGCCTGCCTTGGGGAAAAAGTACTCACCCAAGGGAACGACTCAACCGGTAACACTCTAAAGCCAAGAGTATTTCCAACTGGGATATAACTGTGGATATTGGAAGAAACGCCAATATCACACGGTTGATTCCAACAAGATGGATCTGAAAGGGGACTCTTGTCGTATGGGTCAACTCCTATGAACAAAAAGTCCTCACTAAAACCCATGTGCTAGAATTTTCCAAAATCCTTAATCTATTTGTTGGTGCAAGAATGGTCATTCTGAAGCCGCCCCACACTTTTACGGTCTTTAGTAGAGATGGAAAACATGCCTTGGGAGTTTCATGGGTGTTGATGCTTGGCTGCCCCGTATAAGTGAGTGTCATGGAGGGGAGCTAGTGGGGTCAAGCATCTAACCATTCACTAAAGATAAGTGTAGCTAGACTTGTCCAAGTGGGGATTCAACAAATATTGTCTTACACATCCATAGGGTTGTACTTGTTCTTGGTTTGAAAACATAGTGCTTTATTCGAAAACATTTGCAAAACAAACATTCAACATGATTCTCAAAATTTCAAACCCTTTAGGAGGAAAATATCATTGACCAAATTCTTGTGTTATTTCTTGCCCTTGGGATTACTTCCTTAGAGGTTTCTAAGCACTTGAATTTACATCTCAATTTGCCAACTAAAGTTAAACAATAGGTAACCCTTGCCTTAAGTTCATCAAAGTTTCACATAATATACCTTGTGAAATGAGACGAAGTTGAGACATTGGACATTTAGTTTGAAATCTAATCAAGAGTGTGTTTGTGGTAAAAATAATTCATTAAGCAAAGGTTAAAAACAATTGGACCCCACACATGTGTCTCCAATGATTTCATGCAAAATCAAGATCAAGAAACCAAAGGTGAAAGCCCTTAGTCTGATAGCCCATCAAGAACATCTCTCTATGTTATACGAAGTTAGACAAAGACTAATTTTCAACTTTTACAAGAAAGCTTCAAGGAACAATCCTGGTTTGTATTCATTCTAATACTACCAAAACCCAAATCTTTTTAGAGAATTTGAACATCTTTTTTAGAGAAAAGATTGTTCTTCAATACCTAGGTCTAGGCAAACAAAGAGTCTTTTTTAGGTTCATCTTAGGATAAAATCAAATCAAAATCCTTTACATCCATCCTTCAAAACATCAAAACAAACATCATCTCACAATCACCTTTTGGAAAATCTTGAAATCATCCTTAATACTAGGCTTTTTTGGAAAAATAAAAAATCATCAAAATTATTGAGAAATCCTTGAAAACATTATAAAAATCACCTTTGGCTAGGCATGTGTAGATGCATCCTTTTGCATATGCTTAGACAAAATTTATCAAAACCATCTCATTTAGCTTAGTATATGTAGATGAATCCTTCGTCATATGCTAAGTGAAACTATCATCTTGTTTGGATAGGTGTGGGTAGATGCATCCTTCTCCTCACACATATTCAAATCATCATCATTTGAGAAAATTCATCCTTAGGTAATCATCCAAACATCTTAGGATCTATTTGCTCAAAATCCAAATCCAAATCAAACTCAAGGACAAAATCCCAAATCTAAAAATAAATCAAAATCAAAATCTGCAAGTCCTAAAAGCCTAGTGTCTCATTCAGGATTTATCAAAAGCCAAAAACATTCGTATCATCCTTCCCTAACATCATCATCATATCATCACCTTTTGAACCTCAAGTTATCCTAAAATTTTCCACTTTGAGGCATAAAATAAAGATCAATTCAAAGAACCAAGAGATTCATCTCCCGTTCTTGAAAATTGATCCTTGTTTTATTGTTCAAACTAGATCTCAATACAAGAAGAGCATGGAAACCAACAAAGAAACACCCACTTCAAGTGATTTAAGTCAAACTACTCCGAAAATGAATCTTATTGGGTCTGGAATGCTCATGATTAACCTTTCCACATCATCACAAAATCCGTAAGGGGAAAACCAAGGAGAAGATCTTACTTTTGGAATGGATCATGAAGAAATAACCGAAATGTTACAAAATCCTGAAAACCATAAAATCATCAACATCATGATGAGGTTCAACCCTTCGTTATACATGCTTGAACTAGTGAAACAAGGGGCCAAACTACCTTCGGATTTTGATGTGAGTACCATAGTGGAGACATCATTTCCTCCAATCTCATCCACCATTCCCATCTCATCTACACCTCCATCCCAAAACATCATGCAAAACATTCTGAAAATCATGACATCTATTGCTCCAACCCAACCCAACGTTAATAAGGGAAATACACTTCTCCAGGCTCTTCAAGCACATGCCCTTATTAATAATCAAAACTTGGACACAAATAACACCTTGGAACAAAACATACTTGAAAACCCACTACAAAAGAATGTTCCTCTTACTTTCTGCCATGATCCATCATCATCCTTTTTTCTCGCAACACCACAAAATCCTCTCCTCGCAAATTCGCAAGAGGAAGGAGACATGTTCGGACCGGGGGCATCTTTGACACCACAACATTTTCACAAGAATTGGAACCCCTCACATTCCCACCACTTTAACCATTACCATCATCATCCACACCACTCCTTGGTTTAGGGATTCCCCCTCTACCAAATACCAATCAAACCACCATCCCAAATATCAACCAAAACATTTTACCAAACACTCAAAATCTTTCGTTAATATCACAACAACAGACAACAAATACACAAACAATTGAAACATCATCAAACACCCCCTTAACGTCACAAAACATGGTCTCTCAAGGACCAACCCCATCAACAACACCATCCATCATGCAAAACACCAATATAATTCCAAATCCACCTCCACCCCCACCACCACCAACTTCCACAACATCAAGCCAAAATGATGCAGCATTACAAGGTGCTTTTCAAAGAGGATACCAACAAGTTCAGACACAAAAGGCTAAACAATTGGCTACTCAAGCTACACAAGCCACCCAAATAGCACAAGCCACATTACAAGTACAACAAGCCCAAGCATTATTACAACAACAAAAATAAAAAGCTGCCCAAGCCGCTCAAGCATTGCAAGCACAAAAGGCTGCGCAAACCTTACTACAACAACAAGCAACACAAGCTCAATATTAGGCACAACAAGTTTAGTATCAAGCACAACTTCGTACACAAAGACAAGCAGCGCAATTGCAAGCATATTAACAAGCATTAAAGCAATATCAGGAACAGCAAGAAGCAACACAATTGGCAGCCCAACAACAAGCATTGTTAAAATAACAACAAGCACAACAACAAGCATTGTTGGAATAGCAACAAGCCCAATAGCAAGTAAAAATCTTAGTGCAGCAACAACAAGATCAACAACAAGTGTTGTTCATACAAAAGCAGGTGGAAACCTACCTCACGTGGCACAACATACAAATACCATCAAACAACATGCTGACCAACCCACCCATCCAACCCATGATTCAAACATCCCAAAACACTTTCATCCCACCCCCTGATCCGCAAAATGATGTGACAACACAAATCAGGTTGATTTCGCAACAAGTGCTCGATATGCAATATGGGAGAACAACGAAAACACCAAGCAACTTGTGTCCCTATCCATTTGATAGGAGCCTAGAGATGAAACTATTCCCTAAGGGATTTGAAATCCCCAAATTTGACAAATATTGAGGGATGGGAAACCCTAAAGATCACATCAAGGAATTCCAGGTTCATTGCATGGAGGTCACATATGATGACACTTATCTGATGCAACTACTCTCTAGGAGCTTGGTAGGCCCCACTATAGAATGGTTCTCTCATTTACCTTCAGGCATTAGAAAATTCCAAGAAATTAGAGATGCATTCATTAAAAATTATGCATGCAACATTGCAATGGATGTTAGCCTCGAAGAACTCTACACTCTAAAACAAGGAAAGGGTGAGTCATTCACCTCATTCTTACAACGATGGTGTTCCAAGGCCAATCAGAGCAAGTGGACCATGCCAGAAGAACAACAAGTTTGAACCATCATATCCAACCTTGAAGGATGCTTGGAATTTCATCTTAAGGTTCAGGGTATCACCACATATGATCAATTGATCCCCAAAGCGCTTAGCATTGAAAGAGCCATTGTGAGTCAACCCATTAAATCAACATCATATCACGAACAAAAAAATAACCACCCACCATCAAATTACAATGATAAACCTCGCACGTGGGCAAGGAACAAAAACATCACTAATGATGGCATCATTGACGCCAAGGTGGTCATTAGTGGTCCACACCAAAATACACCCACACCAAAAACTCAAACACAACACCAAAACAATCATCACATGACATACCATCCAAACAACAATCCAACCATCAATAATCTCAATGACCAAAGAGGACCACCTCAACGCAAAACTTATCCCAAACGAAAATACACTACTTTGGGGGAACCACTTGAGGACATCATGAAAAAGTTGATAGATGAAAAACTCATCCAACTTCCTACATTTGAGAATTACCAAGAACCCGATGTCAAACCTCCTTAGTACAATGAGAATCAACTTTGTGAATTTCATAAAATCAAAGGCCACACCACAAACAGTTACATACAACTCATAAACATCATCCAAGATCTCATTGATAAGAGAATCATAAACGTGGAACAACCTATGGGAAATCAGGACCTTAATATATACATGAATCTGATGCCGAATCATGGCAACAAAGGGAATAAAAATGATAAAGGGAAGGGTAGTGTAAATCATATTTATGAATTAGTCATTGCCTCCCTAAATGAAGACTACATGGTCATCACCATCAAGGGCACCCATGCCGAAGATTGTGGAGTCACCACAAGAGGCGGCAAAGTCACCATCGCAAGATCATCCCAACCAAATAAAGTCCCTTCATCTAGATTTGTTCCGCACAGTTACAATGTTGTAGACCAACTTAAGAGAATGCCAACACACATCTCCATCATGGAGTTGTTGAAAATATCATCAGCTCATAAAAAGATCCTTGAGGAAGCATTAGCCTCATCAACTACCCCCGTAGATCTCGATGCGAAAAAATTCCAAGCTATGGTTGAAAATATCATAACGCCTAATCTCATTACATTCTCTGACCAAGATTTTCCCACCCAACCATCTCACAACCATGCACTTCCTTGGAAGCCATCGTAAATAAGAGAAAAATAAAAAGGGTCTTAGTGGATGGAGGTGCGGGTTTGAATATCTGTTCTCTTGGCCTCATCAAGCAGTTGAAAATATCAGAAGATTCCATTCACAAAAGGAAAGGAATCATGATAAGAGAATATGATTATCAAGAAAGAGTGTCTCAAGGCATGATTAAACTCCCTATTCAAGTAGGGCTGACTCTCATGGAAACCACTTGCCAGATCTTAGACCTTGATTTTTGCATATAACATCCTCCTAGGACGTCGATGGATTCATGCGATGAAAGCAATAGCATCAACCTCCCACCAATTTGTGAAATTTACACATAATGGACAAGAAGTTACGATCCATGGAGATCCTGAACCCTTTTCATACTGCAAAAATCTTGAAGCAAAATATTACAAAATCCCCCAAGTACCAAAAAATGATGAGGGACAATCCATGTCATACATTGATCCTACCACCCTCACATCCACTTCTGAGACAGAGACACTCACCATTCCAACCATCTCTAACATCAAGCTCATCATCCAAGAGGATATTTGTAGAAGCTACAGGATCCCTAACAATGCTTTTGTGATAGGAGAGTTACCACAATCTCCTAGATCACAAGGATGCCCACAACAAAATCAAGCTTCCTTATCTCAAACATCTCCTAAAAACTATCCTGAATTCAAAAGCTGGGGAGATCTTGGCCAAGAGGACATTGAGATAGATCCATCACATATTCTATACCAAGATGAGAGACCAACAAATAATTTACCAATGGATGAAAGAAGCAAAGGTTTCCAAATGATGCTTGCAATGGGTTACAACATAAATCAACGATTGGGACAAAATGACAATGGCCTTATAATACCCATCATGCCAAAGATGCGACCAATAAAAAACCTTGGCCTTGGATGTACTCCTCCCAGTATAACCATACGTGGGTGAAGTCCTCTAGTTAGAGTGGTTAATAAACCTTGTCAACCAATAGCAGCAAAGCTATGATTTGCAGCATCTACAAGGTGTGTCCTAGACAACTATACCTTTGATATAACCGATGTCTGTAGTAGTAGCGATGATGAAGACCTCACATCCAATCTACCTAGGTTATTTGAGGATACCACCCTTTGTATGATTAGTACCTTATGTTTCAAATCCAATCATCAAAATTATGAAATCCGCTTAGTTTACCCAAAACTCATCGACTACGACCAACAAGGACCACCAGTTCTTGATACATTAAAAAATGATGAGGCACTTTCAGAATTCATGGGATTGAGGGATAAAATTCCAGATGGAGATCATAAGGTAGGGTTTATAATGGAGTTGGACACACATGCCTATTACAGGGAAACAATTGAATCCTTCAGTCACAAAAGTGAGAAACAAGGAATCATATCCAAGTCCTTGAGTGAAAACCACACTATGGCACTCTTTGACAAGAAAAAAGTAAAAAGAAAGGATGTATCCAAGGGTGAAAACCTCTCTAAGGTGCTCGAGGATGAAGGATTCAATCTTCCTTTAGGAGCTATTCATCAGGAAAAGTTAGCAGTTTTGGCCGAAAAGTGCAATCTTGTCAACCTAGGAATAGAAGAGACTCCGCATATCACATTCTATGCGGAATCACTATTATCAGAAGAGCAAGAACTCCTAGCAGCATTCCTAAGGGAGAGGCAAATAAACTTCGCATGGAGTTATGCTCACATGCCAGGGCTTGATCTAGAGACTGTGGTCCATCACTTAGCGGTGTATCCAGATGCAAAACCTGGCAGACAAAAAATCTAAAAAATGCACCCTCAAATTGCTTTACTGGTAAAAATGGAGCTCAAAAATTTGTTGGATGCAATATTCATCCGACCCATAGATTATCCAAAATGGGTATCAAACTTGGTACCTATTTCAAAAGATGATGGAGCCATTCAAATATGCACAGACTTCAGAGATTTGAACAAGGCATGTCCAAAAGATGACTTCCTGCTTCCTAACATTGACATGATAGTGGACATGATAGCGAGACATGAAATGTTATCATTAATGGATGGATTTTCAGGATATAACCAGATCATGATAGCTAAGGAATACCATGATGCCATTTGGCCTAAAGAATGCATGAGCAACATATCAAAGGGCTATGGCATTGATCTTCCATGACATGATCCATAAAATAGTTGAAGACTATGTTGATGACATCCTAGCTAAGTCCAGAAAAAGATGACCATATAGCAACCCTGAGTTCCATCTTTGATAGACTGGAATAATACAAAGTAAGAGTAAACCCAAAGAAGTGTGTCTTCGGTGTACAATCAGGTAAACTGCTAGGATATATAGTATCAATGAGGGGTATTGAAGTAGATCCAACAAAAGTGAAAGAAATCCTCAAAATGGAAGCACCAAAGACACTAAAACAATTGAAATGCCTCCAAGGCAGACTCCAGTCCATTCGAAGGTTCATAGCGTAGTTAGCAGACAAACAAAATCCATACTCTCACCTACTCCACAAGGGAGTAGCATACAAATGGGATGATAAATATGAACAAGAATTCAACAAAATCAAGGAATATCTACTGACACTGCTGGTCTTAATGCCACCTATCCCAAAGAAGCCATTGATTTTATGTATGTCAGCAATAGGAGCAGCCCTTGGAGCTCTCCTAGCTCAACATGATAAAAACGGAATGGAGAGGGCTATCTATTACATCAGCAGGACAATGGTTGGGAATAAGTTAAACTATCCATTTATCGAGAAAGCATGTCTTGCAATAGTGTTTGCATCTCAAAAATTTAGACACTACATGTTAGCACACAAGATAAAGCTCATTACCAAAATTGATCCCCTCAAGTATCTACTATCAAAGGCAATGCTCACAGGCATAATGGAAAAATGAGCAATGATATTATCAGAATATGACATTGAGTATGTGGAGAGAAAAGCAATCAAGGGTCATGTCATCACAGATCAACTAGCAGAAGCACCTATTTATTCTAAGAATCCTCTTGTCTTATAGTTTCCAGATGAATCCATCTTTAACCTCAACGTAGCTAATCACTGGAAACTATACTTTGACGACTCATACACGCAGCACAAATCAGAAGCGGGTGTCTTCTTCACCACAAGGGGATTGCATACCAAGGTAATACAAACTGGCATTTCCTTGCACCAACAACATCGTGGAATATGAGGCTTTGACTATAGGTCTTAGAATAGCAGTGCAATGGAACATCATAGCTCAAAAAGTGTATGGAGACTCTCAGTTGATTATAAATCAAGTCAATAATGAATATTAAACTAAGGATGACAAGCTCACTCCATACAAGAAATTGGTGGAGACCTTAAAGAATCCTTCATTGAAATAACATTTGAGCAAATTCCTAGAACCAACAGCAGAGCAGTAGATGCCATGGCAACAATTGGGTCCCTACTGGACATCCCTAACAATGTTCCAAAATATGAATTCTTGATTGAGCAGCTTCTTGTTCTAACATTCGAGGTACTGGAATCAAAAAATGTGTGTGAAATCATTGGTCCTGGCGATCCTTGGTATCATGATATCTATACTTATCTTCGCATAGGAGTTATACCCGCTGGCCTGCCATCAAACCTAAAATGAACCTTTGTTAAAAAGGCATCTAGATTTGTCATCGTAGGTGATACCCTGTACCGTAGAAGCATAGAAGGTAGCTTACTACATTGCTTAAATGCTGACGAGGCATTAACCGCCATAACCGAAGTACATAATGGTATCTGTGGTTCACACTCGAGTGGAATGACCATAGCCAAGAAACTGCTGAGGATGGGGTATTATTGGCCCACAATGGAACAGGAAGCACATGATCATGCTAGAAAGTGTCTACAACGTCAGCAGCATGGTGACCTCATCCATGCTCTAGCTCAAGAGCTTCATCCTATCATCACACCATGGCCCTTCTTGCAGTGGGGACTTGATTTAATTGGAAAAATCACACCCACCTCATCCAATGACCACAAATTTATCATAACTACAACTGAGTGCTTCACAAAGTGGGTGGAAGCTATACCCATGGCGTATATCACTAGAAAGCAAATCTCAAAATTCATCCTGAATTACCTCATATGCTGCTATGGTGTTCCACAAGCCATTATCTCAGATAATGGGAGACCATTCAAAAATTAGGAAGTCTGTGACTTATGCGATAAATTCAAAATCCAACATCGCTTTTCCACCCCATACTATCCCCAAGGCAATGGCCAAGCAGAAGCTACAAACAAAACCATTTTGAAAATCCTCAAGAAAATATTCAATGACGTAGGTCATGACTGGCATCTACAGCTTAATCCCGCCCTCTAGGTGTATCGAACCAGCATCTACACACCCACTGGTGCCACCCCCTTTTCCTTGGTCTACAGATCAGAAGTGGTACTCCCCATTGAGATTGATCTCCCATCCCTTAGGATATCACTGCAAAACCTCATCACAGATGAAGAGTATCAAGTGTCAAGATTGAATGAGCTAGAGCTACTGGATGAGAGACATATAAATGCTTTGAATCATTTGCAAGTCTATCAAAATAGACTCAAAAGGAGCTACAACAAGAAAATTAGAAGCAGGAAGTTCCAAGTCGGTGAACTGGTCTTAAAAGAAAATAAGAAGAATGTCCCAAACCCAAGCAACAAAGGAAAGTTCGAACCTAATTGGTTAGGACCTTTTGTCATCACATCAAGCTATAAATCAGGGGCATATCAGTTATCAACACCTGAAGGAGAACCTCTGCAGGATCCCATGAACAACTCCCATCTCAAAAAGTTTTATGCCTAAATCTTTCAAGGTATAGAACCAAAAATCCAAAAAATTAGAAAAAGTCCTAAAAATGGTTACTTCGGCGAAAACCTCGCAAACAGGCGTCTTGGTAACAACAAAAAAATAAAAAAAATAAAAATCCGAAAAAAATTTAGAAAAAATGATCAAAAATAGTAAAGAGAAAAATCGTCCTCTAGTGAAAACCACTTTTGTAATGCCCCGCCAAGTAAACCCCAAAGGACATCAAAACACTACACTTTTTTTTTTAATGTGAAACATTGTATAAGTAGGAAATGGACAATCTTAACATGGAAAGCAATTATGCATTTGCAAAGTTATCTACGTCCTCTGGGGTACAAGGAACGGTCATTACAAACACTAAACTTTTATCCAAAAGAAAGCAAAAGAGAAACATAAGAATAACATACATTCAACCATAATTATAAGAGAGATACAATATTTTATTGCGACTCATTTCCTAGTTTCATGTTACAATTGTGGAGCATATTTCCACATATAGAACACATCATAGATACAATGGTACATTAAATAGAGCTTCCCTTATATCATCAGGAAGAATACATTAAGTACATAGATGAAGTTTATGGTACAAAATGGAGGAGAGTCTTCATCCAAATGAAGCTTTGGAACTCTGCATCCGCATCTATATCGCGAACACATCTTGGGAACCCAATGGGTGCATAGCACATTCCAACCGACCATGTGGACCCGAAGGTCCACCCCCCATGCTAGGAAATGACAAGAAAGGGTCCACATCCAATAAGATCAAGTAAAAGAGACTAACATCAACACTGACATAGAACAACATCCCATCGTACATCAACAAGCACATTCACAAGTACATCAACAAGTACATCAAGTAGTATATCGACAAGTACATCATCATGTACATCAACAAGTACATCAACAAGTACATCAATAAGTACATCAATAAGTACATCAACAAGTACATCAATAAGTACATCAATAAGTACATCAACAAGTACATCAATAACTACATCAACACTTCTAGAGGCTATCAAGGAAAGAAGGGTAAATGGATACTGTGGGAGAGTGTCATCGCATGGCCTTACATGGATTATCTAGGCAACCTATCACAAAGTACCGCCTCCATCTATGGTTATCCAGGCAGCCTATCTCAAGGCACCGCTCCATAGGGTGACTCATGCGGGACCACTTACCTTTCATGAGGACAAGGCAGTGATCTTACCAATAAGGTCTTCTCATCCCATCCTTAGTCTGTGAAAGCACTAACGGTATGGGTGAGGCACATCATTAATCTTGTTTAATGTTTTAGCTACCCAAACCCACTAGTTTATTAATTATATTATCACTTGTTTAGGAAACTCTTCCATAGGTTACCCTAATAGCCCCTTTGTGCGCCAGCCCCCATGAAGAGCCACCCTCCCCAACAGTTCCACAACAAAGCTCACAACTACAAGGGGTGTACCAAACATAAAGGCCATAAAATGAAAACACATGCAAGGCATGTACCATCTTGCTCATAATTACCACCAAAATGCAAGGAAACCATGGAACAAGGTACACCCATGAGCTCAAAATAGAATCACAATCAATGGAATTCAAAGGTCTAATCATGAGAATATTCAACACACACAAAAGGTTCCCATCGCCTCTGGAAGTCTAACAGTCTACCACCCATGGCTATCAAAAGGAAGTAACTTAAACATTTGGGTTCCCATCATATCCAAAATATATCTAGACATAAAATTACCCTAAAAGTGCAATTAAATAAGAGGGAAATATGAACAATGAAGAATCACTATTATGCATAAAGAATCAATACCAAGGAGTATACAGATTAACTAGATAACAATCTAACATGTACAAAATAAGTCATAAATATCTTTTCACTTATACGAAAACATAATCCAACCCTACTCAAGATAGTGTAAAGAATCATTAAATGATTAGCCATAATTAAGTGCATTTCAGATCAGAACATCCTTAAAGTGAGTAAGCCCTAGAATATGGTATACAGTTAATTACTTTTAAACTAAATAACTTTAATTAAAAATTTACTGTCCTCCTTAGCTAATTTAAATTTTTAATTCCAATCTGAGCACTTTTATCACAACACGGTCTAATGAAAAAAAATTGTAATTACATTTAACTTTTAATAATTAGAAATTAAACTAATTTTTTTAAAAGCTAGTTCAAATTTTTAATTCCAATCTGAGCACTTTTATTGCAACACAGTCTAATGAAAGAAAATTTAAATACATTTAACTTTTAATAATCAGAAATTAAACTAATTTTTAAAAATAGATCTAACCTATAATTTTTAGCAACTGTTAATTACATTAGAAAATAACATTGCTTCAAAATAATTAAAGTTTTAAAATATGATCTATATATTTATATTTGTTACTTAAAAGATAAATTAAATTTACGGCAGTAATTTATTCAAAAATATCTCATACATGCACATCACAAATCATTAGTAATAAAATTTGTAAATAGTTTAATTTTAACTAAACTTGTAATTAGAAATAAAAATAAAAATTATAAAAAAATAAATTAGAGGTACTTGTTCATTATTCCCATATATATTACTTTTATTTTAAAAGAAAGCTGAAAATAAAGAATAAAAGAATATTCTTTTTATTTTAAAATGAATGGTAAAAATACTTAACCTTTATTTTAAAAAGGAATGGTAAAATACTTAACCTTTATTTTAAAAAGGAATGGTAAAAATACTTAACTTTTATTTTAAAAAGGAATGGTAAAAATAATTAAGGGGATAAGTTCTTTTAGCATGAGTATTATTATTATCACGTGAGGTTTGCAGCAATGTGTTCGGGGAAAAGAGTTTACCATTACTTAATTTCCGTTTAATAAACATACCCAAAATCATCATCAAAGCCCTATTTCAAGCAAATGCAATTAGCAGGTGTAAAGACAAAAATGTTATTCCTAACGTATAAATACTTCAACTGGGAAAAGGTTGTGAAGGATATCAGGAAGGTTGTTTAGATTTATGTATCCTTCAAAGTATAACTACTGTAGCTGAGACAGGTTGCCAAAGACATCAGGGAAAATATAAGCAGCAGTCAGAAGCAATAACCAACGCCACTGGTGATAGCAATGACGGGTTAGCAGCCAAAGAATAAACATGGGTGGGGTTAAATTAAAATAAAACATGAAGAATAGCAATATAAATTACCTTCACCCCCTTTTGGTGTTTCCTAAAAATACATTGACCATCTGTGGTAGCCTGATAGTAAAATAAATAAATAAATCAAGAAGGTGATTTAAACCTTTAAACTTCCTATTTTGTTTAAATGCTACAGATGACACGAGTAGACAATGGAAATCAGAGAGATTACCTAAACCTCTACAACACTCTGTGTACAAGTGTTTCTGTTGTAACCAGATGCCAACAGTATGAGGAAGGTTTATAAATTATTATGCCTTTTTCCAGTCTATAAGCTCCAGCTATGAATGATTTTCATGGTATCTAAATGGCTGAGAGGGGAGAAGGAGTGTACCTATTTACTGCAAGAAGGCATTCTAAGTGCAACAGCAAGAATGTGTTTAATTTTCTACGTCCCTCCAAATCTAAAAGTTGTAGCTGTGACAGATTGCTAATGATTAAAGGCTGGAATAGGTTGACAAGGAAGTTAGGAAGATTATAGATGGAAATGCCTACATCATTATTTTCTCCCAACACTGTTATATTACCAGATTGCGAATGCTGTGAGGGAGGTTGTTTAAATTTACACACCCTTCTCAGTGAAATTCTGAGACAGTGATAGGCCACCCATGGTATCAGGAAGATTATTTATTCTAAAGAAAGAAGGAATAACTCAACGCCACTAGTGAAGGCAATAAAGATAGTAGCTAAAGAAAGATAATGAAGGAATTCAAAAGAAAATTAACGCATGAAGCAAAGAAAGAAATAGAATACATACAGACCTAAGCTATTTATTTTAACTCACAATAAAAAAAAATATTAAAGGGACCAACCTGAAGGATTTGTAGTTGGAGATGGGGATATGCTGAAATTCCCTCTGCAACTCCCTCTATTTTCCCTTAATATCCTCTCACCAAGAATTGTTTTTCTTTTTCCACCAAATTATTCTATCCCTTTTTCTCCATCACTCCCCAATAAATTGCAGAAAAAAAATCCAAGGTTTCTCCCTAAAGCCAGGAATATAGCTGGCAAGCTTACCTTTTGTTTTCATTTTACACTTGGCATCTTATGTTTACCCTGCTTAACACTTGGAGGAATTTAGCAAAATAGAAATCTACCCCCACTATTCTTGACTGCAGTAACGGAAGGAATTACAATGTTAAATTGATTTACTCAAAACTAATTTAACCCATATTAATTCATGCTTATTAAATTTAATGAAGACTCGGGTGGATAAATTTTTAATATAATTATATAAATACATATATATCTAATTATTATTTATTATTTGAATTTATTTTTAAAAATTTACTTTAGGGGTAATATTATATTACATCCCTCCATCAAATCTAATATTTAAAACTTATCAAGTAATTTAAATTTAAATCATAAACTCTGTGAATTTAAATTAAAATGAACATTATGTAATTTTTATTTTTCATTTGAATTTCAATATAGTTTAACCTTTACATCCATCTAATATTTAAATTTATTAAATCCATATTATAAAAATAAGCTATGAAGCTTCAAAACAAGGACCAAATGAACATAACAATGACTATGCCAGATACTTAAACACATGAATAACCAATAATGATACACAACTAAATAACACAGTAAACGCATCAAGATTTTCAACTTGAAATGATCAACATGAAACAGTACAATACCATAACGGGATGAACTACTGACGAACGACAGACATGGACACTTCCTTGTCAAATCCTTAAACTACGTCATAACCATTGGGTACATTGGGCACGCTCAAACTTGAAAGTGCAGGTGGAGTCGGTGCCAGGTACCTGCAGTCCTGCATAAAAACAAGTGTTGGGACAACATATATATATAATGTCAAACACATTGTGAGAGAGAATTGCGGTGTGGCAGGGCGCTCACGTATGAGCGATGCAACACCGTCCCCCTCACCCAAAACTCAAACATCAGCACAACATCCTACATAGCATGAAATGAGTATTAAACAATTTACATAGTCACACAATATAGCATAATCAGGAAAGATGGTACCATGCATCATTATATTATCAGCATCATAAAACACTATCATGTGTATCCAGGCAAGACACATAAGCTCAAATAGGAAAAACAATCACCAATGTAATCTCGAGTCTACAACAAATGTAAACAGTATCCACATAGAACAAAAAGGAATAGTATCATGAGGGGCGCTACATCCTCCCCCTAGAACTAGGCTTACTCCTGGAAGCCAGAAAACAAAAAAGGAAAAGACTCTCGGATGTGGGAGGCATCCTCCCATGATGCTGACGACTCATCATTTGGGTCCCATTGGACCCTCACCTGCTTAATCTCTCTGACCCTGAGGATGAGTCTCCTATGCTACAGCACGGCGACGGGCTCAAGTGCCAGCTGCCCATCCTCGACCTGTAATGCATTCCAATCAAGCACGTGAGAAACATATGGATGATAGGGCCTGAGTACAGAAACATGAAACACATCATGAATGCACAATAGACTAGGTGGCAACGCTAGACGATAAGCAACAGGGCCAATTCTCTCCAACACCTCTAACGGTCCCACAAAATACTTCTTTTGTCTATCCTGAGTTTCTACTAAGTGCTCTTTGATGCGAGCAACCTGTTGTTCCATATCCTAAAGCATTTCAGGTTCCAAAAGAACTCAGTCCTCAAGACGATCCCAACTCAACGGGGTCCGACAAGGACAGCCATATAATGCCTGAAAGGGAGCCATGCCAATGGAGTTGTGATAACCATTATTATAAGAAAACTCTACCAGATGCAAATAATCCTCCCAACGAGATTGTTGATCCATTACATACATACGAAGCATGTCCTCAAGAACCTGGTTGACTCTCTCAGTCTGACCATTTGTTTCAGGATGGTAGGCAAAACTAAAGTTCAGTTGGGTTCCTAAGGAATGCTGCAATGATGTCCAAAATGCAGAAGTGAACATTGGATCTTGATCAGAAATGATCTTTTGCAGAATCCCATGCAGTCAAACAATATCCTCCATGAAAATCCTAGCTACAAAGGAAGCACTATAAGAGGATCGAATAGGAGAGAAGTGTGCCACCTTGGTCAACCTATCAACTATGACCATGATAGCATCACATCGACGAGAAGACATTGGTAATCCAACAATAAAGTCCACTGAGATGATATCCCATTTCCATTCAGGAACAAGATGAGGCTGTAAAAGACCTGCGGGATGATGATGTTCTGCCTTAACTCTCTGACATTCAAGACATCTTGCCACAAAGTCTGCAATATCTCTCTTCATTCCAACCCAAAAGTATAGTGAATGAAGATCTGCATACATCTTCTTGACTCCCGGATGAGCAGAGTAGGGAGCTCGATGTGCTTCAGTCATTATTAGGGTACGAAGACCCTCTATAGGAGGTACATACATACGACCCAAAAATTGCAAAAGCCCATCCGATTCCAAAACATAGCCAAAAAACTTTTCCTCTAGAACCCTATCTGACTCAATTTCTGCCTTCACTTCCTAATACCAACTATCTGTGGGAAGTGATGTGAGAATCTGGCTCCTCAAATCCACACTAAGAGTTATTGCAGATATCTCATGTCTCCATCGACTCAAAGCATCTGCCACTACGTTTTCCTTTCCTTGGATGTACTTAACCTCAAAATCATATTCACAAAGAAACTCCATCCATCTCCTCTACCTGGCATTTAGGTTCGGCTGAGTAAAAAATGTTCTGCAAGCTGTGATCGCTATGAAGTTCAAAATGATGCCCTAGTAAAAAGTGCCTCCATCGCACAAGGGTATGGACAACCGCAGCTAACTCTAAATCATGCGTAGGGTAATTTAGCTCATGGTCCTTGAGCTTGCAGGACTCAAAAGCAATAACATGACCTTCCTACATTAAAACAGCTCCCAAACCTTCCAAGGAAGCATCTGTACATACTACACATTCCCTAGTAGGATCAGGAATTGCTAGGATCGGAGCACTGGTCAACTTATCCTTTAGGGTTTGAAAAGCTAATTGACATTGTTCAGACCAAATAAACTTCTTTCCTTTTCTCTAAAGGGTCGTGATGGGATGTGTAACCCTTGAAAAACCCTCCACAAATCATCTATAGTAGCCTGCCAAACCCATAAAACTATGAATCTCAGGAACATTCGTGGGTGCAGGCCAATCAACAATGGCTTGGACCTTTGAAGGATCCACAGAAATACCTTCACTAGAGATGATGTGACCCAAGTATTTCACTTCATTCTTATAAAACTCACACTTAGACAAATTAGCATACAATTAATTGTCTCTTAAGCACTGCAACACCTGCCTCAAGTGTACTTCGTGCTCCTCCATAGTTTTTGAGTATATCAGAATATCATCGAGGAACACTAGAACAAATCTATCCAAGTAGGTATGAAAGACTCCATTCATTAGGCACATGAAAACTGATGGCGCATTTGTCAACCCAAATGGCATAACAGTGAATTCATAATGCCCGTATCGAGTGTGAAATGTTGTTTTGTGAATATCGGCTTTGGCTATCCACAATTGATGGTATCCTGACTTAAGATCTATTTTAGAAAATACCTTAGCCCCCTTTATTTGATCAAAAATGTCATCAATTCTTGGCAAAGGGTATCGATTCTTCATTGTCACCTTGTTAAGCTGCTTGTAGTCAATGCACAATCGGAGGGAACCATCTTTCTTCTTTACGAAAATAACTAGTGCTCTCCACGGGGAAACACTAGGATGAATGAACCCTTTTTCCAAAAGTTCCTCTAACTGCAAACAAAGCTCTTGAAGCTCTTAAGTTGTCATCCGATATGGAGCCCGAGATATAGGCTCAGCCCCAGGTACAAGGTCAATTCGGAAGTCAATGTCATGCTTTGGTGGCATTCCCGGAATCTCACTCGAAAAAACATCTGCAAATTCCTTAAGGAGATGATAGTCATCCAATGACACCTCTTGACTTTCTCCCAACTCCAAGTCATTGATTGATATAGCAAACAACTGACAGCCTTGACGGAAACACCTCTTCAATTGCATAGCAGAAATCATCTGCAATGAGATGGGTCTTTGTATGCCAATGATCTCTACTTCATTTCCTGAGTCATCTACACACCGCACAACCTTGTGGCAACAATCAATTATTGCACAATGAGCATTCAGCCAATCCATGCCCAAAACAACATCATAGGACCCAAGGGGTAGAATTCGAAGGTCCACCTTAGTCACCGATGACCCAATTTTCAAAACACAACCCTGAACAAATGATTCAACTGCTACTTTTTCCCTGGAGGCCAATTCAACTTGCCACTTAACACCTTACCTTGCTGCCACTAGTCTACAACGCTCTACTACTGAAGGGGAAATAAATGAATCTGATGCACCAGAATCAAATAAAATAGATATACTAGTGCCTTGTAACACACCTGATGCCTCGACCATAGTGCCCTGATGATCCGCTTGACAGTTGTCAACCATTGCAAAGACTCGATGAGATCTTCTTGCATCACCCACTATTGGCTCAGAAGTGGTTGGCCTCTGATTAAACCCTGAAGTCTTCTTTTGTGGACATTTCCTAGCAACATGTCCCTGTTGACCACAAGAGAAACAAACTGTATTTCAACCAAAACCTCCACCTCCTAATGGAGCACTAGCCTATTGGTAACTGCTCCGACTAGGAGCTGACTGTGAGCTTTGAGTAGACTGCTCAAAACGGTCATGCTGATTACACTGCCAACTCCGATTATTTTTAAACTGAGTTCTACTGCCTTGTTGAGATTGGAAACTTTTGTGCTTAGACTGTGATTGTTGTTTTTGTTGTCCACCCTTAGAAGGCGCATGATGACTCCTTGAAGATCCTAAAGTTTAAGGTTTCCCACCTCGAGAACTAGTACCAAAATTAGATGCACTACCAATCTGCACCCCTGTGTGACCTCCCAATGCCATGGCTAAATTTTCCTCTACCAGACGAGCCTTCTAAACGGCTACCTCCATTTTTTTTGGTTGGAAGACTCGAACACCTCCACTAATTTGGGCATTTAATCCCCTGACAAATTGTTGTACAAGCATTCCCTCATCATTGCCGATTCCTACATATTGCTTGAGCTCATAGAATCGACACTCATATTGATCAACTGACATTGCCATTTGTCTTAGCTCATGAAACTCATCTGCACGACGTTGTCTCCAATGATTTGAGAGGAACCGAGCCCTAAATCTCTCCAAAAACAATTCCCATGTCACCATGCTAATGTCCAAGTATAGCTTTTCTTCTTCTAGATGCCACCATGTAGATGCAAAGCCTCTAAGGTGCATGATGGCGCACCTAGCCGAGGTATTGTTGCCATATGGATGCATTGCAAAGCAACGATCCAAGTCTATTAACCAAGTTTCTGCCTCAAGTCCTCCGCCAACACCATCAAAAGTGGGAGGATGAGCTCTAAAAAGATCCCTCATGTGACCTGCCACCACTGCATCTTGCTCTGCTGATACTTCCTTCCACCTCAGAGACCTCTCCCTTTCCCTCTCTACTTCCTGCTCTCCTTCTGGCCTAGGGCCTAAATGGCCAAGTACCTCCTCCAACAACTGTCGTAACTGCAAACCATCCATTCCTGGCTGCACTGAATTTGGACCTCTTTCATCTGAATGATTTTGAGATCCCTGTTCTTCCTCACGTTCTGATTCATGGGAACTTTGTGATGGAGTACTTTCATGGATGGCTCTATGGCCACCACCCCCTCGGCCAGTGCCACGGCCATGACCTCTAACCCGAGGCATGCTCCTATGTGACATTAGAGAGGAACATGTCATATCAAGAGCTAAGCACAAAGGTTAGCTTAATGGGCACAATTAACCTAGAGTACCCAGAGTTGAAAACCTTGGCTCTGATACCAATAATGTAATGCCCCGTTGAGTAAACCCCAAAGGACATCAAAACACCGCACTTTTTTTTTTTGAATGTGAAACATTGTATAAGTAGGAAATGGACAATCTTAACATGAAAAGCAATTATGCATTTGCAAAGTTATCTATGTCCTATGGGGTACAAGGAACAGTCATTACAAACACTAAACTTTTATCCAAAAGAAAGCAAAAGAGAAACATAAGAATAACATACATTCAACCATTATTATAAGAGAGATACAATATTTTATTGCGATTCATTTCATAGTTTCATGTTACAATTGTGGAGCATATTTCCACATATAGAACACATCATAGATACAATGGTACATTAAATAAAGCTTCCCTTATATCATCAGGAAGAATACATTAAGTACATAGATGAGGTTTATGGTACAAAATGAAGGAGAGTCTTCATCCAAATGAAGCTCTAGAACTCTACATCCGCATCTATATTGCGAACACATCTTGGGAACCCAATGGGTGCATAGCACGTTCCACCCAACCATGTGGACCCGAAGATCCACCCCCCGTGCTAGGAAATGAAAAGAAAGGGTCCACATCCAACAAGATCAAGTAAACAAGACTAACATCAACACTGACATAGAACATCCCATCGTACATCAACAAGCACATTGAAAAGTATATCAAGTAGTATATCGACAAGTACATCATCACTTACATCGACAAGTACATCAATAAGTACATCAATAAGTACATCAACAAGTACATCACTAGGTACATCAATAAGTACATCAACAAGTACATCAATAAGTACATCAATAAATACATCAATAAGTACATCAATAAGTACATCAACACTTCTAGAGGCTATCAAGGAAAGAAGGGTAAATGGATACTACGGGAGACTGTCATCGCATGGCCTTACATGGATTATACATGCAACCTATCGCACGGTACCGCCTCCATCTATGGTTATCCAGGCATCCTATCTCAAGGCACCGCTCCATAGGGTGACTCATGCAGGACCACTTACCTTTTGTGAGGACAAGGTAGTGATCTTACCAACCAGGTCTTCTCATCCCATCCTTAGTCTGTGAAATCACTAACGGTATGGGTGAGGCACATCATTAATCTTGTTTAATGTTTTAGCTACCCAAACCCACTAGTTTATTAATTATATTATCACTTGTTTAGGAAACTCTTCCATGGGTTACCCTAACTGCCCCTTTGTGCGTCGGCCCCCATGAAGAGCCACCCTCCCCAACAGTTCCACAACAAAGCTCACAACTACAAGGGGTGTACCAAACATAAAGGCCATAAAATGAAAACACATGCGAGGCATGTACCATCTCGCTCATAATTACCACCAAAATGCAAGGAAACCATGGAACAAGGTACACCCATGAGCTCAAAATAGAATCACAATCAATGGAATTCAAAGGTCTAATCATGAGAATATTCAACACACACAAAAGGTTCCCATCACCTCTGGAAGTCTAACAGTCTACCACCCATGGCTATCAAAAGGAAGTAACTTAAACATTTGGGTTCCCATCATATCCAAAATATATCTAGACATAAAATTACCCTAAAAGTGCAATTAAATAAGAGGGAAATATGAACAACAAAGAATAACTATTATGCATAAAGAATCAATACCAAGGAGTATATAGATTAACTAGATAACAATCTAACATGTACAAAATAAGTCATAAATATCTTTTCACTTATACGTAAACATAATCCAACCCTACTCAAGATAGTGTAAAGAATCATTAAATGATTAGCCATAATTAAGTGCATTTTAGATCATAACGTCCTTAAAGTGAGTAAGCCCTAGAATATGGTATACAGTTAACTAATTACTTTTAAACTAAATAACTTTAATTAAAAATTTACTGTCCTCCTTAGCTAATTTAAATTTTTAATTCCAATCTGAGCACTTTTATCGCAACACGGTTTAATGAAAGAAAATTGTAATTACATTTAACTTTTAATAATTAGAAATTAAACTAATTTTTTTAAAAGCTAGTTCAAATTTTTAATTCCAATCTAAGCACTTTTATTGTAACACAGTCTAATGAAAGAAAATTGTAAATACATTTAACTTTTAATAATCAGAAATTAAACTAATTTTTAAATGCACGTGAAAACAGATCTAACCTATAATTTTTAGCAACTGTAATTAACATCAAAAAATAACATTGCTTCAAAATAATTAAAGTTTTAAAATACGATCTATATATTTATATTTGTTACTTAAAAGATAAATTAAATTTACGGCAGTAATTTATTCAAAAATATCTCATATATGCACATCACAAATCATTAGTAACAAAATTTGTAAATAGTTTAATTTTAACTAAACTTGTAATTAGAAATAAAAATAAAAATTATAAAAAAATAAATTAGAGGTACTTGTTCATTATTCCCATATATATTACTTTTATTTTAAAAGAAAGCTGAAAATAAAGAATAAAAGAATATTCTTTTTATTTTAAAATGAATGGTAAAAATACTTAACCTTTATTTTAAAAAGGAATGGTAAAAATACTTAACTTTTATTTTAAAAAGGAATGGTAAAATACTTAACCTTTATTTTAAAAATGAATGGTAAAAATATTTAACCTTTTATTTATTTATTTATATTTTTTTTTAGACTACTGTAACCGGGTAGCACCTTCATAAACCGAGGCTGGTAAACTTTTTAACGGATCACTCAAGGCACACTCGTACACGGGATTCGGGAGACTAGAACTCGTGACCAGCAGATCCGCAACGGAATTACTTAGCCAACTGAGCTAGGGCCCCCGCCCAAAATATTTAACCTTTATTTTAAAAAAGGAATGGTAAAAATACTTAACTTTTACCCCTATACATACATTTATTTATATTTTAATAACTTTATTAGATAGTGGGGGCTCCCTTCAAAACTATTTTATGATGAAAAATATAAATCATAAATATGTTTATATTTATTCCTTGCTTTTAGGTTAAGAAATTTCATTTCCTAAGATGTGTTAGGCTAAATTTTAGAGGAATTAGTTTTCCTCCCCTTTCTATCCCCACGTATATCTCCCACTCCTTTTTGTTTTAAATTAAAGAACAAACTTCCACTCACATGATATCAAGGCTACAAAATTAAGGGGATAAGTTCTTTTAGCATGAGTATTATTATTATCACCGTGAGGTTTGCAACAATGTGTTCGTGGAAAAAAGTTTACCATTACTTAATTTCCATTTAATAAACATACCCAAAATCATCATCAAAGCCCTATTTCAAGCAAATGCAATTAGCAGGTGTAAAGAAAAAAATCTTATTCCTAACGTATAAATACTTCAACTGCGAAAAGGCTGTGAAGGATATCAGGAAGGTTGTTTAGAGCATGAAGAATAGCAATATAAATTACCTTCACCCCCTTTTGGTGTTTCCTAAAAATACATTGACCATCTATGGTAGCCTGATAGTAAAATAAATAAATAAATAAATAAATCAAGAAGGTGATTTAAACCTTTAAACTTCCTATTTTGTTTAAATGCTGCAGATGACACGAGTAGACAATGGAAACCAGAGAGATTACCTAAACCTCTACAACACTCTGTGTACAAGTGTTTCTATTGTAACCAGATGCCAACAATATGAGGAAGGTTTTATAAATTATTATGCCTTTTTCCAATCTATAAGCTGTAGCTGTGAATGATTTTCATGGTATCTAAATGGCAGAGAGGGGAGAAGGAGCGTACCTATTTATTGCAATAAGGCATTCTAAGTGCAGCAGCAAGAATGTGTTTAATTTTCTATGTCCCTCCAAATCTAAAAGTTGCAACTGTGATAGATTGCTAATGATTAAAGGCTAGAATAGGTTGACAAGGAAGGTAGCAAGATTATAGACGGAAATGCCTACATCATTATTTTGCCCCACTGTTATATTGCTAGATTGCGAATGCTGTGAGGGAGGTTGTTTAAATTTACACACCCTTCTCAGTGAAATTCTGAGACTGTGATAGGCCACCCATGGTTATTTTAACTCACAATTAAAAAAAATATTAAAGGGACCAACCTGAAGGATTTGCAGTTGGAGATGGGGTTATGCTGAAATTCCCTCTGCAACTCCCTCTCTTTTCCCTTAATATCCTCTTGCCAAGAATTGTTTTTCTTTTTCCACCAAATTATTCTGTCCCTTTTTCTCCATCACTCCCCAATAAATTGCGGAAAAAAAATCATTATTCTGTCCCTTTTTCTCCATCACTCCCCAATAAATTGCGGAAAAAAAATCCAAGGTTTCTCGCTAAAGCCAGGAATACAGGTGGCAAGCTTACCTTTTGTTTTCATTTTACACTTTGCATCTTATGTTTACCCTACTTAACACTTGGAGGAATTTAGCAAAATAGAAATCTACCCCCACTATTCTCGACTGCAGTAACGGAAATAATTACAATGTTAAATTGATTTACTCAAAACTAATTTAACTCATATTAATTCATGCTTATTAAATTTAATGAAGACTCGGGTGGATAAATTTTTAATATAATTATATAAATACATATACATCTAATTATTATTTATTATTTTAATTTATTTTTAAAAATTTACTTTAGGGGTAATATTATATTACATCCCTCCATCAAATCTAATATTTAAAACTTATCAAGTAATTGAAATTTATATCATAAACTTTGTGAATTTAAATTAAAATGAGCATTATGTAATTTTTTTTTGATTTTTTTTTTCATTTGAATTTCAATATAGTTTAACCTTTACATAAATCTAATATTTAAATTTATTAAATCCATATTATAAAAATAAGCTATGAAGCTTCAAAACAAGGACCAAATGAACGTAACAATGACTATGCCAGATACTAAAACACATCAATAACCAATAATGATACACAACTAAATAACACAGTAAACGCATCAAGATTTTCAACTTGAAATGATCAACATGAAACAGTACAATACCATAACAGGATGAACTACTGACGGATGACAGACACAGACATGGACACTTCCTTGTCAAATCCTTAAACCACGTCATAACCATTGGGTACATTGGGCACGCTCAGACCTAACGATGCAGGTGGAGTTGGTGCCAGGTACCTGTAGTCCTGCATAAAAACAAGTGTTGGGACAACATATATATCTAATGTCAAACACATTGTGAGAGAGAATTGTGGTGTGGCAGGGCGCTCATGTATGAGCGATGCAACACCGTCCCCCTCACCCAAAACTCAAACATCAGCACAACATCCTACATAGCATGAAATGAGTATTAAACAATTTACATAGTCACACAATATAGCATAATCAGGAAAGATGGTACCATGCATCATTATATTATTAGCATCATAAAACACTATCATGTGTATCTAGGCAAGACACATAAGCTCAAATAGGCAAAACAATCACCAATGTAATCTCAAGTCTACAACAAACGTAAATAGTATCCACATAGAACAAAAATGAATAGTATCATGAGGGGCACTACAACTTCAGTGGCACTTTGGGCAAGTACCTTGGTGAAAACCTAGCAAACAGGCACCTTGTGTAAATAAGCACTTTCCATCCATCAGGATCTCTATGGCTTGTTTGGCATCATCCATCCATTACATTTCCATCATCCATCCATTACATTTCCATCATCCATCGCATTTAGGTTTCCATCCATCACTCATCCTCTCGCATCTGCAACATAGCTTGGTCTCGTTTTCGTATCGTGATCTCTCCTAGTACTACTCAGCCTATCCTCAAGGTCAGTCTATCCTTCCTTTATCAGAGTAGTCTATTGCATAACGCTGGGGGCACATTCTCACCGGATTGGATTCATGTATATCCTTAAGGTCCTCAAATGAGAAAATCCAAAAACATCAAAAAATTAGAAAATCCAAAAACATCAAAAAATCATAAAATCCCAAAACATTAGAAAAGCACAAAATCCAAAAACAAGTCAAAAAAGTCATTCAAAAAAAGTCAAAAATAGAGTCATTGATCAAACTACATCATCTCTGAGCTTGAACGTAGGCAAGGTTGATCTTTGATCATCCCCCAAGACATTTAGGTCAGTCCTATAGGAGTTTGTCACAATAAACTGACATATCATTATGTATATCATCATTTGTAAATCAGTCAAGTTGTCAGTCGAAATACGTGGTCTCTGCATGTATAATGTAGGCAAGGCTAATCTGTTGATTAGCCCTCGAGACCCCTAGGATAGGTCTTTAGGTTAGTCTCTTGGTCAAAATCTGAGAAAATTCCAAAAACATTGGAAAATCAAAAATCAAAACATTTGAAAACCTTGAAAAAATACCAAAAAATAGCCTCAAAACATTGCAAAACTCCAAAAACATCCAAATATTTGAAAAAAATCTATCCACCTCATCTCATTTGCACCCGCAATAACACCATCCATAATAAACTGGTCGTCATCCTCAACCTTTGGTGAAACAGTTAGGAACAAGTCTAGTAGATTAAACATGAAAACTCAGAAGCGTCAAGTCTCAAGTCTAAGTTAGTACATAAGCAAGTTGGATAAACGAAATGACGTGTTGTCATCCACTAACATGTCCTAGGATGTATCCTTCCTACAATGGGAATTATCTTTTGGCAATAGTTTTGGTTCTTATCCTTAAAAAAACATTCCCTTTTGGTTAGCGGTATTGAAGAACATAAACTTGTTTGTGTGTTTTATCTACCTTTTGAATTATCTTATTGTGCTCAATCCAAGGACCTCTTGATGATATCCAAATGAAGGATTTAGAGAGATAGGAATGGGGCAACGATCATTATCCTTTTGTCTGCTATGCTTGTTGGACATTCTTGTAAAATAACTTGGCGAATACTTTCTTTGTTAGCTATGCATAGAGGATGTTTTGGATGACTTATTGACTATTGCATTGATTGGTTATACCTTTCCATGTTTTGGTCTGAGATGTTTGAAACTTATAAAGTGCATCCTAGCAAGGTTTTCATATGTTAGGTGTGAACAAGAATACTCCTATCTATTTGTCGAGTCAAAGTCCATCACACTAAGTACAAAGCCATCCTAGTCCTTTATACCTTGATGCATCGTGCTTATGTATGTTATCAAACATAAGGTAAGTGACCCTTTTAAAATCCCAATCCTTGATAAGCAAATCATCCATCTCTCATCATCCATTTCTCATCATCATTTCATCATCATCATCTCTCATAAATTTGGCTTGTTGGATCCTCTTGTCATCATCTCATTTCCACGCTAATATAACATCACTAATGCATCCATCCTACATCCAGACAATTATCAGCATACCACATATCATTCATATCATACATAATAGGTAACATCGATCATTGCACATGCATTGCATTTGCATCATCATCATAATATAGATCTGTTAGTCTAAATATCTGCATAAATCATCCATTGCATAATCATAGCATATCACATCATCCATCTCATCCATCTCACATCATATCATCATTTAAGTTGTTTAAAATAATATAGATTTGTTATTCTAAGCATCTTAGAATCATCTCATTTGCATCATCATCCATAACCATCCATCTTGAACCTCTTTATCATGAGATCAACCCCCAAATCAAATCTTTTCACTCAATCTCTCGAGGGGGTAATATACCAGTGTACTTTCCGCTGGGGCATCCAAAAAATTAGATTTTTTTTGAATTTTGATTGTGACAAGTTTATTTTTTGAACCAACGCAACAAGTACATTGCTTCAAAGAGGGGAAAACGTAGACATGTCAAATTGACATTATGCATCACATTCATTCATCAATTAAGTAAATTAGGTTTATTTAATCAATCTCCTAAAGGTTATTGAATAAATGAATTAATCTTCTAAAGATATCCATTTAATTAAATAGATCAATGATATTTAATTAAATCTCTAATGATCAATTTCTTCTCATTTAATTTAAACAAACCCAAAAGTCTAAGTTGAATGTCACAATCATTTAATATCAACTTAATTAATCTAATCCCTGATTAAATGCTAATCCTAACCACTTGCATTCTCTAGATTTTGCCACTTGCACAAATAAATCAATTTATTGATTTATTAAAATCATCATTTTCACTCAACATGGAATTTATAGGGAATATTCCCTCAAGTTTGAAAAATATGACAAGTTGATTTGTCCCTCCAACATTGCATTTATTTCTTATTTTCTTGTCCCCGACTCATCTTGTCTCTCAAATTCAAATTTGAAACTCCCTCTCATGGGCACATTTCCCAAATCTTGCACAGCCCATAGCCTATCACCACTTGACAAGTGACCTCTTCTCATTGGTGGATCTTTAGTCCCACATTCACCCATTTGGCCAATCTCTCATTAAAAAAATCTATAAATAAAGACCTCATTCCTCATCAAAGGCATCCACATTTTACATGCAAAGTTGCTCTCTTGGTTTGAGAACTAATTTTTCTTTGATCTCCATTGCATCTCATCATTTTAGCTTTGAACAAGGATTGGGAAAGGGTCATTTGCACATTTGACACTAATCCACTATGGAATAGGTAACTTGTTAATTGTTTTCATGTTGCTTTTAGTCTTTTATTATCATTTGTTGCATTTTGAAGCATTTACAAGGTATTTCATAGGAGCATTTTGATGGATTTGTGAAATACTAACCCTTGCATGAAGTTTAGTGTTTGCAGATTTTAATGGATGCTTCAAAAATGTATTGATGATAATATCTCGACAGAGGAAGAAGGAGGTAAATAGTTAGCAGCATTCAAGCTCAAAAAAGGGTATATCATCATTCTGGTGACAAGACTTCCTCATAAGTAACAAAAACCAATATAGACATAATGTGGCAGATGCCTTGCCAACTGAGCATTCAATTGTTTACACAAGTAGAAGTAAAAGTACAAGTCAAGAGAATAAGATGTGCACACAACTGGAAAAAACTGCAAAGAATTATAATTATGATTAAGATTAGAATTAGGAGTAGGGTGAGAAGTGTAGTTAAATCTATTCAAAAATTAAAATAGATTTAAAAATAAAGTATTATTAATAAAAAATATTAAAATATGATTAATAGATATAATACTATTCTAAGCTTCAAAATTATCATTATTTATTCATCTAATTTTTTATTCCAAATCTTATTCCCAATATTAACTCATAATTTTTTTTAATGTCATTATACAGTTTTTTTAATATTTAAGAAACATTGATTTTAATGTAGAAATTTAGTTGTACTTGTGCTACTATGAATGAAAGTTGAAGCCAACATCTCATAAAAAATTTATAATCTTCTAATAATATATTTAATACAAACTATTGAACATTCTATATTTGAATTAATGTGTCATAACTAATCTACGATCATTAAAACAAACACTATTATTATGATAATTCAAATACAAATACTCATCACTACTAACAATTAATTAATAATCTAAATTTGTAAAATTAATAATTCATTTAATTATAGACATGCAAAATTAGCATTGTGCATTCAATCAAATTAACATTCGTCCATTCATCAAGGTAAATCAATTTAAATCTCCTAAGGTCATTCACTTAAATTGAATAAATTAACTTTATTTAATTTAAGCCTATCATTCCCTCTTTGATTAAATAAACCAATCATTTATTTAATTAAATCTCAAATCATCATTCATCTCCCTTTGATTTGATTTAATCCCTAAATTAAGTCAAATTGGTCAAATCATCCTAATCATCATTAAACTAATCTAAGCATGATGAAATGCTAATCCTAACCACTTGCATCCTTTAGATATCCCCACTTGCACAAATAAATCAATTTATTGATTTATTAAATCAACATTTTCACTCAACATGGCATCTTCCCTCAAATTTGAATTCAAAAACAAGTGGACATATACACCCAACAAAGCATTTATGAGGCCTTATATGTCTCTTACATGTCCCTTGCACAAGTCAAACTCAACATTTACTCACAATTTCAAATTTCAAATTTCCCCCTCTTTGGCACATTTCCCAAATTTCTCACATCCTCAAGCCTATCACAGGTTGACAAGTGGCCTCTTCTCATTGGTGGATCTTTAGTCCCACATCCTCCATGTTTGGAAATATTTTATCACTTTTGGCCATAAATAGAGGTCTCCTCTATTGTTCAAATCCTCCACAACTTGATCCACTAAGCTAATGCAAAGTCATTCTCTTAAACTGAGAATTGATTTTGTCCACCCGATATCTTAGCATTCCATATCATATTCAAATCATTTTTATCATGGAGCTTAAGTAAGGATTGGGAAAGGGCTTCTTTCCACATCAAAGAAGCACTAATCCATTATGAGATAAATATACTTCATGTTTTCATATGCTTTTGCTTGGTTTTGTTGCTTATTTCATTTGCATTTGGAAGTACTGATGTACCATTTCATAGGGATGTTCTTATTTTGTTTTGTTTTAAATGGCATACTAAGGTGTGTGTTTGAGCAAATGCAGATTTTGACATCTACATTCTGGCACTAGGAGGCAGTTAGCTATTTGCTTCAGACATTGATTTGTATTTCGATAAACATATAAAGCGTATTTTCGGTCTTTGTATCTAACAAATAACCATAGTCATAACTTTCTATGAATATCTTTGAGTTTTAATATTTCTTTACATTAAAACTTTTTGTGTTTGGTTCATAATCAATTTAATGTGTTAAAGGATGGATTTCTCTTTTGTCTAGTAATGCAATGGAAGGAATTTGTCTTTATCACATGAAATAATATTTTATACGTCTTTTGATTTGAGAAAAACTGTTCATTAATGTCTTGTTATTCTGATTATGAGATGTTACTAGTTTTAATTTTGAAGCTTTTGAGAATACCATTCTTGTTTCTCAGGTAGTCAGGCCATCGATCCTTATAGTAGTCTAGTATGTGTATTCATCTTCTCCATCTTCGATCCTCACACACTTGAACACTGCTTTAATCTTTACTTTCGTGGCCCTTGAAATTTAAATCTTGATGAGTGATTTGTATAGGGATATTAGCTGGCGTAGAAGTATGCAAAGGGGGAAATAAAATGGGCTCTTTCACTCTTGGGTTGGGGATGTCCACACACAATGGCAGCAGTATCTACTTGTTGTCTCTCATGTTCTTGTTAAGCAGAGAATTTCATAACAAGCATTTGGGGAGACCATAGTGGCTTTATCTTTAGACTTCTTATCACCATGAGCTGTCCATAGTAAGTGTTCCCCGTGCAAATACACTAATCATGCCACCTAAAGTCCATGATGGATATTGCATTATTTACCAATCACATTGTGCTTGCTCTGTGCAATAAAGGTCAAGTAAAGGTCCACACCAATCAATCACTTCTTTCTTCTTTTTTCTAAGCTGTGTTCATTTCTCACTGTTTGTTGTCATTAATTGACACACATCTATATTGAAAAAAAAAAAATAGCGAGTTACTTTGTTGCTTTAGTACACATTCACTGAAATTCATTTCTTTTTGCTTCCCCATTTTTCATACACGTACGCCATAGCATGCCCAGCTATAACATCTGACAAAGGTCCCTTATGCATTTTTTTTTCTGTTGACAGCTCAATTTTATCCAAAAGTGGCATTTTTGTTAAAGGGAGGATGTTGCACAAAGGGTGGAATGGCAGCGACACTTACTGTTATCCTTCTATATTTTATCGTTAATCTCTTTTGATGAGCTCACAAGAGGAGTAATTAGTGGCATTGGCAGAATAGTAGTATCTGTTCATTAACTATCCATTGAATGCATTAGATTTGCTATGACATAGTTCACTTGTAGTCACTATCAATATCCTTGCTGGCATGTAGTCTTTTTAAGAGGAGGATGTGATGGCTTTACACCTGCTAATTGCTTTAACTTGATAGTTTATTTTTTCATTGGCACATAGGTAGGGAGGATGCTGGAACAACTGGGGAATGCGATAGAATTTGGTTATGTATTTGTCGACCCCGTTTTATTTTTTTCTCTTAAAAGTTAGATACCTTTCCAATCGAAATCCAAACAATGCATTGATAGATAGTCAATAAACATGATGTCTCCAACCGGTGAAGGAAAAGTAGTATATTATGTTGGTCAGCGCTAAAGGTGCAACACTGAGGGTAGATAAATGGATTTTGTTTGTGGTATTCTAAGTAGAAAAAAATAGACGTCCAAATTTAGTGTGCTTGTCACAACAGATTCCTCTATGTATATCATATTTTGTTTGTGTATCAGAGAATCAAGGAAATTTTTGTGCATTGTCAATAATAGGGGCGTACATCTGTAAGTTGTCTACTGCATTAAGAAAGTTTGACTAGGTGGTGTCGATTGGCTATGTTTATATTCCTACATTTCAAATCAATTTAGTACGTCTAGACAAAACAAAAGTGGGTTGATTATCTTGTGTCATCGTTAAATTGCATTAAATTGTGGTCATCATCACCTAAATGTCACCATCAAGTCAAGTGTCTTGAGTTTATTTTGATAGAATTAAAACGTTGCTATACTTGCACTAGCACATTTTCTTGCTGGGATAAGAAACCATTGAAATAGAAGGGTTTGTGCCATCTAGAGGCATTTAATCACCATTTTATGTTGTAATCTACAACTTACAACTAATTTTAGGGGTGCGCTAGCATTGTACATAGTTGTATCTACTTCCATCCACCCAGCAATCATGCCATCCCATGAGACCACATTTCTATGAGGCGTTTTGTCTACACTTTTGAGTGAAGAGTGGCATTGGCAGAATACCTGTCGCTGTTCATTTATGTTTCATTTGAATACATTGGATTTAGTATGCTTTCATGCACTGCTTGTCTTTGTGCATACACAACAATCATGCAGTTCAATGAGACCACATTCGATGACTCATTCTGTCAAACAATTCATGACTTATCCATGCGTCCACATCTTGCTTACTAATGAACCAGAAACACCATGTAGTTCACATCAAATCCTACTGTGGAGTTTACCGAGGGAAGAGATCAAACACTTTGGCCAAGTGTAGGCTCTGGCCAAAGACATATCCCGGCTCGTGCGCATACTACCAAGAATATAGACCGAGCTTTTGGAGGAAGCGCCACCATTCCAAGAGACCATCCACACACATCTGATGCTCATGGGGGGTTGTTAGAGTTTGTGTGCCCTCTCTATGCATTCATGTTGGCATAGTCAGAGAGCCCGTGGATAAAGGGAGGATGTTGGTCAAAGACTGATGCAAGATTTGTGAATAGATTGGAGGTTGTGACTACTTCAATGCAGACAACAAAACTTTGTTTGGAGGCTGCCCGACACTCAACCTATTTGGTGGCATCTAAATCCCATTTATTATCATTTGATTCATTTGATGCATTTCCTCTAGTTATTTTTTTAGCTAGATGATGGTGTTTTTATTCTTATTAGATTGCTTTGTAATAATTCTTTGAGCAAAGCTTTGGCACAGGAAAGTATCAAATATGCCTTGTCAAAGAAAGATCTCGATATGGCATCAAATCTGATGAAGTTTTGGTGTAGGTGGATAGGCTGCGCAGGGAGCTATCAAAATTACCAACACTGTCTTAAGCACTTTATGGACCTAACAAATCACTTTAATGTGAGTAACCCGTAGTCCTCGAAGCCAACACTCCTCCTATGTGCTACCCAACTACCACCCATTCCTCATGACCAAAGATTAAATATGATAGGACCCATTTTCATACAAGATCTATATTGGCTTATGGGGAAGATAATATGACATCAATGGAGTCAAAGTCATAGATATGGCATTAAAAACAAGGCATTTATATGGTGAAATCACTCATTCATGGTTTAGAGGCATTATCTTAAGTGACATCACTCATTTGTGACTTTCTATATGGCTGAGTAGAGGAGATTTCAAATCTTACTGTAGTCATATCAATTCTTTACATATCCACATTTTCTGATTTTGAGTTGTTAGCAGATGAGGCTTTAAGATTTTGTTGGAAAAATGTCTAATTTTGACTAAAATTTTGTGGCAAGTGAAATTATTACTAGTGCTTCATTTATTAGTTCAAAATCATTGAACTTTTTAGTCAAAATCATTCCATTATTTGTAAAATGTTTTTAATTAAAAAACTTGACCCTTGTATAATTGCCTTTTTTATCTTGCAGGAAAAGCACTTGGATAGATTTTGTTTGGAGAGAAAACTTGCAAATTTGAAGCGAAGGAAACAATCTTTGGAGAAACTTTTTTAATTTGGGACTTGAACATTAAACGTGAACTTGGAAAGAGCATTTTTTAATACTTACTGCAATAACTTGAGGCATTCATTTCTTGATTTTTTTTTTCTATTTTAGGACAACTTGCTTTCAATTTGGATTTAAAATCAATCATCATCTTAATCTTTTCAAAGTTGGCCTAAAATTGAATGTTAGAAATTGACTAGTCTTTTACTTTTGGACCAAAATTGAACAAGCAAATTTCACACTTCATGTTGGTGCTTTAAAATGAACTTATCATTGCTTTGATGCTAATACAAACAAGTGTTTGAGTTGAGTGATTTTGTCTTTGGTGCATTTTGAATGTGTATCCTCTCCCCTTGCGCTTTGTGTGATCTAGGGTGCAAGAGAAACACTCAAAATGCATTTTATTACTTTGAGTCACCTTTAGAGGGGCCTGCCTAAGAGACACATCTGAAAGGAGAACGAGAAGGAGACTCCAACTGGTTTTTCATTCGAGCCAGTATATAAATGGATAAGACTAAATTGTCAAGTCCTCATGGTATGTAGGCCTTAGCCATACAGTGTCTTTTAGAATGGGGTACTACTGTAAAACATATAAGAGCCCCTAGTAGGATTGATTAAAGCCTTTAGTGGCTTGTTGGATGCTCGCAAGGTGCCATGTCCTCGATGTTGTGTCATTAAGAACCTTGTTTGTAGTTTCCAATTAGTCCATCCAATGAGTTTATCAAAGTGGTGCATTGGAACTTAGCTTCCAAGAAGTTACTTGCCATGTCTGATCTTGGTTGAAATATAGAGGTTAAGATTTCATTCTTAACATACCTTTATATTTTGTCCTTGGTTGCATGTAAAATCATCTCTTCTACTATGAAAGGCATGAGGCAAGCCCACCAAGAAAAATGTACCAATTGAGCTAGGGTGTTATATTAATGGTGAGTCAGTTTGAAAACACAGTGTGTGATCCAAAACATTGAAACCAACATTCAACGAATCATCAAAATTGAAAACCCTTTAGGAGAGGCAAATATCCTTGAACAAATTCACATGTTATTGCTTTCCCTTGGGATTCGTATTCTTAAAGGCTTCTAAACATTTGGATTTCATCTCAATTTGCTTCTACTAAAGTCAACTTTAGGCAACCTTTGCCTTGATTTCCTTGATTTTTGCATAATGCACTTTGTGGGATGAAAGGGAATTAGGAAATTGGACATTCAATTGAAAACCTAATCAAAAGTGTGTTTGTGGTAAAAACAATCCACTAAGCAAAGATAACAAATTGGACCCCACACATGTGCTTGATATCTTTTGGTCATACGATTTTCATGCAAAACATTGGTCTTTTGATTTTGAAATTACTCTTAGAGAAAAGTGTGTTCTTCAATACCTTGGCCTAGTAAACAAATTCTCTCTAAGTCTCTTAGGATCAAAATCAAACACTTCATCCATCTCAAAAACTTATCAAAATCCATTCCACCAAACAACTTTAGATCTTTGGAAACATCATTATCTAGAGTTGGGAAAATCATCAAACCAAAAAATCAACTTGTTTAGTTAGAAGTATGAGAATGCATCCTTTCTCATACCTCTAATTAAATCAACAATCCTTTGAACAAGTACATCCTAAGATCACATCTAAACATCTTAGGGTTCACAAGTTCATTATCCAATCAAACAATCAAAATCAAACCCTAAGTCTAGCATTGATCCAAAGTTCCTAAACATTCAAACATCCATATCATTTCCCCTTTTCATCCTTCATCTCATCATTGGTCCTAAACACCTTAGAGGTCACTTTCACAACAAGGTCAAAACACAAGAGGAACATGGAATACAAACTTGATCCATACATCATGAGTAATCCAAATCAATTAAACTTTCAAAGCCTTACAATGCCAATTGATCATCAAAACTCACACTTATACAATCCATACATGGGATCGTTGTCTCCTACAAAAATCAATGGCACAACAAGTGTGAGTATGCCCAAATAAAATATTGGAACACATTTCCCGATGGTAGATTTAAATCCAAACCTACAATTCTGCCAACCGAACAATCCATGCATGATCCTTCAAATGAACAATGTCATCCCACCAAATCTTTACATGCCAAATGAGAATGTACCAAGTACAAGTTTTTGAAACATGAATCTGGAAAAATTTGGGATGGATACATTTTCAAATAATATGAATATTCCAAACATGAACAATGGTCAATTTCAACCTATCATCATCCCAAGTCAAGACAATGTCCAAAATCAATTTGTCCATGATCATTTTCAAACACCACAAGTGTACATCCCAAATCTACTTGAACAAAAGCCAAATCAAGGGAGTCAAATTCAAAATCAAAATCAAAATTCGCTAGAACAACTTGCTTCACATGCCAAACTAACTGAATTATTGAGCCAAGAGATATCTTCACTCCAAAGTCAATACACTCTTCCATTGGTTGAACCATGTCATCAAAGCATTGCGTTGTGTCCACAACCACATCAAGAACAATATCTCCAATGTCAAAAAGTCAGATATCAAGATCAACATCGACAACAAACCCAATTACCCCATCTTGAAGATCAATCACCACATCTCAAAGACCAATCACCACATCTCCAAAATAAATCACCAAAAGGTCAAATCTCTCAAGCTAACAAATGGAAATACACACCACTTGGGGGACCCATCGAATCGATCATGCAACAATTGGTACAAGAAAATCACATTAAACTCCTTATTTATGAGGATTATCAAGAGCCCTTAGTTAAACCACTAGGGTATAACGAGAAGCACTTTTATGGCTTCCACAAAATAAAGGGACACACAACATCAGATTGTATTCGACTCAAAAATCTCATCCAAGACCTTATTGATCAAAAGATAATCACTATTGGGGACAATGATCAAGATCTATTCATCAATGAACATTTTGAAGATGTTTCCACCTTGACCAATGATCAAATTAAAATACATCAAGAGTCACTTTTTGACCATGATCAAAATACACCAACAATACCCAACAATGATCCAATTCAATAAATGTCAACATCACTTGACCCCATGGTTGAAGACATTATCCCTCCACCACCATTGTTGAAAGCAATGATCAAGATCTCTCCATCGATGAACACCTTGAAGATGTTTTAACCCCATTCGATGATCAACTCACCATACATCAAGAGCCACTTTTTAGTGATATATTTCAAGGAGTATTAGGATTATTTGATCCTATTGACATAATTCACGAACCATTGACCAATGATGATGTTGAAAATGTCTCTACATTGCCTTATGATTTAGAGGACATATCTCATGAATTTATTCAAAAGCATGATCAAAATATTTCACCAAGTTCTAGCAATGGTCCTTTTCAAGACATGTTGAGCCCTTTTGACCTCATGGTTACAGAAACTGAAGGAACCCTAGACTCGACACTTGAAGATATTGCACCACTTACCATGTCTAATAACGACATCCAAGAACCCTTTATAAGTAATCCATCCTGTGGAATTGACCCATGTCAAGAACTTGATCCAAAGCATGTCAAAAGCAATATCAAAATCATTCAAGATCAAGAATTTGTATCTCCAAGATACTACAATGATGTAATGGACACTCTCCTATCTATGCAAGATGCACATACTCCTCCATCTACCCATAAGATGCTTTCTATGGATGGACACGTAGATGATCTTCATTCAGAACAGGATTCCTTTACTCTTGACATTACAACACAAAAAGAGCAAGTTATTGAGTCATCAACATCAGTATCAGATATATCCAAAATCTAGGCTGAAGACATCATATATGGAGATACCCAGCATTACCTCCTCAAGGAAGCAGGTCAGACAGAACAAGATATTTTAGAGTTAGCAGAGCATCCAATTGAAATAACATCATCTGCAGGGGTCATTTGTCAGAGCATGTTTACTAAAAAAGACATTTCAAAATAAGTAGAATCAAAGCATGAAGGTATTGCTTCTACCATACTGGGGGAAACTTCGTCTCAAGAAAAATTCAACATAGGGAGCACGAAGAATCCTTATGATGAAACCGATGTCAATACTACAACTAGCCACATCACGAATCTTCATCCACCCATCACCCCATCCATGAATTGGGACCAACATCAAAGGAAATATTTGAATGAAAGTACGAAGAACGTTATCAAAGAAAAAGAAGGTGACAAGCATAATGGACAAATCAAATACATATGGATACCAAAGAATACAAAGAAAGATTATCCCTATCAAACTCCATCAGTCAAAGAAACTATAGGGAAAAATAAAAGAGGGAAAAGTATCCATCAAAGATATCCACAAAAGAAAAAGCAAGCTTTTCAAGTGACGTACAAAGTGTATCAAGCAGTTGGTCCTAATTCTGTGCACACATTTGTATCGACCCATCATTGCTCATCTTCCCAAGTTTGGAGAGTCAAAGGTTTCAAACTGTCAACCAATCCATCTTTTATCCCTAAACACACTCCATCCACGCCTCCACACATGATATCCAATTCTCACATTAACCATGTATTGGCAAGAACCCTCCATCATAAGGATTCTAAAGGCACTCTATCATGATGTACACACAAATAAAGAGTTAACCCCGATATCAATGAAGCAGATCCATAATCCCAAAAGTTGCATTCAAGTGCATGTATCTTAGCAAAGCAGTTTCTTTAGGTAAGATACTAATGGCACATTATGATAAAATCATCTACATCAACACCACCAAGTGGGTCAGCATGAATCTTTCAGAAAAATCAAAAAAAGAAAAAAAGCAAAATATCCAAAAAAATCAGAAAAAGCATTGAAATAAAAGTAAAGAGAAAAATCGTCTTCTAGTGAAAACCGCATGGGCGGCGCTTTGGGTAAGACCATGATAAAAACCTGGCAAACAGGCATCATGTGTAGAATTGAGCATCTACATGTGCCAATTCAGGTGAAAGCATCTCATCTCATTCGTAATAAATCTAGCATTCCATCCATTTTGGCCATAATAAATCCAGTCATCCATGAACCAGTTATCCAATCCATTTTTTTTTTCTCATCCATCTGCATCCATCATCAAATTTATCTTGATCTTGATGAAATTTTGGGGCACACCTTACGCTTGCTTATGGTAAAACATCTTGACATGGGGCATTTTCATTGATCCTATCCTATTCAGCATTATCTAAGCCATGAAGCACTATCCAAATGAGGTTTCTTTATCCAAACACCTTATCTTATCGCAAGATAATCCTTCGCATCCTTTGTGTGCTTATCCACATCCATCCATACACCTATCTGAACATCCATCTATGACATTCCCTACATTGCTAGACACTAGGGGCAGATATTGGCATCTTGCTTTGAGAATAAATCTTGATCTATATCCTCCAACTTATGTGGTGATCCAAACATTGGCAAACGTGAAACCAAATTGATCAAGGCATTTGTGATCCAAAATCCAAATCACTAGCCCATGGCATATTTTGACAAAAAGACATTCCTTATCAAGCTTCATCGAACATCGAACATCGATCCAAACAATTAATATCAGTTGCATCTAACACACCCTTCAAACGTCACATCAAATCATTCAAATAGATTTTTTCTGAATCAAGCTTCAAAATCATGATCAATCAAATCCAATCAAAAAATCATCATTTCGAGACATCCTTGTGTTGCTTAACACTATCCTTGCATTGTTGTGTATCATCAACAATGTTATCATCATCCACCCAATCGACATCTCAATCCTTGTGTTACTTAACACTATCCTTGTATTGTTGTGCATCCTCAACAATGTTATTGTCATCAATCCCAATCAATCAAATCCTTGCATTGTTGTGTATCCTCAACAATGTTATCATCATCAATCGATCAATTTGATCATTCACCTTAGCTTGGTTTTCAAAAAAAAAATCCTAAATAGAGCACTGATATCATCAAACACATCCATATCCAAATCATCAAAATCATGCGAAAAATCCAAAAACATCCAAAACATCAAAAAATCCAAAAATATCCAAAACATTGAAAAATCCAAAACACTCAAAAAGTCAGAAAAATGTCAAAAACATTGAAATCCAAATTACATCGTCTCTGAGCTTAAATGTAGGCAAGGCTAATCTTTGATCAGCCCCAACACACAAAAATCCAAAAACATTCAAAAAACCATCAAAATCCAAAAACATTTATAAAGCACAAAAACACAAAAACATTTGAAAAATAAAAAATTAAAATATTTGTAAAATCTTGAAAATACCAAAAATAGCCTCAAAACATTCAAAAAATGCAAAAAAAATCTAAATATTTGAAAAAATCCATCTGTCCCATCTCGATTTCATCCTCGATAATCAATCATCCATAATAAACTGATCATCACCTTCATCCTTTGGCAAAACAAACAAAAACAATCATAGCAATCAACAAAAACAAGCTTTAGTCGTAAAATCAAAAGCAAACAACGAACAATTATAACAAAATCAAACTCTTGATCATTCACAAACATGTCAATCAACCTTATATCAATAGCCTATCAATCAACTTATCAAACCATCATCATCCTATACAATGCATGTCCTAGGACATATCGTTCCGATAATGGGCATCATTTTGGATATCACCTTGGATTCTTATCCTATCAAAACACATCCCTTTGGCTGGAGGTATGAAGAACATTGGCTTGTTTGTGTATTTGATCTTTTCTTTTGATTTATTTTATTGTGCTCTTTCTAGGGACCTCTCGATGATATCCAAATGAAGGATTTAGAGAGATTGGAATGGGGCAACAATCATTATCTTTTTGTCTGTTGTGCTTGTTGGACATTCTTGTAAAATAGCTTGGTGAATACTTGCTTTGTTAGGTACGTCCTAGCAAGGTTTTCATATGTCAAGTGTGAAAAAGAATACTCCTATCTGCTTGTTGAGTCAAATTCCATCATACTAGGTACAACGCCATCCTGATTCTTTATACCTTGATGCATCGTACCTATGTGTGTTATCAAACATAAGATAAGTAGCCCCTTTAAAATCCCAATTCTTAATAAGAAAATCATCATCTATCATCATCATTGTCTCTAATAATGTCTTGTCAGATCATGGACTTGTTGGATCCTCTTGTCATCACTTGATTTCTTCTTTTCCGCACTAACATCATGTCATGAATACTTAATCATCATCACCAATGCATCCATCATGCATCCATCCTCTATCCATCCTGCATTCACAAGCCATCAACATTCTACATATCATTCCACATGCATGTTCATCATCATAATATAGATCTGTTAGTCTAAGCATCTCATAAATCATCCATTGCATAATCATAGCATATCACATCATCAATCTCATCCATCTCACGTCATATCATCATTTAAGTTGTTTAGGATAATATAGATTTCTTATTCTAAGCATCTTAAAATCATCTCATTTGCATCATCACCCATAACCATCCATTTTGAACCTCTTTATCGCGAGATCGACCCTCAAATCGAATCTTTTCGCTCGATCTCTCGAAGGGGCAATGTACCAGTGTACTCCTTTTCGCTGGGGCATCTAAAAAATCAGATATTTTTTGAATTTTTATTGCGGAAAGTTTATTCTTTGAACCAATGCAACAAGTACATTGCTTCAAATAGGGGCAAAATGTAGACATGCAAAATTAGCATTGTGCATTTGATCAAATTAACACTCGTCCATTCATCAGGGTAAATCAATTTCAATCTCCTAAGGTCATTCACTTAAATTGAATAAATTAACTTTATTTAATTTAAGCCTATCATTCCCTCTTTGATTAAATAAAACAATTATTTATTTAATTAAATCTCAAATCATCATTCATCTTCCTTTGATTTGATTTAATCCCTAAATCAAGTCAAATTGGTCAAATCATCCTAATCATCATTAAACTAATCTAAGCATGATTAAATGCTAATCCTAAGCACTTGCATCCTCTAGATATCCCCACTTGCACAAATAAATCAATTTATTGATTTATTAAATCAACGTTTTCACTCAACATGGCATCTTCCCTCAAATTTGAATTCAAAAACAAGTGGACATGTACACCCAACAAAGCATTTATGAGGCCTTACATGTCTCTTACATGTCCCTTGCACAAGTCAAACTCAACATTTATTCACAATTTCAAATTTGAAATTTCTCCCTCTTTGGCACATTTCTCAAATCTTGCACATCCTCAAGCCTATCACAGGTTGACAAGTTGCCTCTTCTCATAGGTGGATCTTTAGTCCCACATCCTCCATGTTTGGCAATCTTTTATCACTTTTGGCCATAAATAGAGGTCTCCTCTATTGTTCAAATCCTCCACAACTTGATCCACTAAGCTAATGCAAAGTCATTCTCTTAAATTGAGAATTGATTTTGTCCACTCCATATCTTAGCATTCCATATCATATTCAAATTATTTTTATCATGGAGCTTAAGCAAGGATTGGGAAAGGGCTTCTTTCCACATCAAAGAAGCACCAATCCATTATGAGATAAATATACTTCATGTTTTCATATGCTTTTGCTTGGTTTTATTGTTTATTTCATTTGTACTTGGAAGTATTGATGTATCATTTCATAGGGATGTTCTTATTTTGTTTTGTTTTAAATGATATACTAAGGTGTGTGTTTGAGCAAATGTAGATTTTGACATCTACATTAATATATTCAATAGTATTGTTTTCTAAATTGAATAAAACAAATTAAAAAGAATAAGAACTACTAAGATAGAAACATTGAACAAGGACACGCTACCAAATGGGATTATTGTTTGTTGTGGAATCACAGTCAAACCATAATCTGCGATCAATCAAAAATATAAACCAGTGGGATTACAAAACAGTACATCTTATCTTCAGCCGAGGCTGAGGAGAAAGATACAAAACCTTTTACACCGCTTAACTTGGAGGACGCTTCATTAATGGATTCCTTAATTTTGAGCGCCCGTAGACACAAATCTTCCCCAATATCCGTTGCCATGGCTGCCTTCACTGTGTTTTCCACAATATCACTATTAGGAATGGCATCGAATCCCTCGCAAATCTGCTGTCCAACACCCAACTGCTCAGTTATCAATTTGGTGTTTATAAATTGATTGAACCACATGGGCCAGACCACCATTGGAACTCCAGCACTAATACTGTCTAATTGTGTTTTCCTCCAATCAACCATGCTTCTAAAAATTAAATTCTATTTTATCCACTGACAAAAATTGTATAGCATATCTTTTATTTTTTCTTTTTCTTTTTTTCTTTCTTTTTTTCTTTCTTGTGTTTTCTCTACCCCACATAAATTGTCATGCAACTTGTCTCTTCCATATTTTCCATCAATTGATCATTCCTGTTTCATTAGATTAGATTCTTCATATGAATAATTGTACAATATCTTTTTTCTATTTCCCAGATTCTAATTAATTCTACCTTATCTTTCTTATCTCAATAATTGTACAATTTATTTTTCCTTTCACATTAAAAGATGCTGACATCTTAATGACAATAAAAAATTTCAGAGAACTTTATCAACTTCGTATAAAAAAGTAGTGACATCTATCCTTTTACGATCGGCCATACTTAAAAGGCTAGATTTTACCTTATGTACATTATGTAACTAATAGTGCAACATCTTTTCTCTGTGCTTTAGCCAGTCAGTAGTTCTGGTCTGTAGAGTTCATATTCTATTTTAAGCAGTGCAAGGGCCCCATTACAATCCATTGCAGGAATTATGGGAAAACATTGCGTTGATGCTACAGGTTCTTCTGGTTGCTCTGATGAAAACATTTGTATTAAAGCAAGATGGCATTTATTTTAGCATGGATGGGAGGAGCACAAAGCACAATATACATGGAGCTAATAGTAGTGTATATGCATGCATTCGTTATATAAAAGTTTCGTAATTGAAGTTTTTTATATAAAATTTTGGCTATTATACTTTTAAGTATATAATATTATATAAAAGTTTCGTGATTATAATTTTAAAGTAAAGAATTATTTTATAAGTATCCATGCTTTCAATTTATAATTGGAAAATAGATGAGTTGTAATGATAAATTATAGTAAAAAAAATATTATATAATTAATTTATAGATTATGTTATTAATTAGTAATTGGATTTGTAGGTTCAGTGGGTATTTTGATAAATATTTTGTTTTATTGAAATTTTGTTAATGTAGATTATTTTTTATAGTCACTGTTGTGCCCTCAGCACACACGCCCCGTTCAGAATGGGGACCCTCTTTTCTTTTGCCTTGTTTGGTCTTTCAGGGTTGCCTTATTTTGCGTGCCCCTCTTTTTTGATGTTTCGCATGGTCGATGTTGCTCTAAGGTTTCATCCTAAAATCAGCCGTGCCTTCGTTTTGGTCTTTTGCTGCCCTTCGGGGCCTCGTGGGTTCTTTTGGCTTTGTTTGGCTCTGGACGGCCTTGGGTCCCCCCGGGCCCGGGCCTCCGGGGTTCCCTTATCGGGTTTCCCCTTTGCCTTCGCAACCCTTTGCAGCATTCCCTGAGCGTCTTTTCGCCCTTCGGAGCCCGCCCTGCCATCTTCCGCTCAGAAGTCTTTAGGGATTTCCCGGACGACCCCTGCTCCTTCGGGCCCCAGGCTCCGGAAGTCCGCTTCTGGACTTTTGTCCCGGGATCGCCGTCTGCGACGGCGATCCTCTAGCGGTCGCCCGCCCCTCGGGCTCCGGGGTGTTGCTCGCTGCCGCCGTCACCATGCGGCATGAAGAGGTCTTCCGCGGCGAACTCCTGGTGGCACCCTGCCCTCCGGGCCCCGGGAGTCTCGTCACCGCCGTCGCTCAATCAACGTCAAAATCTCGCGGCGGCAGTTGTCTCGCGTCCCTCCAACCTCTGAATCCCAGAGTCTCTTCCGCCGCCGCCGACTCAAATTTGAAATCCACGAACTTTTGGCGTGGCCGTACGTGCAATTAATGCTCGCATTAATGGCAAGTAGGGTATATAATGCATGATCCGCCAATTTCATTTTCACTTTGCAAATTGGAGCGAGTTGATAAAGCCAGCATCTTGAGCCCACTACAATCGGCATCCTCACAATCATCCGTGTCTACGTCGCTCCGTCGATTCCCCATGAATTCTGTGCCTCCCCGCCTAGTGTTTTTGAGGTAGGCCATCCGCGTTTGCCCTCCCATCATTTTTTGATCATTTTTGGGGATTCCGGTAATTGAACAAATAAATTAAATCACATAAAGTTGAAGGACACCCCATCGCGCCCCAAACCCATCTTTTAGAAATCCCCTAAACCCATCGCAATGGCCCTCCCTGCCGATCCGGAGCTCGCCCATTGCGCGACCGTTCTTCGCGCAGGGCAACTGGCTCCCTCAGGCTCAGTTCCCTCTTTCGCCATCCCATTCCTAGGTGCAGCTACATGCTGGCGGCGGTTCTCTTTGCTGGGCCCGGGTTGTCGGGATTCTGTCCCCCGAGTGCCTTTTTCATTCTGCCCTATCAAAATCTAACCAAGCTATCCTGCCTCGCGGCGGTCGGACCCCGATCTCGCCCTGACCGTTAAAATTGAAACCCGGGTCTTCCTCCATTTCTGTGCTCGGGCCCCAGACATCGGGGTTCCGCTGCCTCTTTTCTGCCATTTGGCCAGTCAGGGCCTTGGCGGCAAAGTCAAGTGTGCCGCCCGCCCTCCGGGTCCCGGGTTTCCCTTGGCTGTCTGGGGGTAGCCTAAACTTTACCATGCCCCAGAACCCTGCCGGTTGTCCTATCTTCGGGCCTCGGGGGTGCCTTCGCCATTGCCATTGCCCTTTCGCTGCCTATGGCTCGCGGCGGCCGTTGTCTCCCATCTCTCTGGTCGCCGGGTCCCGGTCCATCTTTCGCCGCCGTGGTTCAAATCATCGCAAAATATATACGGCGGCCTGCACCCAGCGTCGTTCCACCTCCCGGGTCCTCGGATGCCTTTCGCCGCCATCGCCCGTGAGTTGCCATAACCTCACGGCGGTCGTCGCCATGCGTCCTCTCGTGGGCCGGACTCCGGGGTTCTCCTCGCTGTCACCGCTGAACCACATTGCAAAATCCCTCGGCGACGAACCTTTGTCGGCTCCCCACCCTCCGGGCTCCAGTCTTGTCCTCGTCGCCATCGTTCAAAATGGTCGAAGATTATTCGGCGGCCTTCACGACGCGCCCTCCCGGCCTCCGCGCCCCGGGTCTCCGAATGCCGTCTAGTCTAAATGGTTAAACCGAACCTCATTTCGGCCATCCTTTGCCTCTCGGACTCCGGCCTTCAAACTTCCACTACCAGACTTCCTTGGCTGGACTTCCTAGCCCGGACTTCCATCCACTATTCGCCGTCTCCAACGGCCGCCCCTTAACTGCCTTCTGGCTTGAACCCTCCAAAGTTCCTTAAATCAATCCTGACTGACTCAGATCCAGAATCTGACTTCGACCCACGTCCTAATCATGTCGTTCTCCATCTTGGGCCTCTCAAAATACCAAAATTTGGCCAGCAGGGGTCTCTGGGAACTTTCGGTCATGTTTTCCCTCCCTGACAGCATTCCTGCCAGGGAAGTCTGGCCTTCCGGGCCCGAATTGTCCAAATGATCTAAAATGAAATCGATATCATTTGAGGATAAAATTTATGATGTATTTGAATGGTTATTTAGATGATATGCTCGTAATATGGACTAACATTAACGCTGTTGATGTTTTGTTGTGCTGACTTCACCCTTTGCTTGCAGAATATATGGAATCGGTAGCAGGAACTTTAGGGGCCTCCATCGAAAAGGATAAGGGCAAGAAATCTAGAAGGGCCGCTCGTGGAAAAGATGACAAAGATCAGATGAAGTTCCAATTTCAGGGTGAGCCGCTCCAGTCAAAGGTCTCGACTGACTGGAAAGAGATCTTAGATACCAATATCAGCCAGGTGGACATAGATGAGTTCACCCAGAGGGTCAAGGTCAACCCTAAAACGAAGAATGCCAGGTTGATACGCCAAAGTGGAATCGCCAAAGCTGGCAGCTTCCCTCCTTCTCTGATAGCACCTGAATTAGTAATGGCTTGCCGAGAAGCCTACCAAATGGACACCAGAACGATCATGGACAAGGAGGGGAACATCCTCGCTGACATGTCCCCAGAAGGAATCACTAAAACATTCCATATTCCTACATTCCCACATATGCAAGTCCCCACTTTGGAGCAGTGTCAGGCGGCATGGGATGCCAATCCATTGGGCTACAAGAAGTCAATTAACATTTACTGGTTAAAGGAGAAACGGGGCAGCGCTGCAAAGGTTCCCCAAGAGCTGTTCCGCAGTGATTTTCAAGAAGATTATCACGACTTGGTGACTATGCTAAGCAGAGTCATGGGCCTCCCAACAGCCACCTACTTCCAAGAGTGGATGGCTTACTACATTGAACAGATCATACGAGGCAATGAGGACGTGAAAACTAAGATCTCATTCGACTGGGGGAGTATCATCAGCAACTGCTTCCACGAGCAGTTCGTAAATGTCAAGAAAAGCTCCAAATTCTACATGACCTCATATCTGGTATACTCCTTGGCAGGTCAGAGACAATACAGTGGACTACTTATGGTGCTGGATCAGAATCACAAACGAGGGCTCAAGCCTTTTGGCCGGTACCCTTAACTACAATACCGTAACTTCAAGGAGTACTGCTGGGTCAATTACGCCTTCATTGGCCACATTATCAGATTGATAGCCGGAGACTTCGAGAGAAGGGTATCCCACAGTGCCCGGGCACTCCTAAAGGAGTATGCCTCCTTATATATCCAGTTTCCCAAGTTCGCTTACATCCGTGCCTAGGGATTCACGGAACGGCCGAACAAGTTGCCAAGATACCCTAACGACAGAATCATTCTCCTAGAACTCTCTCGGCAACTCCAACACATTCAAACTATCTTTGGCAACAAGCACGTAGCAGGGATCCCCTATCCCATGACCCTTGGCCAGGGCCAGTATCGATTTCAGACATCTCAATGCGCTGGCAACTCAGAGAAAGAACTTAAAGAATATAACTTTGAATGGTACACGGCTCGTGCACGAATGGACCCACATGGCCATGTCAGAAAGGCGCTAGGGCCGGCGTACGCCCACAAGTACCATGTCGAGGATTTCTGGGCAGATTGTAAAGATGACAAGGAGGTCCGCATGAGACACTACATGCGCATGACCGTGCAGTTTTTGAGGAGAGTGCAGCTGTTTCCGGTGCCTGACCAACTTGAAGAGGATGAGTCCACCATTGTGCACCCAAGGTACCCTGCGGTTGCCGGCCTGAAAATCCCCTCCATCGTTTGGGATGAGCAAGAGGTCGAGGACCTAGATACTATCACCCACCCTATCATAGCTCGCACTAAGGAGTGGGTCGATGGGCAGGTGGCGCAGCTAAAACAACAGGGGGTGACTTTAACATATGAGCCGCTCAAGAGCGAGCCGAGCACCATGGAGGACATTGCCGCCTCCCCATCAGCTGGTGAGACTTCCAAGTCTCTCCCCATCACCAGGGCCCAAAAAAGGAAGGAAGCAAAAATAGCCCAGTCTGCGGACCCCAAAGAACAAGCAACGAAGGACATGGGAGGCTCATCTCGAAAGAAGCTCAGGAGGACTGTGATCATAACAGAGGCGCAGCCTCCCTTGCTCCTTCCTCCCTCGACTGGTGTGTTGCCCGCCTCCCAGGCCGCAATTGCCTCATCTCCACAGGCGGTGGACATTTCTGTCCACCTTGCCTCTTCGCCCCCGGCCGGGTCAATAATCAATATCGACTCCTTTAGCATGACCACTTCCCCTTCCTCTGCTGCTGCCATGTCACCCATCACGTCCTTCCCACTGGCAACAATACCATCACCTGTCCCCCTTTCCACCATACCCAAGGCTATTACCCGGCACCTACAGAGTCTTCCTCCTGAGCTCTCACAAGTCCTAATGGACCCCGCACTCTAGGCGGCCCTCACCCAAGCCCTCGCAACAGCTCAGCCTTCGCAACCACCAACAGGTCCGCCAGCGATGGAGGCCATAATGCATATTTCCAAAGAGTTGGAGGAGCTGGAACAAGAGGCTTCGAATCCTATTTAGGAGGAGACCGATGATTACTATGAGCAACCCGAATACAAGCATAGAACCATCAACAAGGTGGCCTACGAAGAAGAAGAGACAGGCTCTTCCGAGGGTGGGGATGGAGAGGATGGATCGGATGCCAAAAAAATTATTCAGGTTTTTGATGAAGACATTAAAGAAGAGTTGGCTCAGCAGCCAAAGGATGTTGGGGAGGAGGCAGAATAGTCGCCACATGGTGAAGAGGGATAGCCGCAAGAAGAGCAACCTAAAAGGGATATCGCTGAGGCCGAGACCCATATTATGAAGAGCCTCGGGGCCGAGGCTGTTGAAGAAAAGAAAGAAGAAGAGGTGGCGGGAGAAGAAGATCCCACCCGGATGTTGTCTACCAAGGCGCTCGCTAAACACCTCGTGTTTTATCGTGACTCTGACGAAGAGGAGGGAGCTTCAAAAGGAAAAGGAGGCAGAAGTCTTGCCTCTAACTGAAAAGGGCGAGGGCAGCCATGATGCACCCAAGGACAAATCTGCCATGCCCGACTAGTTGGAAAGGCAGCTTGAAAGGGCAACCCCAGTTTCGACGGACCCGAGGTCAAGATTGGAGGCCATCTTGGCTCGATCTCTGACCACGACTAAGAAGGAGAAGAAGCCTAAGGTCCATTCCAAGATAACCATGGACGCTTCCGGCTCCCAGGCAACACAAGTAGCAATGCCAACTGCCGGCCAGGCCGGAGTTAGCTATAATATTTCTATAATTGACCTAGGGACAACAACTAGGGAATAGAAGGTCGAACATCTGGAGGAGTCGGTGGCCACGGTGGTGCATCTAATCAAATAAGACAAGGTCACCAAGGACGAGCTCAAGGCGCAGGTTGCTGCCCTTACTGATTATATTCACCAGTGGTCCTCAGTAGATGACTTGCCCACTACCTCTACAACTACACCATAGCTACTCTCTAAGGAGCAGATAGATAAGCTAGAAAGGAGGAAGAACTTGGAGAGGACCACTAAGGATTGGTTCCAATAGGTCATAAGCATCAGAAACAAGGGGATCAGCTTGGCTGTGCAGATAGCCAACAAGTTCCTGGACCTGGTCCAATCCCTGGAGGGCATGAAGAAACTCTGTACCAACTTCCCTGCAATCTACGACTCCGCCTTCTCGAAGGTTGAAGCCATTATCCTTCAAATGCCAGAAAGCACGTCGGAAGAAAAGCTAGAGCTGAGAAAAGAGGATCATTGGCCGGTGGACATATGGCGTAGAGACCTTGTCAACCGGAAGGAGAGGATGGAGCAGATCCTAAACAAGGTGGATCCAGATATCGAGTGGATCAAGGAGATCCGGGGAGAATGCACCCAGTATCTTGAATTAATGATGGGCCATGATATGCCCATGGTACAATTGGACGCCGACAAGATCAATCCATACTTTGAAGAAAAGATGAAGGACAGGACAACCAGAGATATCACAATGGACTTCCTGAGTTTTGCCGCCCGTGCCTTCGATCGATCAGAGCTGTTCAGAGATCAAGGCTCAAAGTATGAAGAGGATTGGAAGTGGCTGGAGGAGAACGCCAAAGAATGGAGCTATCAGGCATTGAGATGGGAAGTCCTCGAGATCGACAAGCTCCAAGCCGTAATCCTCAAGTACATAGAGCATACAGCCTCCAAGGAGTGAGAAGACAGCCCAGCCAAGGAAGAAGACCTCCCAGAAGAGTAGTTAGAGCCAAGAAAACAACAATTAGCTACAGGACGAAAAAGGAATAGTGTCATCCACTAGATGACGAAATAGGGAAGGGACAAAAGATGTTTTTAAATTGTAAATCTATTTGGGGGTAGGTGAAACCCTATTTTGTAATGATTCTTGGCCACATAATGGAAATGAATCTTGGCCACTCATTCAACTTTTAGAAAACTATAAATAGAGCACTCCCCTCATTTGCAAAAGAGAGAGTTGAGTTGTTGTAAAGACATGTTGCAGAAATTTATAAGAAATAGCATTGACTTGGTGCATTTCCTTATTTTTTCTCATGTCATTTGATTCACTTCTCCAATATTAGATGTTTAGCTTAGATCTCTTTGATGTTTAGTTAGTTGTTTATTGCATTTGGGTAAATCTTAGGAATGCTGTTTGGTGTTTATGAAAATTCTTGCACTGTTGATGATCCCTTAGTCCATACTTTTTGTTGTTTGCTGAAGGTAGATAGCTGTGCAAAGTTAGCATGGACTTGATTAAAGCTTCCCCAAACCCTTATCTTTAGTTCTTGCATGTATGTGGTGGATGAATGATAAAAATCTGCAGCCCTTAAAAGATAGCACAATTTCCATGATACTATGAAATCCCTGGTTAAGTAGCATATTGTTTTAAGGAATTGTCCATTACAGGAACTCCATTGTCACTATTCATTGCAAGTTTCAGACTTAGGAACTTTTCTTCCCCTTCGCTCTTTTTCCACCTTTTTTAGAAACTAAACAATACCAAGGTTCATTGCACATTATAAAGCCAAATCTGCAACTAGATGGAGTTTGAGACTACTGTTTGAACCTATAGCCAACACATAACTGCTTTCATATTAAAAATCCTTTTTGAAGATCTAATTTCATGCTTCGCATCCACACTTTGTATTTCTGTAAGGCCGCCTTGTGATTCCAGCAAATCACATCAAACTACTGAGGTATCTAAGCATTGTCATGACCTGACACCCGAGAGACCTTGGGATAGTGTTCTGCAACTCGATTGTGGGAGATTGTCTTTCAAGAGAGGTAGTGCACCTAAGCATTGCCTGTGTTAAGAAGTGCATAAAAACACTATCAACATAACTGGCGCTAGAAGGAGGGCCACGATCGAAATACTAAGGTACGAGATAATGCGAAATTGGATTGGATCAGATCGTTCTCCCCAGAGAGATTTCAAAGGATTCTACGATCAGCACCAAACAAGGGAGAATTCAAAGAATTGCAGCCTCCCACGAGGGAAAAGTGAGCTCAAGGAAGCAGCTCTGCCTCTTCCTCTTCCTCCACTCCATCCTCCTCCATTTCACCCCCACCTCCACTTGGTTGGCCTTCATCTCCCACCCAACCGTCTCAAACAGCATTTGCACATCTTCCCTCCGGCAGCCAGGGGTTCACTCCTCTCCCGGCCCTTTCACTCCAAAGCACAATCTAGGTAGCCATAGCTCAAGGGCAGCCCCACATTATGGTTGTATTGCTAATACAGCCCCAAATCCCTGTTCTCCAACAACAGGTGCCACCTCCGCCTCCCCCCATGGCTTGGCTTGCACATAACCCTTCGCCGATACACTTTGCTGTTTACAATGATATGCCCAAGAATTCGGAGGGCTTTTGTTCGAAGTTCCATCCGTGAGACATGCAAAGAGCAGCTGAGGAGCATATCAAGATATTCAAAACAACGATTATCGAAATGTAGGTGGATCATGAGGACGTGGCATGTCGCCTTTTTCCACATTCGTTGGGAGAAGAGGCCTTCTATTGGTACATAAATCTGTCGAGGGGATCTATCACCTCGTGGAACCTGATGAATAATGCCTTCCTGCAGAAGTACAAGATCCCTGTCAACCCTGCGGACCTCTATCAATAGTTCATGTCCATCAGAAGGGAGGTCAACGAACCTATCAGCTCCTTCAATGATCGCTTCCACCGGGCTCACATGAGGCTTCAAGATCCATACGTCTATAATGATGCAGCAACTCTCTCCATCTACTACGTAGCCCATGACAATCTCACGTCGGCCTTGGTGAAAAGAATGTGCCTGTCGCTTGCTACCCTACTAGCCGCCTATGCAGAAGCCGTCGTTGCAAGTGCGGACTTGGGACAAAATATCTCCAGCCCACTGCCCTCTTTGGGGCCCATTGCCCACCCAATGCAAATTCAGGGGCTTAATCAGGCGTTTGCTTATCAAACTCCTCTCATGAACCAGGTGCCTCAATTGCCTATGGTGCCGCATCTGGGGCAACCGTTGAATTATGAGCCTCCCGCGACGTCTTATTTATAGCCCCAACAGCAGTACAACTATTCCCAGATAGCTCTGTAGCAGCAAGCATATTCTCAACAACCCCAGGCGCCATTGTACTTGTCAGGACCGGACTTTCCTCCAGCCTATCAAAATCAGTCGGCAACCCCGCCCGCTTTTCTCCAAAATCTGGCCCCGCCGCCTGCAGGTGCGGCCGAGAAGGACAAGCTAGAGGAATTAACGGAAATGATTAAGAAGATGTCCACAGAGATGACGCATCTGAAGAACTAGAATAATCAGTTGCAGGCCTCCCAACGCAACTTCCAGGCCAATCTCAACAAGGACAATCGAGAGTCTTGAGACAATAGAGACAACAGAGATAATCTGGAAGCAGGCACCTCCTCGGGGCAAAATTATGAGAGGGGGCAGAACTCTAATCAAAATACAGAAAGAAGACCTTCTTAAAGGAAAAACTGCACATGGAACACTAGGCCCAACAACGGCGGTGTCCCCACGCCATTTGATCAACCGTCAAACAATGATAAAACATCCAGTGGTGTGTATCTAGCCGAAGCGGCTCTGTCCGGATGGTGCCGACTTCACAAAACCAGCAGGCATTCTGAGCTGGACTGTCCTGAGTTCCAAAGAGCTGCTGAATCTTCTAAGTGGAGGTACAAAATGTCGTCGATAATGCCAACTGTAGGGACATCGTCCCATCTAAGCCCTACGATTCCTCATGTCTGGTGGTCAATCAGGTGTTGTTTCCACGAGGCTATCGCAACAAACCCAAAGCCGAACCTACCCCTATTGAGGATGAGAAAGTGCAAGAGGTAAGTAACGAATCATCTTTAGCTCAGCTTTTTGATTCAGTAGATAATGGTTCGGTGGATGAAGAAGAGCCATTTGTGGATGAGGTCCACATGTTCCATCAACAGTCAAGTCCCTATTTCCTTAGGAATAGACAAGCCGGTGGACCCTTCACAACTTCCACCCCACCAAACAATCTTTCCACTCCACCTGATCCAAATGCCAGTAACAACCCTGAGCTACCCCATATACCTACCCAGTACCTCAACAAAAATCAATCTCAACATCAGTTGCAAAATTAGCCTCAAGGCCAACCCCAAAATCCATCTGGACAAGCGAAGATCCAGCCCCCTAGTTCTCCCATAGGCCAAGCTTTTAGCTCCGAAATCGAGCAGATGGGTGAATATGTGGCGGAAGAGTTCAAGAAGGTCAAAATTAGTTTATCAGCCTTTGAATTACTCAAGGTTCCTACCATAAGGCACGCCTTCTTCAGAGTTCTGAATGGGACTCCCTCATCTAGCACGAAACAAGAGACCCCGGCCAAGAGGGTAACCTTTGAGGAGCCCAGGAAAGAACACGAGATACAGGACAATACCAGAAGAAGGAACAATATGCCCGTGAATTAGTCAGCAAGTAGATACATTGAAAAGGAGCCAGAAAGGGCTAGTAGACAGCCTCCCAAGGACCAGCAACTTAAGCAAACCAAGGATACGGGTAGTGATAGGAACAAAGGCCAAATAGCTCAAATGGACACACCTGTGGGCATCCTTCAAGGGAGACCGGAAACTCCCCCGTTCCTGACTACTATTAGGGTCTTTGGGAAGAACTTGCACAATTTCCTGCTCAATTCAGGCGCGTCTGCCAACATCATGCCCTTAGCCGTATGCAATGCTCTTGGCATCACTCCCACACCTTCAAAGAGAAAGGTCACCCAACTGGACAAAACAGAGATCACAATCATAGGTGAAATAAACCGCATCCCCATGCAAATTGTCGTGGACCCTCGGATACAACAGGTTGTTGATATCCAAGTGGCAGACATTCCCGATGCTTATGAAATTATTTTGGGGAGGGAGTTTACTAAGGCACTGAACGGATACACCGCCACAGATCTTTCCCATATGTGGCTGCTATGGAAGGGGCTACCAAATCAGATCCGTATTGACCGTGAACCCCGTATGAAGTATATGATCACAGAATATAATAATCTTAGAAAGGTGTTGTTCGCTGAGACCGACTTAGGGAATTATTGCCCTTTTGCTTACCAAAATGAGCTTGAGCTTCAGGAAGAATGTGTAGATGAGGTATTGCTGGTATTGTGTAGTCCCTCGGCGGGTCCCGCGCAAATGCCCCCAGATAGAGGAACATTGCTAGAAGCTGATGGTGAGCTAGATAAAGATGACGATTGGGGATTGCTAGATGGATTCCAAGATTTTATGGAAAAATGTGCAAGAGATTAGCTCAGCCTAGGAGCTAGAATGAATTTCCAAGACCTCTTATTGCCGAACTGGTGTAGGGTCCACAATGCTGCTCACTCCAAATTTGACTGTTGCTTGTGCTAAGCAGCAGTCGAGCATGTTAAGAGGGCTGCCGCTCCGCCGACAGGAACACCAAAGGAGGCACCAGCAGAACCGCTTGTTGATCATTGCCTCGACCTGAAAAGCCCCCTAAGATCACAAGGCCCGCCACCCAGCCGGAAGAGAACGAAGGCTCAATCAAACCCGAAGACAAGGAATCCTCCGCGTGCTGGACGCTCTGATTTGATGGATCAAAGTCAAGACAAGGAGCTGGAAAGGGGATCAAACTCATCAGTCCCACGGGTAAGACATTTCTCGCTGCCCATCGATTGCAGTTTTATTGCACCAATAACATAGCAGAATATGAGGCTTTAGTCCTTGGCCTTCTTATGGCCTTGAAAAAAAATGTGAAAGTGCTGCAAGTCTTTGGGGATTCTGCACTTGTAGTTAAGCAGGTCAGAAAATTGTACTCCTGCCATGATCGAAGACTCACCAATTATAGGCACAGGGTTTGGGATCTCTTAGAGGGCCTAGATGCATTCAACATACAATTGGTCCCTCGTACTCAAAATCGCACAGCTGATGCCTTGGCTCAAGCAGCTAGCACGTTACAGCCCCTCTCTTTGTCTGGGCTCAAGAAGTTCACTGTTGAGCTAACATCCATGCCATCAGTCCTGGATAATATTACTCACCTACAGGTCTTTAATGACGATAAGCATATCCTCTAGTTCATCACAAGTTCTGACGTCTTTGCAGCCCAAATAATTGATGAAGCTAATCCATAGGAGGCTGAATTAGACGTAGAGGGGGTTATCAATCTGAAAACCAACACGATCCCCAGAGGTATGGTTCAGCTGAAGCGTGTATTTGACCTGGATCAGATTAGGGATCAGGATTGACAAACAAAAAAGGAGGCTATAAGCAACCAGTGCAACGCTCACAACCTGGGAATGGCCGAGGATACGAAGAATGTTTTTATTGGAAAGGTATGCATGCCTGAAGAAAAGAAGGGAATCACGGATGCTTTGCAAAGATATCATGATGTGGTGGCATGGAGTTACGAAGATTTGAAAACATATGACACCTCTGTCATCACGCACACCATCCCTCTGAAGACTGAGGTAAGGCCATTCTGTCAACGGTAGCACCCTATCAATGCCTTGTTAGAACCTATTATTTACAAGGAGGTGCAGAAATTACTTTCAGCAAGAATCATCTTTCCCGTTAGACACTCTACGTGGGTGGCTAATTTGGTCCCGATCAGGAAAAAGAATGGAGAGATCAGATTGTGCGTGGATTTCTGCCATCTCAATTACACATCAGAAAAGGACAACTATCCGGTGCCTTCACTGGATGAAGTGCTGCAAATCGTCAATGGCTCCTAGATGATGTCGTTCCTTGACGGATACTCTGGGTATAATCAAGTAATGGTACAATACGAGGATCGCCACAAGACTGCATTCACCACTAAGTGGGGGACGTTTGCGTACAGAAGAATGCCGTTCGGGCTCATCAACGCTGGCGCCACTTTCCAACGCGCCATGGATATCGCCTTCAAGGACCTGATTGGAAAATGTATAATCATCTATATGGATGATTTGACCGTATTCTCCAAGAAGCGAGGTGATCACGTCTCCGACCTATGCAAAGTATTTCAGAGATGCCAGGAATTTGGGGTTTCTCTCAACCCCAAGAAGTGTATTTCTGGAGTGACCGAAGGTAGATTACTCAGGCACGTCATCTCAGAGCAAGGAATCTCCATTGACCCTGAGCGCATTGAGTCATTACTCAAGATTCAACCCTCGGGAAACAAGAAGGAACTAAAGTCTTTCTTCAGAAAGATCAACTTTGTCCAAAAATTCATCACGGGTTTCACAGAAATTGTCAAACCTCTCAATGCCATGCTCAAACAGGATACTAAAGTTGAATGGACGCCGGATGCCAGACAATCCTTCAAGGAAATCAAACAGGCCATTGCTAAGGCACCTGTGTTAGTCAGCCCAGATTATCTGAAGCCGTTCTATATCTACTCATTTGCTTCAGAGCACTCCTGTGCTAGCATGTTAACCCAAAAGGATGACGAAGGAAACAAGCATCCGATCACCTTCATGAGTGCCCCCCTCAAGGATGCTGAATTGCGTTATCACAATATTGAAAAGCAGGCGTAGGCCCTAGTCAGAGGAGTGAAGAAATTTAGACACTACATTCTATGCAACAAGGTGTTCGTAATTGTCCCCGACCCAGCAGTCAAAACGCTACTCATGTAAAATGAGTTGGGCGAACGGAGGGCTAAGTGGGTCACCCTGCTTCAAGAGTATGATATGGAGATCCAACCAATGAAATTGGTACGAGGGCAGGCACTCACCCGTACAATGGCCAAAACAGCGGTAGAGGCTGGACCTGAACTCACAGTACAACAATATCAGCTTGAAGATATCTCCCTAGGAGAATGGTACCAAGATGTCATTTATTATCTGCTGAATCATAAGTGTCTGCCGCATCTTCAAGGAGTCCAGAAAAGGGCCTTGAGATTGAAAAGCAACGGGTATATGTTGCAGGGTTCTATTATTTATAAGAAGAATTATGAGGGCGTTTATTGAAGGTGCCTCGGCAAGGAGGAAGTAGAATGCATTTTGAGGGAGTTTCACAATAAGTTTGGTACAGGCCATGGCTCAGGTTCTTCTATGACACATCAGATATTAAGGGCAGGGTACTATTGGCCAACCGTCTTCAAGGATGTCCATTGCCATATTCGTTCATGTCATACGTGCCAAACCGCTGCCACTAAGGAGATAAATGTTGTTGTCTCACTGTAGCACGTGCTGGAGGTAAGGCCTTTTGCATAATGGGGTCTCGACTTCATCGGTCCGATAAGCCCTCCATCATCTGCGGGACACAGGTACATTCTGACTGCTACTGATTATTGTACTAGATGGACCAAAGCAATAGTTTGTAAGCATTGTACAATTGAAGTAGTTACTGATTTCTTAGAAAGTTTTATTTTAAATCGCTTTGGTTGTCCGTATGCTTTGGTATGTGATATGGACCTGCCTTCGCTTCATTGAAATTTGCTAGCTGGGCATTTGACTATGGGATTGCCCTCAAATTCTCATCCAATTACTACCTTCAGGGCGATGGCCTTGCTGAATCCACGAATAAGAATTTGATTACTGTGATCAAGAAGTTGTTAGATAGAAATCCCAAAGACTGGCATACCCAGCTCCGTTTTGCCCTTTGGGCTGATCGCACCCACCATAAGGTTGCCCTTAGTGATTCTCCGTTCCACCTTGTCTATGGCCTTGAGCCTGTATTCCCCATCCACCTGAAGATTCCTACTCTTCAATTCATCAATGATTTTTATGAAGGTGGAGATCGTAGGGAAGCTCGATTAGCTGAGCTCTTACATTTAGAGGAAGTTCGAAACCGCGCAATAGAAAATTTTGCCAAACATCAGGGCGTAGTCAAGAGATGGTTCGACCACCGAGCCAAAATCAAGGCCTTTAGGATTGCAAATTTGGTCCTATATTGGGACAAGGCCCATGAAAAGAAAGGGGGACACAATAAATTTGACAAGCTCTAGCTTGGCCCCTTTCAAATAGCTGAGATTTTGGGAGATAATGCCTTCCGCCTAAAGAACTTAACTGATGAAAACGTCCCGTTGCTAGTCAACGGGCAGCACCTGAAGCATTACTTCCAGGCTTGAGCTCCTTCGAGCTTTTTGTTGTAAATACCTGTACATAGGTTAGAATAGTTACTTTCTTGCTTGTTTGCGTTTTGTTCGCGTCGCTTTTTGCTTTCTCCCTCCCAACAGTTTTTGTTTCGAAGGATGTTTCCTGCTCCTTTGCGGTGGCCATGCTTGCCTGACAAGCAGTTCACTTTGCTGTCCGTTCTTCGTGTTCTTTGGCTAAGCATTCACTCTAGACTATTGGTCTTTGTAAAACTATCCGCGAATGATTTCCCTGGCTGAATTCTGCTCAGAACTTGACCCTTCGCCGGATCTTTTTACCCACATCTCGGATCTCACACAAATTACATAATAATAAATTCTTAAGGACTGTGCTATGGTTGTCACGACACCCAAGTGAGTGAAAAATCTTAAGTCTACTCTAGTGACCACTGCAGTCTCAAACCCATTGTAGGCTTCAATGCTTACCCGGTCGAGCTAAATGGTAAAAGAGAAGTGAAATATCAAAGCAAAAAGGAAGAGAAGAAACTCTGACAAAAGAAAATAAATGACTGTATGGGCATTCAGATAACTCTACTAGGGCTATGGACGCCCGGCCGGCAGTAGAGCAATATCCATGAGATTGTAGCAACAACTCCACCAGGGCTATAGATGCCTGACTAGCAGCGGGGCAATGTCCAGGTTACTTTTGGTGTTAGGCAAATTATGTAGCTCACTTGGTTAAAGTAATAACCCTGGTTACTATCCCTAAGAAAGGAATGAACTCACTCCACACACACTTTCGAGATGTCATGTAAGTTGACCCAATTAAGGATCTCGTTCTCTTGGATTCATCATCGGAAGCCACTCCTGGTCTGCGAAACCAGAGATTCTGGGTCCTGAATGAATATTTATCCATAGAACGCTTTGTAGCGTTCTCCAGCGGAGTCGCCATTTGTTGTGCCCTCAGCACACACGCCCCGTTTGGAATGGGGACCCTCTTTTTTTCACCTTGTCGGGTCTTTCAAGGCTGCCTCGTTTTGTGTGCCCCTCTTTTTTGATGTTTCGCATGGTCAATGTTGCTCTAAGGTTTCATCCTAAAATCAGCCATGCCTCCGTTTTGGTCTTTTGCTGCCCTCCGGGGCCTCGTGGGTTCTTTTGGCTTTGTTTGGCTCTAGACGGCCCTAGGTCCCCCCGAGCCCGGGCCTCTGGGGTTCCCTTATCGGGTTTCCCCTTTGCATTCGCCGCCCTTTGCGGCGTTCCCCGGGCATCTTTCCGCCCTCCGGAGCCCGCCCTGCCATCTTCCGCTCGGAAGTCTTTGGCGATTTCCCGGACGGCCCCTCCTCCTTCGGGCCCCGGGTTCCGGAAGTTCACTTCCGGACTTCCGTCCCGGGATAGCCGTCTGCGACAGCGATCCTCCGACGGTCGCCCGCCCCTCCGGCCCCAGGGTGTTGCTCGCCGCCGCCGTCACCATGCGGTACGAAGAGGTCTTTCGCGGCGAACTCCCTGCAGCACCCCGCCCTCCGGGCCCCGGGAGTCCCGTCGCCACCGTCGCCCAATCAATGTCAAAATCTCGAGGCGGCCGTCGTCTCGCGTCCCTCCGGCCTCCGGATCCCGGAGTCTCTTCCGCCGCCGCCGACTCAAATTTGAAATCCACCAACTTTTGGCGCGGCCGTACATGCAATTAATGCTCGCATTAATGGCAGGTAGGGTATATAATGCATGATCCGCCAATTTCATTTTCACTTTGCGAATTGGAGCGAGTTGATAAAGCCAGCATCTAGAGCCCACTACAATCAGCATCCTCACGATCATCCGTGTCTGCGTCGCTTTGTCGATTCCCCGTGAATTCTGTGCCTCCCCGCCTAGTGTTTTCGAGGTAGGCCATCTGCGTTTGCCCTCCCATTAATTTTTGATCATTTTTGGGGATTCCGGTAATTGAACAAATAAATTAAATCGCATAAATGTGGACACCCCATCGCGCCCCAAACCCATGTTTTAGAAATCCCCTAAACCCATCGCAATGGCCCTCCCTGCCGATCCGGAGCTCGCCCATTGCTTGGTTGTTCTTCGCGCAGGGCGACTGGCTCCCTCGGGCCTGATTCCCTCTTTTGCCGTCCCATTCCTTGGTGCGGCTACATGCCGGTGGCAGTTCTCTTTGTAGGGCCCGAGTTGTCGAGATTCTGTCCCCCGAGTTCCTTTTTCATTCTGCCGCATCAAAATCTAACCAAGCTATCCTGCCTCGCGGTGGTCTGACCCCGATCTCGCCCTGACCGTTAAAATTGAAACCTGGGTCTTCCTCCATTTCTGTGCTCGGGCCCTAGACATCAGGGTTCTGCTACCTCTTTTCCGCTATTTGGCCAGTTGGGGCCTTAGTGGCGAAGTCGAGTGTGCCGCCCACCCTTCAGGTCCCAGGTTTCCCTTGGCCGTTTGGGGGTAGCCTAAACTTTACCATGCCACGGAACCCTGCCGGCTGTCCTATCTTCGGGCCCCGGGGGTGCCTTCGCCGTCGCCGTCGCCCTTTCACTGCCTGTGGCTCGCAGCGGCCGTCGTCTCCCATCTCTCCGGTTGCTAGGTCCCGGTCCATCTTTTGCCGCCGCAGTTCAAATCATCACAAAATACATACGGCGGCCTACACCCAGCGTCGTTCCGCCTCCCAGGTCCCGAGATGCCTTTCGCCGCTGTCGCCCGTGAGTTGCCACAACCTTGCGGCGGCCATCGCCGTGCGTCCTCCCATAGGCTAGACTCCGGGGTTCTCCTTACCGTCGTCGTTGAACCACATTGCAAAATCCCTCGGTGGTGAACCTCCCTCAGCTCCACACCCTCCGGGCTCCGGTCTTGTCCTTGCCGCCGCCGTTCAAAATGGTTGAAGATTATTCGGCGGCCTTCGCGATGCACCCTCCCGGCCTCCGGGCCCCAGGTCTCCGAATGCCGTCTGGTCTAAATAGTTAAACCGAACCTCATTTCGGCCGTCCTTTGCCTCCTGGACTCCAGCCTTCAGACTTCCACTGCCAGACTTCCTTGGCCAGACTTCCTAGCCCGGCCTTTCATCCGTTGTTCGCTGTCTCCAACGGCTGCCCCTTAACTACCTTCCAACCTGAACCCTCTGAAGTTCCTTAAATCAATCTTGACCGACTCAAATCCAGAATTTGACTTCGACCTACATCCTAAATCATGTCGTTCTCCATCTTGGGCCTCTCAAAATACCAAAATTTGGCCAGCGGGGGTCTCCGGGAACTTTTGGTCGTGTTTTCCCTCCCTGACAGCATTCCTGCCAGGGAAGTCCGGCCCTCCGAGCCTGAATTGTCCAAATGCTCTAAAATGAAATCGATATCATCTAAGGATAAAATTTATGATGTATTTGAATGGTTATTTAGATGATATGCTCGTAATATGGACTAACATTAATGCTGTTGATGTTTTGTTGTGCTGACTTCGCCCTTTGCTTGCAGAATATATGGAATCGGTAGCAGGAACTTCAGGGGCCTCCACCGAAAAGGATAAGGGCAAGAAATTCGGAAGGGCCGCTCATGGAAAAGACGACAAAGATCAGATGAAGTTCCAATTTCAGGGTGAGCCGCTCCAGTCAAAGGTCTCGACTGACTAGAAAGAGATCTCAGATACCAATATCGGCCAGGTGGACATAGATGAGTTCACCCAGAGGGTCAAGGTCGACCCTAAAATGAAGAATGCTAGGTTGATACGCCAAAGTGGAATCACCAAAGCTAGCGGCTTCCCTCCTCTGATAGCACCTGAATTAGTAATGGCTTGCCGAGAAGCCTACCAAATGGACACCAGAACGATCGTGGACAAGGAGGGGAACATCCTCGCCGACATGTCCCCAGAAGGAATCACTAAAACATTCCATATTCCTACATTCCCACATATGCAAGTCCCCACTTTGGAGCAGTGTCAGGCGGCATGGGATGCCAATCCATTGGGCTGCAAGAAGTCAATTAACATTTACTGGTTAAACGAGAAACAGGGCAGCGCTGCAAAGGTTCCCCAAGAGCTGTTCCGCAGCGATTTTCAAGAAGATTATCACGACTTGGTGACTATGCTAAGTAGAGTCATGGGCCCCCCCAGTAGCCTCCTACTTCCAAGAGTGGATGGCTTACTACATTGAACAGATCATACGAGGCAATGAGGATGTGAAAACTAAGATCTCATTCGACTGGGGGAGTATCATCAGTAACTGCTTCCACGAGCAATTCGTAAATGTCAAGAAAAGCTCCAAATTCTACATGACCTCGTATCTGTTATACTCCTTGGTAGGTCAGAGACAATATAGTGGACTACTTATGGCGCCAAATCAGGATCACAAATGAGGGCTCAAGCCTTTTGATCGGTACCCTCAACTACAATACCGTAACTTCAAGAAGGAGTACTGCTGGGTCAATAACGCCTTCATTGGCCACATTATCAGATTGATAGCCAGAGACTTTGAGAGAAGGGTATCCCACAGCGCCCGGGTGCTCCTGAAGGAGTATGCCTCCTTATATATCCAGTTTCCCAAGTTCGCTTACATCCGTGCCTAGGGATTCACAGAATGACTGAACAAGTTGCCAAGATACCCTAACGACAGGATCATTCTCCTAGAACTCTCTCGGCAACTCCAACACATTCAAACGGTCTTTGGCAACAAGCACGTAGCAGGGATCCCCTATCCCATGACCCTCGGCCAGGGATAGTATCGATTGCAGACATCTCAATGCGCCGGCAACTTAGAGAAAGAACTTAAAGAATATAACTTTGAATGGTACACGGCTCACCTACAAATGGACCCACATGGCCATGTTAGGAAGGCGCTAGGGCCGGCGTATGCCCATAAGTACCATGTCGAGGATTTCTAGGCAGATTGTAAAGATGACAAGGAGGTCCGCATGAGACACTACATGCGCATGACCGTGCAATTTTTGAGAGTGCAGCTGTTTCTGGTGCCTGACCAACTTGAGGAGGATGAGTCCACCATTGTGCACCTAAGGTACCCTGCAGTTGTCGGCCTGGCAATCCCCTCCATCGACTGGGACGAGCAAGAGGTCGAGGACCTGGATATTATCACCCAGCCTATCATAGCTCGCACTAAGGAGTGGGTCGATGGGCAGGTGGCGCAGCTAAAACAACAGGGGGTGACTTTAACATATGAGGCGCTCAAGAGCGAGCCGTGCACCACGGAGGATGTTGCCACCTCCCCATCAGCTGGTAAGACTTCCAAGTCTCCCCCCATCACTAGGGCCCAAAAAAGGAAAGAAGCAGAAATAGCCTAGTCTACAGACCCCAAAGAAAAAGCAACGAAGGACATGGGAGGCTCATCTCCCAAGAAGCTCAAGAGGACTATGATCATAACAGAGGCGCAACCTCCCTTGCTCCTTCCTCCCCCGATTGGTGTGCTGCCCGCCTCCCAGGCCGCAATTGCCTCATCTCCACAGGCAGTGGACATTTCTATCCACCTTGCCTCTTCGCCCCCGGCCAGGTCAATAATTAATATCGACTCCTCCTCTAGCATGACCACTTCCCCTTCCTCTACTGCTGCCCTGTCACCCATCACGTCCCTCCCACTAGCAACAATACCATCGCCTGTCCCCCTTTCCACCATACCCGAGGCTATTACCCGGCACCTACAGAGTCTTCCTCCTGAGCTATTGCAAGTCCTAATGGACCCCGCACTCCAAGCGGCCCTCGCCCAAGCCCTCACAATAGCTCAGCCTTCGCAACTGCCAACAAGTCCGCCGACGATGGAGGCCACAATGCAGATTTTCAAAGAGTTGGAGGAGCTGGAATAGGAGGCTTTGAAGCCTATTAAGGAGGAGGCCGATGAATACTATGAGCAACCCGAATACGAGCATAGAACCATCAACAAGGTGGCCTACAAAGAAGAAGAGAGAGGCTCTTCCGAGGGCGGGGATGGAGAGGATGGATCGGGTGCCAAAGAAATTATTCAGGTTTTCGATGAAGACATTGAAGAAGAGTTGGCTCAGTAGCCAAAGGATGTTGGGGAGGAGGCAGAACAGTCGCCGCATAGTGAAGAGGGACAGCCGCAAGAAAAGCAATCTAAAAGGGATATCGCAGAGGCCGAGACCCATATTGTGAAGAGCCCCGGGGCTGAGGCTCTTGAAGAAAAGAAAGAAGAAGAGGTGGCGGGAGAAGAAGATCCCACCCAGATGTTGTCTACCAAGGCGCCCGCTAAACGCCTCATGTTTTATTGTGACTCTGACAAAGAGGAGGATGAGCTTCAAAAGGAAAAGAAGGTAGAAGTCTTGCCTCTAACTGAAAAGGGCGAGGGAAGCCATGATGCACCCAAGGACAAATCTGCCATGCCCAACTGGTTGGAAAGGCAGCTTGTAATGGCAACCCCAGTTCCGACGGACCCGAGGTCAAGATTGGAGGCCATCTTGGCTCGATCCCTGACCACGACTAAGAAGGAGAAGAAGCCTAAGGTCCGTTCCAAGATAACCATGGACGCTTCCGGCTCCCGGGCAGCACAAGTAGCAACGCCAACTATCGGCCAGGCGGGAGTTAGCTACAATATTTCTACAATTGACCTAGGGACAACAACTAGGGAACAGAAGGTCGAACATCTAGAGGAGTCAGTGGCCACAGTGGTGCATCTAATCAAACAAGACAAGGTCACCAAGGACAAGCTCAAGGCGTAGGTTGCTGCCCTGACTGATTATATTCACCAGTGGTCCTCAGTAGATGACTTGCCCACTACCTCTACAGCTGCACCACAGCTACTCTCCAAGGAGCATATAGATAAGCTAGAAAGGAGGAAGAACTTGGAGAGGACCACTGAGGATTGGTTCCAACAGGTCATAAGCATCGGAAACAAGGGGATTAGCTTGGCTGTGTAGATAGCCAACAAGTTCTTGGACCTGGTCCAATCCCTGGAGGGCACGAAGAAACTCTGCACCAACTTCCCTGCAATCTATGACTCCGCCTTCCTGAAGGTTGAAGCCATCCTTCAAATGCCAGAAAGCACGTGGGAAGAAAAGCTAGAGCTGAGAAAAGAGGATCATTGGCTGGTGGACATATGGCGCAGAGACCTTATCAACTGGAAAGAGAGGATGGAGTAGATCCTAAATAAGGTGGATCCAGATATCGAGTGGATCAAGGAGATCTGGGTAGAATGCACCCAGTATCTTGAGTTAATGATGGGCCATGATATGCCTACGGTACAATTGGATGCCGACAAGATCAATCCATACTTTGAAGAAAAGATGAAGGACGGGACAGTCAGAGATATCACAACGGACTTCCTGAGTTTTGCTGCCCGTTCCTTCGATTGATCAGAGCTGTTTAGAGATCAAGGCTCAAAGTATGACGAGGATTGGAAGCGGCTGGAGGAGAACGCCAAAGAATGAAGCTATCAGGCGTTGAGATGCGAAGTCCTTGAGATCGACAAGCTCCAAGCCGTAATTCTCAAGTACATAGAGCATACAGCCTCCAAGGAGCGAGAAGACAGCCCAGCCAAGGAAGAAGACCTCCCAGAAGAGTAGCTACAGCCAAGAAAACAACAATTAGCTATATGACGAAAAAGGAATAGTGTCATCCACTAGATGACGAAATAGGGAAGGGACAAAAGATGTTTTTTAATTGTAAATCTATTTGGGGGTAGGTGAAACCCTATTTTGTAATGAATCTTGGCCACACAATGGAAATAAATCTTGGCCACTCATTCAACTTTTGGAAAACTATAAATAGAGCACTCCCCTCATTTGCAAAAGAGAGAGTTGAGTTGTTGTAAAGACATGCTGCAGAAATTTATAAGAAATAGCATTGACTTGGTGCATTTCCTTGTTTTCTCTCATGTCATTTGATTCACTTCTCCAATATTAGATGTTTAGCTTAGATCTCTTTGCTGTTTAGTTAGCTATTTATTGCATTTGGGTAAATCTTAGGAATGCTGTTTGGTGTTTATGAAAATTTTTGCACTATTGATGATCCCTTAGTCCATACTTTTTGCTGTTTGCTAAAGGTAGATAGCTGTACAAAGTTAGCCTGGACTTGATTAAAGCTGCCCCAAACCCTTATCTTTAGTTCATGCATGTATGTGGTGGATGAAGGATAAAAATCTGTAGCCCTTAGAAGATAGCACAATTTCTATGATACTGTGAAATCCCTGGTTAAGTGGGATATTGTTTTAAGGAATTGTCCATTACAGGAACTCCATTGTCACTATTCATTGCAAGTTTCAAACTTAGGAACTTTTCTTCCCCTTCACTCTTTTTCCACTTTTTTTAGAAACTAAACAATACCAAGGTTCATTGCACATTATAAAGCCAAATCTGCAACTAGATGGAGTTTGAGACTGTTGTTTGAACCTACAGCCAACACATAACTGCTTTCATATTAAAACTCCTTTTCGAAGATCTAATTTCATGCTTTGCATCCACACTTTGTATTTCTGTAAGGCCGCCTTGTGATTCCAGCAAATCACATCAAACTACTGAGGTATCTAAGCATTATCATGACCTGACACCCGAGAGACCTTGGGATAGTGTTCTGCAACTCGATTGTGGGAGATTGTCTTTCAAGAGAGGTAGTGCACCTAAGCACTGCCTGTGTTGAGAAGTGCATAAAAACACCATCAACAGTCACTTATTTAGTTACAATGAAAGTAATAGAAAATGTATGAAGTTTATTAAAATAATTTTTGTAAGGTAAAAAATAGTGCAATGTCTTGTATGTATTTGTATTTGTTACATGTATAAACTACAAATAAAATTAGGAGAACACAAGATAATATTAAAGCAAAGAATAGATGTATCTATAAACTAGTAGTCTAACAATATGGATATCATCCAAGGGATGAGTTAATTGATTGAAAAGTATTTTCTACTTTTTTAATATCAATAAATGTAAGTCATATTGTGTGTGGGAAAGCTTTGATTATAGTTGAAATGCATCTAAACAAGTCTATTAGTGAAATGAAAATCGAGTTAGGATTGATACAATATTTCAAAAGATACATTATTTTTGTCATATATTTGGATCTCTTTTTATCTATATAAATGCATGGAAATAATATCCACAAATTCGTTAAGAAATACCACGAATTTCAATTGAATTCTATTAATGATTTTTTTAAAAAAAATTACATTAATATAACTTTTTATTATTATCAATTATGTAAAGTAATTAAGATCTATAGAGAACCAACAAGAAATCCAAACTAAAAAGTGCAATTCACTACGGAAAATTTACCATCAACAATTCACCACGGGAATATTTACGGCCACGAGCAATTCACCACTACCGAAAATTAACCGCCAAAAATTAATGCAATTAATTTTTTGCGTGGTAAATTGTCATGGCAGTGAATTTTCCCTGAGAATTGTTGGTGGTGAATTTTCCATATGCCATCTTATTTATATAAAATAACATTTAAATTAAATAAAATTGAACATCTTGTTGATTACAAACAAAAATAAAATATATTATATGATTTACAAATATATAGTTTATAAATAAAAGAATTAAATATACGATATGTTTTAATTCTATATCAATGTGAAATCCTATAAAATCAAATTATTCTTTTGCAAAAAAAATCAAGATTTTTAAAATATATATTAAAAAATATTAATACAATTAATTTCCAATTTCAGTCATGATGAATTGGTAGTGGTGAATTTTTGTTGAGATAAATTTGTCATGATGATGAATTTTCCTAAAATAAATTAGAGCCTTTCACAATACTTTCATTCATCGTAATCCCTTTCATGATGATGATGAATTTTGAATTTTTTTAGACAATAACATTCACTGCTCCAATGTAATCCCTTTCATTCTTAGGCATTAGAGCGAGAGCAGGTTTTAAATTACCTTTGCAGTCGGTCAAGGCCATGTTGTGGATCTGGAATGGCCAGTGAAACGCACAAAATGAAAGGCAGCAAAACCCAGAATAATTATGTAGGAGTGCAGCATATAAGAGCTCGGCTAAACCTTCGTAGGGGTTTGTTTCTTATGTTTCTTCTGTAACAAAAAGTATTTTCTTGAACCATTAATTAATTGTGTATTAAATTAATAAATGGTAAGATTAAAAAATTAAATGTAAAGAAAACAAAGCCACCGTCAAACAATCAATATTAAATCTCATAAATGTTAGTTTGAAATTGTGAGATTTTCTGTAAGCAACGGTAATAGAAAATCAAATGATCATGTATTTGTCTTGTCAGTATAAAATCTAATAAATGTAGCAGTTTGAAGTAGTGAGATTTTATAGAAGTGAGGGCACCAAAAAAGATACAAGCATGTTTCCTCAACATAAGAAGCAAGTAAATGACGGTTTCGTGTAGATTTATTTGAGTTCAAAATTTCACATAAAAAGTATATGGATAATTATGCATCACTACACAGATTTTTTCGAGTTCAATATCTCATTTGAAAAGGATATGGATAATTATGCGTCACTACAGATATGATATTCTCTATTTTTTTTAAATAGGTTTTAGCCGAACACACTAGATTTTTTCCTTGCTTAAATATATACAATGAGCCTTATATGACTATGTTTTCTCTCCTTTCTATGATGAGTACGCAACACAATATAATTGTTAAATCTGAACACAGTATTTTCTCTCATCTTCAACCGAGGCTGAGGACGTAAGATACAAAACCTTTTATACCGCTTAACTTGCAGGAAGCATCATTAGTGGATTCCTTAACTTTCAAAGCTTGTAGACGCAAATCTTCCCCAATTTCGGTTGCCATGGCTACTTTCACTGTGTTTTCCACAATGTCACTATCGGGAATGGCATCGAATCCCTCACAGATCTGCACTCCAACACCCAACTGCTTAATTACCAATTTGGCATTTATAAATTGATCGAACGCCATGGGCCAAACCACCATTGGAACTCCAGCGCTTATGCTTTCTAATATGGAATTCCATCCACAGTGCGTCATGAAAAATGCAGTCGAAGGATGTGACAGAATGCGCAATTGAGGTACCCACCCATGGATTACCATTCCTCTGTCTTTAGTTGCTTCAATGAAATCCTCGGGAAGAAAATCACAGGAGTTAACATGGCCTCCAACTGGGTCTTTAATCGTCCAAATGAAACTCTGCTTACTCGCTGCAATGCCTCTGGCGAGGGCTTTTGTTTGGTCTTCCGAAAGAAAGACCTGAGATCCAAACGATATGTAAAGGACAGAGTTTTGCTTTTGGGTGTCCAGCCAAGGGATGCACTCCGACTCATTGTCGACCACATGTTTGGGTCTGTGTAGAAGATTGGCTACACCCCAAACGGGCTTACCCGTGGATTCCTCTAAATACCGAACATACTCTGCTTCGAGCCCGGCAAAAGTGTTGTTGGCGGATATTAATTTCTACCACCGAAAACATTAAAGGTAGAAGCTTCTACCATCTTCTACCGACCATTTCTTCGCTGTCATTCACCGACCACCAAAAACATGTGCAATTTTCTAGCTCCATGTGAAGTAGTTTCTAGATCTTCAAGATCTTTCCAAAGACCTCTATAAATAGAGGCAATTGTAATCGTTTTCATTTAGGCAATGCAGTTAAAGTTTAATATCTGTCTTTGCCTCTGCCCACCTCCTACAAGTGGTATCAGAGCAAGATGAAGATCTTAGGTGTCAAGCTTATCAGAAGCAGATCTGGAATGCCATTGCAAGAAAGAAGAAGATGCCGCTACAAGAGATCGTTGTTGCCAGAGAAGGAGCAGTCAAGACAAAGGTGTCTTTCATGAGATCGTTAGCAGTCCCAATGTAAAGATAAGAGATTTCAAGTTGCCTGCAGAAGATTGGAGAAGAGTTGACAAAGCATCAGATAAGGTGAGCGCTGGTCTGAAACTGCTGTAGCAATTGCTTGAAGCTGCCAAAGTCTGAAGATTGCTTTCTATGATGGAGCGACTTTCTTTGAGCTACATAGGTTGTGAGGTTCTGAGAAGAGTGCAGGTGAGAGCAGAGAAAGGATTGTGGGCTTCAAACTGTCAGAGGATTGGGAGTGCATGTTTTTGAAGCTGCAGAAGTGTTTGAAGTTGGAGAGGATCGCTGCCAAAAAGGTGTGGATCGCCAAGCTGCAGCTGTGGAGAAACTACCAGTGCTAGATGTGGTTGGAGATCATAGGCTAAAGGAGCTGTTGTCCCTTAGCAGAGGGAATCACGTTTGAATTAGAGATTGCGGAAGAGTCGATGCAAGGAGAAGCAACCACCATTTGGAGCATTAAAGATTGAAAGGAGCTCACAGCTTGACTAAGGATGTTGCAGATCTAAGAGAACAGTAAATTGCAAATTGTGAAATAAAGGATGCTGAAAGGAGATCGAATCACTGCCAGATTGTAGCCAATGAAATCAAAATGAGGTGCCAGAGCAAAGCGTAAAGCTATCAATTTCTATAATTGAAGGTGAATTTGATGAGGAAATCCTGTCACAATTTGTGACAGATGTCAAAAGGAAAAGGAGGAGATCCTGTCACCATTTGTGACAGATGTCAGGCAAGATTTTGGAGGTGATCCTGTCACCATTTGTGACAGATGTCAAGAGCTATGTTAAGAGGAGATCCTGTCACTATTTGTGACAGATGAAAGCTTTTAAGAGGTTTTGAAAAATGTGGGCATCACTTAAGGAATTGGCAGTTTGAAAACATCATCGAATTGGCATCAAGGAGTTGTATAGATCGGAGCAGATTTTTGTCAAAGTTTGTGAGTCTATCCTAGCTCCACAGAGCTGAGAAAGTAGTGAAAAGCAGCAGATAAAATAAAATAGTGTTTATGTTTGTATGAGCTAAAGCTCAGATGATGAAAGACAATGATGTAATTAGTGGTAGAAATTAGGGGGGACTGTTGGCGAATATTAATTTCTACCACCGAAAACATTAAAGGCAGAAGCTTCTACCATCTTCTACCGACCATTTCTTCGCTGTCATTCACCGACCACCAAAAACATGTGCAATTTTCTAGCTCCATGTGAAATTGTTTCTAGATCTTCTAGATCTTTCCAAAGACCTCTATAAATAGAGGCAATTGTAATCATTTTCATTCAGGCAATGCAGTTAAAATTTAATATCTTTCTTTGCCTTTGCCCACCTCCTAAAAGTGTTGACAAGCGTTGGAGCGCAGCTCTCTTTGGCCAAGGCATAGGTCTCCTGTAACGATGTACCGCCAGAGTGAAGAGAAATGAACAACTCGCTTAATTCACTTGTTAGCATTGGAGGCAACTACGAACACCTCAGTTTCACATTGATACAACGATCCCGAATCTGTATGATTTCACGGTCACCTATTATGTCTCAGACTGTATTGGTACAGAGAAATTGCAGAAGAGAAACTGCCATGGCTCCTGTTGTTTGGAACACAACATGCGGAATCCTGAATTTAGAAGGCGATTGTGTTGTCCAAGGCAAGAATACGTCACTTATAATACAGGCGGGCTTCTGTGACGTCTCTTCGATTATCTGCTCCAGCCACTCTTCGAACGGCTAGGAAAGCTTGTGCAAATTGATAGACAGCAACTGGGCCCCGATGAAGGAAAGAACGTCAGTGCTTTCGCGGCCAGGGGGGACGCCAGGGATGGGCGGGAGAGAAAGAGAAACGAAACGAATAGAGGATCCGACCGCCTGCAATTTCAATTTGGAGGCATTAGCGGTGGTGGTGAGGAAGCTGATGGTGAGGCCTCGGGAAGTAAGAATGTTAGCCAAGCTAAGGAAGGGAATGAAACGGCCCTGCGCCGTGTAAGGGAACATCACTACGTGCTGACATTCTTTACTTTCTACCATTGCAATATGTTTTCTGTCAGAGTATTGAGTAGCCTCACCTATTTTTAACACTGGATTTTCCTTACTGTTGTAAAAAAATTATGACAAAGTGATGGTGTATATTAAATTATCCTATTTGACGAGGATTCCACTAAGTCTTTTCCGAATTTCTCGTGTCAGTCTAATAATGATATGAATTTGTCTTTTGTAAATATTAGGTAATGGTCTAATAATAATGTTTGTACCATTAATTCTCTCTCATAAGTGTATAAATATATTAAATATATTTATTTAAAATATAAAATAATCATTTTTAAATTATTATTATTATTATTATTATTATTTTTCAAAATTACTGTAAATTTCTTTCTTCGTTTTTACTTAAGAATTATTATATTTTATTTATTTATTTAAGAATTATTTTATAATTATTTTATTTATATTTATCAAGAGATTTTGATAATGTATTCACATCATTATATTTTGTCTCTTGTTATTATTGTAGTCATGTATCAATATAACAATTAACTATTTAGCACTCATTGTATGCATGTAATATTCATAATTACTCATAAAATATGGATTGATGAGTTTGTCTTAAAAACTGCAATGTTTAAAAAATGTCTCTTACTAATCATTGGAAGAGTTAAAGGGGTTTTATTTTGAATTATTTATATAGCACAACACTTTCTAATGGTTTCACAAATGGGATAACAAATTAAGTGGGCTTGATTTTGGGAGGAATGTCATAGTTAAGTGTACTTAAGTAACAATAGTCACAAAATGAGTGACCTCTGAAAAAATCTTGATACTTCACCTCTATGAACATCTATTAGATTCAACATAGTGAGTGCTAAGTGGAGAACCATATTTGACTTAACATTTTTTAAAACCCTTTTGTAATCTATTTGTGCCAACATCTAAAACTAAATTTGCCAAACTTGTGTAACATGATAATTTTCCAAAAATCATTGAAGTTATAATTGAGAATCCTATCCACCTCATGGATGCATTCAACTAATGCATCTTTTTATTTGTTTTTTATTTTCTAGTCAGCTATATTTTTTTAATTAAGATCAACTTATACCTTATTTGCATAAGATTGATGTTGTGTAATGTGTTTTTCTTTATTTTCTATTTTTTGTGTTTTCCTTCTGTTAGCCACTGCTTCTTATAACTGAATTCTATTTTATTTCACATAGAAGTTGTTCAGTATATCTATTATTTTTCTTTATTTTCTATCTTTCTTGTGTTTTCTATCAATTAATTATCCCTGCTACTTAATGTCACAATCTCTAGATTGACATAACATTTTTTTTAAAAAAAATTTACATAAAATTAAGAACACGAAAACTTCTCCACCCCATATAAACAATCATGCAACATATATTTTTTATGTTTTCAATTAATTAATCATTGATACTTCATTAGATTAAATTCTACCTTTCTCATGTAAATAATTGTGCAATGTCTTTTTTCTTATTAAATTCTAAACGAAATCTAAATAACTGTAGAGTTTTTGTTTTTTTATATTTTTCAAATTCAACCTTATTTACTTAACATTTCTGCTATGACATTGAACCTTTTCCATCACACATAAACAATCATGCAACATGTCTTTTCTGTCTTTTCCATTAATAGATCGTTCGTACTTCATTATTGCAGCGTCTCCTTTTGTCTAACCGTAGCCACGTCATCCTGTGGGCCCCATTACAACCGACTGCAGGAAATAGCAGAAACCTTTTTACTTTGGCATTCATGCCACGTCTCTTCCTAGCGAGGGTATGAGTCGTGCAGGTTGTTTTGGCCAAACACATTTGTATTAAAGCAAGAAGATATTTCTCCTAGCATGGATGGGAAGAGGAAAAAATACATGGAGCTAATTACGTGGAAGGCATGTCCTATATGAGTTCTACGAACAACGAACCAAAAGTGTCGAGAAATTCGGCAAGGTGTTAAAACTAATTTTAGCCGTTTATAAATTTTCATGAAAATTTTGGTTGTTTTCACCATCTTTTACTAGTTTCCTCGTCGTTATTGGTTTCCGCTCCTTCGAACTCACAACAATTTGAGATTGTCGGCCTTACGACACTTTCTAGTTGTATCTTACGTCCGTCAAATCAGAATGCAGATATCAAAATGCAACTTGCATTTTCGCCGGCTCGGGCACAAAGGTGGTGTTTACTAGAAATAGCTATGGCATTAATTTTGTATGGGGATTTTACAAATCTCTTCATATTCCCTGGTGGGCTTTAAATAATATATGCAAGCTGGTGTTGAAGATTTTCTCGTTCATGCGCATCTATTACCCTGTGCCGTATTCCACTCTCATATCTCAAATTAGACCCTTGCATCTCCAGTCTGTCAAGGATAAATCAATATTCAATGCTCGATGGTCATTTCTTGACTTTCCCCTCGACTCCACTCCTGATTTCCCACGACAATGTCTATTTGGTATATTAATATTTTACTTAATAAAGATGACAATGAAGTGTCTTTTCCTTATCCTGTTGCTCCTATCAGGGTTGATCCAAAATCATACATAGTCTGAGCTTGAACAGCCACAGCTCCTGCAATCAGAGGCCAGAGCTTTTCATTGAAAGACCTGTTCCAAAGCTCCTATTTTGGTAGAGGCTGGGTGTACGCTAGAAAATATGATATGATCGGGTTGGAGACCTATTCGTTACAGTTGGTGAAATAGTAAAGACTGCCTCATAAGGATATCCAATTCTTTGGTATGCTACAATAATCGTATTCCATGAGACGCTGTCTTGTTCATTCATGAGGTCAAACACTTCACGAGCATCAACCAAACTCCCACTCTTGACATACATGTTAATAAGCTTATCCTAAAAATCTGTCCATAAAACAAATGCAAATCGCCTCTAAGCGATGAAAGCATGGTTATTTTTCGCTTGTGAAAGGTTATTCTTGAGAATGCAGGTTTGAAATAATTGAAGATATGTAAAGGAATCACCAGGGTAGTTGTGTGTAGTAAGCAGAATGTTCAGTGCCCAGGATGTGTAGTAAACATGAATCCTTGATATTTTTATAAGAGCCCATCAATCAAGTTTTAGTTTTAAATGTCAGGTTTCAATTTCTAACAATTCAGATTTTAGATTTTTGTTTTTTCTAAATAATTATGTTCAAAAAGTTCAAATTCCAGTATTTGTTTTTTAAATTTTAGTTACAAGATTTTCAAGATATTAACATATTATAGATGTGGTTCAGAATATTGGTATTTGGGCTACTTCATATGGCTCCATTCATGAAAACCTTAAAGTTTGCAATGCTTCATTGAGTTGGCACATTGCAAGACGGTTCCATATTTTATCTGTATCTGAATCTGTTCCTTATATTGGTGGAGTTTTCTGCATTTTATCTGTATCTGAATCTATTCCTTTAGCCTCTCTATTTGTAATGCCTGGTTGTTCTTTCCACTACAATTTGTTCAGTGTAGATGTGCATTTCAAATTATTCTTTCAAATAGTTTGGTTATGATTTGGTCCAGCTTGCTGACACACCCTTATTGATGGTCGCCCCATGACCATTCTGATCATTGAATGCCTAATTAAAAGAAAAGAAGATCCACAAACTTATGGTTATGGCATAAATTTGCAATAAGTAATTTTGAACATTGATCAACTTCATCGACAACATCAATACTTACATGGGTGAACTTTTCCAAATCTAACCAAATTTTACAACATTTAATAGAACAGGTGCACAAGCATAGTGAAATATTATTCTAGTTAATTTGGAGAACTTATTTTCTCTTTTGAAACATTTCTCTTTGTTTCTAAATTCCATTTCTAGACAAATGGGGCAGCATATAATAATAATATAATAATAAAAATTATAATATAATAAATATTTATTTAATATAATATTATATAGTCTAATTGGAACCTTTTGCATGGACTGTTAGGGGTGATGTTTTTGGAGGTCCCCATTTGTGGCATCTCTGATAGGCTAAAAATTCCACTTTTACTGATTAAAAACAAATTATATAACATAAATATAATATAATTTAAAATAATTATATATTACAATATACTTTAATATAATCACATTATATAATATTATTTAAATATGAACAATAACTATTAATATAAATATAATCTAATCTAATACCCAATCCAATTGTGAATAATATAATAATTATAACATAACATAATTTGAACTTGATATAATAATAAATATTAAATAATATAGTAATAAATACATAAAATAATAATATTATCACATAATACAAATATATAATAATAATAATACTAATAATCATTTAAAAAAACAAAATCATTTACTAAATGATCCACCAATTCACTCATAAATTACACTAATATATATAAAAAATAAATCATTTTTTTGCCTAATTTACTTCCACACCTATTTAGCGTACCCATTGCACACCAAGGTGCAATTGCTAGTAGTACTGTACATTCATTCATTCTATAAAAGTTTTGTGGTCACAATTGTTGGGGTAGTTTTACTTTAATAATTTAAAGTGTAAGTATTGATATTATAAAATTATAATTGCAAATAGATGGATTATCATGATAAATTATACTAAAAGAAGTATTATATAATTGGTTTATAGAATATATTATTAATCAATAATTGGATTTATAGATTTTTTATTACATTAATTTTTTCTTAGAAGTAGATACATTTTCTCTAGTCAAATCTTTATTTACATGAAAAATGATACAAAATGTATGAAACTTATTAATAAATCATTTGCAAGATAAAAAATTAATATAATAATTTTTATTTGTTTATAACAAAAAATTAGTGCAATAGTTTTTGTAGAAAATAAGTAAAAAAATAATTAGAATTAAAATCCATGTATCTCATTTGAAATTTGTTAAAACAAAATCTATAATAATTTTATTAAAACTAAATTCCTAATTAATTATTAGAAATAAACTAAATCTTGTGAGAAACTTTGAATATGGTATCATAGCTAATATGAACATGAATATACTCTAGGATTTTGTTGGAATTAAAATACACTTCTCAATATAATTGAAACCTCCATCATGAAAAGGCTTGTGGCTCAATAGTGGAATAGTTCACTAGCAACAAGTAGGTTCTAAGTGTGTATTAGCTAGTCCAATATTCTTATTAATGCAATTATAATATTGTTAAAAAATAATACTATCCTTATTGCAAAGCAATACAAGAAAAAGCAATATAAAAGTTATTGAAATTAAAATCCATGTAAAAATATCTAAAGTGGTTTAAATAACTCTTACATGATGATGTAAATGCACTCCAAGTTCATGGGAATGAATCTACACCTTACACTATTCAATAAGTTGAGTTCCTTTAGTCAAAACTAGTTTATTCCATATTTGAGAAAGAAATTGTTGTGCCCTCAGCACACACGCCCCGTTCGGAACGGGGACCCTCTTTTCCTTCGCCTTGTCGGGTCTTTCGGGGCCCCCTCGTTTTGCGTGCCCCTCTTTTTTGGCATTTTGCATGGTCGATATTATCCTAAAGTTTCATCATAAAATCGACTACGTTCTCCCTTTTGGTTTTTGCTGCCCTTCGGGGCCTCATGGATTCCTTGGGCCTTTTTGGCTCTGGGGCGGCCCTGGGCCCCTCTGGGCCCGGGCCTCCAGGATTCCCTTATCGGGCTTCCCCCTTTCGTTCACCGCCCCGGTGGCGTTCCCCGGGCATCTTTCCGCCCTCCGGGGCCTGCCCTGTCATTTGTTGTTTGTGGTTCTTTGAGGGTTTCCTGGGTAGCCCCTGCTCCTTCGGGCCCCGGGCTCCGAAAGTCTGTGATCGGACTTCCGTCCTAGGATCGCCGTCCGCGACGGCGACACTGCGGTGGTGAACTCTCCACCGCACCCCGCCCTCCGGGACCCGAGCGTTCTGTCGCCGCCATCGTCAAAGTCACCGAAAATTCATGCAGAGGCCGTCGTTGCGCGGCTTCCCACCTGCCAGATCCCGAACCCCTCGCCGCCGCCGTCGACTCAAATTTGAATCTCACCAACTTCACGCGGACGTACGTGTAATAAATGCGAGCATTAATGACCGATAGGGTATATAAACTGTGGTCCCCAATGTCATTTTAACATTGTGAATTTGAGTGAATTGATAGACCCGATGTCTGGAGCCCACTGCAATCTGCATCATCACAATCATCAGCGTCAACGTCACTCCGTCAACCCTGCTGGTGAATCCCATTGACTTCCCGCTCAGCGAATTGGAGGTAGGCCATCCTTGTTTGCCCTCCCGTTGTTTTTGATCTTTTTGTGGGTTTCGTTAAAATGAACAATGAATTAAATAGCATAAAATTGAACATCACCCCGTCGCGATCCAAACCCATGTCCTCAAAATTTGCTAAACTCAACACAGTTACCACCCCTCTCGGCCCGGAACTCGCCCGTTGCGCGGCTGTTCTTCACGCAGGGCGACCAGCCCCCTCGGGCTCGGTCCCCTCCTTCACCGCTCGATTCTGCGTATGAATGCGTGCCGGCGGCCGCCTCCCTCACCGGGCTCGAGTCATCAGGATTCCATCCCCGGAGTGCCTTTCGCACTCTGCCGCGTTAAACTAACCTCGGCGGCAAACCTCCGTCGGCTCCCCACCCTCTGGGTCCCGGTCCGGCCTTCGCCGTCCGCCTGCGCCGCTTTTGTCTTTCGGCGTCCTCCTCGCTGCCCCATGACCCTTCGGGCCCGGCCGTCCGAAGTTCCGTCCCTGGAACTCCGTGACGGTTTCGCCATCACTCACGGCGGAACCCTACCGGCTGCCCGACCTACGGGCTCCGGGGGTCTTTTCACTACCACCGTTGCCCAAGCTTACCGAAACACTTCGCAGCGGCCGTCATCCCGCGGCGCCCCGCCTCCTGGATTCTGGAGCCCTTTTCGCCGTCACTGACCACCCTTCGCGGCGGCCGACGTCTCCCATCTCTCCGGTCGCCGGGTCCTAGTCTGCCTTTCACCGCCGCCGTTGAAAACATCGCAAAATGCATGCGGCGGTCTGCACCTCGCATCTTTCTGCCTCCCGAGTCCCGGGACGTCTTTCGCCGCCGTCGCCCGTCAGTTGTCATAACTTCCCGGCGGCTATCCCGTTGCGTCCTCTCGTGGGCTAGAGCCCGAACTTCACCTCACCGTCGTCGCTGGGCCACATTGCAAAGTCCATCGGCGGTGAACCGTCGTCGGCTCTCCGCCCTCCGGGCTCCGGTTTTCTCCTCGCCGCCACTGTTCAAAATAATCCAAGATTACGCGGCGGCCGTCAGCTGGCATCTGCCCGGCCTCCGGGGCCCAGTGCTCCAAGTGCCATCTTGTCTAAAGTTGTTAAACCAAACCTAGAATCAGCCGTCTTTTTGCTTCCCGAGTTCTGGCTTCCAGGCTTCCGCCGCCGGACTTCCGTCCGATGTCCGCCGCCGCCGGCTTCCTTCGCCTGACTGCCTTCCGACCTGAAACCTCCGGAGCTCGCCAAATCGATCCAAATCGATTCAAATTGAAAATCTAATGTTGACCCATGTCCTAAATCATGCCATTCTCCATCATGGGTTTCTTAGAACATCAAAATCTGACCAACGGGGGTCTCCGGGAACTTTTGGTCGTGTTTTCCCCTTCCTGGCAGCATTTGTGCCGAGGAAGTCCAGCCCTTCGGGCCTGGATTGCTCAATTGCCCTAAAATGAAATTGATATCGTCTGAGGATTAAATTTATGATGCATTTGAATGTTAGTTATATGATATACTCACAATACGGACTAACATTAACATTATTGGTGTTTCCTTGTGCTGACTCCGCCCTTTGCCTGCAAAATATATGGAATCGGCCGCAAGAACTTCAGGGGCCTCTACCGAAAAGGACAAGGGTAAGAAGTCTGGGAGGGTCGCTCGCGGGAAAGACGACAAAGACCAAATGAAGTTCCAATTTGAAGGTGAACCACTTCAGTCAAAGGTCTCGACAGACTGGAAAGAGATCTCAGACACCAATATAGGCCAGGTGGACATAGATGAGTTCACCCAGAGGGTCAAAGTGGACCCTAAAACAAAGAATGCCTAGTTAATACGCCAAAGTGGAATTGCCAAAGCTGTCGGCTTCCCTCCGTCTCTGATAGCACCTAAATTGGTGATGGCTTGCAGCGAAGCCTACCAGATGGACACCCGAACAATCATGGACAAACAAGGGAATATCCTTGCTGACATGTCTCCGAAAGGAATCACAAAAACATTCCACATTCCTACATTCCCACATATGCAAGTCCCCACTTTGGAGCAGTGTCAGGCAGTGTGGGATGCCAATCCATTGGGCTGCAAAAAGTCAATTAACATTTACTGGTTAAAGGAGAGATGGGGCAGCGCTGCAAAGGTTCCCCAGGAGCTGTTCCGCAGCGACTTCCACGAGGACTATCATGACTTGGTGACCATGCTAAGCAGGGTCGTGGGCCTACCAGTAGCCACCTACTTCGAGGAGTGGATGGCTTACTATATTGAGCAAATCATACGAGGAAATGAGGACGTGAAAACCAAGATCTCGTTCGACTGGGGGAGCATCATTAGCAACTGCTTCCACGAGCAGTTCGTAAATGTTAAGAAAAGCAACAAGTTCTATATGACCTCATACCTGGTGTACTCCTTGGCAGGTCAGAAACAATATAGTTGACTCTTCATGGTGCTGGATGGGGATCACAAATGAGGGCTTAAGCCTTTTGACCGGTACCCTCAACTACAATACTGCTACTTCAAAAAGGAGTACCGCCGGGTCAATGATGCCTTCATAGGCCACATTATCTGATTGATAGCCGGGGACTTCGAGAGAAGGGTATCTCACAGCGCCAGGGCACTTTTGAAGGAGTATGCCTTCTTATATATTCAATTCCCCAAGTTCACTTACATCCGTGCTTAGGGATTCACGGAGCGACCGAACAAGTTGCCGAGATACCCGAATGATAGGATTATTCTCCTAGAGCTTTCCCGGCAGCTCCAACATATTCAAGCGATCTTTAGCAATAAGCATGTGGTAGGGATCCCTTATCTCATGATCCTCAGCCAGGGCCAGTATCGACTGCAAACATCTCAATGCAGTGACAACTCAGAAAAGGAACTCAAAGAATACAACTTTGAATGGTACACAGCTCGCCCACAGATGGACCCGCACGGCCACATCAGGAAAGCGCTAGGACCAGCATACGCCCACTAGTACCATGTTGAAGATTTCTGGGCGGATTGTAAGAATGATAAGGAGGTTCGCAAGATACATTACATGCAAATGACAATATAGTTTTTGAGGAGGGTGGAGCTGTTTCTGGTGCCAGACCAACTCGAAGAGGATGAGTCCACCCTGGTGCACCCGAGGTACCCTGCGATTGCTGACCTAGCAATCCCTTCCATCGACTGGGATGAGCAAGAGGTCGAGGACCTAGATATTATCACGAAGCCAATTATAGCTCGCACTAAGGAGTGGGTTGATGGGCAAGTGGCACAACTGAAGTAACAGGGGGTCACTTTAACATATGAAGCACTCAAAAGTGCGCTAAGCGCCACGGAGGATATTGTCGCCTCCCCATCAGCTGGTGAGACCTCTAAGTCTCCCCCTATCACCAGGTCCCAGAAAAGAAAAGAAGCAAAAACAACACAGTTCGGGGACCCCAAAGAACAAGCAACAAAGGATACGGGAGGCTCATCTCCCAAGTAGCTTAAAAGGACAGTAATCACAACAGAGGCGCAACCTCCATTGCTCCTTCCTCCCCCGACTAGTGTGCTGCCCACCTTTCAGGCCGCAGCCGCCTCATCTCCACAAGCTGTGGACATTTCTGTCCACCTTGCCTCTTCGCCCCCGACCGGGTCCATAATCAACATCGATTCCTCCTCTAGCATGACTACTACCCCTTCCTCTGCTGCTACCATGTCACCTATCACCTCCCTGCCTCTGGCAACAATACCATCGCCTGTTCCCCTTTCTAGCGTGCCCGAGACTATTACACGACACCTGCAGAGTCTTCCTCCTGAGTTCTCGCAGCTTTTAATGGACCCTGCTCTCCAGGCTGCCCTCGCCCAAGCCCTTACAACAGCTCAGCCTTCGCAACCGCCAACAGGTCCGCTGGCCATGGAGGCCACAATGTACATTTTCAAGGAGATGGAGGAGCTGGAACAGGAGGCTTCAATGCCTATTGGGGAGGAGACCGATGATTATTATGGGAAACCTGAATATGAGCATAGAACCGTCGACAAGGTTGCCTACGAGGAAGAAGAGACAGGCTCTTCCGAGGGCGGGGATGGGGAGGATGGCTCAGGCACCAGAGAAATTATTCAGGTTTTTGATGATGACGTTGAAGAAGAGTCAGCTCAGCAGCCAAAGGATGTTGGAAAAGAGGCGGAACAGTCGCCACATGGTGAGGAAGGACAGCCGCAAGAAGAGCAACCAAAAGGGGATATCATTGAGGCTGAGACCCACATGGTGAAGAGTCCAGAACCCGAGGCCACTGAAGAAAAGAAAGAAGAAGAGGCAGAAAAGAACAGGATCCCACTCAGATATTATCCACCAAGCTGCCCGTCAAAAGCCTCGTGTTTTATCATGACTCTGACGAAGAGGAGGATGCTACCAAGGAAGAGGAAGAACTTCAAAAGAAAAGGGAAGCAGAAGTCTTGCCTCTGACTGAGACGGGTGAGGGCAGCCACGATACACCCAAGGATGAATCCGCCATGTCCGACTGGCTGAAAAAGTAGCTTGAAAAGACTACTCTTGTCCTGAGTGACCCGAGGTTGAGACTGGAAGCCATCTTGGCTCGATCTCTAGCCATAACAAAGAAGGAGAAGAAGCCTAAGGTCCATTCCAGGATAACCATGGACGCTTCTGGCTCCCGGGCTGCACAAGTAGCAACGCCAACTGTTGGCCAAGCTAGAGTAAGCTACAATATTTCCACGATCAACCTAGGGACAGCCACCAGGGAATAGAAGGTCAGACATCTGGAGAAGTCGGTGGCCACGGTGGTGCATCTGATTAAACAGGACAAGATCACCAAGGACGAGCTAAAGGCACAAGTTGCTGCCCTGACCGATTATATTCAGCAGTGGTCTTCAATAGACGACCTCCCCACTACCTCTACAGCTGCGCCATAGCTGCTCTCCAAGGAACAGATAGATAAGCTGGAGAGGAGGAAAAACTTGGAGAAGACCACGGAGGATTGGTTCTAACAGGTTGCAAGCGTCAGAAACATAGGCATCGGCTTGGCTGTGCAGATACCCAACAAGTTCCTGGACCTGGTTCAATCCTTGGAAGGCACGAAGAAACTCTGCACCAACTTTCCAACAATCTACAACTCTGCCTTCCCGAAGGTTGAAGCCATCCTTCAAATGCCAGAAAGCACGTGGAAAGAAAAGCTAGAACTGAAGAAGGAGGATCACTGGTTGGTGGACATATGGCGCAGAGACCTCATCAACCGAAAAGACAGGATGGAGCAGATCCAGAGTAGGGTGGATCCGTATATTGCATGGATTAAAGAAATCCAAGCGGAATGCACCGAATACCTCAAGTTGATGACGGGACATGATATGCCCATAGTGCGATTGGATGCAGGAAAGGTCAGGTCATTTTTTGAGGAAAAGATGAAGGACCGGACAGCCGGAGATATCACAATGGACTTCCTGAGTTTCGCTGTCCGTGCCTTCGATAGATCAGAGCTGTTCAGAGATCAGGGCTCAAAGTATGATGAGGACTGGAAGTGGCTGGAGGAGAACGCCAAAGAATGGAGTTATCAGGTGTTGAGATGCGAAGTCCTCGAGATCGACAAGCTCCAGGCCGTAATCCTCAAGCATATTGAACACGCAGCCTCTGAGGAGCAACAAGACAGCCCAGCAAAGGAAGAAGACTTCCCAGAAGAGTAGCTACAGCCAAAGAAACAACAATTAGCTACAGGACGAAAAGGCAAATAGTGTCATCCACTAGATGACAAAATAGGGAAAAGACAAAAGATATTTTTTAATTGTAAATCTATTTGGGGGTAGGTGAAACCCTATTTTGTAATGAATCGTGGCCACTCAATTGTAATGAATCTTGGCCATTCATTTGATTTTTGAAAAGTTATAAATAGAGCACTCCCCTCATTTGCAAAAGGGAGAGTTGAGTTGTTGTAAAGGCATGCTACTGAAATTTATGAGAAATAGCATTGACTTGGTGCATTTCCTTGTTTTCTCTCATGTCAATTGATTCACTTCTCCAATATTAGATATTTAGCTTAGATCTCTTTGCTGTTTAGTTAGCTGTTCATGTTATTTAGATAATCTTAGGAATGTTGTTTGGTGTTCATGAAAATTCCTGCTTTGTTGATGATCCCTTAGTCCATACTTTTTGCTGTTTGCTGAAGGTAGATAGCTTTGCAAAGTTAGCCCGGACTTGATTAAAGCTGCCTCAAACACTTATCTTTAGTTCATGCATGTATGTGGTGGATGAAAGATAAAAATCTGCAGCCCTTAGAAAATAGCATAATTTCCATGATACTGTGAAATCCCTGGTTAAGTGAGATATTGTTTGAAGGAATTATCCATTGCAGGAACTCCATTATCACTGTTCGCAGCAAGCTTTAGGCTTAGGAACTTTTCTTCCCCTTCGCCCTTTTTAACTTTATTTAGAAATTGAACAATACCAAGGTTCATTGCACCTTATAAAGCTAAATCTAACAACTAGATGGAGTTTGAGACTGATGTTTGAACCTACAGCCAACACATAACTGCCTTCATTCTAAAAAATCCTTTTCAAAGATCCAACTTCATGCTTTATGCCCATACTTTGTATTTCTGTAAGACTGCCTTGTGATTCCAGCAAATCACATCAAACTACTGAGGTATCTTAGCACTGTCATGACCTGACACCCGAGAGACCTTGGGATAGTGTTCTGCAACTGGATTGTGGGAGATTGTCTTTCAAGAGAGGTAGTGCACCTATGCACTGCCTGTGTTGAGAAGTGCATAAAAACACCATCAACAGAACTGGTGCTAGAAGGAGAGCCATGATTGGAATACTAAGCTACGGGATAAAGCGAAGGTGGATTGGATCGGATCATTCTCCTCAGAAAGGTTTCAAAGGATTCTATGATCAGCACCAAACAAGGGGGAATTTGAAGAATTGCAGCCTCCCACGAGGGCAAAACGAGCACAAAAAAGTAGCTTCGCCTCTTCCTCTTCCTCCATTCCATCCACCTCCATTTTACCTCCACCTTCATTTGGCTGGCCTTTGTCTTCCACCCAACCATTTCAAACAACATTTGCACATCTTCCATCCGGCAGCCAGGGGTTCGCTCCTCTCCCAGCCCTTTCAACCCAAAGCACAGTCCAGGCAGCCATAACTCAAGGGCAGCCCCATATCATGGTTGTATTGCCAATACAACCCCAAATCCCTGTTCTCCAACAGCAAGTGCCACCTCCACCTCCCCCCATGGCTTGGCTTGCGCATAACCCTTCGCCGATACACTTTGCTGTTTACAATGATATGCTCAAGAATCCAGAGGGCTTTTGTTCGAAATTCCATCCACGTGACATGCAAAGAACAGCCGAAGAGCATATCAAGATATTCGAAATGGCGATTACTGAAATGCAGGTGGGTCACGAGGACGTGGTGTGTTGCCTCTTTCCGCATTCGTTGGGAGAAGAGGCCTTCTACTAGCACATCAATCTGCCACAGGGATCGATCACCTCGTGGACCCTGATGAAGAATGCCTTCCTGTAGAAGTACAAGATTCCTGTCAACCCCGCTGACATTTACCAGCAGTTCATGTCCATCAGAAAGGAGGTCAACAAACCTATTGGCTCCTTCAATGATCGCTTCCATCGAGCTCACATGAGGCTTCAGGATCTGTACCTCCATAATGATGCGGCTGCTCTACCAGTCTACTACGCGGCCCTGGATAACCTCACGGTAGCGTTGGTAAAAAGGAAGCGCCCACCGCCTGCTACCTTACTGACCGCCTATGCGGAAGCCGTCATTGCAAGTGCGGACTTGGGACAAAATATCTCTAGCCCGCTGCCCTCTTTGGGGCCCGTCGCCCACCCAATGCAAATTCAGGGGCTCAATCAAGCGTTTGCTCACCAAACTCCTCTCATGAACCAGGTGCCTCAATTGCCTATAGTGCCGCATCCGAAGCAGCCGTTGAATTATGCGCCTCTCGCGACTTCGTATTTGCAGCCCCAACAGCAATACAACTATTCCCAGATAGCTCCACAGCAGCAAGCATATTCCCAATAGCCCCAAGCGCCGTTGTACTTGTTGGGACCAGACTTTCCTCCAGCATATCAAAATCAGTCGGCAGCCCCACCCGCTTTTCTCCAAAATCCAGCCCCATCGCCTGGAGGTGCGGCCGAGAAAGACAAGCTAGAAGAAGTAAAGGAAATGATTAAGAAGATGTCCACAGAGATGACACATATGAAGAACCAGAATAATCAGTTGCAGGCCTCCCAATGCAATTTTCAGGCCAATCTCAACAGGGACAGTCGAGAGCCTCGAGACAATAGAGACAACAGAGATAATCGAGAAGCGGGCACCTCCTCGGGGCAGAATTATGAGAGGGGGCAGAACTCCAATCAAAACACAGAAAAAAGACCTTCTTAGAGGCAAAACCGCACATGGAACACCAGGCCCAACAACGGTGGTGTCCCCACGCCATTCGATCAACCGGCGGGGCATGACAAAACATCTAGCGGTGTGTATCTGGCCGAGGTAGCTTTGTCCGGATGGTGCCGACTTCACAAAAACAGTAGACATTCTGAGCTGGACTGCCCTGAGTTCCAGACAGCTGCTTAAATCTTCCAAGTGGAAGTACAAAATGCCGTCGATAATGCCAACTGCAGGGACATCGTCCCATCGGAACCCTACGATTCCTCATGTTTGGTGGTCAATCAGGCACCGTTTCCGCGAGGAGACTGCAACGAGCCCGAGGTAGAGCCCACTCCTATTAAGGATGAGAAAGCGCAAGAGATAAGTAACAAATCAACTCTAGCTCAACTTTTTGATTCGGTAGATAACAGCCCAGTGGATGAAGAAGAGCCATTTGTGGATGAGGTCCACATGTTTCATCAACGGTCAAGTCCCTATTTCCTTAGGAATATACAAGCCAGCGGACCCTTCACAACTTCTACCCCACCAAACAACTTCGCCACCCCGCCTGATCCAAATGCTAGCAATAACCCGGGGCTCCCTCATATACCCGCCTAATATCTCAGCAAAAATCAATCTCAAAACCAACCGCAAGGTCAGCCTCAGAGCCAACCCCAAAATCCGCCTGGGCAAACCAAGAGTCAAACCCCTAGTTCTCCCATAGGACAAGCTTTTAGCTCTGAAATCGAGTAAATGGGTGAATATGTGGCGGAAGAGTTCAGGAAGGTAAAAATTATTTTGTCGGCCTTCGAATTGCTCAAGGTTCCTGCCATGAGGCACGCCTTTTTCAGGGTTCTGAATGAGACTCCTTCATCTAGCACGACACAAGAGACCCCGGCCAAGAGGGTAACCTTTGAGGAGCCCAGGAAAGAACAAGAGATACAGGAAAATACCGGAAGAAGGAACCATATGCCCATGAATCAGTCGGCTAGTAGATACCCTGAAAAGGACCCAAAGAGGGCTAGTAGACAGCCTCCCAAGGACCAGCAATTTAAATAAACCAAGGATACAGGCAGTGATAGGAACAAAGGCCAAATAGCTCAAATGGACACCCCCGTGGGTATCCTCCAAGGGAGACCGGAAACTCCCCCGTTCCTGACTACTATTAGGGTCTTTGGCAAGAATTTACACAACTGCCTGCTCGATTCAGGTGCGTCTGCCAACGTCATGCCCTTGGCCGTATGCAAAGCTCTTGGCATTACCCCCACGCCTTCAAAGAGAAAGGTCACCCAACTGGACAAAATAGAGATTAATATCATGGGCGAAATAAACCGCATTCCCATGCAAATTACTGTGGACCCCCGGATACAGCAAGTTGTGGACATCCAGGTGGCAGATATTCCCGTTGCTTATGGAATTATTCTGGGGAGAGAGTTCACCAAGGCACTAAACAGATACACCGCCACCGACTTGTCTCACATGTGGCTGCCATGGAAGAGGCTGCCAAATCAGATTCGTATTGATCGTGAACCCTGGATGAAATATATGATCACGGAATATAATAATCTCAGCGAGGTGTTGTTCGCTGAGACCGACTTAGGGAATTACCATCCATTTGCTTACCAAAATGAGCTTGAGCTTCAGGAAGAATGGGCAAATGAGGTATTGCTGGTATTATGCAGTCCCTCGGCGGGTTCCGAGCAAATGCCCCCAGATGCAGGAATGTTGGCAGAAGCTGATGATGAGCTGGATAAAGATGAAAACTGGGGATTGTTCGATGGCTTCCAAGATTTCATGGAAAAGTGTGCGAGAGATCAACTCAGCCTAGGAGCTAGGATGAATTTCCAAGACCTATTATTGCCGAACTGGTGTAGGGTGCACAATACTGCTCACTCTGAATTTGACTGTTGCTTGTGTCAAGCAGCAGTGGAGCATGTTAAGAAGGTCGCTGCTCCTCCGACGGAAACACTAAAGGAGGCACCACCACGACCACCTGCTGATCATTGCCTTAACCCAAAAAGCCTTGCTAAGATCACTAGGCCCGCTGTCTAGCCAAAAGAGAATGAAGGCTCAATCAAACCCGAAGATACAGAATCCTCTGAGTGTTGGATGCTCCGGTTTGATGGATCAAAGTCAAGACAAGGAGCTGGAGCGGGGATCAAACTCATCAGTCCAACGGGTAAGACATTTCTTGCTGCCCATCGATTGTAGTTTTATTGCACCAATAACGTAGCAGAATATGAGGCTTTGGTCCTAGGCCTTCTTATGGCCTTCAAGAAAAATGTGAAGGTACTGCAAGTCTTCGGGGATTCCGCACTTGTGGTTAAGCAGGTCAGGAAATTGTACTCCTGCCATGATCGAAGGCTCACCAATTATAGACACAGGGTGTGGGATCTCCTAGAGGGCCTAGATGCGGTCAACATACAATTGATCCCTCGTGCTTAAAATCGCACAGCTGATGCCTTGGCTTAAGCAGCCAGCACGTTACAGCCCCTCTCTTTGTCAGGGCTCAAGAAGTTCACTGTTGAGCTGACATCTACACCATCGGTCCCGGACAATGTTACCCACCTATAGGTCTTTAACGACGACAAGCATATCCTCCAATTCATCACAAACTCTGACGTCTTTGCTGCCTAAATAATCGATGAAGCTGATCCACAGGAGGCTAAATTGGACATAGAAGGGTTTATCAATCTGAAAACCAACATGATCCCCAGAGGTATGGTTCAGCTTGAGCATGTATTCGACCTGGATCAGATTAGGGATCAGGATCGGCAAATAAAAAAGGAGGCTATAAGCAGCCAGTGCAACGCTCACAACCTAGGAATGGCCGAAGATACTAAGAATGTTTTTATTGGAAAAGTATGTACGCCCAAAGAGAAGAGAGGAATCACGGATGCTTTGCGCAGATATCCTAACGTGGTGGCATGGAGTTATGAAGACTTGAAAACATACGACACCTCTGTAATCACGCATATCATCCCTTTGAAGACAGAGGTGAGGCCATTCCATCAGCGGCAGCGCCCTATTAATGCCTTGCTAGAACCTATTGTTTACAAGGAGGTGCAGAAATTACTTTTAGCAAGAATCATATTTCCCATTAGGCATTCCACGTGGGTGGCTAACTTGGTCCCAGTCAAGAAAAAGAATGGAGAGATCAGATTGTGTGTGTATTTCTGCAATCTCAACCGTGCCTCAGAAAAGGACAACTATCCGGTACCTTCACTGGATGAAGTGCTGCAAATTGTCAACGGCTCCCAGATGATGTCGTTCCTCGATGGATACTCCGGATATAATCAAGTAATGGTACAATACGAGGAGCGCCACAAGACTGCATTCACCACTAAGTGGAAGACATTTGCGTACAGAAGAATGCCATTTGGGCTCATCAACGCCGGCTCCACTTTCCAACGCGCCATGGATATCTCTTTCAAGGACCTGATTGGCAAATATATAATCATCTATATGGATGATTTGACTGTATTCTCCAAGAAGCGAGGTGATCACGTCTCTGACCTATGCAAAGTATTTCAGAGATGTAGGGAATTCAGGGTTTCTCTCAACCCCAAGAAGTGCATTTTTGGGGTGACCGAAGGCAGACTACTCGGACACATCATCTCAGAGCAAGGGATCTCCATTGATCCTAAGCGCATTGAGTCGTTACTCAAGATTCAGCCCCCGGGCAGCAAGAAGGAATTAAAGTCTTTCTTCGAAAAGATTAATTTCGTCCGAAAATTCATCACCGATTTCGCGAAAATAGTCAAACCTCTCAATGCCATGCTCAAACAGGACACTAAAGTTGAATGGACACCAGAGGCCAAACAATCCTTTGAGGAGATCAAACGAGCCATTGCTGAGGCACCTGTGTTGGTCAGTCCAGATTATCTGAAGCCATTCTATATCTATTCATTTGCTTTGGAGCATTCTTGTGCCAGTATGTTGACCCAAAAGGATGACGAAGGAAATGAGCATCCGATCACCTTCATGAGTGCACCCCTCAAAGATGCTGAATTGTGTTACCACAACATAGAAAAGTAGGCCTACGCTCTTGTTAGGGGAGTAAAGAAATTTAGACACTACATTCTACGCAACAAGGTGTTCGCAATCGTCCCTGACCCAGCAGTCAAAACACTTCTCATGCAAAACGAGTTGGGCGAACGGAGGGCTAAGTGGGTCACCCTGCTCCAAGAATATGATATGGAGATCCAACCAATGAGATTGGTAAGAGGGTAGGCACTCACCCGTACGATGGCCGAAATAGCAACAGAGGCCAGACCTGAACTCATGGTACAACAATATCAGTTTAAAGATGTCTTCCCGGGAGAGTGGTACCAAGATGTCGTCTATTATCTGCTCAATCATAAGTGTCCACCACATCTGCAAGGAGTCCAGAAGAGGGCCCTCCGATTGAAAAGCAACGGTTATATGTTATAGGGTTCCATTCTTTATAAGAAGAATCATGAGGGAGTTTACTTAAGATGCCTCAGCAAGGAGGAAGCAGAACGTGTTCTGAGGGAGTTTCACGATAAGTTTGGTACGGGCCATGGCTCGGGTTCTACGGCACATCAGATATTAAGGGCAGGGTACTATTGGCCAACTATCTTCAAAGATGCCCATGGCCATGTTCGTTCATGCCATACGTGCCAGACCGTTGCCACCAGGGAGAGAAATGCTGCTGTCCCACTGCAGCTCGTACTGGAGGTAAGGCCTTTTGCACAATGGGGTCTCGACTTCATCGGTCCGGTAAACCCTCCATCATCTGCGGGACACAGGTACATTCTGACCACCACTGATTATTGTACTAGATGGATGGAAGCAATAGTTTGTAAGCATTGTACAACTGAAGTAGTTACTGATTTCTTAGAAAGTTTCATTTTAAATCGCTTTAGTTGTCTGTATGCTCTGGTATGTGATAATGGACTTGCCTTCGCCTCATTGAAATTTGCTAGCTGGGCGTTCGACTATGGGATTGCACTCAAATTCTCATCCAATTACTACCCTCAGGGCAATGGCCTTGCCGAGTCCACAAATGAGAATTTGATTACCATAATCAAAAGGCTGCTAGATAGGAATCCCAGGGACTGGCATACCCAGCTCCGTTTCGCCCTTTGGGCTGATCGCACCCACCACAAGGCTGCCCTTGGTGATTCCCCGTTCCACCTTGTCTATGGTCTTGAGCCAATATTCCCCATCCACCTAAAAATTCTGACTCTTCAGTTCATCAACGACTTTTATGAAGGGGGGATCGTAGGGAAGCTCGTTTGGCTGAACTTTTACATTTAGAGGAAGTTCGAGACCGCACAATAGAAAATTTTTCCAAACATCAGGGCGTAGTGAAGAGATGGTTCGACCGCCGAGCCAAAATCAAGGCCTTTAGGATTACAGATTTCATCCTATATTGGGACAAGGCCCATGAAAAGAAAGGGGGACACAATAAATTTGACAAGCTCTGGCTTGGCCCCTTTCAGATAGCTGAGGTTTTGGGAGATAGTGCCTTCCGCTTAAAGAACTTAACCAGTGAAAACTTCCCGTTGCCAGTCAACGGGCAGCATCTGAAGCATTACTTCCAAGCTTGAGCTACGTCGAGCTCTTTGCTGTAAATACCTTTGCATAGGTTAGAGTAGTTGCTTTCTTGCTTGTTTGCGTTTTGTTCGCGTCACTTTTTGCTTTCTCCCTCCTGACAGTTTTGTTTCGAAAGAGGTTTCCCGCTCCTCTGTGGTGGCCGTGCTTGCCTAACAAGTGGTTCACTTTGCTATCCGTTCTTTGTGTTCTCTGACTAAACATTCACTCTAGACTATTGGTCTTTGCAAAGTTGTCTGCGAATGATTTCCCTGTCTGAATTTGCTTAGAACTTGACCCTTCGCCGGATCTTCTTACCCACATCTCGGATCTCGCACAAATTGCATAATAATAAATTCTAAAGGACCGTGCTATGGTTGTCACGACACCCAAGTGAGTGAAAAATCTTAAGTCTACTCCAGTGACCACTACAGTCTCAAACCCATTGTAGGCTTCACTGCTTACCCGGTCAAGCTAAACGGTAAAAGAGAAATGAAGTATCATAGCAAAAGAGAAAAAAAGAAACTCTGAGAAAGAAAATAAATGACCGTATGGGTGTTCGGATAACTCTACCAGGGCTATTGACGCCCGACCGGCAGTAGAGCAATATCCATTAGATTGTAGCGACAACTCCGCCGGGGCTATGGACGCCTGACTGGGAGTAGGGCAATGTCCAGGTTACTTTTGGTGTTAGGCAACTTACGTAGCTCACTTGGTTAAAGTAATAACCCTGGTTACTATCTCTAGGAAAGGAATGAACTCACTTCGCACACACTTTCGAGATGTCATGTAAGCTGACCCAATTAAGGATCTCGTTCTCCCGGATTCATCCTTGGAAGCCGTTTCTGGTCTGCGAAACCAGAGATTCTGGGTCCTGAATGAATATTTATCCCTAGAACGCTCTGGAGCGTTCTCCAGCGGAGTCACCATTTGTTGTGCCCTCAGCACACATGCCCCGTTCGGAACGGGGACCCTCTTTTCCTTCGCCTAGTCAGGTCTTTTGGGGTTGCCTCATTTTGCGTGCCCCTCTTTTTTGGCATTTTGCATGGTCGATATTATCCTAAAGTTTCATCATAAAATTGACTACGTTCTCCCTTTTGGTTTTTGCTGCCCTCCGGGGCCTCGTGGATTCCTTGGGCCTTTTTGGCTCTGGGGCGGCCCTGGGCCCCTCCGGGCCCGGGCCTCCGGGATTCCCTTATCGGGCTTCCCTCTTTCGTTCGCCGCCCTGGCGGCGTTCCCCGGGCGTCTTTCTGCCCTCCGGGACCCGCCCTGTCATTTTCCGTTCGTGGTTCTTTGAGGGTTTCCCGGGCAGCCCCTGCTCCTTCGGGCCCCGGGCTCCGGAAGTTAGTGACCGGACTTCCGTCCCAGGATCGCCGTCCGCGACGGCGACACTATGGCGGCGAACTCTCCACCGCACCCCGCCCTCTGGGACCTGAGTGATCTGTCGCCGCCATCGTCAAAGTCACCAAAAATTTATGCGGCGGCCGTCGTTGCGCGGCTTCCTGCCTGCCGGATCCCGAACCCCTCGCCACCGCCGCCGACTCAAATTTGAATCTCACCAACTTTTCACGCGGACGTACATGTGATAAATGCGAGCATTAATGACCGATAGGGTATATAAACCATGGTCCCCAATGTCATTTTAACATTGCGAATTTGAGCGAATTGATAGAGCCGACGTCTGGAGCCCACTGTAATTTGCATCATCACGATCATCAGCGTCAACGTCGCTCTGTCAACCCTGCCGATGAATCCCATCGACTTCCCTCTCAGCGAATTGGAGGTAGGCCATCCTCGTTCACCCTCCCGCTATTTTTGATCTTTTTGTGGGTTTCGTTAAAGTGAACAATGAATTAAATAGCATAAAATTGAACATCACCCCGTCGCGATCCAAACCCATGTCCTCAAAATTTGCTAAACTCAACGCAGTTATCCCCCCTCTCGGCCCGGAACTCGCCCGTTGCACAGCTGTTCTTCACGCAGGGCGACTGGTCCCCTCGGGCCCGGTCCCCTCCTTCGCCGCTCGATTTCCCGTATGAATGCGTGCCGGCGGCCGCCTCCCTAACTGGGCTCGAGTCATTGGGAATCTGTCCCCGGAGTGCCTTTCGAACTCTACTGCGTTAAACTAACCTCGGCGCCGAACCTCCGTCGGCTCCCCGCCCTATGGGTCCCGGTTCAGCCTTCGCCGTCCGCCTGCGCCACTTTTGTCTTTCGGCGTCCTCCTCGCTGCCCCGCGACCCTTCGGGCCCGGCCGTTCAGAGTTCCGTCCCCGGAACTCCGTGACGGTTCCGCCGTCGCTCATGGCGGAACCCTGCCAGCTGCCCGACCTACGGGCTCCGATGGTCTTTTCGCCGCCGCCGTCGCCCAAGCTTACCGAAACCCTTCGCAGCGGCCGTCATCCCACGGCGCCCCGCCTCCCGGACTCTAGAGGCCTTTTTGCCGTCACTGACCACCCTTCACGGCGGCCGACGTCTCCCATCTCTCCGGTCGCCGGGTCCCGGTCTGCCTTTCACCGCCGTCGTTGAAAACATCGCAAAATGCATGTGGCGGTCTGCACCTCACGTCTTTCCGCCTCCCGGGTCCTGGGACATCTTTCGCCATCGTCGCCCGTCAGTTGTCATAACTTCCCGGCGGCCGTCCCGTTGCGTCCTCCTGTGGGCCGGAGCCCGAACTTCACCTCACCGTCGCCGTTGGGCCACATTGCAAAGTCCATCGGCGGCGAACCGTCGTCGGCTCCCCGCCCTCTGGGCTCCGGTTTTCTCCTCGCTACCGCTGTTCAAAACGATCAAAGATTACGTGGCGGCCGTCAGCTGGCATCCTCCCGGCCTCTGGGGCCCGGTGCTCCAAGTGTCGTCTTGTCTAAAGTTGTTAAACCAAACCTGGAATCGACCGTCTTTTTGCTTCCCGGTTTTCGGCTTCCAGGCTTCTACCACCGGACTTCCGTTCGATGTCCACCGCCGCCGACTTCCTTCGCCTGACTGCCTTCCGGCCTGAAACCTCCGGAGCTCGCCAAATTGATCCAAATCGATTCAAATTGAAAATCTAATGTTGACCCACATCCTAAATCATGCCATTCTCCATCATGGGTCTTTTAGAACATCAAAATCTGACCAACGGGGGTCTCCGGGAACTTTCGGTCGTGTTTTCCCCTTCCTGGCAGCATTCCTGCCGGGGAAGTCCGGCCCTCCGGGCCCGCATTGCTCAATTGCCCTAAAATGAAATCGATATCGTCTGAGGATTAAATTTATGATGCATTTGAATGGTTAGTTATATGATATGCTCACAATACGAACTAACATTAATGTTATTGGTGTTTCCTTGTGCTGACTCCGCCCTTTTCCTGCAGGATATATGGAATCGGCTACAGGAACTTCAGGGGCCTCTACCAAAAAGGACAAGGGTAAGAAGTCTGGGAGGGCCGCTCGCGGGAAAGACGACAAAGACCAAATAAAGTTCCAATTTTAAGGTGAACCGCTCCAGTCAAAGGTCTCGACGGACTGGAAAGAGATCTCAGACACCAATATAGGCCAGGTGGACATAGATGAGTTCACCCAGAGGGTCAAAGTGGACCCTAAAACAAAGAATGCCCGGTTAATACGCCAAAGTGGAATTGCCAAAGTTGCCGACTTCCCTCCGTCTCTGATAGCACCTGAATTGGTGATGACTTGCCGGGAAGCCTACCAAACGGACACTCGAACAATCGTGGACAAAGAAGGGAATATCCTTGCTAACATGTCTCCAGAAGGAATCACAAAAACATTCCACATTCCTACATTCCCACATATGCAAGTCCCCACTTTGGAGCAGTGTCAGGCGGCGTGGGATGCCAATCCATTGGGCTACAAAAAGTCAATTAACATTTACTGGTTAAAGGAGAGACGGGGCAGCGCTGCAAAGGTTCCCCAGGAGCTATTCCGCAGCGACTTCCACGAGGACTATCACGACTTGGTGACCGTGCTAAGCAGGGTCGTGGGCCTCCCAGTAGCCGCCTACTTCCAGGAGTGGATGGCTTACTATATTGAGCAAATCATACGAGGAAATGAGGATGTGAAAACCAAAATCTCGTTCGATTGGGGGAGCATCATTAGCAACTGCTTCCACGAGCAGTTCGTAAATGTTAAGAAAAGCAACAAGTTCTACATGACCTCGTACGTGGTGTACTCCTTGGTAGGTAAGAAACAATATAGTGGACTCTTCATGGTGCTGGATGGGGATCACAAATGAGGGCTTAAGCCTTTTGACCGGTACCCTCAGCTACAATACCGCTACTTCAAAAAGGAGTACCATCGGGTCAATGATGCCTTCATAGGCCACATTATCAGATTGATAGCCGAGGACTTCAAGAGAAGGGTATCTCACAGCACCAGGGGACTCTTGAAGGAGTATGCCTTCTTATACATTCAATTCTCCAAGTTCACTTACATCTGTGCCCAGGGATTCACGGAGCGGCCGAACAAGTTACCGAGATACCAGAACAATAGGATTATTCTCCTAGAGCTTTCCTGGTAGCTCCAACATATTCATGCGATCTTTGGCAATAAGCATGTGGCAGGGATCCCTTATCCCATGATCCTTGGCCAGGGCCAGTATTGACTGCAAACATCTCAATGCGCCGGCAACTCAGAAAAGGAACTCAAAGAATACAACTTTGAATGGTACACAGCTCGCCCACGGATGGACCCCCACGGCCACGTTAGGAAAGCGCTCAGACCAGCATATGCCCACCAGTACCATATTGAATATTTCTGGGCAGATTGTAAGGATGATAAGGAGGTCCGCAAGAGACATTACATGTGAATGACAATACAGTTTTTGAGGAGGGTGCAGCTGTTTCCGGTGCCAGACCAACTCGTAGAAGATGAGTCCACCCTGGTGCACCCGAGGTACCCTACATTTTCCGACCTGGCAATCCCTTCCATCGACTGGGACGAGCAAGAGGTCAAGGACCTAGATATTATCACGAAGCCAATTATAGTTCGCACTAAGGAGTGGGTTGATGGGCAAGTGGCACAACTGAAGCAACAGGGGGTCACTTTAACATATGAAGCACTCAAAAGTGAGCCGAGCGCCATGGAGGATATTGTCGCCTCCCCATCAGCTGGTGAGACCTCTAAGTCTCCCCCCATCACCAGGTACCAGAAAAGAAAAGAAGCAGAAATAGCATAGTCCGGGGACCCCAAAGAACAAGCAACAAAGGATACGGGAGACTCATCTCCCAAGAAGCTTAAAAGGATAGTAATCACAACAGAGGCACAGCCTCCATTGCTCCTTCCTCCCCCGACTGGTGTGCTGCCCACCTCTCAGGCCGCAGCCACCTCATCTCCATAAGCGGTGGACATTTCTGTCCACCTTGCCTCTTCGTCCCCTGCCGAGTCCCTAATATGAGCATAGAACCGTCAACAAGGTTGCCTACGAGGAAGAAGAGACAAGCTCTTCCGAGGGCGGGGATGGGGAGGATGGCTCGGGTGCCAAAGAAATTATTCAGGTTTTTGATGATGACATTGAAGAAGAGTCAGCTCAGCAGCCAAAGGATGTTGGAAAAGAGGCGGAACAGTCACCACGTGGTGAGGAGGGACAGCCGCAAGAAGAGCAACCAAAAGGGGATATCATTGAGGCTGAGACCCACATGGTGAAGAGTCCAGAACCCGAGGCCACTGAAGAAAAGAAAGAAGAAGAGGCAGCAAAAGAACAGGATCCCACTTAGATATTATCCACCAAGCTGCCCGTCAAAAGCCTCGTATTTTATCAAGACTCTGATGAAGAGGAGGATGCTGCCAAGGAAGAGGAAGAGCTTCAAAAGAAAAGGGAAGTAGAAGTCTTGCCTCTTACTAAAATGGGTGAGGGCAGCGATGATACACCCAAGGACAAATCTGCCATGCCCGACTGGCTGGAAAAGTAGCTTAAAAATACTACTCCTGTCCTGAGCGACCCGAGGTCGAGACTGGAAGCCATCTTGGCTCGATCTCTAGCCACAACAAAGAAGGAGAAGAAGCTTAAGGTCTATTCCAGGATAACCATGGACGCTTCTGGCTCCCGGGCTGTACAAGTAGCAATGCCAACTGTTGGCCAGGCCAGAGTAAGCTACAATATTTCCACAATCAACCTAGGGACAGCCACCAGGGAATAGAAGGTCAGACATCTGGACGAGTCGGTGGCCACAGTGGTGCATCTGATTAAACAGGACAAGATCACCAAGAACGAGCTAAAGGCACAGGTTGCTGCCCTGACCGATTATATTCAGCAGTGGTCTTCAATAGACGACCTCCCCACTACCTCTATAGCTATGCCATAGCTGCTCTCCAAGGAACAGATAGATAAGCTGGAGAGGAGGAAAAACTTGGAGAAGACCATGGAGGATTGGTTCCAGCAGGTTGCAAGCATCGGAAACATAGGAATCAGCTTGGCTGTGCAGATAGCCAACAAGTTCCTAGACCTGGTTCAATCCTTGGAAGGCACGAAGAAACTCTACACCAACTTCCCGGCGATCTACGACTCTACCTTCCCGAAGGTTGAAGCCATCCTCCAAATGCCAGAAAGCACGTGGGAAGAAAAGCTAGAACTAAAGAAGGAGGATCACTGGTTGGTGGACATATGGTGTAGAGACCTCATCAACCAAAAAGACAGGATGGAGTAGATCCAGAGTAGGGTGGATTTGGATATTGCATGGATTAAAGAAATCCGGGCAGAATGCGCCGAATACCTCAAGTTGACGACAGGCCATGATATGCCCATAGTGCGATTGGATGCAGGAAAGGTCAGGTCATACTTTGAGGAAAAGATGAAGGACGGGACAGCCGAAGATATCACAACAGACTTCCTGAGTTTCGCTGCCCGTGCCTTCGACAGATCAAAGCTGTTCAGAGATCAGGGCTCAAAGTATGATGAGGACTGGAAGCGGCTGGAGGAGAACGCCAAAGAATGGAGCTATCAGGCGTTGAGATGCGAAGTCCTCGAGATTGACAAGCTCTAGGCTGTAATCCTCAAGTATATTGAACACGCAGCCTCTGAGGAGCAACAAGACAGCCCAGCCAAGGAAGAAGACTTCTCAGAAGAGTAGCTACAACCAAAGAAACAGCAATTAGCTACAGGACGAAAAGGCAAATAGTGTCATCCACTAGATGACAAAATAGGGAAAAGACAAAAGATGTTTTTTAATTGTAAATCTATTTGGGGGTAGGTGAAACCCTATTTTGTAATGAATCGTGGCCACTCAATTGTAATGAATCTTGGCCATTCATTTGATTTTTGAAAAGCTATAAATAGAGCACTCCCCTCATTTGCAAAAGGGAGAGTTGAGTTGTTGTAAAGGCATGCTGCTGAAATTTATGAGAAATAGCATTGACTTGGTGCATTTCCTTGTTTTCTCTCATGTCAATTGATTCACTTCTCCAATATTAGATGTTTAGCTTAGATCTCTTTGCTGTTTAGTTAGCTGTTCATGTTATTTGGATAATCTTAGGAATGCTGTTTGGTGTTCATGAAAATTCCTGCTTTGTTGATGATCCCTTAGTCCATACTTTTTGCTGTTTGCTGAAGGTAGATAGCTTTGCAAAGTTAGTCTGGACTTGATTAAAGCTGCCTCAAACACTTATCTTTAGTTCATGCATGTATGTGGTGGATGAAGGATAAAAATCTGCAGCCCTTAGAAGATAGCACAATTTCCATGATACTATGAAATCCCTGGTTAAGTGGGATATTTTTTGAAGGAATTGTCCATTGCAGGAACTCCATTATCACTGTTCGCAGCAAGCTTTAGGCTTAGGAACTTTTCTTCCCCTTCGCCCTTTTTAACTTTCTTTAGAAACTGAACAATATCAAGGTTCATTGCACCTTATAAAGCTAAATCTAACAACTAGATGGAGTTTGAGACTGCTGTTTGAACCTACGGCCAACACATAACTGCCTTCATGCTAAAAACTCCTTTTCGAAGATCCAACTTCATGCTTTATGCCCATACTTTGTATTTCTGTAAGACCGCCTTGTGATTCCATCAAATCACATCAAATTACTGAGGTATCTTAGCACTGTCATGACCTGACACCCGAGAGACCTTGGGATAGTGTTCTGCAACTGGATTGTGGGAGATTGTCTTTCAAGAGAGGTAGTGCACCTATGCACTGCCTGTGTTGAGAAGTGCATAAAAACACCATCAACAGAAATGAGCTTCATTAATTTCCATAACATGCAATAGAGAGATGGAATAAATTATGCACAAAACCTTTCTAAATAGTCTACTATGTCGTATTGCTATTACATAGTCAATATGAAAGACTCAAGAAAACAAAATGCCTTAAGAAAAAAAGAAATTAATAATTTAATTTAATTTGAGGCTATATATATATAATTGCAAATTAAATTAAAGAATTCAATTGGTGAGGATGATTGTGTGTTCTCTTATTATGTGACCCAATAAGTTTTAAATCTACCATAGATGTGATTAGGTCAAGTTTGACCTTGTGTGACTTTAATAAATTGATCAATCTACTCATAGAAAGTTAATTGAAGAATGAATTCTAATTTATAATTGTATGCCTATTCATCTAAGAAAAATAAATTCTAACTCATAATTGTAAGCTTTCACGAAGAATGACATCTAACTTATAGTTATATATTCTTACATTTCCAATTTTGATCCCATGTGACTTTGACAAACTAATTCCCACAACCATCTAGTAGATTAACCAAAGGACAAATCTTGATTTATGAATGTGTGGTTATTCATCACCTTTTTACTTTTAAAAGGAAAATACCCTTTGTATGTGCATGCATGTAATTGTATGTGTGTGTGTGTGCATTTGTATTATTTTCATACATAAACTAAATATAAAATTATTACAATACAAGATAGTAAAATTGAGAACAAATATACTTATAGTATTCATGCGTTAGCAACCTAAAAATATATATGTCATCCAAATGATGAGTCTATTGTTTGGAAAATATTTTTTTATTTCTTTTTAATGTTAATATAGGTAAGTTATATTATGTGTGGGATGATTTGATTAAGGTTGGAATGTATTTGAAAATTTTCACGAGTGAAAAAAAAATCAAGCTATGATTGATCGAATATTCTCAAAGAGGTATTTTTGTCTTCATATGTTTGGATTTTTTTTTTCTATCTAAATGCATGAAAATAATATTGAAAAATTCAAAACATAATAATTATTATGATTTCAAATTTGATTCTATTGGTAATTTCAAAAATATATTTCTTACATTAATATGGGCTTATTTATTTTGATTACTTTTGTAAAGAAATTAAGAATTGTAGAGAAAGAAAAAGAAACCCTACAAAATTTTATTAATGAATGTTTAAGAAACTAATTTTTTACTAAGATCGAAAGCCACCTAAAGTAGAACTTGTATCTTGTGGGGTGCAATGGGTATCTCGATTGTAGCTTAAATTTTGAAATAATGTTTTAGAAATTTGAAAGAAACATATTTAATAGAAGATATATTATTTTGATTATTAATCTTATTTACATAAAATAAAATGTAAAATTATTAGCATTGGAATCAATTTTTTGTTCTTTTGATAGTAAAAAAGGAGAAATGTATTATATTATTTACAATTGTTATGTAAGAAATATATTAGAGGAGAGGGGCCCATAGTGGCGCACCTAACTTCACATCTCTAAAAATCTTATGTGGAAATTTCAAATCACTCCCAATTTTCTAAAATAGTTTATTTGGAAACTCATGTGCTTATATATTTCATTTTAGGGATACATCATCAAATATGATGTCACATCAACATGCTTTTTGTTGAGGTATCCAAAAAGGCCCCCAAAAAAAGTGAGACCGATAGTGATGCACTAAGTCATGTTTTATTGGTGGGTTGATGTGGCATCACATGATTTGTCAATTTGTGTACTTTATGGATAAAAAGTGTTTTGCAATTGGATATTAAGGTGCTCCACTATAGGGACCACTGTGGACTACTTCTATCCCCACTATTGGACCCCGCTCCACTATGGGCCCCTCTCCCCTATATGAATTGATGAATGAAATGTACAATATGTATGTATTATATATGAATGCTTAATATTTAAAGGATTCTTTCATAATATCTTCATATTTGGTTGAATTTGATCATCATTAATCTTTATTATTATTATTTTTATTTGAAACTTTTTTAGATGATTTATGCACCAACACTTTGTAATCATTTATTCTTATACATTGAACTATGATGTTGTTTAATTCAAATAATTAATTTATCATTCATTTTATTAGAAAACTATAAAATATGAACAACCAATAAATTATTTTGTTATTTTCGTTAAAATCAAATGAACATTATATTCACGTAAAGGAAATTAAACAAAAAACAAAGAAAGATAGATAATGGATACATCCACATTGTGCAGAGGATTGCACTCTGTATTCATCTATATATCAATTATATACAACATTCTTAGCCAATATATAGCATAAAGCTAATTACATCTTCTTCCAGGAAGATTCTCAAAATTTAAGTTATGCATTAACATGCACAAAAGGGGCAGACTGCAATATGCCAAACATAGGCAGCATTTACAAATTTTATATTCTTGACAAATGCCAGACTTGGCTTCACACACAGCCAACAATCTCCCACTTGAAGACAAGTCATACCAGAAAACAAGAATGCTCAGAGATATCCCCCATAGTAGGCTAAGATCACTTCTTCAAAATGTCGAGAGAAGCTCTACATAATTCGAACTTCTCCTAAGTTACAACCTTTGTTAGAGCATCTGTCAGATTGAATTTTGTGTCAATTTTGTGTAGCTACAACTTGCCTTCATCAAGAACATGGCGAATGAAATGATACCTCAACTCTATATGCTTGGTGTGACTATGAAATGGCCAAATGAATGGCACTATTACTTTCACAAAATAAAGGAAAACTAGATTGCTTACACCATAGTTTTCCCAATAGCCATTGTAACCTAATGATTTCCTTGGCTCCTTTAGTTAGAGTCATGTATTCAGCCTTTGTTGAAGAGAGAGCAATTGTTTGTTGCAAGTGAGATACCCAGCTGATTGTTTCCCTAGCAAAAGTAAAAACATAACCAGTAGTAGATTGGCTCTTATCCAAATCTCTAGCCATGTTCGAATCAATATAACCAAAAAGTTGTGTATGCTTTCCTCCAAAACATAAAAAATGATCAGTAGTCCCTTTTAAATAACAAAGAATCCACTAAACAACATGCCAATGTGTCTTACCTGGATTACTCATAAATCATCTCAAAACTCCCACTACATGAGCAATGTCCGGTCTTGTACAAATCATAGCATACATAAGGCTGCCAACTATGGAGGAATATGGAATGGTTTTCATGGATGCTTGCTCCTCAGGAGTTTTTGGACACATGGTTGATGATAGATGGAAGTGATTAGCCAAGGGTGTGCTGACAGGCTTGGCATTTGACATACTAAACTTATCCAAAACTTTATAAATTTAGTTATCTTGAGACAATTTAAGTTTTCTTTCATTTCTATCTCCGATTATATTCATTCCAAGAATCTTCTTTGCTGCCCCTAAATCTTTCATGGAAAAATGAAGAGCTAAAAGATGCTTCAATTCATTCACAATCCGCATACTAGTGCTAGCAACCAACATATCGTCAACATAGAGTAAAAGAATAACAAACTCACCATTAGGAAGCCTCTTGTAGTAAAAACATGGATTAGATTCACAATGGAAAAACTGTTGTTGTGTCATGAAGCTATCAAATTTCAAGTACCACTGCCTCAAGGCTTGCTTAAGCCCATACAAACTTTGCTTGAATCTGCAACACAAATTCTTGTGACCTTTTTGCACAAAACCTTTAGGCTAGTCCATGTATATTTCCTCCTCAATATCACCATGAAGAAACGTTGCTTTGACATCAAGTTGCTCAAGCTCGAGATCCCAAATAGTTTTCATGCCTAAAACAAAATGAATTGTTTGCATTTTTACAACTGGTGAAAAAATTTCATTAAAATCAATACCTTGTTGCTAAGCAAAACCTTTTACCACTAATCTGGCTCTATATTTTTTACGTCCTCCATCTTCTTCTTTTACATAGTAAACCCATTTGTTTTTCAAAGGCTTTCGATTTGGTGGAAGAGGAACCAAATCCCAAGTATTATTTACCCTCAAAGACTCTATCTCTTCTATCATTGCTTTCATCCACTTCACAGAATCTATAGATTTATAAGCATGTTTAAATGTTATAGGCTATGTCTCACCACAAAGCAATAATTCAAAATTATTAGAGAACAATAACTCATAATCATTAAATTTGTCTGCTTTCTTTCTCTCATTGGTAGATCTCCTAAGTTTGGGACCCAGTTCTAGTAGCAAATCACCCTATTATTGCACGTGTTCTTCAGTACCCAGCCTCTATTGTTGTGCATTTTCTATATTATGCTCTAAATTAATAGGAATTATATTCCCCTGTTCCTACAAAGGGCGATCAATGGCTGGCTACACACCAAGTGAAGGGCCCATATTATAGTTAAAGGGTTGCGAATTTACTATTGATGGCAGTAATGGTAGCATATCAATTTGGAGGGAGGATGAGCTAGAGGCAGTGTATGAGTTAAGGGATTTTGCACAAGACTTGGGAGAGGGTGTGTATGACTTGGGAGAGGGTGCGATGACACTGCCAAGGGTAGTGAAGGAAGGTTTCAGAGCTACGTGAGCTCTAAGGAAGGTTGTGAACCATTAAAGAAAGGAAATGATTCATTATTTCTTCCAAAACCTGATGTAGTATGGCCAAACAAATGTGTTGAGACTTGCACATTTTCTCCACAAGGGATGCCAAGACTATGTGAGTGTGTTGGAACAAATTCTTCCATAGGTTGCGATGCACATAGAGAAGGTTGGGTATGAACTATGGTAGAGTGCATAGGACTAAAAATAGGGGCACCAACGTTAGAAGGAAAAGAGGTCACATTTGATGGCTGGGTATAAGTTACTAAAGACTGAGAAAAAGAAACAATGGTATGTTGAGTTATGCCATTGTTAAATAAATCAACATCAATACATTCTTTGTGGGAGAAACTCTAGTTTTGCAAACCTGGGAAATTATGCTCAATAAATACATCATGGCTGCAAACAATTTTCTTTACAATGGGATCCCACATTCAGAAACCAAACTGATCTTCACCGTAACCAAGGAAAATGCATCTCTTAGGTTTGAAATCTAATTTTGTCCTTTGCTCCTTTGGAATATGCATGAACACTTCACAGTCAAACACCTGCAAATGGTGATATGAAATTATTTTTCCAGTCCACCTCTCCTCTGGAATATCAATGTCCAATCAAATGAGGGAGCTTGATTGACCAAATAAACTATCGTGTTACATGCCTCTGCCCAAAAATCTTTTCCTAAACCGGCATTAGAGAGCATGCACAGAGCTCTTTCTAAAATAGTTCAATTCAATTGTTCGACTGCACCATTCTCCTAAGGTGTGAATGGTACCACTTTGATTCTTCTCATGCCATTGTCTACAAAAAATGTATCAAACTCCAAAGAGCAGAACTCACCCCCATTGTTAGTTTTGAGACATTTAATTTTAGAGCCAATTTGATTTTCAACAAGAGCTTTGAAAGCTTTAAATTTTTAAAAGACTTCTGATTTTTTATTCAAAATATAAATCCAAATTTTGCGTGTGAAGTCATCAAGAAAATTTAGAAAATAATTTGCACCTCCAAACGATGTTACCTCTGTTGGACCAAAGACGTCGGAATACACAAGTCCCAATGGAGTGGTTTTAGTATCATGGCCCATCTTCAAAAAATTTCTCCTGCTCTATTTGCCATAAAGACAATGTTCACACAAATCCAAAGCAATGGATTTTAAGCCTGGAAGCTGTCCTCAATGTAACATAACTTCGAGTCCTTTCTTGCTCATGTGGCTGAGCCTCTTGTGCCAAATTTTAGAACCGTTGTCCACCACTATCAAAGCTACTCCCACTTCATTGTTGCATTCTAAAACATACAAACTTCCCAATTTCTTTTATTGTTACTTTCCAAAAATCTAAACCGAAATTAACATTGAACCCTTGAGCATACAACTGACCTATAGAAATCAAATTTCTTTGGAGTGTAGGAACATGCCTCACGTCCTTTAATAACTATTTATTACCATTTCTCAAGTACAATAATACATCTCCCTTGCCTAAAATATCACATTCCTTGTTATCTCCTAGAAAAAAAATTCCAAACATACCTTCCTAATAATTGATAAAAGCACTCCAACACAGAGTAGCATGAAATGAAGCGCCAGAGTCAAGTACCTGGGAAGCTGCAGTTGTGTTTCTTGCGGATAGAATCATAACACCATCATCAACAACATTAACTTCATTGTTACACACATTTTATTGATCCTTTTTTTAGTTCCAACATTTTTTCTTTACATGTCTCAGTTTTCCAGAAAACCAACAAGCACCAAGCCGTCCTCTAGACTTTGATTGTTTCACTGATTTTGACATTCTATGATCTTTGTGTCTTCCTCATTCTTGACTTCTCCCTCTATTGTTCATACTTACATTGGTTAGAGCATCACCGAAAGAGAGCTCTTGATGTTTCCTTCTGATATCTTCACTGAGAAGAGTGGATGCAACATCATCAAACTTTAACTTGATTTTGGTAGCCACTGAAGTGCTCACTGCCATTACCACACCTTCCCAACTATTTAGTAAGGAACATAATAATAAAATAGCTTTAATCTCATCATCCAAGTTAATACCCACAAAAATTAACTGAGTGACTAATGTATTGAACTCATTTAAATGATTTGACACAATACCCCCTTCTCGCATTTTCAAGTTATACAATTTCTTCATGATAAATACCTTATTTGAAGCTGAAGCAATCTCATATAGTGCAGATAATTTTTCCCACAACTCTTTGGTTGTCGTCTCAGCTAAGAAATTGAAGAGCACGTTGTTGGCCAGTGATAAGAAAATAGTTGCTTGAGATTTCATGTTGATCTTCTCACATTCTTCATTCGTCATTCAAACCTTTCCTTTAGTTTTCCTGAGCAAAGCAACATGTAGTTCTTGCACTATCAATAAAGATTCCATTTGAACTTTCCATAATCCAAAATTCTAGCCTACAAATTTCTCTATCTTCCATTTGTCTGCTTCTTCCATGGCTCTAAAAATTCTTTATCAATTTCTCAATGAACCATGTTTGCAATGAGCTTCTTCACCAAGCTCTGATACCAATTGTTGAATTTTAAAACAACAAAAAACAATAGAAGAAATTGCAGCAAAAGGAAATTAAACAAAACACAAAGAAAGATAGATAATGGCTACATCCACATTGTGCAAGGGATTGCACTCTTTATGAACGTCTCTATATCAATTACATACAACATTCTTAGCCACTATATAACATAAAGATAATTGCATCTTTTTCCAGGAAGATTCTCAAATTGTAAGTCATGCATTGACATGCACAAAAGGGGTAGACTGCAATATGCCAAACATAGGCAACAGTTACAAACAAATTCTATATTCCTGACAAATGCCAGACTTGGCTTCACACACATCCAACATGTATAATAGATTTTTTGTCCATCCTTCACTCGAGGGATTTTCTAATTTGACTTTGAAAGGCACAAAAATTTAAGCATCAACAACTACGTTTGCAACTACTGACATTGCATGGGGAGAAAACTTGACCTCCTCCTCTTATGGATGAAACAATTGTTTGAATGCATATCTAAATAGAATACACATTTGGTAGAGAATAAGAGTAGGTTTTAAATTACTTTTCTGTCTACTTTGCAATTGGTCAAAATCAAGTTGTGATTTTGTAATGGTCAATGACAAGGACAACATGAGAGGCATAAAAATCCAAAATATTTATGCAGAGGGAAACATATAGGATCTTGGATAAAACTTCGTATTGGTGTGCATTTTCTAATTTTCTATGCGCAGTCTCATTCGTCCTCACAAATGTCCCAGTCCAAGTCTCCAGAACCATTCTGTCACCCCACATTTTGATCCATCATCGAATCATCCATCACCATAATCGTCCGCCATCCATCAACCGATCCACCATCCGTCATCCAATCCCGTCGATCCATCCCAGCCTTACCGACCACCCCACCCTGTTCCCACTTCCAGCATTGCCTATAAATATAATATTTTTCTTGAGTTGTGAGAGGAGGTATTGAATTCATAGAGGTTATGTTGCCAGATTTTCTCCAGATGGAACAAGATGTAAATCTCCATGCCTTAAATTTTGCATGAAACACGAAAACAAAATTAACAATTTTGCTTATAAGCTCTATAATTATCATGCTTTTAGTGGATAGGTTGTGTTTCGATGATGTGTTGTGTAAGTTGTGTCGAACGAGTCAGCCACATTAAAGTAGGCATGACAATTTTGATTTTACAAGTGGAGTTGTGCATGAAGGCATTTTCTATTTCCATGTTGAGTTTTGACAATTGATTTAGAAATTTCTAATCTGTGCATTATAAGCTCTATAAATATGATATTTTTCTTGAGGAGTTGTGAGAGGAGATATTGAATGAACATACTAGTTATGTTTTCAGATTTTCTCCAAATGGAACATGATGTAAATCTCCATGTAAAGGCTTAGAGCCTGCAATTGTATTGTAACTATGTATTTGGTTACTAAATAATACAATAGATCTATGCTTTTAGAGGGTGGGGTTTTTTACCTAAAAGGGCTTTCCTCACGTAAATATTTGTGTTCATGTCTTTTGTCCTTTCATATTTAATAATTTTGTTTATTGATTATGTTTATTGAATTTGCTTCGCATAGTCATATCTCACTTCCTTGTAGAGACGTGGAGGTAAAAAAAAAAACTAGTAAAGAAATGGTATAAAGGGGCACCCATTTCATAGGTTTCTATAATTCCTTTAAGGAAGAGAATACAAAAGCTAAAGTTTAAAGGATAAAAGTTAGGTATGTAAATTCTAAGAGAGGTATATTGTTAATACTCTTTCTTTAATTTTAATTTATTTCTTTTTAAAATGTTAAGTTAATTTATTTAGAATTATAATATTATTTTACTTTAATTTATTCATATTAGAAATGAAAAGGAATTTAGTAATTTAAAAAATATGGCCACCCTATTCATGGATAAATGTGCACAAAGTGGACGACCATATTTGTTTTAACATTGGTAACAACATTATTTGGGTTGAATGATAATGATACATGGTATGTTAAATTGGAAATGGTAATTCAATCAACATTTCAGACTAATTGGAAGAAAAATTAACATTGATATTCTACAATGACTATTAATAATAATACTTGATTGAATAATTGTATCTATGTTAGCCATGTTATTATCATCAAGAACATTCTTACCTCTGAAAGTTCCTTCCATAAGTAAATACTAACATTACTATATTTTCATAATGAGTATGTCTTATTACCAAATAGAGCTAAACTTTAGTGGATAGGTTATGCTTCAATGATGTGATGTGTAAGTAGTGTCACACGAGTTAGCCACATTAAAGTAGGCATGACAATTTTGATTTTACATGCGGAGTTGTGCATGCAGGAATTTTCTATTTTTGTGTTGAGTTTTGACAATTAATCTAGAAATTTTTTATTTGTGCATTATAAACTCTATAAATATGATATTTTATTTGAGTTGTGAGAGGAGATATTGAATTCATAGGGGTTATGTTGTTGGATTTTCTCTAGAGGGAACGGGATGTAAATCTCCATGTAAAGGCATGAGCCTGCAATTGTATTGTAACTGTGTATTTGGTTGTTGAATAATACAATAGATCTATGCTTTTGGAGGGTGGGGTTTTTTACCTAAAAGGGTTTTCCCCACATAAATATTTCTTTCATGTCTTTTGTCCTTTCAAGTTTAATGATTTTCTTTATTGAATCTATTTAATACATGTTGAAACTAGTTGATCTTGCATGATCTAAATTTGCATGAACTTTACTCTAAGGATTAATGGTGGGAAATAAACTATGTCTAATTTTGCTTTATGGCATACTAGTATGTGTTTTTGAGGTTCTTTGAAGAAACATTATTTATTGAAGATGTACTTACTAATCTCAGTTGCTCGTTCTAGGATGAATCAATTTCCCTTCAATTGGTATTAGAGCTTTCTACTGGGATTTTTTTTTTCTCACATGTGCAAGTTTGTGAGTTGCATGTAATTGCATGCGTGTTGCATGTACTTGCATGGAATCACATGTGGCTTGCATGTACTTTCATGTTGATGCATGTAAGAATTCTTGGTGTTTTTGGTTATGGGTATTCCTTTTGTGAAGATTTCTTAGCCTAGAAAGCTTGAGGAAGTTTGAAGGAATCAGTTGAAGATTGATCCTTAAGTTTCAAGAGACAGTGCATGCAACTTGAAGGATGGTGAAGACAGAGAAAATGGAGTTGGTCATATTGAAATGGTGTGATTTGAAGCTCCTAGTTGACAATGTAATAATCTTGATGCATGGGGTCACATTTTTTTCTTTTTGGTTGTGTTGCAACAAAGCTTTCATATAGGGTGTTTGTCTGAGAGGCTCCTTGGTGATATGGAGAAGCTTGGGTTGTTTTTTAGCTATGGAGTAATGTGCTTATGCTGGGTGTTTTTTTTCTTAGTATTAGAAGGAACTGCTTTTGTTACCCCGATTGCATGTAGACTATGGAATTGATCATTGGATGATATGGAAGCTTTTGTAATAGCTTGTCTCCCTCAGTTGTATGTGCATGTTGGTCATTGTGGAGTTAGCCTGAAACGGGCCTGGAGTTCATGAATTTTTTTTTCCTTTTATGGATGATTTTTACTTGCATGGCTCAAATTCATGTTCCTTAGATCTAAAGGTTTTATATATTTTCCTAAAAATTCTATGGTTAAGATCATCTATGATAATCCATTATTTTGGTTTAACTATTATGGTGTTTTTGTTTCATACTTTTGAGTCTTCCAGATGTGAAGTGGATGTGGATGTGCATGGGTGTTTTTCAAATAGAGTGGTTTTGTAGGTTTTACACGGTCAAGAAAATCTTGTGGTTTTTTTGAGCTATGGTTAAGCTATTTTCTTGACCTTGGTTTTTAGGGTGTTACTAGATGAGATAGTTGCATTTTTGCATGCATGCTTTGTGCATGGTTTGAGGAGGTGAGATGCTTTCTCTGCATGGGAGTGTTGGTACATGATTGGTCACTCAACATATCTATGGTGATGTTTGGTGGGTTCCTTGATTATGGTGCTCATTGTGGACATCATTGGAAAATCATATATGAGCTTGATCTAGTGCTTGAGTCATGCTGTCTACATTGTTATTCTCTTTGAGATCTCAGTTTTGAGATTTCTAGTGTGGTAGTGGTTTTTCATGTTACATTTAATGGATCTACGGGTTGTGCAATCTTATAGGTTGTCTTTACCTACATGATTTCATAGATGACTTGGAAGTGGACTATCTATATCCATGAAGTTTGATTCTATGTTGATGTAGATTTGTTAGATAGCCTTTTCTATGGTCACTTGTGCATTGGTGTGGTTTCTTTGAGATGAGAGGATGGATGATATGAGAGTACCTAGATAGTCAATGTTGGAGTTCTATAGCATGGCATATTTCCTTAATTTGGAGATCTTGGTTTCACTTGGTGTGATCAATAATACACTTGTATATGCATGGACTTGAACAATTTTCAAATTTGGGTGATGGTATGTCATGTTCTTGGAAAGCTCGATGCCATGATTTAGTAGAAGTTTTAGTAGTGAATGTGTATTCATCACTATGTGGTGAATGATCTTCTTTAGTGATGCAGATGTTTTAAAGAGACTCTTAGATCTTGTTGTTGCAGAAGGCTTTCTTCACATTTGCATGTGAACACTAGTTGAGGATGTGTAGCATCTCGAATCCATGGAGGACTCTTGTGGTCTTTGGGTTGAGGTGTTGGTTGTACTTGATAGGTGATGTTAGTTTAGAGATTTTTTGTTTTATGTCATGGTATACTCATGATTGAGTATTAGAGTTTTTGAATGATGCATTTCTCTTGAGACCTTGGCATGTTCACTTGGAGCATGGGATCTCCTAAGGGGAATGGTAAGTTCATGATGTCATGATAAGTTCTTGATTCAGATGATTGGAGCTTTGATAGTGGTCTGGTGATTCTCTGTGTTTCAAGTGCATTAGTCATATGCTTGAGAACTTCATGATAGTGTAGTGATGTATTTGGAGTTTAAGATGAGATGATTATTTGCTAGTGCTCATGGATACATGGAGAATGAGGTGAGGCTATTTTTCTCTTGAGAAGAGAGAAGTGTTGTTGAGATGGTTACTCTTGATGAGATTTCAATAGAAAGTTTGAGGAGGGTGCACCTTGGTTGGATGTGAGTTCAACAAATTCCTATGAGGAGGTTTCTCTTGGAGGAGTCATTATGGCTTGCATATCTTGGAAGAGCATTCTCATTCCCCACTCTTGGTCTACACAGTGGCTTATCACTTGAGAGGTATTGCCCATTGTTTCTCTTAGGTGTTTTATGCTTTCTTTCATAGACATGGACCTTGAGCTGCAATTAGATGGTTCTGGAGGATTCATTGTGAGAGATGGATAGCATGTTTATCTCCTTGGGTTTTGCATTTTCATTTATGATGATTATAAGGGATGGTACTGGGTTAATTTTCTAAGATGGGAAATGGAGTAGTTTGATATTCTTTGAGAAGATTACATCCATGTAGATACATGATGCATATGTTATGTTTGATCTCTTGAGATTGAATAGGTTTGGATGTTGTTATGGATTTTGTCTTGGGGTTGTGAAGGAGATCTTACTTGACACAGCTAGCACATAGAGGTATATGTAGAAGGCCATGCTACATGTTTATGATTTGTAGATTTTTCTCTTTATTCTGGTTCTTCTTCTTGTATGTTCAGATTCATATGACACTAGATGTGAGATTTCTATGTGGAGCTATGATGATCACTATTTTATGGTCATGTGTTGTCACTTGGTTGATGACATGGAGTTCCTTGTATCTCTTTCTTCTATTAGATATGGAGAACATGCGAGAGTTGTGTAAGATTGTTGAGAGAGATGTTTCTTGTAGTAGTTGGTTGTAGGATTTAAAGAATTTTGTGGATGGTCCTTGGTACTACATGGTTACACTTTCTATGTGTTGTTATCAATAGACTAGGTATGCCTTCGATTGTTTCAGATTTGGCATTACCCATGTAGTGTGAGTTCTTGGATGTGTTTGGTCTTCTTTGATTGGTTGGAACATGAAGCTTATATTTGCAATTGATGGGTTGAAAAACTTGCAAAAACACAATAGAAGGCTGCTCCAAGACTTGAAACACTCCTTCAACTTGCTCAACTTATGTGTCTTGCTCAAAGCTTAACTCAACTCTTGTCATCTTATGGAGCTTATATTTGTAATGGGAGTTCCTAAAATTTAGGGGCTTCTATTTTCCAAGAAAATATTCCAATTAATTCTATAACTTTTTTTTTACTTCATGGGACTGCTTGATCCATGAAAATAGAAGCCCAAGCCCCCCATGAGACCATATAGTTAGTATTTGGATGACCAATTATTTTAAATTTTTAAACAATTGTAATGACTATAAAAAGGCAATGAAAATTTAAAAATTGCTAAAGAAAAAACAACTCGACTAATAATGGCTTTATCAGTCAAAATGTAGTTTATAAGATAGATTCCTAACAACACAACATTTAAAAAAGACAATCAATTTTTGTTCTAGTTGGAAAGTGATAATAAGATATGAACACATAATCATTACACCATCCCTATTGGTCCTCCAAGTGGCGTTGCTAGTCTACTTGCTCTATGTAGGTGGCATGAGTTTGTTGATGTGGATACCTTCTAGGTATGGGTGATTGAATGGATTAACACTTGTTGTGTGCACTATTTTTAGTCACATGGGTTGGTCAATTGGATGGGAGCAATCAATTTCCCATTTGTTGTTCTAATTGATGTTCTATCTAGTTTTCTGGAGGATGACCTCATGATTGAGTTCAAGTTGTGAGCTTTGAAGTTGATGTTGTTGATGCTTCTATATAGCTTGTGAGCATAGTGGAGTGGTGGAAATATTTTGTAGCCTTTGTTATTAGTTGGATCTTATGCTTCTATTCTTTGGATTGGTGCATATACACCATGGCTTGTTCCTTTCCTTGGAGGATGGTAGGAATTGTTTCCTGAGATGGTGGACATCTTGGATGTTGTTGCAGGTGTCTTGGTTTTTGCATGATAGGATTGTTCGATATTTTTGTGATTACATGTAAGACTATGATGGTGTTTTCTCATTGGTTGACTCTTAGCAGTTAAATCTTGTTACTTTCATGGACTCTCCAAAGGTGTTCTACTAGGGGGAGAATGTTAGGAAAAAGAAGGTATCTCAACATTTGATTTTTCCCATAGCATTGATTTTTCTAGATATTGAATGTTGCTAATTTTCCCACATTGTCTTTTGAGTTACAACTTAAAGCTTCTTTTTCTGATGAGGAGTCAAGTTGGAAATTTGATTTTATAGGTGGAGTTGTGCATGAAGGAATTTTCTATTTCCATGTTGAGTTTTTACAATTGATTTAGAAATTTATAATTTGTGCATTGTAAGCTCTATAAATATGAGATTTTTCTGGAGGAGTTGTGAGAGGAGATATTGAATTCATAGGGGTTATGCTGCAATATTTTCTCCAAATAGAATAGGATGTAAATCTCCATGTAAAAGCTTGGAGCTTGCAATTGTATTGAACTGTGTAATTGGTCATTGAATAATACAATAGATATATGCTTTTAGAGGGTGAGGTTTTTTACTTGAAAGGGTTTTCCCCACGTAAATCGTTTTGTTCATGTCTTCTTTCCTTTCATGTTTAATATTTTTTTTTATTGAATCTATTTAATACATGTTGAAATTTGTTGATCTTGCATGATCTAAATTTTCATGAACTTTCCTCTAAGGATTAATGGTGGGAAATAAACTATTTATGATTCTGCTTTATGGAATAGTAGTACATGTTTTTGAGGTTCTCTGAAGAAACATTGTTTACTGAAGACACTGATCTCAATTGTTCATTCTGGGATGAATCAATTTCCCTTCAAGGAGAATATAACTTTAACAATGAGAAATATTAAAAACAATAAATTAAGGAACTAGCACTTGTGCTAGAAAGAGGTAGTAAGGAATACGCCAATCTTCTAGAATAATATATATAATTTTTTGGAAATTGTAAGGTGTTTTTTTTTTGCAATCTAAGAAAATTGTCAACATAAAATTTCACTAAGGAAATATAAAATTAATTAGTTTAGTTGAAAAGTCAATACAAATGAACTTTAGAGTAAATCCAAAATTTAACAATAGTAATAAGTAAAAAAAAAATGGTTAGTTTAACTGAATTTAGTTGAAAATTTTATACAAATTAACATTAGTCTATGAATAATGCATTTTCTTGCCAATATTCAAAATTACCTTGCATGTGGAAAATGATGAAGTAGTGGAGTATCTTGATGAGTTTCACTTTTGTACTACCATGTTTCATATTTTATAGTCACCTACTTCGTTATTTGTTGATTCATTTTCTAAAAGATAACATCCCAATATTGCTTCACAATATATTAAAGCAACCAATAACTTCACCCAATATTTAACAATAAAATAAAAAACTATTGTACTCCAATAAAAGAAAACTACAACCTTGATAAGACTTTGTACAAATGCAGCTAAATAATTAAAATGGACAAGGAAACTTCAAAATCCATCCCCTTGAGGCTCCTATTCCTAAACAATAAATAGTAATATAACTAAAACCTAGTTTAGCAAAAACTATCTAAATCATTACAAGATATCAACCCATTTAAGTAGAAATTGTATGGATTGTTCAAAGATTTAAAACCTAGTTTAAGAAAAGCTCTATTAATAAGGTTCATTACCTTGCATACATCTAAGGAACCTAATTCAACCCACAATTTACCTCACTAATTTCCCTTCAAAATTGGCACCCACAAATATCTTTGACAAAATTAAAAATGCGACAATAACAAAATCCAAAACCCCTTTGGCCTAGCAATGTTGTTATTATGGCTTTCCATGTAGTTTTGCTACCATATTAGTCATACACAACACTATTTTAACATTCTAGAGGAAGAGTTTATAAAATATTTTTGTATCCTTTTAAACAAAAATTATGGTTGCATGAGTTTTGTCTTGGCAGCAGTAGGAAGCCATCAACGAGAGGAAGAACAAGGGTTTGCTTCTTGGATTTAGTGAATAATATTTATAAAAAAGGTAAGTTAGTACTAGACTATGAAGTTACATAAGTTTCACATGAACCCCAAATCATTGGTGGAACATTGGACAAAAAAAACCATACCATTATAGCTAAATAAATATCAAGAAATATAAATCAACAATAGGGGGAAATGCTACAATGTTTGGGAACAAAACAAAGATAGTTTCTTACCTCATCATCATGAAATTAAGTTTAGATTTCTAATACCCAACAAACAATGATCTAAAGGACCACAATGAGAAGGAATCTCAAACATGTAAACTAGGTTTGAATTACTGAGGCCCAAGGCTCAAGAGCTAACTCATTAGTATCATAATTCTCTAGTTCAAAACCTATCTAGAGAGAAATTTCAAGGGAGTACGTGTCAACCACCAAAGGCTAGGTGGTCCCAATGACATGGGATTTTTACCTAGTTACAAAGAGATTCAATGGTGAAAACTTAATAATCTCTATTGTACATACCTAGGTAGAGAAATTATCTTGTACCCCATTAGGTGTAAACTCAAGACAAAGGCTTAAAAGGGTACTACTATTTTTGAAATTTTAGAAGAAATCTCAATGGAAAAAGTAAATTTTGAAAATAGCAACCATCTAGATAACAAAAATAGTAAACATAAAATAAAACAAAACATATTGTTATGTTCTTCACATATAGTGTTACACCTATTGGAAGTTATGGGTAATTCTTACTTTACATATGGAGGCTACTTATTGATAGGTGAAGGCGGTTATGTAGGTTGAGGTAGTGAAGCAAGGTAAAATTTAGATAAGCTAGAAATAGAATCCTTACAAGTAGCTATTATCGACAAGCTCTCAAGAACAATGCCAGGCATGTATATATTTCCATGCACTTGTCCATTTGGACTGTTTCATTACATGTAGTGACTAACTTTGAGGTTGCCAACATGAACCTTGGAATTCCATTAAGAATTATTGTGGAAAGTGCCTTCCAATAGTAAAATCAACCCTAAACAATTTATCGATGGGAGAGGGTGGAATACAGATATAGGAAACATAGTTTACTGGTATGAGACAACTTCCTAGGTGAAATATGACACCAAATATAGCATATTGTCTAAATGAACATGTTTCCTATAATAGCAGATTAAAGGCAAGATGCTAATTGATTTTGTAACAATATTTACCATAAATGCCACATCATTTGTTGTAATAAAAACTCAAACTAACACCACTAATTGTGTTAGAATGAGGTAAAAATAATAATATAATAACTCTTCTTGATAGGAAGGAAAGACTTGATGACTCTTTGACTATTGATTAGATGGAGAGGCAAGAAATTATGGTTTCTTTTGAATCCATTGACTTATTTGCATCACTACCTATAGTGTAGAAAATTGTACTCCTTTCTAGAGATAGTACAATTTCACACTTAACTTTAGGACCCATTTTAGTACCCTTGCATTCATTACCCTTTAAATCATCATTAATAGGCCCTGCAGACCCTTTATTTTAGATGCCAAGGCTAATCTCAACTAAAATCTCAAAAAAATAACAAAGGCATTCAATTTTCTAATATCTTGACACTTTCCCACCTCAAAAAACTAGGGTGGGACTCATATGCTACCTTGGGTGTATGAGTCCCCCTAGGTGGGACTCATATGCCACAAGTGGGGTATGAGTTTCAGGTGGCCCCTTCTTAGGGTTTTCAAGTGGGAAATTAAGATTTTTAATTCAAATTTTTCATTAATGTTGGAATTTTGGATCTAATAAATGGTAAATTAGATGAAGTTCCTATACAAATAAGGTTTCAAATCATTATTTTTATCTAGAAAAGTAATTCAAGATCTAAGCATTCCTAATATCAACTTGAGCACTCAAGCATACTTTCATAATAGTATTAAAAATCAAAGAGAACATAAAGTTGAAGTCTTGGAGCAACATTATAGTGTTTTTGTAGGTCTTCAAGCTCACTTTCAATTCAAGATCTAGCATTTTCAAAGATTGATGATGGTTTCCTATGGAGAATAATGATGGATTCTAGGTTGGGGAGATGCAACTAGCCATTGAACCAAGCTTAACGACTTGTTTCCTATGTGATTTCATCCTCCATTATCATTCTACTCTCTACCTAGAGGAAGGTACATGCATTATTATGGCTTATTAGAGTGATTAGAGATCTCCCAAAGTGAGTCATCATCTCCATGTTTCATTTATGCATGTTATTCTAGCAAAGTAGAATAGGGTCTTATGGCATTTCAAATCTCCTAATCTTAAATGCACTTAAGAATAAGGATTGTAGTCATATATTTAGCTTCAAGATATATTATTTCTATCAATATTTAACTACCAAACTAGGGGTTTGATAGAGGCAAACCCCCATAAGAAGATCAATACAATATTTTGTTTTACAGGTTTTTAGTAGGTTCAAATCCAGAAACAAGGTTTGTAAGAAAGAGGAGAGATAGGAGAATAGATTTAGATCTTAATTTTTTGAAAAAGAAAAAGGGGACTGATATGCCACTTGTGGTATATGAGTCCTAATATAGCATTTTTTTTGGATTTTAGAGGATTTAGAATTACCACTAGATGAAATTCTAGTTTCTTTCCAAAAACCCAAAATTGGGACTAAATCACCTAGCCTAGTGTATGAGTCCCAGTATGCTTTGAAAGTTATACTTTCAGGATTTCAAACCTTATTCTAAGCCTCTTCATTTTTCTAGGTGCACCTCTATTTATTTCAAGTTTGATATTCTGATATGAGTTCATTTTTTAGGTCATATCATTAGACCGTTGTGCATGTCATTTACATTTATTGTCTTTCCAAGCCTTCACTTGGTGGTGAACCCCATTTTTGTCTTTAATCACACCCTAGGACACCTTATTGCAGATCTCTTTCTCTCATTCCATCTCTAGATTGATATATCTAAGGTTTCCCTAAATGAAATTTGAAGGAAATATGTGGTAAGGTCCTAAAACCCTACCCTTCTGTTCCATCTCCTAAAAGGTGGAGCAACCTACTTTTGCAACATTTCATTTTGGTGAACCTATCCTTTAGAACACCTTCTTTTCTGATTTGGAGTGCATCATAGTCCTATATCTAGCTTGTGTTAACTTGGAATTAGGTCTTGCATTAGTTAATTTGCATCTAGGGTTTCTAAATCTTGCATTAGGGTATGTGCAGGATCATGATGGGCCAAAAAGTGGTGATATGATGGGTATGTGTAGGGTATGCATCAGAGGACTTTTTTTACCCAAAATTGATGAAACGAGAAGGGTTTTTAAAGGATATTCTTAGCTTTCCACAAATATAAATTATTCTTTACTTTGAATTTAATAAATAATTATTATGCATTTTCTATTTGAATTATGACTAAAGTCTTGATTGATAGCCTAATTGAAAAACATCTATAGCTTTCAAATGGTATCACATTTTTTTAATTTGAAACATGCGTCACATTCTATGCTTCACATACTATAGGATTAAAAAAAAAAAATTGAATTTCATGAAGTTTTGACCAAGTTAAGGTGGTCAAACATACAATTTTATATTTTTTAAAAGTTGTAATAAAAAATTCATAATTAATTATTTACTTGGAAAAAAATTACAAAAAAATATGCATCAGATTAGGACATGATTCCTCTACTTATATCTAAAATATTATCATTTTATTGTTGTTAGAGTGGTCAGACAGACATCTAATTCTTATTTTTTCCCTGAAATTTAAAAGTACTACTCCATTGAAATTTCAAATTTTCACCAAATAGATTTTAAAAAAAAAAAACTAGTAGTTTAGAAACTACATTCAATTTTCTATAGATTCTATTATTAGATATTTTTGAAATAATATAGATAACTTCTTCAAATTTTTACGTCAAGTTGCCTAACTTTGATTTTTCTGAATTTTTTACCACTTAAGGGCCTATTTTTTCCATGATGATCCTTCACATACCCATTAGTAAAAGTGCATATAGGTTGCACATTTTCATCTTGCATCATTGAATTTCACTTTAAATTTATAAAAAAACTTAGTTTAGACAACATTCAAACCAAAAAACATAGCATCCACTTAGAATTTATTGAAATAATTAGTGCAAAAACCCTAAACTAGGACTCACACGCCCCTCTAGGTGATTTAGTCCCAATACAGGTTGTTTTACCTAATTTTTGGGTATTTTGTGTGGAATGTTTTGCAGTATTTGAATCCCTGAAAAACCCTAATTGGGACTCATATTCACCTCTGGGTGATTTAGTTCCGAGATAGAGCTAAATCTACATTTTGTAGCATTAAAAACTCTATTTCTATGTTTCAATTTGTTGTTGATAGATTTTTGTTTCAATTTATGGAGTTTTTATTTCATGCATTTCATTATATCTAGCTTAATTTAGATTCATTTCAATTGTGGATAGAATTAGATCATTGTACTTTTTATTTCTAGCATTAGTTCATAGTTTGGTGAGCTTAGAATACATTTGGCATTCATTAGAAAGCAAAACAAAAACACCTATAAACTAATGAACCACTTGGGAAAATATAGTTATTTGAGTATTTAAAATCTCTTTTTCCAAGTTAACCTAACCTTCGAGCCTTTTAGTAGTGCTTACTTTGACATGCTAGATAAAGCCCTTGAGGATTTCATCTCATAAGGTTCATCCTCTAAGGCTTGCTATAACAAACTGAAACAAAGAGAAGTTAATGTGATCCAACCTCAACTCATCCTTTACCTACCTTCAAGCAATCCTCAAACTTCAAAAGAACATGTTTTCACCCTTGAACCACCTAAGAATAATGTCTTACAAAAATCAAGTTATAATATCATTGATCATACATACAACACTAGAAATAATCCACAACCAAAACAAACAACTCCAACATCCTTACCTTTGCCTTACCCCATCTAGCCTAGTGCTCCTTTTTTTCCTTCCAATAGTGGGAAGGAGCATGATCTTGTTGAACAACTTGAGAATAATCTTGCAAAGATATCCCTATGGGACCTAATTCAAAATTCACCTAATTATCATATTATGCTTCAAACTTCCTTGCAACAAGTTGTGGTTCCCTCTCTAGTACAAATGCAAGTGATGTGGGGACTCTAATTAAAGGAATGAATTCTATTAATGTAGACATTACTTTTTGAAACAATGAAAAAGTGGTATGGTGCTATCATATGGTTTTAGGACATAGAGTACACCTACTTCTCCAATTTCATTCAAGGATAACCCTTGAGATCTCAATGAAAAGGAGAAAGAGATCTTGCAAGAGGAATTACCTAGTGTTTGAATGCTAACTAATAAGGGGTTCGCCACCAAGTCAGAACTTGGAAAGACTAATGGAATGAAAGATGCAACACTAAATCCTAATTCAATGCAAACCTTCACTAAATTTAGAAATGCAAATGAAACAACACAAAAAGCTACAAAAAGGACTATGTGCACCTAGAAATCAGAAGATGGATGGAGGTCTAGAAAACTGGAAATTTTGACTTTAATGTTGAGTAGGACTCATTGCCAAGCTGGGTGAATCAGTCTAGAATCCCAGATTCTGTGCAGAACATGAATCTACCAAATGGGTATCCAAATCTACAAAAATCTAAATTTTGACTAAAATTGGGATTCATGCGCCAGAAGTAGCAAATCAATCCAGGTAGGGTTTTCTGGAGCTTCAAAATTTGATTCTACTCTTCTATGTCTACTCTATCCTTCTTGATTAGTTTCCAAATCTGAAACCTTTGTTTGCAACCTATAGGTGTTCTCCAATGTTCCCTAAGGCTTGATGACAACTTTCACAACTTTAAATGATTGGACAACTGTCCAATCTTGCTTCTTAGGAAATCTACAACCTATACCTACAAATCACACAAAAAAGAGAGGGAACAATGTTGTTGGGTTAGTGGATAGGGTTTGCACTGGTCAAACCCTATTTTGGTAATCAAACATTGAAATATAATGAAATAGTAATGGAGAATGGTGAATCAACAAGATATGATGTTGTAACTCACCAAACCCTATTAATGGAGTGTTGCAAACATTTGTGAGATGGATCCAATGGATGTAAATCTTGAATCTTGCTTGAATCATAAACCCCTAAATCACAATTGTTAGCTCAACAACAAACATGATGCATGAAATCCTTGACATGATGCTTGATACTTGAATGCTAGTCTACAATGCTTGATAATATTTGCTTGAAAGCTCTTGAAAACACATGAATGCACTTGTGAACTCAAACTTGCTATAAGGATGGATACTTGAATGCTTGGGGTTAAAATGAGAGAAAGAAACTTGTATTTATACTCAATTATGCAAGAATTCCCAAAATTGCAACACTACAAGCCAACATCAAATATAGGAGGATAAAACCCCACCAAAAATTTGAATTAATTTTGATTTTGGGCCACACGAGATTCATTTTCCCAAGGTGGCGAATGAGTCCCACTAGGAATAATTTTTGGGACCATTTTTCAAAATGCTTAGAAAGGTGTGAAATCAGGATTGGGACCAAAAAATTTAAGTGGAACTCATTCGCCCAAGGTGGAAAATGATTCCTAGATCACTAAATCTAGGCCATTTTGAAAACTTGAAACACTTGAATTATGATTGGGTAATGATTTGTGTTGGGATTATCCTTGAAAAGATGCATTAAATGGGGCTTGTGGATGCAAAATAGGGCTAATTAAAGCATAAATAAGCCCAATTATTAAATAAAACCATAGAAAAGTGTGAAAGTGTGTTACAACAATTTACAACACTCCAAACAAGCCACCAATAAACTCATTTAGTTCACAAGGGCCCAAGACCTAATGCAAATATGTTAGACATATTACAACATTAAATCAAGGCCAAGTTAGGGGGACCTATTTCTACATCATTACATCTAGCCCCCACTTTAGTGAGAGGAGGAACTTGCTTCAAACTCACACTAAAGTAGACAAGATGCAACAATGCCAGTGAGATAAGATGGTCATGATTAAGAGGGGTTCAAATGAACCAACACTAGTAAGATAGGATAGACATGATCAAGCGGGTTGCACAAGCCCCCAAGACCAAGGTCCTATGGCAAACCAACATAGTCACAAAAGAACACACATGAAAATGATATAAAGAGAAACAAAAAGGAACAAGCATGCTATATCAAAGACATAAATAAAATGAAACAAGATGAAAAAGAAAAGAGCATATCAAGCTTCGACCATTTGTCCATCATGGTGTGGATCAGATCTAGTTTGTTTGTTCCAAAAAAAATGCATACTCACTCTGAGGAAATGGAACATCAAGCTATCTATTGGGTGAGAAGTCCAAGAAGGAGAGACACATACACTCATGGTTGGTATGCTCTCACACACACATGAGTGGCTAAGGGAAATCCATGCCCCCATTCGGCTTCTCATCAAATCGTACCAAGTTATACCTCTTTATAACTTTAATAAGGTGCCACACAAAAATGGCTTTCAAGCTTCATGAGACAAGAAAAGCTTTGTATGCTTGGAGCTCATGAATAAACAAGATGGCTCCATAGGCATGCAAAGTGTGTTATGTGAGATGGCCATATAATAGTTGTTGTAAATGCAAAATAGTGTGAGGAACATTCAAACAGATTTTTTTTAGTTCATGTCAAGTCTCTTCTTAGGGAACATTGTGCCTAATGTTTCCAAGAGAGGAAAATTCAAATAAATATCACACTTTGAAAGGAAATCAAGCCCAATGACACCACCAAGAAAAGGACGTATCACAAGAAGAAAGGAAATCACACAATGAAACACGAGTCTCAACGTATGCCCCCAATTTAAAGCAATTGATAAAACCATTGCAATCAGGAATTGCTTTAAAGTAGAAGAAGACATGTGAGCTTACTCAGAAAGCCCTATGTTAAGTCATATGTTTCAATACTTGAGGCATGTTGTCCACATCCCAAGCTTGCTCTTATATGGACATGAAAGGTGATAAATTAGCTAAAAGAGACAATGAAAAGTGACATACAATGACAAGGATACCTAACCCCTTTCACCTACGTAGTGTGAGACAAGGATGAGGCAAAATAAGTATCAGTTGGAGGAAATAGGCACTTCAACATAAGGAAGAGCACCACAGTCCTTAAGATGTTGAATTTTGTTATCCAAAGCCTTATATTCATTAGTAGAATGACCATGAACTCTATGAGATATGCAATATGAATTCTTCTAGTAAAATTTCTTTCATGTTCTTGGAGGGAGAGATATCAAGTGATCCTAGGGGATTCTCAACAAGATACTCTCTTGATCAATAGTAGAATATGTTCTTATATTTGTACAAGATGTCATACACACACTAAATGATAAGGCTTTAGATGAAAATGGAGATAAGGGTGGTAAATTGAGATTTTTCTTGAAAGAGTATGGTATATCAATTGGCTTCGTATGTTCATTGCATCCATGTGTAGGAGGGAGATTGTATCTAATACCATTACAATATTCCAATTTATATGAAGGGGGTTTATGCTTCTAAGAAGTATTGAATTCTTCACGAGAACACAAATCATTTTTAAAGTTATGTGTCATCCCTTTATGAGGGATGAGAGTTATATAGCCCCCATCACCACCATGGGGTAATGTCGTAGATCTAAGTTGAGTGAATGAAACACAAGGTTGTTTTTGTTTAGATTGTGATATTTTGCACTCTCCTATAAAGGAAGGTATAAAACCCCAATCGTCAGTAGAACATGTATCTGAAAAAGGAATCATTTGTATCAACTCTTTGGAATCCGAGGGTGAGATTTGGAAACTTTATTGAAACAAGATGTAAAATATGACAACCCCCAATTATCACTAAATTTTTTTGTTATAGATGAAGGATTAGTATCAACTTCTATAGGTTTGTAATGACCCCCCAAGCAACCCCAAAAGAGACTAATACATCTAACATTTATGGCACCAATTTTTTTTTAAAAGTACTAACATACATCATATTAATCATATATCACATGAAATGAAACTAAACATGAACTACATATAACAAATCCCTCGGGTTGACATGACTGCATTACTTTTCACAACAACATTATTACATCACATGAAAGGTAAGTATACACCAGTAACCATTAAGATAACATGAACATGGACAATACATTAATCAAGGTTTACAATATTACAATGCCGCTTCCCAGCATCAATGTTGAAGACACAATAAAATGGAATGATACATTTCAAATGAAGGAGTACAAAGCTGCAATACTAGATTCAACTCTGGTTCAACTCAGGAGTCACTACAAGGTACAATTTCACACTTCTCGATCGACAACTGGGGACCCAATGGGGTGCATAGCACATTCCACGCAACCATGTGGACCCAAAGGCCCACCCCCTATGCTAAGAGACGACAAGAAAGACCCCAATGATAACCATCATACAGAACAAGGATACAAGACTTCACAACAAGAACCACAATAACATAAGGCAATCTCAGCACAAGATATAACCAACACAAGATGTGCCCAACATAAGGAACAACCAATAAAGCATCAACATACAAATGCCAACATGTGCTTCCAGAGGCTCAAGAATAACATAGAGGGGAACAAAGCATGCATGGTTGTTAAAGGAAGAGTGTCATCACAATGTTGCATGGGTTACCCTGGCGAATCTTCCTAGGCCCCGGCCCCCAACTTGGGTTACCCTGGTGACCTCTTACGAAACCCAGCCCCACATGCAATCCAATGCGGAATCGATTATCTTTCATAAAGACAAGATAACGATCTTGCCATTCTAGGCCTTCTCAACTCATCTCAAGCCCATACAAGCACTTGAGCCATGAGTGAGGTATTCACTTATATCTTGTTAATGTGTGATTCTATCCAAAACCCCTAATTAAATATTAACGTTTTCACTTGATTAATAAACTTCCAATGAGTTACCTTGGGACCTCTTCTGGGTCTCGGCCCCCATTGAAAGCCACTCACCCTAGCAACAGAAACCAAAAATCACTAACTGGATAAGCCAACATGTAGAGCATAAAATACCACAAGAACAATCATGTAAAGCAAGGCATACATCATCCTGCATAAAATCTTCATAATGGATCAACTTCCAAGTGTAAGGCTATACCCAAATCACCAAAAATCAAGTAAAAGAGCAACAACACACAATTATACAACATGAAAGCCAATCATAAAGGGAATTTTCCCCAACCTCTAGATGACTAACAAATCCAAAACATAAAGTTTCCCAATTCATCATGGCAACAATATCAAAAACTCAAGAACTAATTCCAATCCAAATTAATGAGTCAAATAATAATAACTCAAATTTTATTTCTTCTCTAATTTAATTCCTAATATAATTATCTCCATAACCAAATAATTATAAAGCATATAATGCAGAGTGAGTATTAGTATAGATCTAGAATGGGCCTCCTTAGTATCGAATATCTCTCAAATAGGCGATGGTAAAAGCATCATGGCGTAACTTAAAGTTCAATCTCTTAAGACACCAATATATTGTTATCGAGTTCGCAGCTTAAGTGAAGATCGTATGGTAATTTTATAAGACATGATAGCAAAGCCTCAAAACTAAAGGTAATAAGGAAATTTTAATAAGGATAGATCAAGAAAATTATGTGTGTTTCATACATAATCTAAGAACATAGTAAAGAAAATGTTTTTTTGTGAGAAGAAACCTGTTTTGGTTGAAAGGATTCAAGAAGGTCTCATATCAGAGGAAATGAAAGCCACTCAAACATGCATGGAAAGGTATGGGAGCATAAACAACACATGTGGTTTATTTGCCATAATTCCTTGATAAGAAGGTTTCCTCTCATGACATGAAATGTCAGAGAGTAATGTGCAAAAGGGAAGGATGGGAATGCAACGTACAGAACAAATCAACACTGTACTTGTGCAATATCCCCACCATATTGATAATAAACTCAACACTGCATATTACAACTAAAACATATTGTGCTCAACTAATGATGTATCTGCAAGAAATCACACCTAGTGCTCTATATGGCAATAGAAATCATTAACGAGAACCCAAGAACCTATCAAAAGACTCATTAGGACAAGAGCACAGATATTTGTAGATTCATTGGGTGAATGGCATGAGAAGAAAGTTTTAGTTGAAAACATCTACGCTGAAATAACAATAGGAATTTGACAAGGTCAATTTGTGATGAAATCATTGGAAAGTTTCCAAAGATGGCGCTCAGATGAGTTGTTGTAGATGCAGAGAGTAAGTTGCTAGAGATGGAGTGTTGAAGTCGACAAATCTCATAAAATGTGTAAGCAGCAAGGATGAACCTCTAAGAGAACATGCATAGAGGAAGTTTGAAGGCAGATGGTAATGGTTTGCTTATATTAGAATCTTGACGTACGTCATCATTTGCATATATATAAATATAGTAGGAAGCTTCCTCCCAAAGGAAAAGAACATACATCGGTACAATGCAGAAAGAGAAGACAAGACATCTATTGGTAAGGTAAGTAACAGACAACAATGCGGAGCTCACAACCAATAAATGCATAATGCTAACGATTTTGGCATGCATTTTCAACAAAGAGCCCGAAGCTAGCCTATGCATGGTGAAATACAATGGTAGATGTGGCAACTGATAGGAATGTTGTTAAGTTTAGATAGAAAAGGAGGTGAGATGAGGTAAAGGATAGTGGATCTGCTTAGCAATGGCCTGATACAAAATGGCATAAGACTCGGACTATGCAAAGTGCGAAAGAGAGGACAAGACACCTATGCCGTTTGACAAGCATACAAATAGATGATTTTCTGTATGACAAGAAAACAATGAAATGATAATGAAGTTCATTCAGTACTGAATAAAGCAAGGCATAGAGGAAAAGCACAATAACAATGTCGATGTCATTCTCACGAACCATATTCAACAAAATGCAAGATAGTTTCAATTATTAAACGCTCTGTACAAGAGTTCACAAAAAGAGGAACAATGAAATTGCCTAAAGAGGATGCCAAAATAATTAGGGAGGTTATTTAGATCTAAACGCCCTACCATGCTCAAGTGCGCCGCCCTGATAGGTTGACAATGAAATCAGAGAGATTATTTAAACCTTTAAACTTCCTATTAAGTTCAAGTGCCGCAGCTAAGACGGGTTGACAATGGTTTCAGGGAGGCTTCTTAATTTTGTACACTACCTCAACTCTAAACATTGTACACTGACAGGTTGTCAAGTATATAAGAAAATTTATATTGGAATTTGGAAATATTGCCATCTACATGCATTTATTATTGTTATTTTCAAATGCTGAAACTGCGATAGATTCAGTAGAATCAAGTAGGCTATTTAAATATAAATCTGATATGTGCCCTTAGAGGCTACTTTATCATGTTTTGCACCCATGGTAATAGACTTTGCTAAAACCTCCAGACCTTGCTTTTGATGGTTTTTTTTGTTCTCTACTATTTTACTGCTTAGATTCCCGCATACCGACATTGGGAGCATTTTCCCCAGCCACCCTGTTTCCCATGAATATAGATGTAAACCTTAAACAATCTACACATATACGAAAACCTCAATATTACTGTGTTCTTCCCTACTCTTTTGTAATTTGGTCGTTGTGCTTCACTGCATAACTCTCCGCTTTTATGGTTTACTGTTTAGAAACCCAAATTGGAACCCTCCCTGTTCTTCTGAAATCTAGTACCAATGTACAGGGAAACTACAAAAATCTCAAAATCATTGCAGATTCCTTGTGTTGGTGCCATTCTCTTATTTTGTGTGTCAGTAGGCCTTAGGTTCAAGTCACACACTATACCACAAGTTAGGCTTCTCTAACAAATGTTACAGAAAGTAAGCAATGGCTCTAAAGGAGTTGGGAAAGCAATACGAGAAACTCTGCCATCAGAGCAAACAAATCCTTTTCTAAAATATTTTCTTCTTAGAGCCTGAGTTGAACTATACTAGCTATGCCTATCAAGGACGCCAGGTACAAACTAACAAAATTCAGAAACTTATTATTAATCCTGTTCAATATAAATGATGGTGATAAAGAACGATTTCAAGTAGAAAACCGATAAGTATCCGATATCTCCTGATTTGGGAAAAGCAAGATTACAAGGCATATACATATAACTCTAAAGAAGCATAAATTAATCATCTGTGGGATAAGGAAAGAAAATCAGAGAGAGCATTGGTCGTAATAAACGTACCAGGCAATGTTGGAGAAGAATCAACAATGAAACAACAGAGTAACCCTAGAATTACAACCAACGTTACACTGCGGAGATAGTACCAATCCTCCCCTGCTCTTCCCAAGATGATATCAGAGCAGTCCTTAGAAAAATGTCAAGATGTGCCCTGTCAATCCTCTACCCGCCTCACCTTTTTCTCTTCAAGAGCCTTCTTCCCTTCATTTCAGGATTCCTTATCCGTTCGTCTTCACTCAGCCTTCATTAACCAGTGTGACCTCTTTTCCCTGAATCCTCTTTTTCATGTAACCACTCCCATTCCTTATTAATATCCAATCATTGCATTAACTAATAATAGTTATTTCCATTAGTCCCACTAACCATTAGTTAAAGCAGTCTTCCAAAATGGGTTTCCTTTCTCCCGTAGAGCGATTACAAAACTGTTTCATCCTTTTTGCATGCCTTCACCATGCGCCTACCTATCCTCTCCACAATGCTTTCATAATGAGAGTAAGTGTTAAACATGCTCTTCACTGCACTTATTGGCGTATACTTATTTTCATTACATTACTTGTAATAGATATTTTCCACTAACTGTTAGATATAAGAATCTTCAAAAATAAGTTACACTTACTCTTGCAAGGTGGTTGCAAATCCATTACAACAATAACCTAAATTTAGATCTTTTGTATTGATAATACATTACATTTGATTTATAAATTGTATTATGATTTATTTATTATATTTTACCCTTCTTTTATTTTATTTATTATAATGTATTAAATAATCCAAACCTTGTTTACAAACTACTATACCTATATCAATTAACAATTTTATTGTGATGCAATGATCAATCAAAACACAAATCAAACTAACCAAATCAACTTAGCAATCATACCATACAACACCCAACTTCGCAGCGAGACAAAAAAGTAACACAAGACAACGCAGATGGAGGGACACTACAAGGTTCAAGTTTTAATCTTGGAATGAAAGTATTAGGGGAGTTGGAAGTGTTGTGATCATATGATTCATAGCTTCATTCATATGCTTCAACTGTGTATATCTTGTTGTTGTACTCAAATTTCATTGTACGGTGGAGAGTAGATGGGACCCCTTTCATAGCATGAATCCATGGTCTCCCTAGGAGAAGATTGTATAAAAGAGATCCTAGCATGATATGGATAGGGGTAGGCAACACTACAGGTCTGACCTCCATAGGTAATATGATCATTCTTAGTGGTTTCCTGTTGACATTTTCAAAGCCATATTTATGAACATCATTAAGTTGAATGAGACTTTTGTCCATGCCAATTTGTCTAGCAGGTTGATGCTAGAAAAATTAATTTCTACTCCATTGTCTATGAGAGTGTGCCTAACTACAATTTAATTAATCATCACCTTTATCATCAAGGCTTCATTCTTCTTTTGAGTCTCAAGTGAGGGAAGTTCATGTTTATGGAATGTAATTTTTGACTATGTGACTTGCATATGATCAAAGGAGGATGTTACATTTTTTTATTTCATATAATATTGTATTTCCTCTTGCTTCATTTGCAATATTTATCAGAATAGAAAATTGTATGTAGGTGATATTTGAATAAGTTTCCATATGGATATGTTAGCAGGAGTTTTTTAAGATCTTCAACACTAGGCACAATAAGTTGAGACAATGGTGATAATGCAGGAGCAATTTGTGGTCCCCTACATGTTTGATAAATTGTGTTATATCTTGGTTGCTACAAACCATTGTTAGATTGCATCCTATACTTGAAGAAATCTCTTATTTTCTTATGTGATTCACTAATGGGGGGTGACTTAGAAAGCTCATTAATTAAAGGAGATCCAATTTTTGTCATCATAACCTCAACAAGATTGTTCTTATTTGCATGATCTCTTAGTGAATAGGAGTTTAATCTCACTTCATAATCTTCATTTTAGGAAGCCCCATTACATGTGTCAATGTTCATATTTTCTTGCACCATTATATCTTCCCTAGGAGGAGAGTTGTTAGGAGAACTACAAACCAAATGTTCTTGGCATTCAAGGATTGGCTCTTCCAAAATGACTTCATCGCAAGTATGGGAATGATCAATGGTGGAATTGTCTTGCTCAATAAGGGTTTCCCTAGGTGAAGAGGGACAAATAATATTTTCATGAATTTCATTGATCAAAGTATCTTCATTCCTTTGTTCCCTAATGTCTTCTAAAAGAGGATAGGTAGGGGAAGAATCATAAAGAGGGTTGTTATAGACCTTAAAGTTTTGATAATCTAACACCAATATATCATCCTCATCATTTACAATCTCATTCTCTACTAAATCATTCTCACAAGGAAAGGGAGAATGGAAGTTAGGTAAGGTGATGTTTAGAAATGTGTCTATGATTTCATTCTCTTTGTGCTAAAATATCTTCCCATGTAGGAGATTTTATCTAGAAGAGGATCTTTCAACAATGTCATGATTCTCAATGAGTGCATCTTCTAACATTGAAATGCCTTCATCGCATGTAGGAGAGGTATTAGGAGAAGAGCAACTATGATCATTAGGATTATTTGTATTTTCATCTTCTTCTATCATATCATTCCAAAAAATAGTAGAGATAAGAGGGGGCATAGGTTTAAGGAAAATGTCAACATTTTCACTCTCTTGCACTAAGAGACTCTCATAACTAGGGAATGCATTGAATGAATGACTAACATGATTTTTGACTAAATTTTTCTTTGAAAATTTGGAAAAGACCAAAACTAACATTTTGAACAACAATCTATGCAAACTTGAAATGAAATGTAAAGGCCTAGAATGAAATGCAATTTTTACATTTCAAATTGATTACATTATGCAATGATCTAAAAATGAAATGTTGTAAATGCAAATTTGGAATTAGCAATGCATGAAATGGATCAATTTAAGCTAGATTTAGTAAAATGAATGAAATAGAAAGTCAACCCACTGAAACAAATAACCAATGGAAAAAATAAGGTTTTTAATGCTGTAAAAGGTAGTTTTAGATGTGCATTGAGACTGATTCACCTAGAGGGGCAAATGAGTCCTAGTGAGGTGTTTTTTTTAAATTTAGATATTTTAAAGTGATTTTTATGCTTTTTAGTTTATATGATTTGATGACTAAATGCAAATGCAAATTTTATATGATTTTCAATTATTTTAGATGCAAAATTGCAACCCATATGCACTTTCACTAATGAGAAATTTAGAAACCAGAGAATGCTAATTAATTAATGAAAAATGTAATGCAATGTTAAAGCAAGAAAGATCTAGGATGATGATACACTCCAAATTAGAAAATAAAGTGTTCTAAATGCAGGTTCACCAAAATGAAATGATGAAAAAGTGGTATGTTGAGCTATTGTATGGTTTTAGAACATGGAGCACATCTACTTATCCAATTTCATTCAAGGATAACCCTTGAGATCTCAATGAAAAGGAGGAGTTCTTGCAAGATGGCTGACCTAGGGGATGAATGCTAACTAATAAGGGGTTAACCACCAAGTAAGAGCTTGGAAAGACTAATGAAATAAAAGATGCACTTCTAAACCTTAATTCAATGCAAACCTTCACTAAATAACCTAGAAATGCAAATGAAACAATACATAAAGCTACAAAAAGGACTGTGTGCACCTGTAAATCTAGAGATGGTTGGATGGAGGTTTGCAACACTAGAAATTCTAACTTTAATGCAGAGTGGGACTCACTCACCAAGTTGGGCCAATCAATCCAAAATTTGGGTTTATGTGTGGGAACATGAATCTACTAAATGGGTATCTAAATTTGAAAAAATCTAAATTTGACTGAAACTGGGACTCATTCGCTAAAAGTGGCTATAAGAGAGGGGGATCAACCACATCAAGGCCCCAAGTCATGGAGATCCAAGAGTGGAAGGCTTCCCTAACTTACTTCACTCTAAAGGAATATGTGATGCAAGGGACGAAAATGATGAGTACTATAAGGCCCTACTACCACTCGTTAGACCCAAAATCCAAACTAGGGCTAGGTGAAATAGTTTTTAGGTTCAACATTGTACCTTATGTAGCCCTCTACTTGAGGATGTAAGCATGGTTCTGGGATGACAGTGCGGCGTGCTAGCATATCTCAGGTGCATTGGAATCCGTACAACCAGAGGACCAAAAAGATAGTATCAACTATTAGAAAATGAGTTGATGGCCTATCTAGTCACTTCTAAGAGAACAAAACTAAATGAAAAAGTACAAAATATATAGATGAATATGATAAAGTAAGTAGGGTGACAAAGATAATCTCACAAAGATGCTCATTCACCAACTAGCTCCAAAAAGCACGTCCAACTACACACAAGAAGGAGGGAAATTTTTTGGGGGCTGTATAGGGGTCTACCTCAGTTAGACCCCTATTTTGGCATTTCCATGTCCATAGACAACCAAGGTAGCAACAATGGAGAAAAATATGATAAAGAAGCGAAGAAGGAGAAAAATCAAATAACACTACAAAATAGTAAAGAGCTACTCAACCAAATCACGAGGGAGAGGAGTGAAATGTTACCACCTCCACTAAGAGCTCACTAGCCAATGATGGAGAAAGAGAGCTTAAAAAATCATCATAGCCTCAACTGTGATGAAGGGAGGTGTTGCAAAACCTCAAGCCCTTGTTGCAGTGGCTTGTTCCACACTTGATTTATGGAGTTGATGGAGTGTTGTTGTTGCTATGAAGTGCTAAAGTGCTACTTGAATGCTGAGAATGAGAGTGAAATTCCTATAACTTGTGAAGAAGATTGCTAGAGGATGGAATGAAATGAGAATGAATGAATTTGAAGGAAGAATGAGGAAGAATAAGGCATCTTTGAGATTGGTTGGTCGAAGAGGGATGTTACAAACTAACCCCAATGGGGAGTGTAACACCTCTACCAGCTTTAGATGCAGGAATTTGTTAGAGACATAAGTGCACCACACAAATGTTTGTGTGTTGCACGTACATCTCTGATAGATATTCTTCTACCGATGCAAAAGATAGATACCAAGTGGAACAAAAGCAGTAAGCTAATGTGGAATTTCACCTTTGGATTTGGTTTTCTAAGGCGAGTAAGTGTAAAAGGGGAATTTTCATAAGGGGTGCAAATTCATGCCTATACATTTTCCCCCACTTTAGTTTGCACGAACACTGATGGGTGTTGAACAATAAAGTAGATTGAAAAGTTAGTAGGATTAGATATGTATACCTAAACCATCAAGGAAGTAAATAGTGATCTAGAAAACTCGAGAGCGCAGGGTAAGCAAAGGACTTCATAGCCCCATAAAACTATGAAGTTGTAGAATGAAAGCGTCTTACAAGCCCACGGACCTACAAGGAGGCAACCCAAAGATCTCTCACATGAAAGAAGCCCTGAGAGGTAAGTGCGTGGTAGGCCTATAGACCTGCAAGGAAGGAATCCTCCAAGATCTCACTTGAAGGATACCTAGAAAAGTGCCTTACAGACCTGTAGGCCTTTAAGGTAGTGTCCCCCAAGATCTCTCACATGGAGGAAGCTAAGAAAGTTCCTTATAGACCCAGGAACCTGCAAGGAAGGTGTCCTTGAAGATCTCTCACATGAAGGAAACCTAAAGAAAGTGCCCTACAGACCTACAGACCTATACGGAAGGTGTCCTCCAAGATCTCTCACATGAAGGATACACAAGAAAGCACCTTACATACTCGTAGACTTGCAAGGAAGGCACCCTCCAATATCTCTCACATGAAGGATACCCAAGAAAGTGTCGTACAAACCCACAAAGCTACAAGGAAGGTGGCCTCCAAGATATCTCACATGGAGGAAATTTAGAAAGCACCCTACAAACCTGTAGACCTATAGGGGAGCGACCGCCAAGATCTCTTGCATGGAGGAAGCTTAGAAGAAGTGCCCTACAAGCCCACAGGCCTATAGGGAGGTATCACCCAAGATCTCTCACATGGAGGAAACCTAAAGAAAGTGCCCTAGAAACCTATAGACCTGTAGGGGAGTGACCGCCAAGATCTCTTGCATGGAGGAAGGTTAGAAGAATTTCCCTAGAGGCCTGTAGACCTACGGAGAGGTATCCCAAAAGATCTCTCACATGGAGGAAACCCAATGAAAGGGGACCCTGCTGAGTCAGAAAGTAGCTTCACAGGTGCACTTGCAAAGCGACATGTGTACATATAGATAGAACATGTTTGAAAGCAACCACACAGGCAAGTAAGCAGATAGTCACATAGACTGTCAATATATTGGAAGGCTTTCAAAGGGGTAACTTGGGAACCCAGTGTGAAGAAAGAGGTCCACTCAAGGGATGCATTGTTTGAAAGTGTGGAAGAGATGTTTTTTCTCGAATTGATTCATTATCAAGGAATCCTTTCAAAAGATGTTCACTTCATCAAGGAATTTAAAAGGAAGAAAATGCCCCCTCACAGGGGGAAAATCAAATCTACTCCCACTTTGGAGGAAGGTTCTCAATTTCTTTCTTTATCAACCTGTGATGAAGGAAACACTTTCCATTAGGGTTTCAAGTTGAGAATGCAATTCCTTGAAAAGAAGTTTGTGAAGATTCTCAAGAAAAGTTTCGGTTGCAACAAATGTGTTTTATGGAAATTGAAGTGTCATAGAAATGGTGTTGTCAAACATGAGAGGGATATCTCAAGAAAAGAAGAATGAAAGATAAGAAAAGAGCAAAAGAGAAATGAACATAAACATAGGGCATAGGGGTAGCCTAATATTTCAGGGTTAGAACTACTCATATATATATAAGTATAATAATATTATATAAAATAAACTTCCATCAACCCCCTATTATATCAGACCATGTGAAGAATGCATGGGAAGTAAAAGTAAAAATGAAAAATTGGGTCAACATGGAGGGGAAACCTAAATGCCCCAACACTTTGCATCATCCCCAATTTTCCAAAAATCTAGTCACAAACATGGAAGAATGATGATACAAATAGAAGAAGGTTTATGACACAAAAGCCACACCTATATCCAAGCACCAACAAGGGTGACAAGGGTCATCTAGGCACACATAGCATGATCACGGGGGAAAACATCACAACACACACACATATCTAATCTAAAGGTAAAGAAGGGGCCTCCCTCTAACACTGATCAACCAAGAGGTCATCTGCTACCCACTCTAGATCATTGTAGGGGGAAGGAGGACAAGCTGGTAGTGGTGGAATATTAAGAGGAGAAGCATACCTCAACATATGGGGAAAGTTGTGCCCGAGATTCACCGCTAGGATGACCGAGTGATTCAAGAGCAGTGATGAACTTAGGGGAAGTGGGGGGTGGTTTCATCACTAGAAAAGAACAAGTTAGTGCAGGACTACCTTTCAAGGTAGGTGGACTCCTCTTACATTCTTTGTTGCTAAAAGGACCACTCTCCACCTTTTTCTCCATTAGGGGATGTGAACTCCCCATAGATGAGGCGAGAGGTACAAAGGAAGAGGATGAAGAGAAAACCACAGTAGATACCACAAAAGTTTTTAGCATATCTACAAGCTTCGAGAAAGGTGGGACATTTTAAAGGGACATCAACAAAGGAAGCTCCACCAAAGGAGCGATGAACACCTACACCTTTTTAGGGTTAGGCATATTCGTACTCAAAACTGAAGTTGGAAGCAATGCAAAGCTAGATTAAATGGAAGTAGAGGGGAGGAGAGATGAGGATGTAGGAGGCCCTAATATAGGGGAAATCATCTTCTCTTCCTTCCTCTATAAGGTGGATTGCTCAGCTACTATATCCTTTTGTCGATTCTTGCAATCGTGCACAAGGTAGTTTCTACAACTCTTCAAGCTAGAGGCTAGAGGTTATGAAGGAATAGAGGGCTCTTGCTCAGCCATGGGAGTGTCCTCCATAGCTTTTTCCATTGGAGGTATAGGATCCTGAATGGGAGTAGGAGGAGTAGGTTGAGAAGCAGTGAGGGCAGTTGGCTCTAATGCCTTGGTAGTAGGCCTCTTCCTGTTTATTGCTTTGGGCACAAAAGTGGTAGGAGGCCACAGAGGTTGAGACACAAAATATTCCCCATGGGGGCCTTTCTTCCTACTATATCAAATGGGTCTAGGCTCTGTGGGTAGAACAGGAAGCTTGAACGTGGGGCACTTGGACTTTCACCAAGTGGGCACCATAGGATTCCTTCACAAATGTGGAACAAAATCTGGCAATGCCATAGTAGGGTGAGAAGGATCATTAGACTAAACAACAAAAGAGAAAGAGGGAGGATCTCAGGACTGGTTCTCTTTTTCCCTTCTACGTGCCTTGGCGACATTGCTATCAACTTTTATGCAAGCCCTATGTTAACCAATATAAGGCAATGGAGGGTATCTAACTTTTAGCCTTAAACATCCTTTCTTATAATTTTGATGTGTTTAGAATAATGAGGTCCTTCCTAGGTGGGAGGGGACCAATGGGTTTAGGCCAAGAGTAGTCCAAGGAGTAACTATCAAAGGCAACTAGTGGTTTATAAATGATGTCATGAATTACATGTATAGAACCCTTGTGGATAAATTTTAAACATTTATGCACAACTAAGGGAATTACATTCATAGCTACTAACCAAGGGATACCCAACTTCACTCTGACTAGTTTAGATCCATGGATTATGTCAAACAAAAGCTTCATGGATTTAGGTCCAACCAAAATCAACAAGATTATACTACCCAAAGGGGGTACAAAAAGTTTCTCATGCATGCAAATGGTGCTCACAGGTGAATCATACCGATCTTTGTGCAAAAAGTTGATTAGCATGATCTCCTTAGTTATAATGTTTACTTGAGATATTAGATCAATGACAACACCTACTACAATGTTTACATTGATTCGTGTAGGGATATAGAGAGGAGATAGTTCCCTATGAAAACCCATCGATAGATCCTATGAGGTGAAAGTTATGCTAGTAACACTACTCATAGGTTGTGTAAAGGGGATAAGTTGATATAGGAAAGAGTACATCACATATAATAAATGACACTCTCACATGGCCCCCCAAAGGTTGCAAGATAGGATAGTGACCCAATTAAGGTTTCATCACACAATACTTTCATAACCTTCCAACTACACCTACTAGGGGGTGTAGGTTGGGTTGTAAGTAAAATTCCTCACAACACTTACATGTACAACACTCCTAGAATACAAGGAAATGAACTTTCAATATCACCAAATGAAACCAAAATGGTTCACATTAGGTTCACCAAAAATGTAAGAGAGGGGGACAAATCACGTCAAGGCCCTAGGTCACAGAGAGCTAAAAGTGGAAGACTACCCTAACTTACCTTACTCTAAAGGAATATTTGATGCAAGGGACAAGAATGATGAGGACTATATGGCCTTGCTACCACTCTTTAGACTTGAAATCCAAACTAGGGCTAGGCAAGTCAATTTTTTGGTCAAATATTGTGCCTCAGGTAGCTCTTTGGAGGATGAAGCATGGTTTGGGATGACAACGTGGTATGTTGGTGTCTCTCAAGTGCACTGGCATCTATATGACCAGAGGACCAAAAATACAATATGAACCACTAGAAAATGAGTTGATGGCCTAGCAAGTCACTTCTAAGAGAACAAAATAGAACTATGAAGTAGGAAAGATACAAAAAAATATGATAAAGTAAGTACATATGAAGGCTAGGGTGACAAATATAATCTCACAAAGATGCTTCTTTTTAGCTAGCCAAAACATACACCTAAACACAAGAAAGAGGGAAAATTGTTGGGGGCTATATAGGGGTTTTCCTCAGTTAGACCCTCGTTTTGGTGTTCTCACCTCCACATACAACCAAGAAATCAATGATGGAGAAAAATACAATAAAGAAGTAAAGAAGGATAAAAAATAAGTACCACAACAAAACAGTAAAGAGGTACTCAACCAAGTCACAAAGGAGAGGAGTGAAACATTACCACCTCCACCAAGAGCTCACTAGCCAATAATGGAGAAAGAGAGCTTGAACAATAACCATAACCTCAACTATGATGAAGGGAGGTGTTGCAAGACCTCAATCCCCTGCTACAATGGCTTGTTCAACATTTTCTTTGTGGAGTTGATGAAGTGTTGTTGCTACTGCTATGAAGTGCTAAAATGTTGCTTGAAGGCTAAGAATGAGAGTGAAATTTCTAGAAGTTGTGAAGAAGATTGCTAGAGGATGGAATGGAAGGAGAATGAATTAATTTGAAGGAATGTAAGCACATTGAGTAGATGTTTGTGCATCGTGCATGCATCTCAGAAAAATATTCTTCTATCAACACAAAAGATAGATGCCAAGTGGAATGAAGGCAACAAGCTGATGTGGAATTTTTCCTTCGGATTTGTTTTTCTAAGGTGAGGAAGTGTGAAAGGGGAATTTGTGTAAGGGGTGAAAATTTGCACCTATATAATGGTGAATCAATCTAGTTAGGGTTTTCTAAAGCTCAAAGTTTGATCATGCTATTCTCTTTCTACTTTTTCCTTCATGATTGATTTATGGATCCAAAACCCTAATTTGTAACCTATAGGTATTCTCCAATATTCTCCAAGGATTGATGTCAACTTTGAAAACTTTAAATTATTTGACAAATTTTCTCCAATCTTGCTCCTTAGGAAATTTGCAACCTAGACCTCTAAATCACACACAAAAGAGAGGGGAAAATTTTGTTGGGTTAGTGGATAGGGGTTTTCCTTTATCAAACTTCATTTTGGTAATCAAAACTTGAAATATAATGAAATAGTTATGGAGAATGGTGAATGAACAAGATATAATGTTGCAACTCACCAAACCCTATCAATGAATTGTTGCAAACATGTGTGAGATGGATCTAATGGATGTAGATCTTGACTCTTCCTTGAAGGTAATAGATCTTGAATGAAATGCTTGCTTGAATCATAAAACCCTACATCACAATTGTTAGCTCAACAACAAACATGATGCATGAAATCCTTGACATGATGCTTGATGCTTGAATGTTTTTCTAGAATGCTTGATAATCTACCCTTCAAAGCTCTTGAAAACATGTGAATGCACTTGTGAACTCAAACTTGCTATAAGAATGGATAGTTGAATGCTTGGGGTTAAAATTAGAGAAAGAAGCTTGTATTTATACTCAATTACGCAAGAATTCCCAAAATTAAAACACTACAAGTTGACATCAGATCTAGGAGGATAAAATCCTACCACAAATTTGAATTAATTTTGATTTGGGGCACTTGGGACTCATTCACCCAAGGTGATCAATGAGTCCCACTAAGCATAATTTTTGGGACCATTTTAAAAAATGCTTAGAAAGTTGTGAAATCAAGATCAAGACCAAAAAATGTAGGTGGGACTCATTCTCCCAAGGTGGAAAATGAGTCCTATATCACTAAATCTAGGCCATTCAAGCCTAAAACACCTAAATTATGATTGGTTAATAATTTGTATCAAGATTATCCTTGAAAAGATGCATTAATGGGGCTTGTGGATACAAAATAGGGCCAATTAGAGCATAAAGAATCCCAATTATTAAATAAAACCCTAAAAAAGTGTTTTACAACACTTTACAACACTCCAAACAAGGCACCAATAAGCTCATTTAGTTCACAAGGGCCAAGACCTAATGTGAATATGTTAGACATATTACAACATTAAATCAAGGCCAAGTTAGGGGGGGCCTATTTCTTTCATTACACTTTTCATCAACATGAGTTGCCTCCTTTGGAAATGAGAAAGAAAAATGAATCCCTCATGATAATAGCTATCTATAATAGGTTGGGAATAAATCAAGAAATTTAACCTAATTCTTTATCGATTTGAGGATTTGACAATGTAGGAAAGCAATTGCTTGGTATTATTACTTTACCTATTACAGTTTGAAAGGCTACATTACAAATTCCTATTCATGTCATGCCTGATAATATTTCATACAATATTCATTTAGGAAGACCTTGGATTCATTAGATACATGCAATTCCTTCAACTCTTCATCGTATCATGAAGTATTTCTATAATAATAAAGTGTATCAAGTTGAAATAGACCCTAAGCTTGAAACTTGCTTACAAGTTGAAAAAGGAATGCCAAGTGGACTATAAACACATTAATTCCAATGTTGAACATATAACCTATGGAAGAAGAGAAACAAGAGATAGAAAAAGTGTCAAGGCTATTGGAAGATGATTGGGGTTCCTTACACCTCACACCTCTATTTATGGGAGAATACACAATCACAACAAAAGAAACCTATAAACAAAATCAACCAATGGTAATGTCAACACAAAATTCAAAAGAAAAAGCACAAGCATCTATCTCATCTACTCTAAAAGAAGACACAAGATATACAAAAAAAAGTGATGAGATAGACTATCAACAACTGCCAAACCTAAAAGAAATGGAGAAACTTTATGGAAGACGTTATGAGCTTATGAAACAACTTGGTTATAATGGAAAAGGATGTAGAAGAAAGAGCAAGGAATTCGTGTTCCTATGGAGCTTAACACACAAGAAAAAAAAGTGGTTTGGTGTATTTTCCTTCTAAGATAATGCAAGCAAACAAAAACCTTCGTTAAACATCAACACCATCATCTGTAACCCTAAAACAACTCTCACCTTGAAGCATCCTAAATTGATTGATACAACTTGTGAAGCATCATTGGAATACTTTGAAGATGATGAAGCCTTGAAAGAAATTCTAGGAGTTTATGAAAAACCATTTACTCCCCATAAAATGAAATGGGTTACATGTGCTATGATTAGTGCTAAGCAAGAAGATGGAGAAAAGAAAAGTAATAAAATTGATAAAGAGAATGAAGAATACAATCCCAAATCCCTGAAATAAACTGTACTTCCTTTGGGAGATACAATTAACATACTGACAAATATCACTAATGAGGAGAAAGTGATTAAGATAGGAAAGTTCCTTGACTAAGATGAACAAGAAGACCATGGAACTTTACTTTATGGCTTTCTCAAAAAAAATTCTTGAACTTATTCGGATATGTCAGGAATTGATGCTAATATAGTGACACACAACATAGTCCTTGAATAAAATTCTAAACTAGTTAGATAAACGATACAAAAGATGAATCCTAAGATAGCCTTATTCATGAAGGCCAAGATTTAAAAACTTCTCGCAGTTGGTTTTATATGGCCTATAGATTATTCTCCTTGGATCTTGAACATTGTTGCAATTGTGAAACCTGATAATTGTATTATGATGGTGTGGCAAAAAAAAAAGTATCCCTTTACTTTTCTTTTCTTTTTTGGGCCCTCCTTGTTTAAATGAGCATTAATGTTGTCTTGATTTAGTGTTGTAATGTGTTTAACACATTCACATTAGGTCTTGGGCCCTTGTGAACTAAATGGACTTAATTAAAAATTGTTTAGAGTGTTGTGAAGTGTTGTAACACATTTTCACACTTTTCTCTAGGGTTTTCGTAAACAATTGGGCTTCTTTATGCTTTAATTGGCTTAATTTTGCATTCACAAGCCCCATTTAATGCATCTTTTCAAGGATAATCCTAACATAAATCAACATCCAATCATAATTTATGTGCTTTTGGGTTGTGTGGCCCAAATTTAGTGATTTGGGACTCATATGCCACCTTGGGCATATGAGTCCCTCCTAGGGTTTTTGGTCCTATTCTGGATTTCACACCTTTCTAAGTATTTTTGAAAATGGTCCCATAAACTATGCCTAATGGCATTCATATGCCACCTTGGGCATATGATTCCTGTGTGGCCCAAAATCAAAATTAATTCAAATTATTGGTGGGATTTTATCATCCTAGATCTAATGTTGGCTTCTAGTGTTGCAATTTTAGGAATGCTTGCATAATTAAGTATAAACATAAGGTTCTTTCACTCATTTTCATCCTAACATCCTAAGCATTTAAGTATTCATGCATTATAGCAAATTGGAGTTCACAAGAGAATTCACGTGCTTTCAAGAGAATTCAAGCATTGATTATCATGTGTTTTAGGGAATTCTTCAAGCATCAAGCATTGTGTCAAAGTCTTTATGCATCATTTTTGTCTTTGAGCTAACAAATGTGATGTAGGGTTTTATGACTCAAACTAGCATTTCATTCAAGACCCATCTTATTCAAACAAGAGTCAAGATCTACATCCATTGGAGCCACTTCATACATATTTGCAATACTTTATTGCTAGAGTTTGGTGAGTTGCAACATTTCATTTTGTTCATTCATCATTCTCCATTCCTATTTCATTTCATTTCAAGGTTTGATTACCAAAATGGGGTTTGACCAAGGGAAAACCCCATCCACTAACAAAAAAAAAAATCTTCCTCTTTAGTGTGTGATTTGTAGATTTATATTGAAGACACATTGAAGAGAAAGTTTTGATAAAGTTGTCAAAGTTGTCATCTTGCATTGGAGATACTTGGAGGATTTCTACAAGTTGTAAATCAAGGTTTTGGATCTAGAAATCAATTGGGAAGGATAGATCAGACATTGAAGAGAAAATTCATACCTTGAAGTTTTAGAAAACCCTAACTAGACTGATATGCCAATCTTGGCATATGAGTCCTAGTTTAGGTTATTTTCTAGGTTTTTGCAGTTTCAGACATCCATTTTCTAGATTCTAGTTTTTGCACAAAAAACCCAAATTTGGGACTAAATCACCCAGTTTGGTGTATGAGTCCTAGTAGGCCTTATAATTAGGATTTTCAGCATTTTAGAGATTCATCTAGTCTTCATTAAATTTCCAAGTGCACACATTTCATCTTGCAACTTTCCATTTGTTTTACATGCATTTTTAGGTCATTTAGTGAAAGATTGCATTGCATTAGGTTTAAGAATTACAATTTACATTTCATTTGTCTTTCCACGCCCTAGCTTGGAGGTGAACCCTCATTTAGTGTCTAATCATACCCTAGGACAACCCTACTAGGTGTGTGCAAGAAGTTGAGTCCACTTTTTGGCCAAAAAGTGGAAGTGTTTTCCGTGATTTTTAGAATTTGTCACATTTGACCTTTAAATTTGAAACACTTAGAGACGAAATCTTAAAAAAATTCACTAATTATAAAATGTAGTACTTAGAGTCTAGTTTCCAAATATGTAAATTATTTCAATACCCAGATGATAAAAATTGGTTTTCAATAGGCGTTTCTAAAAACCATTGTTTAAAAGTCACTTTTTTCACCATACCATGCATGTGTACATCATCCATATTTTGACCTAAGCAATCATATTTTTCTAAATCCTTTCGGGAAAAGATTTGTAACTCACCGAAGTACATTTTTTGATACTTTTTTGTAATTTTTTATTGATTTTTTTTATTAAATTTTTATTGGCCATATTTGTTGTTTTGAAAAATCATTATGTACATCACGCATAAGATGACCTAAACTTATCATTTTTTTATTTTTTTTAAAAACTGAAAACAATTTTTTGAAGTACATTTTGGTGTAATTCATTTTACAAAAAATAATAATAATAAAAAGCTATTAAAATACTAAAAAACACTGATAATTAAAGTTTATGGACCAGTTTCATAAGAAATTAATTGAAAAATAGAAAAATAATCAAATTGTAAAAAAAATTACATATTTGGAATTTGCACTGTCTCATCTATAATGGGTTTTAATTTCATAAAAATATTCTACAAAATAGCTCTTCAGACATATGTCCAAAGTCACTATTTTCCTATGACATTAACATGACCTTGAAGTTGTAAGTCAAACTAGGTCCAAAGCTTAGGTCCAGGTCCCCAAGCCATTTCCCAAACAAAAAAAAGCCAAAAACCCAACCAAAAATTCATATTTTAAAAAATGGGATCCCATTTTAAAACGGGATACCATTGCATAAAAAATATTTTTTTATGGTTCTATGAAACGAGATCATGTTTTGTAAAGAAGATTCCATTTTGAAAATTGCCAAAAACAAAAAGTTTTCAAAAATGGAAAGTTTTCAAAATGGGATCTCACTTTGAAAAATTCTCCAAAATGGGATTTTTTCAAAAATTAAAAGTTTCCATAAATAGAAAGTTTTCAAACTGTGATCCCATTTTGAAAATTTGCCATTTTTGGAAATTTCCATTTTTGGAAAATTTCAAAACAAGATCCCGGTTTTTAAAAAATGGGATCCTATTAAGAATTTAGGCTTGGGATCCCGAAGCTAAATGAGATCCCATTTATTAAAAATGAGATCTCATTTATTAAAAAGTGGGATCCCTTTTTTTGCAAGCTAATTTTGTTCTTATGCCTAAGGAAAAAACTTCCACATTTTGTGGACTCATCTTCTTGAATTTACCCTAATATAAGATCTCTTTCTCTTTTACATACCTTAGGTTGAGATCTTTAGGGTTTCCCTTTAATGAAATAATTGGAAAGTGGGCTTGCTCTATGTCCTAAACCATACGAAAGCATATCACCCCATTTTCAGTTGTTTCATTTTGGTGAACCTACATTTAGAACATCATAATAATGATTTGGAGTGCATCATCATCCTAGATCTTGCTTCCATTAACATTGCATTAGGATTTGCATTAGTTAATTTGCATTCTAGGGTTTCTAAATTTGCATTAGTGAGAGTGCATGTAGCTTCCATTTTTGCATCTTAAATCATTGAAAATTATTTGTAAATTGAATTTGCACTTAGGTTACAAATCATACAAAATAAAAAGCATTAAAATAATTTAAATTGTTTTGATTTTTTTTTTAAAAATCCCCACTCCAGAACTCATACACCCCTCTAGGTGATTTAGTCCTAGTGTTGATATTGAACTCCATTTTCCAGAATTTAAAACTCTATGTTTGTGCTCTTGTTTGTTGTTGTTACCTTTTTGTTTCAGTTTATAGGATTTCTATTTCATTCAATTTATTGCATCTAGTTTACATTAGTTCATCTGGTGCATTGCTTAAATTCAAAATTGCATTTCATTTCACATTGTTGCATTACATTTCATCATGGATATGTGCTTTGGTAAACTGTGGATGTCCTTGAGGTCCTTAGTGGATGTGTGAAGTTGTGCTTTTGGAAATGACCCTAGAATGAAATTGAACTTACTCATGCTCACTCAAATCCTAATGCATGTCCTCCTCATGATGTTGACATCATTGGAGAAAATGATGACAACATGAATAAATTCCTAAATGATTTCCTTAACAACATTGAATCTAATGCATCCTTTTATCCATCCATGAAACAACCAACATCACCTATAATCCCACCATTAGAGATGTTTGGTAACTTACATCGTAAAATTGAGACACAAGTTGAACCTAAGTTCCCTATAGTAGGTGAACCTACTTCCTCTAAACAAGCAAACAATCAACCATTCTATGTTAACAAAGTGATAAAAACTCCCAACAACCTTGAAGAGACATATGGAAAAGGATTCATGATCTTGAGTAAACAAGGATGTGATAGAAGTGAACATGAAATTCACCAACTCCTAGAGCAAATTCCAACCAAATATACAAAAGGGTTAGGATATCAAGATCCACCCCTTGACATAAATGTTCTCCTTCCTAAAGAACAATCGATGCCTCATGACAATGACAAAAATGATAAGGAGATTATAGCTCCTTCTGCCCTAATCCCAACTAGAGAAATTGGTGAATCTAGCAAGCGAAGAAGGCCTTATAAACTAAAGAAATTGAAATTCCCTTGCCTGTCACTTGAATCTGAAAGAAAATTGCAAGTTGTTCTAGCACACACATTTGTATTAAAGGAAGAATTTTTTTTTTTAGCATGGACGAAGTTCCCTCAAGCAATGACTTTTGTGGTTATAATTGTTGGGGTAGTTTTACTTTAAAAAATTTCAAGTGTGAGAATTGATATTATAAAACTATAATTGGAAATAGATGGAATATAATGATAAATTATAGTAAAAGAAGTATTATATAATTATTTTATAGAATATATTATTAATCAATAATTTGATTTATAGATTTAATGGGTATGTTGATAGAATTTTTATTACATTAAAATTTGGTTAGAAATAGATTAATTTTCTATAGTCAAATATTTTTTTACATGGAAAATGATACAAAATATATAAAGCTTATTAATAGATCATTTGTAGGATAGAAATTAATATAATAATTTTATACATTTATAGGATAATAATTAGTGTGACAGTTTTTATGGTAAAATTGTAGAAAAATAATTAGAAGTCAAATTCATGTATCTCATTTGAAACTTATTAGAACAAAATCTATTATAATTTATTGGAACTAAATTCCTAATTATTTATAATTAGAATTAAATTTAATCTTGCTAGAAATTTTGAATATGGTATCATAGGTGATATCAACATGAATGTAATTTAGGAGTTTATTGGAATTGAAATAGACTTTTTGATATAATTGAAATCTCCATCAAGAAAAGGCTTATGGTTTAGTTGTGGAATAGTTCATTAGGTACAAGTAGGTTCTAAGTTTGTGTGTCAGCCAATCCAAAATTCTTATTAATGTAACTATAATATTGTTAAAAAAAATTACTACCCTTAGTGCAAAGTAGTATAAAATAATTAAAATTAAAATCCAAGTAAAAAATGTCTAAATTGGCTTAATATCTCTTGTACATGATGACATACATGCACTCCAGGTTCATGGAAATGAATCTACACCTTACACTATTCAATAACTTGAATTTCTTTAGTGAAAACTAATTTATTATATATTTAGGAAAGAAATGAGCATTATTAATTTCCATAACATGCAATATAGATATGGGAAAAAATGTTCACCCAACCTCTCTAAATAGTCTACTATGGTTATTGTGATTAGCATACACAATATGAAAGGCTCAAATAAAAGAAATGTATTAGAAAAAAATGAAAAATAATAATTAATTAAATATGAGGTCTCAAATTAAGAATGAAAATTAAAATAATTTCATTCTATGTATGTATAAAGTTGAATTTGAAATCACAAATTATGAACAAATATTAAAATAATCTCATTCAAAATTTATATGCAATATTAAATCTCAATGTAAAAATAAAACCATTAAAGAATATTAAAGTTGGAAATTAAATTAAAGAACTCAATTAGTGAAGATGATGGTGTGTTCCTTGATAATGTTACCTAATTATAAGATTCAAATCTACTAGAGGGGCGATTATGTTAAGTTTGACTTTGTGTGATTTTAATGGATTGATCAATCTACTTGTAGCAAGTTAATTGAAGAATGAATTCCAATTTATAAATCCATGTTTGTTCATATAAGTTTCACCATTTATGACTTTGATAGTCCAATTCCCTTGTTCATAATATCTTATCAAAGAATAAATTCTAATTTATAAATGTATATTTTGACCAATTTCAACCCTATTTGATTGAGTGGACTAATTCCCCTACTAACAACAAATGAATAAAATAATTTCAACTAACATATAATTATATGCTTACTTTTCCCAATTTGACCCCATCATACTTTGACAAACTAATCCCCCTAATCATAGTAGATTAACCAAAGAACAAAATTTTATAAATGTATGGTTATTCATCATTATTTTTACTTTAAAAAAGAAAATATCCTTTGTATACACATGTGCGCACATATGGATTTGTATTATTTTCATATATAAATTGAAAGTAAAATTATAACAATACAAGAGAATATTAAAGGTAAGAATAAATATGTTTATAGTATTCATGAGTTGGTGGCCTAAAAATATGGATGTCATCCACATGATGGGTCCATTGATTGGATTTTTTATTTTTTGTTCTTGATGGTGTTAATAAACGTCAGTTATATTATGTGTGGGATGATTTGATTGAGGATGGAATGTATCTCAAAATTTATATTAGTGACAAAAAATCAGGTTAGGATTGATAGAATATTCTCAAAGAGGTATTTTTCTCTTCATATGTTCAATTTTTTTTTCTATCTAAAAGCATGGAAATAATATGAAAAAATTCAAAGCTTAAAAATTACTATGATTTCAAATTTAATTTTACTAGTGATTTTAGAAAAATAATTTCTTACATTAATATGGGCTTATTTATTTTGATTATTTTTGTAAATAAATTAAGAATTTTAGAGAAAGAACAATAAATCCTACTAAATTCTACTAATGAAGAATGCATAGGCACTCTAATTTTTTAGAGAGTTTAGAAACCAGCTAAAATAGCACTTGCATCTCGTGAGGTGTAATGGTTATGTTGATTGTAGCTTATATTTTGAAATAACATTTTAAAAAATTAAAACAAATATTTAATAATATCTCTATATTTATTTGAATTTGATTATCATTAATCTTTTTTCTTTTGTTTGATTTTTTCTAGATGATATTGTTATGCATTAACTCTCTTAATCCTTTATTCCTCTACATTGAAATATTACATTAAAATATGATGTTCTATTCAAATAATAAATTTATCATTCATTTTATTACAAAACTATATAATGTGAACATTTGACAAATTATTTTATTATTTTTCTTAAAATTAAATGAATATTACATTCATCTATGTTTCTTTTCAAACTTTTTGTATTTTCCTTTTCATTAAGAAATTAAAATGATTTTGGAAAGAAAAATATGTACAATAGATTTTGTGTCCCTCCTTATCTCGAGAGATTTTCTAATTTGACTTTGAAAGGCACATAAGTGTGAGCAACAACAATCGATTTTGCAATTACTGACATTGCATGGGGAGCAAACTTAACCTTATCCTCTTATGGCTGAAACAGTTGCTTGAATGCATATCTAAACAGCATGCACATCTGGCAGAGAATAAGAGCAGGTTTTAAATTAGTTTTCTGTTTACTTTGCGATGGGTCAAAATCATGTTGTGATGTTGTAATGGTCAGTGACATGAACAACATGGGAGGCAGCAAAACCCAAAATTGTCATGCAGAATGCAGCATATAGGGGCTCGACTAAAATTTCGTTGTGGTTTGCATTTTCTATTTTCTTCTATAAGAAAAAAGTATTTTATTGAACCATTAATAAATTGTGTCTCAAATTAAGTGTCTTGTGCAACCAATAATTTGGTGGACTAAGTTACCACATAGAACTTTGACCTGCACCACATACAAAATCCCATGTAAGAAAAATATGTTGTGGCATTTAAACTTGCAAGGAGAATATAACTTTAACAATGAGAAACATTAAACCTATAATTTAAACAACTAGCACTTGCACCAGAAAGAGGTAGCAAAGGGAAACATCGATAAAATAATATATATAATTGGAAATTGTCAGGTGTTTTCTTGTGCAATTTTTTTAGCAATCTAAAAAAAAATCAGCTTAAAATTTCAGTAAGGAAAAAAAAAATTGATTAGTTTAGTTGAAAAGTCAGTACAAATGAACTTTAGAGTAAATTCACAATTTAACAACAGTAATAAGTAAAAATTAAATTGTTGGCAAGGGACTAGTCTCGCCCACTCGCCCCAGGTACCCAAAATATGGGCTATTAGGGTGATAGGCAGGGTTGCGGGGATACCCCTGTCGTTAACAACAAAAAAAAAGAAGTAAAAATAAAATTGATTAGTTTAACTGAATTTAGTTGAAAAGTCCGTACAAATTAACATTAGTCTATGAATAATATGTATTCCTCCCAATATTCAAAATTACCGTGCCTGTGAAAAACGGTCATGTAGTGGAGTATGATCTTGATGAGTTTCACTTTTGTACTACCATATTTCATATGTTGTAATCACATACTTCGTTATTTGCTGATGCATTGTCTATAAGATAACATCCCAATATTGCTTCACAATATATTGAAGCAACCAATAACTTCATCCAATATTTAACAATAAAACGAAACACTATTGCACTCCAATAAAAGAAAACTGCAGCCTTGATAAGACTTCATATGGATGCAGCTAAATACAAGGAAACTCCAAAATTCATCTCCTTGAGGCTCCTATTCCTAAACAGTAAATAGTAATACAACTAAAACCTATTTTAGCAGAAACTGTCTAGATCGTTACAAGATATAAACCCATTTAAGCAAAAATTGTATGGATCGTTCGAAGATCTAAAACCTAGTTTAAGAAAAACTCTATTAATAAGCTTCATTACCTTTTATGCATCTAAGGCACCTAATTGAACCCACAGTTTACCTCACTAACTGCCCTTCAAAATGGGCACCCACAAATATCTTTGAGAAAATTAAAAACCCGACAGTAACAAAATCCAAAACCCCTTCTCCCTAGCAATGGTATTATTATGACTTTCCATGTAGTGCCGCCACCATATTAGTCCTACGCAACACTATTTTAACATTCTGGAGGAAGAGTTTTAGAAAATATTTTTGCAGTCTTTTAAACAAAAAATATGGTTACATGAGTTTTGTCTTGGCAGCAGTAGGAAGCCATCAACGCAAGGAAGAACAAAGGTTTTCTTCTTGGCTTTAGGGAATAATAACTAACAAAGGTAAGTCAGACTATGAAACATAAGATTCACATTAACCCCAAATCATTGGTGGAATATTGGAAAAAAAACCATATCATTATAGCTGAATAAATATCAAAAAATCCAAATCAACAATAGGGGGAAAATTCTATAATGTTTGGGAACCAAAGAAAAGATAGATTCTTGCCTCATCATCACAAAATTAAGTTCAGATTTCTAATACCCATCAGGAAGTGATCTAAAGGTCCACTATAAGAAGGAACCTCAAACATGTAAACCGGTTTTGAATTAATGAGGCCCAAGGCTCAAGAGCTAACTCATAAGTATCAGAATACTCTAGTTCAAAACCTGTCTAGAGAGAAATTTCAAGGGAGTACGTGCCACGAAAGGCTAGGTGGTCCCAGTGACATGGGATTTTCACCTAGTTACAGAGAGAGTCGATGGTAAAAACTTATTAATCTCTACTATACACACCCGGGCAAAGAAATTATCCTGCCCTATTAGGTGTAAAATCAAGACAAAAGCTTAAAAGGGTACTACTATTTTTGAAATTTTAGAAGGAATCTCAATGGAAAAAGGAAAATCTTGTAAATAGCAACCATGAGGCAGATAACAGAAACAATAAACATAAAATAAAATAAAACATACTATTATGTTCTTCACGTATACTATTACACCTATTGGAAGTTAGTGGTAATACTTGCTTCAGATTATGTAGGCTACTTATTGATAGGGAAAGGCAGTTATGTAGGCTAAGGTGGTGAAGCAGGATAAAATTCAGTTAAGCTGGCCGTAGAATTCTTACAAGCAGCTATTGTAGATGAGCTCTCAAGAACAATGCCAGGCATGTATATATTTCCATGCACTTTTCCATTTGGACCATTCTGTTAAATGTAGTGACTAAATTTGAGATTGCCAGCATGAACCTTGGAATTCCACTAAGAATTATTGTGGAAAGTGCCTACCAACAGTAAAAACAACCCTAAACACTGTATTGGTGGGAGAGGACGGAAAAGAGATATAGGAAAAATAGTTTACCGATATGAGACAACTTCCTTGGTGAAATCTGACACTAAATATAGCATATTGGATAAATGAACATGTTTCCTATAATAGCAGATTAAAGGAAAGATGTCAAATGATTTTGTAATAATATTTACCATAAATACCACATCATTTGTTGTAACAAAAACTCAATTTGACGTCACTAATTGTGTTAGAATGAGGTAAAAATAATTATATAATAACTCTTCTTCATAGGAAAAAAAGAGTTGATGACACTTTGAATATTGATTGGATGGAGAGGCAAGCAATGATGTTTTCTTTTGAATCCACTGATTTATTTGGACCTCTACCTAACACAATAAAATATATGAAAATTAATATATATAAAATAAATTATATCCTAGAATGACATAGAAATAACTACTTACTACTAGTTGATAATCTCTCTCAAGTAATTGTTTCCTCTCTTCATTGTCTGAAGGGCATGTGCATGATCTAGAGTTGTGAAACCTTATGACATGAATCAAGAAACAAATTCAACTAGAGATGAATATCATTCTAAATTGCATCAATAAACATGAGATAAAACAATAAATGGAATACAAAATCTACTAATTAGGTTGATACCTCTATTAAAAGAATTAAAGATAAAAAATATTGTGACAATGTCCACCTCCATTGTGCCATGAATGTTAGGAGTATGAATAGATGACATCAATTAAATCTGAAACAATGTTATTTTACCAAACTCTACCTAACATTATTTAACAAATATAATGACTAAAAATAGTTAATCTTACCTCAGTGAAAGATGTATCCACTCCCACTAATAGGTACTGATGTCAAAGGCCCAACATCCACCTGTTCACCATTCAATATCAATTCTAAGATTACAATTCATGTAAAAAAAATATTTACTTGTACTATTTACTATTTCTTTACTAATTAAATATTTATGGACTAAGAATGGTCACATAAGTGGGAGCTGAAGGGCCACTAGATATAGGATGAACACTCTAACACTAAAAATTTATTATAATCAAGACTGTCAAGGATTTATCAACTATTGTTGTCTATATATATATATATATATATATATATATATATATATAAAGTTATTTTCAAAATAAATATTAAAATATAGAGCATGATGGAGTTTGATTCATTTAGCTTTAATACCTCATATTAGATGAGTTTTATACTTGTTGAAGTTAGTCCTTCAATTTTCGTAGCTCTAGTGATCGAAGAGTTTTTAATTAAATATTCTCTCTAATGTATTTGCTAGGCCTTTCTACTTCCATTTTATCATAGTACTATAATCATTCAGACCATATGAGTACGATATGGTTGTTAGATAAGCTGATCAAATGGAATTGAGAAATTAAAAAACTTTATTGTAAATATTGCTACTAGATCTAAATGACTTAGGAAACTCAATCATAAGAATGGAATATTGTTCTTGAAGTGGCCATGCACACAAATTTTTTTTAGCACCATCTTTAACTCCTCATATTATTATAAGAACTAAAATAAAACTTAGAAGGGGAACCAAATTTAAGTGGGGCCCATTAAATCCCATGTGCATATATACTCTTACCTATTTTAAGAGGTTTAAAACATAATTTTACAATGTGGATCCTCTTTTGGATGGACCTACTTGACACTTTACTATATATTTTACTATCCAATATAGGATTAGGAGCCTATATTGATACCTCTTTAATTAAGAGTTAAGGACTAAAGGACATCCATTCTACCAAAATCATTTGGGGCACAATATTAACCTCATCATTATATCATACCTCTAAAATTTTAAAAATTGATGGATGTTTTAATTAAGGAACATATTATCACCCTCACTAGTTTTAATCAACCAATTGAACTACAACTCTTTAACATATTTTATATTTTTTAAATTCAACAAATTTTTAGAAATTATTTCCTTTTGTGTGGACCATCCACCTTATATTCCAAATTTTTCCATTTTTATAAATTTAAAAAAAATGAAATTTTAAAACCTCTTTGATGCATATCAAAATTGAAAAGCCTTATTAGAATTGAGCCAAGTAGCTCAATCAAATTCACTTTGCATTCAATTTTATATAGGGGAGAGGGGCCCATAATGGAGCAGGGTTCAATAGTGGGGATAGAAGTAGTCCTTAGTGGGTCCCATAGTGGAGCACTTTAATATCCAATTGCAAAACACTTGTTTTCCATAAAGTATGCAAAGTGACAAATCATGTGATGCCACATCAGCGCACCAATAAAACATGACTTAGTGCACCACTATCGGTCTCACCTTTTTTTGGGCCTTTTTGGATACCTCAACAAAATGCCTATAATGTGGCATTATATTTGATGATGTGGCCCTAAAACAAAATATAAAAGCACCTGAATTGCCAAATAAACTATTGTACAAAATTGAGAGTGATTTGAAATTTCCACGCAAGATTTTGAGAAATGCGAAGTTAGGGTGCTCCACTATAGGCCCCTCTCCCCTAACACCAAAATTAGACGTCATTCCATGATTTATATTGATTCCACCATCCAAGTTTTGAATTATCTACAATTTCCAAATTCTTCATTCAATCTCTTTCATCTGCAATTATAGTTTCCTATTTATTAATTCTTCATCACTCCTAACACATTCTACTTCCCCTGCACACCCTTTACGCACTTCTACCAATGTATGGTAATTTTGTTTGTATTATATGTTGGTCATTCAATACTCCATCTACTCCTCCATATCCACACACTTGTCAAGTCTCTATTTTCATTTTCTACTTCTTCAAATTCTATCTATTCCCTTAGTTGTGTGGCCTACTCATTCATTTCTATATACACATTAAAACTTGTGTGGATTTTCTCTTTTGGTTATTTTCTATTGTATATGGTACGACTTTGATGTTTTTACTTCTACATAAAATTCTTCTTCCAAATGCTCTGCAACTTACATTTTCCTGTGGTAATTGTTATTATCCAATTTCATTTTTATCTCATGTTAACTCCTCCTCACTATGTCATGCCGCCTCCTTTATTTATGCATCTTATTTTCTTTTCTTTTCTTGATGAAAACTCTGCTCCAATGGATGTGTGGTTTTTCTCGTATCTTACCTTGCGACCTCACTCTTCAGCAGGTCCCTTCACTTCCTCTTGTGTAGTCCTCATACCTGGTGCCACTTAATTTTTTTTAATAATCTAATTTTCCTTAACTAATTATTCATTTACTATCTTTAATGAAACCTTCTTAGTGTGGGGAATCACAGTTAAACCATAATCATCGATCATGCAAAAATATGAACCAATGGGATTACAAATCATTAAATCTGAGCATATTTTCCCTCATCTTCAACCGAGGCTGAGGACGTAAGATACAAAACCTTTTATACCGCTTAACTTGCAGGAAGCATCATTAATGGATTCCTTAACTTTCAGGACCCGTAGACGCAAATCTTCCCCAATTTCTGTTGCCATGGCTGCTTTCACCGTGTTTTCCACAATATCACTGTTGGGAATGGCATCGAATCCCTCGCAGATATGCAGTCCAAGACCCAACTGCTCAATTATCAATTTGGCGTTTATAAATTGATCGAACGCCATGGGCCAGACCACCATTGGAACTCCAGCGCTTATGGCTTCTAATATGGAATTCCATCCACAGTGCGTCATAAAAAACGCAGTCGAAGGATGTGACAGAATGCGTAACTGAGGTACCCACCCATGGATTACCATTCCTCTGTCTTTTGTTGCTTCGATGAAATCCTGGGGAAGAAAATCACAGGAATTAACATGGCCTCCAACTGGGTCTTTAATCGTCCAAATGAAACTCTGCTTACTGGCTGCAATGCCTCTGGCAAGGGCTTTCGTTTGGTCTTCCGAAAGAAAGGCCTGAGATCCAAATGAGACGTAAAGAACGGAGTTTTGCTTTTGGGTGTCCAGCCAACGGATGCACTCCGACTCATTGTCGACCCCATGTTCGGTTCTGTGTAGATGATTGCCTACACACCAAACGGGCTTACCAGTGGATTCCTCTAAATACCTAACACACTCTGCTTCGAGCCCCGCAAAAGTATTGACAAGCGTTGCAGTGCAGCTTTCTTTGGCCGAGGCATAGGCCTGGGGTAACGTGATACCCCCAGGGTAAAGAGAAATGAACTCCTCGCTTTCATCGCTTCCCAGAATTGGAGGCAACTGCGAACGCCTCAGATTCACATTGATACAGCGATCACGAATCTCTATGATTTGGCGGTCGCTTATTATATCCGAGACCTTAGAGGTATAGATATATTGCAGAAGAGAAGCCCCCATGGCTCCTGTCGTGTGGAACACAACACGCGGGATCCCGAATTTGGAAGCCGATTGTTCTGTCCAGGGTAAGAATACGTCACTTATGATGCAGGCGGGCTTATGTGACGTCTCTGCGACGATCTGCTCCAACCACTCTTCGAACGGCTGGAAAAGCTCGTGCGAATAGATAAACAGCCTCTGGGCCTCGATGACGGAAAGAGTATCAGTGCTTTCGCAGCCGGGGGGGAGGCCATGGATGGGCGGGAGAGAAAGAGAAACGAAACGAATAGAGGATCCGACCGCCTGCAATTGCAATTTGGAGACACTGGCAGCGGTGGTAATGAAGCTGACTGTGAGGCCTTGGGAAGTAAGAATTTTAGCCAAGCTGAGGAAGGGAATGAAATGTCCCTGCGCCATGAAAGGGAACATCACTACGTGTTTGCCTTCTTTACTGTCTCCCATTGCATGTATTCTGGATCGACCAATATTTGTTTTCTCTCAAAATATTGAGCAGCCTCACCTGCTATATAAGGCCGGATTTTCCATACTGGTGTAATAGTTTTATGACAAGTGGATGGTGCATATTATATTATCGTATTTTTGGAGGATTCCACTGCGGGTCTATCCGAATTTCTCGCGTCATACTAGTAATTATATGAATTTGTCTTTTAATAATGTTTGTCTTTTCTCCGTGTTTTTAGCCAGCCAGTCATGCTTGTCTGTTGAGGTCATATTAGTGCAACGTCTCCTTTTTCTGTTGCCCACTCCTTTGTGTGTGTATCCGAGCTTGGTCTAGCAGTAGCTACATCATCCTGTGGGCCCCATTACAGTCCAATGCCAGGCTGCGGGTTTCACAGGTTGCTCGTGGCAAGACAGAAGACGACATTTATTTTGGCATGGATGGGAAGAGCACGAAGCACAATATACATGGAGGTAATAGTAGCGTACATTCACTCATCATATAAAAGTTTTGTCATTACAATTGTTGGGTAGTTTTATGTGAATAATTTTAAACTATGATTATTGATACTATAAAATTATAATTGGAAATAGATGGATTATAATGACAAACTATTCATATATAATTAGTTGATAGAATATAAGACTAATCAATAATTTGATTTATTGGTTTAGTCGGCATGTTGATTAAAATTTTGTTAGAAATAGATAAATTTTCTAAGTTAAATTTTAACTTTATTAGTATGAAAAATGATACAAAAGGTATGAAGTTTATTAATAGATTATTTGTAGAATAAAAATTAATACAATATTTTTTATTTGTTTATAGACTAATAATTAGTGCAATAAGTTTTGTAGTAAAATTGTAGAAAAATAATTAGAATTCAAATCCATGCATCTCATTTGAAATTTACTAGAACAAAATCCATAATAATTTATTAGAACTAAATCCTTAATTATTTATTAGAATCAAATTTAATCTTGTTGGAAATATTGAATATGGTATCTTAGCTAATATCAACATGGATGCATCTTAGGAGTTTGTTAAAATTGAAACAATTTTTGATATAATGAAAACTTGATCATGAAAAGGCTTGTGACTTAGTAACGAAATAGTTTACTAGCCACAAGTAGATTCTAAGTTTGTGTGTCAACCAATCCAATATTCTTATTAATCCAACTATAATAATGTTAGAAAAAAATACTATCCTTATTACAATGTAGTATTAAAATAATTAAAATAAAAATCCATGTAAAAATGTCTAAAGTAGTTTAAATAAATCTTGTACATGATGGCATATATGTACTCCAAGTTCATGGGAATAATCCTACTTATACTATTCAATAATTTGAATTTGTTTGATGAAAACTAGTTTATTCCATAATTAAGAAAGAAATGAGCATCATTAATTTTCATAACATGCAATAGAGAGATGAAAAAAAATAAGCATAAAACCTCTCTAAATAGTCTATTATGTTGTATTGTGATTAGTATAATCAATATGAGAGGCTCAAATAAAAGAAATATCTTGGAAAATAGAAAAATAATAATTTAATTGAATTTAAGATCACAAATTAAGAATGTAAATTAAAATGCATTATATATAGAGAGAGAATTTGAGATCAAAGAACAAAAATTAAAATAATCTCATTCAAAATTTTAATGGATAAAAGCACAAAGTAGTGTCACACTTTCAACCAACTTATCAGCACAACTTAATTTATGTATTTCTAACTAAACATCAATTTTGGTCATAGTAAGATTCATTCTAGCTAAGTGAGATACTTCCACAAATTTCTCAACTAAAATTGTTGGCTAAAAATATAGAGAGCACCACTTTGAGTCCAATTTAAAAAAAATAAAATTATTTGAAAAGATTAAGTAGTGCCACATAGTGGCTAGTACTTTCCTTAATAGTATTGTAATTATTGTATTTTAGATTTGATAAAAAATAAATGTAAGTTTTGTTAATTATAGTGGTTTAGTATTATTAATTAGTTATTTTAATGACCTAACCCTAACCCTAACTCATACCCTAACTCTAATTCTATCCCTAACCCTTACCCTAACTCTAACCCTAACAATAAATTTTAAACCATTATCTTAATCGTAGACCTATCTCTAACCCTAACTATGATCGTAACACTATCCATAACTATAAACCTTATTTTTATCACTAACTTTTAAATAAATAACATATTTAATAAATGTTATATTACGAATTATTATATATTAAATAAATTTTGTAAGTAAAATAAATATAATATATAACAAAATTATTAAATGTTAGATATTACATGATGGCAATGTTTCTTCTCTTATTATTAATCTAAAATTGTTCTATATTAAAATGATTATTTATTACAAGTTGTTTATTTTTAATTGAATATATATATATAATATTAAAAAAATATATATATTATATTAAATTATTAGATTTAATTCATAGTAGACACAAGTGCAACTATATCTCTTTATTCAAATCAATAATTGTTAAATATTAATGAATCAATTATTATAGATGGTATGATTTTTTCAAAGTCCATGAATGATAGAGTAAACACTTTTATATTAAACTATGTATGCTATTTTGAATTGATGTTTCAAATCACACTAAATGATTTATCGTAGGAAGAGGATAATAAAGAATATGATTGTAAAAATGACCTTAAGAAGAATTAAGTGGTGGGAGAGGGTAGGGAGGTTGGAGATTGGAAAATGAAGTAAAAGTGAAAATAGGTGAAAAAATGATGAAGACGTAATAAAAGAATTAATAATATAGTAATATGATGTAACACAAATAAATGGATCAAAAAAGGTTAAAGTTAAATGTCTGGAACAATGAATAAATAACTTGAATGACCTTACCCTAACCCTAACTTAATCATTCATCATAGGAAGAGGATAATGAAGAATATGATTGTAGAAATGGCCTTAAAAAGAGTTAAGTGGTGGGAGAGGGTAAGGAGGGAGGAGTTTGAAAAATGAAGTAAAAGTGAAAATAGGAAAATAATGATGAAAACATAACAGACGAATAAATAATATAATAATATAATATAACACAAATAAATGGATCAAAAAAGATTAAAGGTTAAATGTCTCAAATAGTGGAAAAATAACTCTATGAGAATTATAAAAATGAATTATATAAAAAAATGATTAAGGAACAATTACCAAAATTATTAAAAGAAATGAAGGAAGATATAAAGGAAAATATGCTAAAACTTAAAACAATAATAATTTAACCAAATTCATGGCTGCCAAATGGGAGGTTTTAGTTTTGGTTTCATCGTGGGGTGGAATGATGACATAGGTTTGACTAGCGTGATTGGAGGATGAGTTGGGTGATGGCGTGAATTAATTGTAGGAGGGTGGTAGAGGGTATGTATTGGACATTTGTTCAACCTTTTAATGTGACAGTTTGTGGAAGGATGGGGTGGCATTGGAAAATGTGGTTGATGGGATGTAGTTTCCAGTCCTAAAATTAAAAGGCTCTTTGGGTGATGACATTCTTCATTCCTCTAAACAATTTCGATGGATTCTCCTGTCAGTCTGTCGTCGGGCATAAAATTGTGGGAATTTTATGAGAGAATTCAAGATGGGGTGAAGCCACAATAGTAGTTTACAATTTGATGTAGGAAAGAAAAGTGAGAAAAAATGAACCCATGGTAAAAAAATTGGTTTTAGGGGTTGGAATGAACTTGCAAGTTCGACCAAACTAAAAGGGGGTTCGAGCGAACCCATTAATTACTGGGCCCACATTTTCTGCCCAAAAAACAAAAGGAAAAATGCATATTAAAGGGGGTTTTCTAGAACCCCCTTGTTCTAGCGAACCCCTCTTTTCCCTAATTTTTGACCTTTTTCACACAAAAAACCTAATTTTTTATGCTTTGAAGCTCAGGTTGAGGATGAAAATGGGGGAATCTTCACAAACCCAACTAGAATTAGGTAGTCCTCAGAATGAGCTATCCAACGAATATAATTTTAATATGTTTTGGTTTTATTATGTATTTGCTTTTTAGTTTTATTAAACATAGGGTTTTCATCAAAAATCAAGGTCTTTGTTATGCACATGTGAAAAAATAGAACATTATCAAAAAAAAATTCAAAAATATGAGTGCACTAGATATTGAAGTCCTTGATCCAAGGAATTTTTTTTTTTGCATTTTGATAAATACAAAAAAAGTTATGCGTTATACGGTCACACTATGTCTGAATTGTCATTAGTTTGACTTCGAAACTTGATTAAAGAAAAAATATTCAATAAAAAACTATCTAACCAAGTGGAAGCACTAGATATTGGAGTTACAAATCTAAATTCAAAAGAATTAGAATTTTATCCTTCATGGAAAAAAAGTTATGCGTTATATAGTGTGCATCACTTTTTGAAAATGTTGTTTTCTAAAAAAAAAACAATTTTTGTGGGAGATGAAAAACTAAGTGCAATCTGATTCCAAAAATTTTGAAAAAAATAAATTAGAATCTAGAGACAAAATGTGATGAGACTCTATTTTGTATCATCTTCAAATTCCTCACGGTTTAGCCCCTATAGGTGGCCGAATGTGAAGATTTAGTTAAAAATAAAAATTTCAGTGTCCAGTTTGGCCAAAAATTGTAAATGACTATTGTGGGATCACCCCATGGTAGATTGAAGTCTGTGATCAAGGTTTGGGAAAAGTTAGTGTTGGGAGCAATGGAAGTTTTCTTGGGAGAATAATTCATGAGCACAGCTAAGCGGCGAAGGACAAATGCAAATATAGCGGTGAGATTTTTAGCTATGCTCTTAAATTTGGGTCTGTCGCATGCTATGGTGATGCTCATGGCTAGAAAGTTGGTCTGGGACAATCTCTTGGAAGGGGCAATGGATGTCATAATTTTTGTTGAGCTAGCTGTTGGGGTTCCTCATCCTTGCGACCCGCAATGAGCTTTGATTCCTAGAAAACAGGTCAAGTTGTATCCTTTTATATTGGACATTAAAGGCAAGGAGCTTCAATGGCATCGTGAACGGGCTAGATGCAGTCTGATATTCTTAAAACACTATCTTTATATGGAGTCATCTAGTGGGGTAGATTGGTGGTGGTTGTTCAGAGATTTTCTGGTTGCGGATGGTGTGTTATGGGTAGATTAACGAGTGCATTGTCTTTCAGGTTTTGTATCTAATGCTCAGGCTTTTGTTGAAAGTATGGGATGTTAGGGCTTGCGAGCTGGTAGCTTGTATAGGGGTTTTCTTTAGGGTCTGGTTTGGATGTTTGGTTGTTCGCTTAGTAGGGTTTTGATGGTCCAAGGTCTCTCTAGGGTGATTGGTGTTTTTCTGAAATCTATTCTAAAATGTAATATCTTTCTCAATATCAATACAAACAATATTTTAATAGTGTGAATCCAAATCCCTATAAAATAGTTAATTGATTTTTGTGAGATTTTCTTTAATAAAAAAATAAAAAATTACATTCTTAGAAAAAATCAAATAATATTCATTAAGATTTAATGAAATGGCGCAAAAAATGAAAAATCATTCTTTTAAAAAAATTTACCTTGCTTTCCTACCTTGTTTTCCCTACAAATGGGTCAATAACACATAACTTTTTAACCAACCATATGTACAAGAAATAATTTTTATAATTTGTAAAGTTAAATATTTTACAAGTTGACTTTACAAATTTTATTTTGTTTTTAATTTTTTTTAAATATTATTTTTAATTGGTTGAAAACTAAATTATTAATAACTGGTTAACTAATAAAAGTAAAACTCATAATACTATGCCAACATTGCAAGTACTAATAACATTTTTTTAAAAATATGAAAATACCCTAGATCCATAAGTGTAGTTTTCAAAAATACATTTATTTTAATAGTTTAATTATTATTTTTATTTTATTTTTTATTTTTACTAAAATTATCAACAACTAAATTATAGTTTTAATTTATTAAAAACTAATTTAAAATAATTTTTTTAAAAATACAAACATAAAATACACTAAATACAATATTGAACCTCAAAGTAAAAAATAACATAATATTAAAGGATAATTAAATTAAATAAATCAATTAGTGAATATGATGGTGTGTTCCTTGATTATGCTATCCATTAATGTCAAATATATTAGAGGTGTAATTAGACCAAGTTTTCTCTTGTGGCTTTAATGAGCTAATCAATCCAGTCATAACAAGTTAATAGTATAATTTATAAATGTATGTCTATTCATATAAGTTTGACCATTTATGAGTTTGATAGTTCAATTGCCCTACTCACAAAATTTAAATTAAAGAACAAATTATAATTTATAAATGTATGTTTTGACAAATTCAACCCTATTTGACATATAAATTATAATTATATGCTTACTTTTCTAAGCTTGATCCCATTTGATTTTGAAAAACTAAATTCTACTGATCATAGTAGATTAACCAAAGAACAAATTTGGACTTATAAATATATGGTTATTCATAAAATTTTACTTTAAAAAGGAAAATACGCTATGTATACACATGCACACATGGATGTGTGTACATGTGTGTGCACATGCATATGAATTTGCATTATTTTCATATATGAGATGAAAATAAAATTATGACAATATAAAAGAATATTAAAGATAAGAATAAATATGTTTATAGTATTCATGAGTTAGTTGCCTTAAATTATGGATTTGATCCACATGACAAAAAAATATTTTTTATATCTTTTTAATTTTAATAAAAGGTAAGTTATATTATGTGTGGGATAATTTGATTAAGGTTTGAAAGTATTTGAAATTCCTATTAGTGATAAAAAAAAATCAAGGTAGGATTGATAGAATATTTTCAAAGAGGTATTTTTCACTGTATATGTTTGGATTTTTTTCTATCTAAAAGAAAGGAAATAATATGAAAAATTCAAAACTTAATAATTATTATGATTTCAAATTTGATTCTATTAGTGTTTTCAAGAAAATAATTTCTTATGTTAATATAGGTTTTATTTATTTTGATTATTTTGTAAAAAAATTAAGAATTGTAGAAAAAGAACAAGAAATCCTACTAAAATCTACTAATGAAGAATGCTTAAGGCACACTATTTTTTTTACTGAGTTTGAAAACCACCTAAAATAATGCTTGCATTTTGTGGGGTGCAATGCTTATGTCGATTGTCACTTATATTTTGTAATAATGTTTTAGAAATTTAAAACACTTATTTAATAGAAGATATATTATCTTGTTTATTAATCTTATTTATATAAAATAATGTTTAAAATTATTAGCATTGGAATCATTTTTTTTGTCTCTTTGATAAAAAACAAAGCAAAACATATTATGGTTTACAATTTTTCTATATAAGAATTAGAACTTATGAATAGATGAATTAAATGTACAAATGTTTATATTATATATCAATGTATAATCTTTGAAGGATTCTTTCATCATATTTATTTGAATTTGATCTCATTAATCTTTATTACCTTATTTTTAGTTTTGAATGTTGTTTAGGTGATTTTCATGGGGTAACTCTTGTAATCTTTTATACATTGAAATGTGATGTTACTCAATTGAAATAATCCATTTATCATTCATTTCATTTATAATGTGATTAATTGACAATTTATTTTATTATTTTTCTTAAAATTAAATGATTTTTTATTTTTTATTTTTATTTTTTGAATAAGAGGGGTAAACACTTTTGATCCAGAGCTATGAATTGATGAGGCCACAAACAGGGTACCTCATCCTCAATATAAACACTGAACAATTACATCTCAATGTGTTTGAACCTTGATGAAAAAAAACAATAATACAACTTACCTATCACACCATACCACATTATATTCATCTATATTTCCTTTTCATTTTATTTTTTTAATATTTTCCTCTTCATTTTAATTGATTTTGGAAAGAGAAACATATACAATAGATTTTATATCCCTCCTTAACTCAAGATATTTTCTAATTTGACTTTGAGAAGCAGCAACAAATTTTTTGCAATTACTGACATTGCATGGGGAGCAAACTTAACCTCCTCCTCTTATGGCTGAAACAGTTGTTTGAATGCATATCTAAACAGCATACACATCTGGCAGAGAATAAGAGCAGGTTTTAAATTAGTTTTATGTTTACTTGCAATTGGTCAAAATCATGTTGTGATTTTGTAATGGCCGGTTACAGGAACAACATGGGAGGCAGCAAAACCCAAAATAGTTATGCAGAGTGCAGCATACAGGAGCTTTGCGTTTTCTAATTTCTTCTATAAGAAAAAGTATTTTATTAGAAGCATTAATAAATTGTGTCTCAAATTAAGTGTCTTGTGCATCAATGATTTGCTACACTATGTTATCTATTGGAGAAGAGAGATTCAGAGAGATTTGCGGGATTTGTAACTATCTACAACTTTGAGCTATTTATGGAGATTGCATGAACTGTATGGAGATTGCATGAATTGTGGGATTTATCCCAATCTGTGCCTGCCTAATTAAGGCTGTTGTAAACCTTTATATGTAGATTCGTTGTAAATCTCTACACACAAGAATGAATAATAATCCCTCTCTCTCTTCTCCCGTGGATGTAGGCTACGGCCGAACCACATACATCCTGTGTTCTTTGATTGTCTGTATGATTTGAGTAGTTACTTCATTATCACATGGGACTTTCACCTGCATGACATACAAAATCCTGTGGATAATTGATGCGAGAAGATCTGTCTTTTCCAGCCTCGAGAAAATTCACCATTCTTAGTCGTATTTTAGTTTAGATTTGAATATCTACTATTCTTATCGGCTAGTTTAGTTTTAAAGCTGTTTTTTCTTTTTAAAGCTTTGTTTTTGCTTTCAACAAATAAAGCATTCGTTGCATGCTAAGTATTGTAGATCTGCTTTGTTTTTCTTTCTGTGTGCATCGAACTCTATATTATCCCCTATGTATTCCTTTTGCATAAGCTGCAATAAAAAAGAGTATGTCTGATAAAAAAAAGAGCACTCTGTTTTTCACGAATTCTTTGTATGATTAATTTATATTTTTAATGATCATTAATATTCATTGCAGCTGTAAGTAATTACTGTGTTTCATTTGTTTTCTGTTAAATTAAATGAGCTTATCAGGTGGTTGTGAGAAACAGGGGATTCAATTTTGAATCTACAAATCCCACATAAGAAAAATATGGTGTGGCATTTAAACTTGCAAGGAGAATATAACTTCAACAATGAGAAACATTAAAACCTATCATTTAAACAACGAACATGTTTCGTAGAATAACAGATTAAAGGCAAGATATTAATTGATTTTGTAACAATATTAATCATCATAAATATCAGATCATTTGTTGTAACAAAAAAACTCAAATTAACATCATTATTTGTGTTACAATGATGTAAAACTAACATATATATATTAAATTTAAGATATATATGTTAGTAGCAACCGCGGCCCAACACATAACATGAATTAATATATTATTTTATTATATTATTAGATATATAATAATATTAAGATAAATAATAATATAATATAATAATAATATAATAATAATATTATAAATTTGGTTAGGGTTATGGTTAGGGTTAGGGTTAGTGTTAGGGTTAGGGTTAGAGTTATGGATAGGGTTAGGATTAGAGTTATGGTTATGGTTATGGTTAGGTCCTAATCTTAATCTTAATCCTAACCCTAACCCTAATCCTAACCCTAAAGCTAACCCTAACCCTAACACTAACCCTAATCCTATTCATGATGATAAGCCTATTCGTGATGATAAACCTAACCATAATCCTAACCCTAACACTAACCCTAACCCTAATCCTAACGCTAACCGTAATCCTATTCATGATGATAAGCCTATTTGTGATGATAAACCTAACTGTAATCCTAACCCTAACCCTGACCCTAATCCTATTCGTGATGATAAACCTAACCCTATCCCTAACCCTAATCCCTATTCTTGATGATAAACCTATTTATGATGATAACCCCAACCCTAATCAAAATTTTAACTCTAACCCTAACCAAATTACTATATTTATCATTTATAAACATATCCCTAACCATAACCATAGCCATAACCATAAGCCTAACTTGAATCCCTATTCATGATGATAACCCCAACCCTAATCCCAATTTTAACTCTAACCCTAACCAAACTACTATATTTTATCATTTATAAACCTATCCCTAACCATAACCATAACCCTAACCCCAACCCTAACCCTAACATTAACCCTAATCCTAATCCTAACCCTAACCGTAACTATAACCATAACCCTAACCCTAACCCTAACCTTAACCATAACCATAACCATATCCCTAACCCTAACCCTAACCCTAACCCTAATCCTAACCCTAACCCTAACCCTAACAATAAATGACCCCTAGCTCTAACCCTAATCGCAATTGAACCATAATTAAACCCTATCCCAAACCTAATTGAACCCTAATTCTAACCCTAATTCTGGGACTAACTAAACTCTAATATCAACCCTAGGTCTAATTGAACCCTAACCCTAATTGAATGCTTATCGAGTCTTACCTTAATTAAACCCTACCCCTAATTAAGCCCTTTCGTAACCCTAATTGAAATCGTACCTTAATCGTAATTGATCCTTAAATCTAACTCTAACACTAATTAAACTTTAACCCCAATTAAACCCTAACCCTATTTGAACCTTAATCATAATAATGATTGTAACCCTAATCAAAACCCTAATCCTAATCTTAACTCTAATTTAATCCTAACCCTAATTGAATATTAATTGTTTAATGGTTAGGATTAGGGCTAGGGTTCAATTACAATCAGGGTAGGGCTAGGGTTAGGTTTAGGGTTAGAGTTAGAGTTAGGATTATGGTTAGGGTGAGAAATAGGATTATAGTTAGGGTTACCATTAGAATTAGTGCTATTTTTAAAATTAGGGTTAGAGTTAGGGTTACAAATAGATTTAGAGTTAGCAATGGAGTTTAGAAATAGTGTTACAATTATGGGCTATATTTATAGTTTTACTATTTTATTTATTTAATTTTATATAATTTTATAAAATTAAATAAATAAACCTATTCGTGATGATAACCCTAACCCTAACCATAAAAATAATGTTGGAAACAAGCAACACTAAGAGGGGGCTGAATCAGTGTTCTGCAAAAATTAATTCTTTTATCCTAATCTTTATTCCACTTAGCACATTTTATCAAAGTCAATATGCAGAAATAGAAAATAAGAAACCACACAACCATAACTCAAGCATTTTTACATGGAAACCATGTAAAGGGAAAAACCATAGTGGATGGCCAATCCATAATAAGTTCTGAGTATACTCAAAAGAAGTATTACAAAATGGGGAATGCACTTGCATTTAGGCTCACTGCCTAGAACTCACTGCTCAGAAGATGGGGGCTCACTAGCCTTACAATAGTTTATGATTGATCCAAAAGAAAATGAACTAATTAGATAACATCTACCAATGCTTGATTGTAGTTCCAGTTTAGCTATGGTGTCAAACTTTTATCTTGATGACTAATATTGAACTTCTGCTCTGTTCTACTTAATTCGCACACAAAATCTTTATGTGCAAGGGAAACTGTGCATGATATCGCTCAAATACACCTTAGAAATTCACAACATACATACACACATCTTCTTCATCTCTTCCAATGATGTGACCGATCATCTAAATATATCCGCTCACCAGGAATTAATTGCCACAGGTCAGCTCAACAAAACATTATAATATTTGCAACTTGTTAGCCCAAAACATCAATAATTTCGATGCATATCCAAAAATGTCAGATACATAATAGCTAGGACCAATAATTAAACATATAATCTTGAAGATAATTAAAATAATTCAACTTTATATATCCGCTATGCATCTTTTACACTGAGTCAGCTCTATCCAACAAATAGAGAGAAAATGTCCTACCGGGCCTTCAAAATAACGTAGCCACAAAATCAATATTACGAAATTCAATGATAAGATGCTCCATGTTCTTAACAAACAATTTCAGCAATCCACAACATGAAATGATGATCCAATGAAACTATTAGACCAGATACCCTGTTCCATGAGTACTCTATTGATAACACATAGGTTTCCACTTTATCTGCCAGTGTAACTAAATGCATAATTGTGGACCAAAATGATGACTTCAGTTGCCATCAATGACAATGCTAGAAGCCAAAAACCATGTCCACTTAAGTCATATGCCAACAATCTCCCCCTTTGGCATTGATGACAACACTTAGTGAAAAATGACTAAGTGTCAAAACTGATAAACATACTGCCAAAATACAAAATACTGCTCCACTGCAAAATAATACTCCCCCTAAGAATATTAAATCATTTTTCATATCACACTCTCCCCCTTTGACATCAATGACAAAATTGGGGAAATCAAAATTGCAAAAACTGTACAGGTATATCCGGAGACTTACAAAAATCTAAAGATGTTTGCAAAGACATTCTTTAGTCCTTCTAATTTTGAGTCCCATATACTCATCAAACTCTCCAAAATGGTAATATAGCCATAAAGAAGATAAGACAAGATTTCTATAGCTTCCAAACTTAAGGGATCAGGAGCGATCACAACACTTTTTGCTTCTTTTAGAGTATTCACCATCACCTCAATTTCTGAACTTATCAGCCTCTTGAGTTCACTTACTCTACTAATAACCCTTTCATTTTCAAACTTCAGAGTCTTTAATTGATCAAGCAAAGATATTACCTAACTATCTATATGACACACACTACAGGTCAGAGGGTCAAAGGTGTTGGAAATAATAGCCAACTGTTGTTCAATATCTTTTATCTTTTTCTCATTTGCCTCAATAAATTTTGACAAGATTAGGCAGGATTTGTACGCATTTCCTCCTTCAGTTATAGTACCTTGGATATTTTGTATGTAGGTTGCTAGCAGATTCTTTTCCTTAGCAATTAATTTGATTAGGCTTCTAATTATTTCCACCTTAAATTCCTTTTTCACTTGAACCCAAGCTGAAACCTCAGAAGACTTGAAATGAGAATCTACAGAGCTTATTAATCTCTTCAACTCACCAAAGGGGGATCCTAATGGATCCATAACATGGGTAGGCATTGATCAATTTCTGAAAAACACTAGAATCAAGTTTCAGCAGTTCATTATCTTGAATATGAGATTTCAATATTTTCTCATTGGCTTTATCTTGAGCTATTTTGGCAACTTTCAACATCTAGATTGGAGATAAGGTGGATAAGTTGATTGAACTCTCATCAAACTTAGAATCTGATTCTACCTCCTGCTCCAACAAAGATTCTTTTACCTCTTTTGGACTGATCTTTTGATCCTTTCCCTTGTCAATCTTAGATTGAGCTTCCAGAATGACTTATGGTAATTCCTTTTCTTCACCAGACACTTCTTTCTCTTCAGCAATCTCCTCACCTTGGACCTTAGTCACAATAGTTGTCTCAACGTTTTCAACATTAGGGGGAGTCGGAATATCCTCAAATATTGGAGGATCAGAGATATTCATGTTCTCATTTTCATTTCCTTCTTCTGGCTTATTCACTTCCACATTCACTTCCTCATGACTTTGAGCCCGTTCAATATTGACTTCCTCAATATTTACCTTTTCTTTTGGCAAGAACTCTTCTCGAATTGTCTTGGTCTCACTCATAATAGCATCAATGTCACCAATCATGAGTTTATTTATTCTTGACTTGCTTATGAATTCCTTTCTAACTTTTAAAAGAACTAGATCCATTTCTTCAATCCCCATTTCCAGGCACAAGTCAGCAAGAACTCTTTTCCTCATATTTTCTTCCTTTGTTCTGGCACTCACCCTTCTTGATTCCAGAGCATTGTATAGGCTTGTGGGCAAGCCAGACATGATTTCAACTAGAGTTTTATTGAAAACGTTCAAATGCTTAACTACAGCTTCTTCAAGAGTCTTCTTACCAAAATCATCAAAGAACTCATATAGATCATAGAGTGGCTTGAGATTACCATCAACTACTACTGGATTTTCAAATTCTTCCACTGACATGCTGGGTTTGTCAGTTTTGGACTTCTTATGGGTTTTTTCACTTTTTTTGGAAGGCTTCCTTTTGTTTAGCTTGACTGCATGAGTCCCAGTAACCTTCAATTCTCTCACTATTTCTTCTGAGTTTGTCTCTTCTTCTTCATTTGTGGATGTAGCTTTATAGGTCCTTGAATTATTATTTTTCTTTCTTCTTCTAGAGGCTTCGGCCTTATTTGGCTATGTTGCAGGGGAACTCCTGGTTGTTCTGGTGCTGGAGCAGATGTTCCCAAACCATTTGTTGTTTCCTTTTCCTTCTCCTTTAATGCTTGGGCTTCATCTCTTTGCCTTTTGATTTCTTTCAGTTTTTCAACTGGAAGACCCATTTTCTCTTAAAGGATTTTTGTTTCCTTTCTTACCTTTCTAATTGACACTGGCTTCCTCAAATCTGAATGTACTTGAAGGCTCTTTTTTGCATAGGTGCCAAACCTTTCTTCATTAGAATCCAATGGAGAACTCAGTAGATGATCTACATACATCCTTAGTATATTCTCATCCACTTAATAGCCCATAGGCATGATCCAAATAGTTCTTGGATCAACCGCTTCCATGTGACATTGATCAATGTCCACCATGAAGCATATAAAATCTTTATAATGTTCCACTATGGCTTCAGGGATCCTCCCTTTGGCATGCATCTATTTTTGAAAGCTTTTGAAATGACCCCACAGGATTGTGTTACGGGTCTATCGGTCACTACATAGCATGTCCCAAATCTGTACTGCTACTAGAACATCATTTCTCCATTGAACTTTGCCAATGCCTGGTACCTCACTTAAGAAGTAAAAGTATAGGCAGATTAACAAGTTTCTGAACTTGAACACATTCTTTTTGTCCTTCTTGATTTTCTTTAGGTTCTCCAAGAGTTTCCCTCTGAGCACTTCACATAGATCATAATCCTCATTTTGTTTGATCATCTCATATGCTATGCAAATGGCAGTGCCAGAAATAGAATTTTCTCAGCTCGAATGGTAAATCTTATACCCTATGATCATGGATGCAAATCTCACATCAACCTCGGCAATATGACTTATAGTCATTTCCCTTCTATCCTAGTGTGAGCCAGTGGCTTTAGTGACATCATCATTCTTTATTGACTTCAATACTGGAAGTCTGCTGGAAGAATTTAAGCCTATAACTGCACAAATAGCTTCCTTGGTAATTTTGAATGGTATATCTAGCCACATAAATTCATCATGCACTCTGCTCAGAATGTATTGAACCCACTCATCTTCCTCAAATATGGGAAACTTTGTGAATTGTGCAAATTTCTTATCCACTAGGGTTTTGAATTTAGGTTTTACAAAGAAATCTTCTTGCACTATGTGATTTGAATATAATTCCAATAGTTGTGCACTACCAAAATATTCAATGTTCACATGCACATAAGCCCTAATATCTTCAATGTGTAGAACACCGTACGACAGAGAAGAAAATGTTCCTAAGGGCTCAGTGTCTATGGATTTATATGGATGCCATTTGAACTTAGGGCTCAACCTATCCTTAACTTAAACTAAGAGAGAGGTAGACATAATTGTGAATACAAAAATTTACATATTTTGCTATAAATACCTTTTGGAGATGAAAAATGGAAGTCAATCACAGATTCTCTTCTAAGCTTGAATCTCTTCTTTGCTTTGGCAAGGATCACCTCAGAGTACTTCAGACTTCTTTCTCTTGAATGTAGTGTGACAAATGAGAGTGAAAATGGTTCTTTTATTTTCATCAAACCTAACTCTTTACTTTTTGCAATAAATTCCCTTGCCCTAATTTTGTAGGATTTTAGACTCTTTATATTTTGAGGAAAACAATTCTTGCATAGATCTACAATAATATTCATCACTACCTTAGATTCATTCCACAACAACTAAAGAATATCTGATCTTTCTTACTGGACTCATCCAAATTCCAGTACTGATCACTTGTAGGGGGTTTAAAGGATTTTCTTGTTAGCTCCCCCTAATGCAGAGACCTATAATTAGTTTCCAGGGGTATTACCAAAAGAGGCTTCTGGTGTGGATCCAATTTCTTCTATAGAAGGATTCTTCTTTACCCATTTTTTCTGCATCTGCTTCTTGATCTCATCAGTAGTGATCTTTCCTTTTCCCTTAACATCCAGTTGCTTGTTCTATTTTACCGGACCTCTTTTGTTCCAACAAAATCTAGAAGTGTGGCCAAATTTGTTGCAGCTGTAGCAAACAACACTTCTCTGTTTAGGCCAATTGTTCCACTGACTTTGTCTTGATTTGCATTGGTTAGCAATATGTCCAAATCTATTGCATGCATAGCATTTGACATCTCTATGAGGGTTATGCATCATGGTTCTACATTCACTTGACTTGTGACCATACTTGTAACAATTAAAGCACTTACCTAAGAATAATAGTCTACTTGTGTTCACCCTACTCCTACACTAAGAAGCCATATGACCAAATTTTTTGCAAGTATAATGATAACCATTAAATATTTGAGCATTAGGTTGCCTTACCAAATTCCTTCTGGGTTCATTCATTTAGTCTCCTTGTCTAAATTCTCCTTGTCTAGAATTATTGTCCAGAGCTCCTTTTGTGCAGATTTGGAGCTTTCTCCTTCTTCATATCCAAGGCCTCATTTTTCACCATCAGTTCTTTGTCCCTTGATTAACTCATCAAGTTTGGATGAGCTTGCTTTGAATTTCTCCTTGAACTCATTTGCAGTAGCAAGTTCATCCCCGAGATCATCAAGTTGTTTTACAAGCTCTTCTTCATTGTTCTTGGATTGCTCCAATTCATTTTCTAGTCGGTTGCATTGTTTAGAATTTTCTTTCAAGGATTGTGCAATCTTTTCTTCATTTCTCTTTATGCCCTCTAACTCTTTAGTCATCCTCATCATGATGGATTCTATCTCACGCTTCAAGGAAGCTTTCTCTTGGGAAAACTTTTCACATTCTTTTGTTTTCTCCTTCAGGGCTTGATCAAGTTGTTCATCTTCATTGGTTTTGTTCTTCTATTTGAGCTGACCACATAATTCCTTTCTTTTCTCCCTTGATTCATCGATCTTTTCTTTCAACAATTGGATGAATTTTTTTGCATTTACAAGATTTTCTTGTAGTTCCCAGATCTCAAATTTTGACTAGTCAAGATCATCCAAGGCCACCATGAGTTGTTGTTGAAGGCTGCTCGTATCCATCACTTTCCAATATCTCCCAAAACTTTAGAATTATTCAGAGGAACTAGCTCTAATACCGATTGTTGGAAACAAGCAACATTGAGAGGGGGGGTGAATCAATGTTTTGCAAAAAATAGTTCTTTTATCCCGATCTTTATTCCACTTAGCACATTTAATCAAAGTTAATATGCAGAAACAAAAAATAAGAAACCACACAACCATAACACAAATATTTTTATGTGGAAACCCTGTAAGGGGAAAAACCACAGTGGATGGCCAATCCACAATAAGTTTTGAGTATACTCAAAAGAAGTATTACAAAATGGGGAATGCACTTGCATTCAGGCTCACTGCCTAGAGCTCACTACTCAGAAGATGGGGGCTCAATACCCTTACAATAGTTTGGAATTGATCCAAAAGAAAATGAACTTATTAGATAGCATCTACCAATGCTTGATTACAGTTCCAATTTAGCTATGGTGTCAAACTTTTATCCTGATGACTGATATTGAACTTCTACTCTATTCTGCTTAAGCTTACACACAAAATATTCATGCACAAGTGAAACTGCACATGATATCACACAAATACACCTTATACATTTGCAACATACATACGAACACCTTCTTCATCTCTTCCAATGATGTGACCGATCATCTAAATATATTCGCTCACCAAGAATTAATCACCACATGTCAACTCAACAAAACTTAATAATATTTGCTACTTGTCAGCCCAAAACATGAATAATTTTGATGTGTATCCAAACAACTCAACTACACAATAGCTAGGACCAATAATTAAACATCTAATCTTGAAGATAATTAAAATAATTTAACTTTATATATCTTCTACATAGCTTTGACACTAAGTCGGCTCTATCCAGCAAATAGATAGAAAATGTACTACTGGACCTTCAAAACCACGTAACCACAAAATCAATATTACGAAATTAAATGATAAGATGCCCCATGTGCTTAACAAACAATTTTAGTGATCCACAATATGAAATGATGATCCGGTGAAACTATCAGACTGGATACCCTATTCCATGAGTACTCTATCAGTAACACACAATTTTCCACTTTATCTGCTAGTGTAACTGAATGCATAACTATGGACCAAAATGATGACTTCAGTTGCCATCAATGACAACACTAGAAGCCGAAAACCATGTCCACTTAAGGAATATGCCAACACATAACCCTAACCCTAACCCTAACCCTAACCCTAACCCTAACCCTAACCCTAATCCTATTTTTGATGATAACCCTAACCATAACCACAACCCTAACCCTAACCCTAATCCTATTCGTAATGATAAACCTATTCATGATGATAAACCTAACCCTAATCCTATTCATGATGATAAACCTAACCTTAATCCTACCCCTAACACTAACCCTAACCCTAATCCTATTCATGATAATAATCCTATTTGTGATGATAACCCTAACCCTAACCATAACCATAACCCTAACCCTAATTGTAATCCCTATTCGTGATGATAACCCTAACCCTAACCCTAATCCTCACCCTAACCCTAATCCTCACCCTAACCCTATTCCTATTCATGATGATAAACATATTCGTGATGATAAACCAACCCTAATCCTAACCCTAACACTAACCCTAACCCTAATCTTATTTGTGATGATAACCCTAACCCTAACCCTAACTATAATCCCTATTTGTGATGATAAACCTATTCATGATGATAACCTTAACCCTAACCCTAATCCTAACCCTAAGCCTAATCTTCTTCATGATGATAAACTTATTTGTGATGATAAACCTAACCATAATCCTAACCCTAACACTAACCCTAACCCTAATCCTAACCCTAATCCTATTCATGATGATAATCCTATTCGTGATGATAAACCTATTCGTGAGGATAACCCTAACCCTAACCCTAACCTAAATCCCTATTCGTGATGATAACCCCAATCCTAATCCCAAATTTAACTCTAACCCTAACCAAATTACTATATTTTATCAATTATAAACCTATCCCTTACCATAACCCTAGCCCTAATCATAACCCTATCCCTAACACTAACCCTAACCCTAATCCTAACCCTAACCCTAACCCTAATCCCTATTCATGATGATAACCTCAACCCTAATCCTATTTTAACTCTAACCCTAACCAAATTATTATATTTTATCATTTATAAACCTATCCCTAACCATAACCATAACCATAACCATAACCCTAACCCTAATCCCTATTCGTCATGATAACCCCAAACCCTAACCCTAACCCTAACCCAATTCTTGATGATAAACCTATTCGTGATGATTACCCTAACCCTAGCCATAACCATAACCCTAACCCTAACCTTAATCCTAACCCTAACCCTAATCCTATTCATGATGACAATCCTAACCCTAACACTAACCCTAACCCTAAGACTAACCCTAACCTGAATCCTAACCCTAATCCTATTTGTGATAATAATTGTATTCGTGATGATAAACCTATTCGCAATGATAACCCTAACCCTAACCATAACCATAACCCTAACCCTAACCCTAACCCTAACCTTAACCTTAACCATAACCATAACCATAACCCTAATCCTATCCCTAATTCTAACACTAACCCTAACCCTAACCCGAATCCCTATTCATGAAGATAAACCTATTCGTGATGATAACCCCAACCCTAATCCCAATTTTAACTCTAACCCTAACCAAATTACTATATTTTATCATTTATATACCTATCCCTAACCATAACCATAACCCTAACCCTAACCCTAACAATAACCCTAACCCTAACCCTAATCTTAACCCTAATCCCTATTCATGATGATAAACTTTTTCGTGATGATAACTCCAATCCTAATCCCAATTTTAGCTCTAACCCTAACCAAATTACTATATTTTATCATTTATAAACTTATCCCTAACCATAACCATAACCCTAACCCTAACACTAACTGTAACCCTAACCCTAACCCTGATCCCTATTCGTGATGATAAACCTACTTGTGATGATAACCCCAAACCTAACACTAACCCTAACCCTAACCCTAATCTTAACCCTAATCACTAGATTCATGATGATAAACGTATTCATGACGATAACTCTAATCTTAATCCCAATTTTAATCTAACCCTAACCAAATTACTATATTTTATCATTTATAAACTTATCCCTAACTATAACCATAACTCTAACCCTAACACTAACCCTAACCCTAACCCTAACCCTGAGCCCTATTCGTGATGATAAACCTACTCGTGATGATAACCCCAACCCTAATACTAACCCTAACCGTAACCCTAATCCTAACACTAACCCTAACCCTAACCCTAATCCTAACACTAACCCTAACCCTAACCCTAACCCTAATCCCTATTCGTGATGGTAGACCTTTTCATGATGATAACCCCAACTCTAATCAAAATTTCAATTTTAATCCTAATCTTAGCCCTAATCCTAACCCTAATCCTAACCCTACTATTAACCCTAATCCTAACCCTAATGCTAACCCTAACCCTAACCCTAACCCTAATCCTAATCCTAACCCTAACCCTAATCATATTCATGATGATAGTCCTATTCGTGATGATAACCCTAACCCTAACCATAACCATAAGCTTAACCCTAACCCTAACCCTAACCCTAATCCCTATTCATGATGATAACCCCAACCCTAATCAAAATTTTAACTTTAACCCTAACCCTAAGGAATATCAAAATATAGTTAAGTATATCTCACTAATGTTAATTAAACCATATATCTATTTTATATATATTATTAAATATTTAATTGAATCCTAACCCTAATTGAACTCTAATTAAACCCTAATCATGTTCTTAATTATAGCTCCAATCTTTATGCTTGAAAACTATTCTTAACCCTAACACTAATTGAACTTTGACCTTATGTCAACCTTGATTGAACCTTAATTAAATAGTAATCCCAACCTTAATTGAACCTCATTAATCCTAATTATAATTGAACCTTAACCTAACTCTAATCCTAATTGAACCATAATTGAACATTAACCCTAACCTTAATACTAACCATAAAACTAACCCTTACCCTAATTGAATGATAATCTTAACCTTAACCCTAATTGAAATGTATTTCTAATTAAATAGTAACCCTAACCCTAATTAAACCCTAACCAAAGCCTAATTGTAAACCAAAGCTTTATCCTAGAACACTAACCCTAACCCTAACAATAATTGAACCCTATCTCTAACCCTGAGCCTAACCCTAACATGTAAGACATTAATTGGATTGTTATTATAATTATATGTAAGATTTTATTAATTTATGTTAATTAAAATGTGATTTATTTGATGAAAAAAATGTTCATAAGTAATATATAGATATATAATTACAATTTTATATAAATATCCCTAAGTTGACCCTAATGAACCTTAACCATAACCCTAATTATAATTGAACCCTAACCCTAATTCAACCCCAGCCCTAAGCTTACCTTAACCCTAATTAGGGTTCAGTCAAGGTTATAGTTTAATTAGAGTTTTGATTATACTTAAGGTTTGAATAAGGATTACGATTAGTGTTAGAGTTACAATTAGAATTACTTATTATTGGTGGGATTAAGGTTAGGGTTATAAATATAGTTATGGTTAAGGTTAAAATTAGGGTTAGAGTTAGAATTCTCATTAGTGTTAGGGTTAGAGTTAAAATTAATAATTATGAAATTGAAGATAATGAAATTGTTTAAGGAACTACTAAAGCACATGAGTATTATTTAAATATTTTTTATCATTATTTAATATTTGACATTTTATATAATATTATTTAATATACTATAAATTTAATAACTTATAATTTATTTATTTCAATATTTATAATATTTATAATTAATATTTTTTTATTTTATTCAAAGGGTAAATGCTTTTGACCGGAGCTATGAACCGGATACAACCATTCAACAATAACACCCCAATGGGGTTTGAACCTTAGTGGCAAGAACAACAATGCCACCGATAAACCATCACACCATGCCAATACCGGCGATTTATAATTAATATATATTTTTATTATTTATAATTTATTAATTATAATATATAATTTATAATCCACTAATTACTAATTTATGTGTTTGTTTTCACATTTCAGATTAAATGACAAAAATAAATCATAGAAAAAACTAATCCAATCTAATCAGGTAGCTACTTGTTAGGGTTAGAGTTAAAATTAATGATTATGAAATTGGAGACAATGAATATGTTTAAGAAATTACTAAAGAGCATGAGTATTATTTAAATATTTAAATTGGTTTAATTTAATATTTAATTAATTTTTTTAGTTAGATTCATACATCCATTTATATGAAATTGAAGTTAAATACTATCAATACAAATAAATCATTATGAAGATTTACATTTTAACATTAAGTTAGACCAAATAAACATTGACATCTTGAATCATAATAATTAAATACAAAGATTTTTAAGATTTAACTAAATAAATTTTAGAGATTTTTATTCTAACTATAATGTGCAACAAAGTTAATGTTTCTATATCCCTTACTAACATTTTCTAAGTCAAGTGCAAAAAATTTATTATTCAACCGATAGATCTACAATATAACTGAAGTTCTCTTCATTCATATGACCTTTGAGACAAAATAGAAGTTAAATATTCTTGATAGAATTAAACATAAAATCTTTACCTTCACTTCTACAAAGTAATTGTAGTTTCCAAAGGGCTATTGGTATAAAGCACAAGTCAATTCCGAGATTCCTTAAATTTAACTGCTAGATCTATTAAAAGAATAATATTTCCATAAGTGGATAGTAAAGAGTAGACTCATTCAGCCATTCTCATGAATATCAAGTTAGATATTGTTATAAGAGATTTAATTTTTTAGGAAGCGATTACTGAAGACAAGGTTAAAAAAATGCCTGAAAAAACTACTTAGCTTTAAGGTAATGAAATTTTCCAAGGGTTAAGTTTAAAGTTACCCAAGGTAAATCAAAGAGTGCTGATGAATGCCTTATTGCAGAGGACAATTGAAATATATGATAACAAAGAGGCTTAAAGCTCCAATCGTTCCATGCTGAAAACTGTTGGTCTCTATCATTTTTAAATCGCTCTTTTTCTACACTAACTTAAATTATGCTTTAAATATTAGAGATTTGCACAAGCAACTGCTATTATTGCTTGCCTAAAGAATAACACAATAAATGTTGCCTTAAATTTTTACTGTATTTAAGATCAAACTAAACAATAAAGATATGAAAGATATTTCTAAGACATGAAAGATAGTTCAAGGCATGTGAATTGTTTGATCGCAAGCCTCAACGAAATGTGGCCTTACTGAATGCTATGATTGTAGGACAGGAAAGAAACACATTTGTTGAAAAGGTTTTAGAAACTCCCAACCAAATGCAATTATCAAGTTGCAAGCCAGTCTCGCAAAACTCTGCCAGCATCCTCCCTGCCAATGCCAAAATGAAAGCTTCGGAACAAGGTATGTACATCCATTGGAGCATAATGATAGAAGAATTTTGTTAGATGTTGTTGCAACTACTTTTCCAGACGTGTATGGAAAATGTGGAAGCATAGACAACGAAACTAAAGTGTTTGATAGAATGCCTCCTAGAAATGTTCAACAGAATGTTGTGATACCACTCACAAAGGAAGAAAATCATCTTACACATCTATTTCTGATTCTGAATGGCCTTCCTGATGGTTAATTTTGAGCGGAGCTTCACAGTCTTGCTCAAATCATTGTTGGACATAGACGATGACTGCTCAAACCAATAACCAAATAAATTTCAAAATATCTTACAATACATAAAGCTAAAAGCAATGAATGGCGTAACATCTTACCAAAGAAAACATCGATGCAGGCAAACAAGAATCGACAGTTTCAAAAATCTTTGCTTCCAGTGAAGAGGGTGACAAATTGAGAAGCGCTCTGACAATAAATCAATATTTTGAATAATGAGAGGCAAAAGGAAAAAAATAGATTAGGTTACAAAGAAGAAGATACGTACCAGGACAGTTGGAGATGGAAGCGCTGACATTACAGGCGAGAAGCATTTACAGAGCAAGAACAGTGTTTATGGAAACACCGACAGCAGAGATAGTGTTGTCCTTTTTTAAAATACACAGACATTTCAGCTTGTTCTACTGGACATCCTTCATATTTGTGCAGCACTCAGTGGAGGGGGTTTTCACATTTCCCTGTATAAATGAAAAGCAAACCCTTCCATTTCCATCGGTTACTCTTTAGCTCCTCCACTATCGTTAGTTTAGTATGGTGACTCTTCGACTGTCCACTACTTGTATCCATTTCCACCATTACAAACGTAACAGTTTAGCTTTCTTTTTTATGTACTCGGGTCTTTTCATTCCCTATTGTGACTGATAGAACGCCTCTTGACGTAAATAATAATATAATAACCCTTCTTCACATGAAGGAAAGAGTTGATGATCTTTTGATTGTTGAGTGGATGGAGAGACAAGCAATGATGACTGCTTTTGAACCCACTAACTTATTTCGACCTCTACTTAATACAATAAAAATATATGCAAATTAATAAATAAAAAATGAATTATAAAATGACAAATAATGGAATAACCACTTACTACTAGTTGACAATCTCTCTTAAGTAATTGTTTCCTCTCTTCATTTTTCTGAAGGGCATACACACGATTTAGAGTTGTGACACCTTGTGACATGAATCAAGAAACAAATTAAACTACATATGAATATCATTCTAATTTGCACCAATAGACATGGGATAAAACAAGAAATGGAATATGAAATTTACTAATTAGGGTCATACCTCTATCAAAAGAATCAAAGATAAAAACTATTGTGACAATGTCCACCTCCATAGTGCCATGAATATTAGGAGTATGAATAGATGACATCAATTGAAACTAAAACAATTTTATTTTATCAAACTCTACCTTACATTATTTAGCAAATATAGTGAATAAAAATAGTCAGTCTTACCTTAGTGAAAGATGTATGACCACTCCCACTAATAGGTATTGATGTCAAAGGCCCAACATCCACATGTTCACCATTCAATATCAATTCTAAGATTACAATTCATGTTAAAAAATTATTTACATGTACTATTTACTATTTCTTTACTAATTAAATATTCATGGAATAGGAATGGAATAGGAATGGTCGTATAAGTGGGTGTTGAAGAGCCACTAGATATAGGATGAACACTCTTAACATTAAAAAATTATTATAATCAAGATTATCAAAGATTTATTAACTATTGTTGTCTATATTAGTATATAAATCTAAGTTATTGTCAATATAAATATTCAAACATAGAGCATGATAGATTTTGGTTAATTTAGCTTTAATACCTTATATTAGATGAGGCTTATACTTGGTGAAGTTAGTCCTTCAATTTTCATAGCTCTAGTTATGGAAGATTCTTTAATTAAATCTTCTCTCTAATGTATGTGCTAGGCCTTTCTACTCCCATTTTATCATAGTACTATAATCCTTGGGACCATATGAGTATGATATGGTTGTTAGATAAGTTAACCAAAGGGAGTTGAGAAATGAAAAAACTCCATTGTAAATACTGCTACTAGATCTAAATGAATTAGGAAAGTTGGAAACTCAATCATAAGAATGGAATATTTTTCTTGAAGTGGCCATGCATATAGTATTTTTTTAGCACCACCTTTAACTCCTCATATGATCATAAGAACTAAAAGAAAACATAGAAGGGGAATCAAATTTAAGTGGCCCCATTAAATCCCATGTGCATATACTCTTACCTATTTTAAGAGGTTTAAAACATGATTTTATAATATGGCTCCTCTTTTTGATGGACACAAGTTTGACACTTTACCATATATTTTCTATTGTTTTATAAAAAAATTATATTATCTATTATGATTTTTTACTATCCAATATAATATTAGGAGTCTATATTGATACCTCTTTAACTAAGAGTTAATGACTAAAGGAAATCCATTCTACCAAAATCATTTGGAGCACAATCTTGGCCTCATCATTATATCATACCTCTAGGAGTTTGAAAATTAATGGATATTTTAATTAAGGAACATATTATCACCCTCACTAGTTTTGATCAATCAATTAAGCTATAACTCTTTAGAATATTTAATATTTTTAAAATTCAATTTTTTTTAAGAAATTCATTCCTTTTGTGTGGACCATCTAACTTATATTCCAAACTTTTTCATTTTTGTAAAAAAAAAAATTTTAAAAGAAAATTTAAAACCTCGTTGATGCATATCAAAATTCAAAATCCTTATTAGACAATTGAACTAAGTAGCTCAATCAAATTTACTTTGCATTCAATTTTATATAACACAAAAAATAGAGGAAATTCCTTGATTTGTATTGATTTCACAATCCATTGTCCATAAACAATTGCATTTGCAAGTTTTGAATTATCTACAATTTCCAAATTCTTTATTCAATCTCTTTCATCTGCAATTATGATTTCTTATTTATTAATTCTTCATCACTCCTAGCACACTCTACTTCCCTTGCACACCCTTTACACACTTATACCAATTTATGGTAATATTTTTTGTATTATATGTTGGTCATTCAATACTCCATTTACTCCTCCATGCCCGCGCACTTGTCAAGTCTCTATTTTCATTTTCTACTTCTTCAAATTCTATCTACTTCCTTACTTGTGTATCCTGCTCATTTATCTCTATCTACACATTAAAAGTTGTGTGGATTTTATCTTTTGGCTATTCCATTGTATATGCCTATGGTATGACTTGGGTGTTTTTATTTCTACATACAATTCTTCTTCCAAATGCTCTACAATTTACACTATTTTTTTTGGTGATTTTTATTAACCAATGTTTTTTTAATCTCATGTTATCTCCTCCCTACTATGGAATGCTTCCTCCTTTCTTCATGCACCTTTTTTTTCCTTTTTTTGATGAAAACCCTACTCCAATGGTTGTGAGTGACATTGTGATAATCACCCTTTTGGAAATCAATTGACTGTTAATTTTAACAAACAACTAATGGGTAAAATTAAAAAATTGTGTCACACTTTTGACCAATTTATACACAAGTTAATTTTAGTATTTATAACTAAAATTCAATTTTGATTGAACATATGATCTAGTAAGATTTATTCTAAATAAGTTAAATATATCCACAACTTTTTCAACTAAAATTGTTTGCTAAATGCATATGTAGCACCACTTTGAGGCCAATTTACTAAAAAAATAAAATTATTTGAAAAATTTAATGTTTCAAAAAATACCCTTTTTTAGATAGAGATACATAAGTATAGCTTTCAAACATATATTTATTTTAATAGTTCAATTATTATTTATATTTAATTTTTTATTTTTTACTAAAAGTAAGTTATCAACACAAAAATATGAGGTTGATTACCATGTCAAGAAAAATATTTAAACTTATTTTAATTTTAATTTTTAAATGATGCCCTAGATAAAAGAATCTAGATTAAGATACTATAATTTGTTTTCTATTTTATATAAATATTTATATAAAAAATTGACATCGAGTGGAAACAGTCATGTTTTAATACACACACATTTAAATATTTATTTAAAAATATATATTTATTTAAATTGCAAAAAAAAATCCATGCCCTAAAGTTTCAAGTTATAAATATACATGAAAATTTTGAAGGAAAAACAAAAGAAAATTTATAAAAAACTATATTCAAATAATTTATAAAAAACTATATTCAAATAACTTTTAAAATTTGTCAAAAAAAAAATATAAAATATATTGAAGAAATACATATTTTATTAGTTTACATCATTTCAAAATTCAAAACATATATGCCACTTTCTAGTGATTCAAGTTTAAAATTTAGATCATTGTTGGTTGTTTCCTTTATAAAAGTGTGACACAGCTTTGTTATTTTACCCCATTATAAATCAAACATCACATTTTAATAATGAAATCACAATAATGTCACTCTGCTCATGGGCTTATCTTTTCCCTATTCAACTTATTGTATTTCAATCTCATATGCATTGGACAAGAAATTTCGCATTGCATGGGCCTATCTTTTCCCATATCAACTTATTGTATGGTCCCTTTGGGAACCTTTCCTTCTACAGATGTACCATCACCAAGTCACTAATATGATATTCTTGCACTCTCCTATGTACAGCAACACGTTGTTTGTATCTTATGGCACTCTTTTCTAATTGTTTTTCCACTTTGTGTAAAATATACTTCATATAATCTTCAACAACTCCACTCTTCCTTCCCAAATCTACACTATCTCTCAATTCATTAACTCCTCAAGGACTATATCAATACACAATTTGAAATGAACTCTTTCCTACACTCCTATTAACTGAATTGTATGTAAAATTTTCTTGTGTCAATATCAAATCCATTTATTGGGTTTTTCACCTACCAAACACCTCAATAAATTACTGAAACTTTGATTCACAACATCGGTTTGACCATCAGTTTGAGGAAGGTAAGCTAAGAGAAATCCCAACTATTTTTGAATTTTCTTCAACAAAGTACACCAAAAATGACCAGCAAACTTGGTGTCCTAGTCTAAAATAATACTCTTTGGCAATCCATGTAATCAAATTCTTTTTGAAAAATAAGTTAGCTATGTGGGAAGCATCAGTATATTTTTGGTATGTTATAAAATAAACCACTTTTCAAAATCTATCTACCACAAAAATTGAATCATTACCTCTTTGTGTTCATGGAAACCCCAAAACATCCATACTAATTTATTCTCATGGTCTCTCTAGTGTTTTTTCATGCTCCTTTGGTATGCAAGTATATCAACAATATTACACCATTCTTTTTACAAATGCACTCATCCCTAGCTAATAGTAACTCATTCATTTGTTCCAATGTTTTTTCCATTTCAAAATTTCCACTCAAACTCCCACTATTCTTCTCCCTCATCAAATTATCACTCATTGATATGTGAGGCATGCATAACCTTTTCTATTTGAACAACAATTTTTATTAAATGAAATGCTCCAAACATGAAGTTCTATTCATCCCCATTGGGTTCTTACATGTTGTCTAAGCTTCTTTAAAATATGCATCTTCTTCATACAACTCTCTTATAAAATCAAAAATAGAAGTTACACTTACTCTCAGCTCATTCAGCAAAAAATATCTCCTACTCAATGCATCAAAATAAATGAATAAGTTTTAAGAAACTCAACCCATTTCACATGCTTTTGACTCAATTTATGTTGGATATTAATAAATTCAATGCATGATGGTTTGTGTACAACACAAAATACTTTGATAGCTAGTAGTTTCTCTACTTTTTTGAGTCTTTGCACAATTATATAGAACTCTATATCATACATAAATTACCTTCCTTTTGCTTCATTTACCTTCTCGTTGAAGTAATCCATTAGTTTTCCCTCTTGACTTAGAACTCCCCTTTTTTTGTCCCAATTGTATCACATTCTACTTGGAACACTTTTCCAAAATCTAGAAGTGCTAACATAGGCCGACTCATCACCTTTTCCTTCAATATATTAAAACTCCTCTCTGCTACAGATGTCCAAAAAAACTCCTTTCGATTACCTTTCAATGTTTCTATAATCAATGCACAAATCCCATTCAAATTTTGAATAAACTTCCTATAGAAGCCTACTAATCCATGGAAGCTTCATTCTCCAAACATAATCCTTGGTGAAGGCCAATAAATGATAGATTTTTTATTTTTCTCGGTCCATTTTCAAACCACTGCTAAAAACTACAAACCCCAAATACACCAATTTTTCTTTCATGAAACTATACTTTTCTAAATTGACCATCAACTTATCTTCTTCTAGCCTTTGTAAAAATGATCTAACATGTAAATTTTCTTCTTTTATCTGACTAAATATAAGAATGTCATCTAAATATATAGTTACAAACATACTAAAATGTGGCTTCAAGACTTTGTTCATCAACCTCATGAAAGTGCTTGGAACATTTTTCAATCCAAATGACATCACCAACCACTCACACAACCCATCCTTTATTTTTAATGTGGTTTTTTCCATTCATCACACCCTCTTTATCTTTATTTGATGGTAACCACTTGTAAGTTATCAAAAATTATCACCCTTTACAGTTTCACACTACCTAGGGTTAGCTCCCACCTATGTGATTGGACCTAATTATGCATTAATTGCCCATTTTTATAAAAAAGCTTGGAAAATCAAACTATTTATTTAATATTTTCCCTCAAAAATTTTAATCATCAGAAAAGGTGGATTTGGTCTAGGGTGTACTGCCCCTTAGATCACCTAATTTGGATCCAAATTCCAATATGTTGATGTCAATAATTTATTATTTTAAATCTCCAATTTTAATTGTCAACTATTGCCATTTGATTTTTGGGAAATTAGAAGAATTGCATATACATATAAGTTATTTTCACTATTTTTGAAACTAACTAGATATTTTGAGGAAGTAATTAATATCATTATCAAGCATCCAAGAGAATTAAAGAGTAGAATTATCAAGATTATTGTAGCATTTCATCATTTAAGAATCATGTCATGTGTTATGTAAGTTTTTCATATGTTTTAATATGCATTTTTTTTGTGAGAACTAACATATATGTAGGTTTTCAAATAAATTAAAGTCAAGCAAAATTTGATCCTTGCAAACTGTGATGAGTATGACTTTGGTCCATCAAGGAGATCAAATATGAGTGGTAAGTTGCATCAAGTTTTAAATTTATAACTTGTTTATCATTTTCCTCTATCCAACAAGGGATAAGCTCTCTTTTATATCATAATTTTTGTCATTATGGAGGTAGGAATACCAACATGGGGTTTGAATTAGGCAAGCCCCTATATCGTACAACCCTTCCCCTCTTCTCATGTGTTCAGGTTGCAGATATGAAGTGAGTTGAAAGAAGATTGAAGGTTATTTGTTCATTCATGCACTCTAACCCTACAAGTTGTCAAGTCATAGAATCTACATTTTCTCATTAAAAAATATTTAACAATAATTCTCAAATGATAGAAGCTATAGACCAGGGGCCTCAGGCCTGTATTTTTAGTTCCTAAAAAAGGAGAATAGTCTAGGGAATACTATTCCCTTGACTGGATAACTTTGTATCAAATTTAGATCCTAGGTTCCTCTGTGTCTTCCCTCTATATTTGTGGATCTTAATTTTTTCTTTCTACAATCTGTTTAATGAAAATGATAATAGACTGCTACATTTTCATAGTTTTAATAATTACATCATTGTATTTTAAAAATCAATTGCCATAGATAGTTACAAAATCACACATCAAAAATCAAACATTGGATTAAAGCTTTGATCCACCATTATGACCCTCCCAAATAGGTTTGTTTCCAAGTGGCTCTTGAGGTCATCTTTAATCCAATTCAAAACAATCAACAAGAGGGTGTTCATCCTTTTCCCAATCAAAAATTTTGGTGAACCCAACTATATCAAACAATTTACTACCTCTAAAATTTGAAGCATATCATTTCCAGTTCACATTTAGATCTTAGGGTGTTTTGTATTCATCATTTGCACATACCTAATTGTCATAATGAGCATCAAAAAATTAAAAAATTGCGTTGAATTTTGCATCTAGGATTAAATTCATTCATTGCAAAATGTGCTTAGTTCATGTTTGTATTGAAAAAATTGCATTAGGTTTGAAATTAAATATGAAAGTTTTCAAAATATTCATTTAAGAATTTTCATATAGTGAAAAAGTGGAAAAAGTGTATTTTTATTATTGTAAAAACATAAAATATTTCAAATTTCATATTTGTAAAGTTAGGATTAGAAAAATTATGCACTTTACAGTCTAAAAATTGTATTTCTAGTTGCATTCATTGGTTGAGAATTTTTCAAAATTACCTACATAATTGTATTTCATATTCCAAAATCATGATCTATTAAATTTTGGAAAATTATTTATTATCAAACTTGCACATTCACAAAATACGACACTTAAACATTGTAGAACACACCTAAACAACTCAACAAAAATACCTTGTTGGTCTAGGGCATATCATTCCTTTGACCATGCTATTCTTCCATATTTTTGTGGCAAAAACCTCTCAAGATATTTTATCTAGATCAACTTTCAATTTCTTTATAGTTCACTGCACGTTATAGTAGTATGTATCTCGGTGCGTATATTTTTTAAGCATAAAATTGTCACAATGTTTGAATGCTTTTGTAAAATTTTATCCTCCTTGAAATATTTGGTTGATGTTGGGCAAAAGCACAAACCTATGTCACACTTTATAAAGGAATCGGCCAACAACAAAAAAAATTCTGAACTTCAACCACATAAAAGTGGTCTTTATGTTTTGAATTTCAAAATGGTGTAAACTAATGAAATGTAGAACTTTTGGTGTAGTTTATTCCTATAATTTTTTAAATTTAAAAAAAAATTGTTTTCATTATGTTTTTATCAATTTAAGGAAAAAATTTGGAATGCTAAAAATTTCAAAAAAGAGTGACTTCATGGGCCGTCAAGAAACAAATTGAAAAAAAAAATCATTTCTCCCTTATTGTTTATTTCCAAATAGGTAATTTCAATATCTTGTACATGGAAAAAAAAAATCACATTTTGATGTATATTTTTCTCGTAATAACGTTTTAAAGTCAAACATGTCAGAATTTGACAGTTTTCACATGCTGTCAACTATTTTCATTTTTTTTAATAATTTTCAAAAAAAAAACATACCCTTTTGAAGTAGACTCTCTCCTCTTGTGTCCCATATAAGATTTAAAATATTTTAATAAGTTTTACTATCCTTTTTTTAATATCTAATCAGCCTCTTTTTTTATTTTTTAAAACCTACTTGCATTATTTTAAAAATAAAATATAATAAAACTAATAAAAATATTATAAAAATTATGTATTTGGATTCTACACTCTGAGCTCTACAAAAGGGTATTTTTATTTTTTGTAGAAAGATCAATTTGGCTAGAGAAATACTCTGTCAAAGATAAATGTTTTAGAAAATTCTAAGAAATGATGAGTTGGCTGCCATGTAGGATGCCAACTACGCATTTTCGGCCGAGAGGATTTCAGCTGACAAGGTTTCGGTCGAAACATTCTCAGTTGGTACTGGCTCAGCCAAAAATAAATAGGCCGAACACCTATGGACCGATAAGAACTCGACTGAAAATGACTAGAATAAAAAAAAAAATCTTTGTAAATTCTCAAATTAAGAAAATTCAAAAACAACAAATATTTCCAAATATTTGACTGTTTTGGATTAAAGAAGGTTTATAATTTCAGAAATTTAGAAGACTTATTTTGCCAAAAGAAAAGGCATTTGGACAATAGGAGAGATATTTTTAAGGTATGTATTGATCTTCAACTTATTTAATTGATTATGTTTTTATGAAAAATGCATTTGAAGTTTGTTTTCACTACCATTTTTTATTAAAATATTAACATCAAAGAAATATTTGTAAATATATATTTATAAAGAATTATATAGAAAGAGGATTATTTTATTTTATTTACATTATTTCTTGAACAATTATTTTATTTATTTAAAAATTGTTTGAATATGAATGCATTTGTTGTTTTCACTATTTAAATTCTTAGATTTCATTATTATTGATCACCAATTCTATGTTCTTCCATTCTTGTTCTTACATGTCCTCCTTAAATACCTATGTTTTATTAAATTTACCTTTGCCTTTACTTTTATTTCCAATATATATACATAAAATTATCATACTTATGAAATTAGTAAATTTATATAAAAAACATCAAAGATATCATTATCAATAATTTTAAGTGTCTCGTATGTAAAATTATATATTTATAAAGAATTATTTCAAGAGAATTATATATAATTTTATTTGAGAATTATATAGAATTTTATACACATATATGTATTATTCAATTAAAAATATTTTATGTTTTGCATGTTTATGTTTATTAAAGACTTTTGTTTAAATATTTTATGTTTATGTTTTGCATCTAGTTACAAGCTTTTAAAAATATTTATGCTATATTACCTATACATGTTTCATGGAAAGCTCATGTGTGTACAAATTTGTATGTAGGAATGAATGCAAATTTGAGTGTAATTCGTGATGGAAAATCCAAGGATTAGATCGAGGAAGTATGATCGAACACGAGTAAGACAAAGAAAGAGAAAATCGGATGAAGGAACATCTACTGAACAATAACCCATGGAAAATAGTGATGATCAAGGTGATGTACAGGTACAAGAACAAACTGAACCTAGTACTAAAATAATTTTTTTGGACTATGGGATGGAAAATCTGGTGGAGATGGATGAAGATTCTCTTTTCAATAATATTTCATTTGAAGATATGTTATCTGAAAGAACATTAAAATTACACTCTAAAAAAATATGGGATGAATTTTTTGAAGAGAAATCTCTAATTGGAAGAGCACAGTTAGTTGCAAAGTTATTTAGATGAAAATAAATGACCCCTGTTTTGGAGTTGTTAGGGGTTGATAATAGGAAAAGGTCATCAGATTTAAAACAAACAATTGTTGAAAACCTACAAGAAGCATTAGAATGTATTGAAAAGAAGAGTCGATCTAGTGATTTAAGTGTTGCACGTAGAGCATTGATGACTATAATTTCTAGTAAGAAATTATCACATAGAAGACAAGTTCAAGCAATTTCTGAATTACTATATGTTTCTAGGAGAACTATTCAAAGGTATATTGAAAAGAGAAATGAAATAGATGGAAAAATTGAGAAAAATTGGGTAAATATTTGTAGGGTTCCTTGAAAATATAGAATTTCAAAAGATGTAAAGAAACAGGTAGTTGAATATTGGATCACCCACTCTTGTGTTTCTTCCAATAGAAGGGATACTATACAAATAATTGGTGATGATGGTACAAAAAATTTTCGTCCAAAACATTTTATAGATACAACACAAAATGAACTTTTTGAAGCATTTGAACAAGAATTTTCAAATGTGTAGATTTTTCAAAGGATGTTTGAAACACTACGGCCATCATTTGTACGTATAAATAAAGTACGTGAAACTTTTTGTTGGTGAAATCATGTTGAATTTGATCTACACCTACAATCATATAGAAAAGTTATGAAACCAATTCATTGAAATTTAGCCATTCTTGGAAGCACAACACAATTTGTGAAGTCTCTTCTATGTGAAAAAATAGAAAATTTGGATTAATTCAATGATTCAGTGTATAAAAATTGTATGTAATGATTGTGGAGATTTGAAGAATCTTTTACATGTTGACAATAATGAAATGCAAGTTACTTGGAAGAGATTTGAATATGAGACATACTTAACGAAGTCAGGAGTTGAGGCCAAAAAAATTGTTCTCAAAGAGAGTGGATTGCCTTACAATGAATTCATGAGTAAATTTCGCAATGTCCTATATTCACATATCCAACATTGTCATGGTGTAAGATGGCAAGCTAAGCAATTTCGTTATTCAAATAATTTTTTTCCACTAGGTTGTATTCTCTCTATTGTAGATTTCTCTGAGAACTATGCATTTAGTCCTCAAACTGAGATCCAAAGTCAATATTATCATTCAGAGCAAGTTGCAATCTTCATGCAAGTTTTCTATAGGCATGCACAGTTAGCGGTCGATGGAATGGGTATGTGCAAGATCATCGTGTGCCAAAAAGTGGCAATATTTGTAGGGTATGTGTTGACGACTTTTTTTTCACCCAAAATTAATGAAACGAAAAGGGTTTTTAGAGGAGATTCTCGCTTTCCAAAAATATAAATTATGATTTAATTTGAATTTAATAAATAATTATTATTCATTTTCTATTAGAATTACGACTAAAGTCCGATCGATAGGCTCATTGAAAAACATCTATAACTTTCAAGCGGTGTCATATTTTTGAATCTGAAACATGCGTCACATTCTATGCTTCACATACTATAAGATTAAAAAAGAAAAATTAAATTTCATGAAGTTTTGACCAAGTTAAGGTGGTCGAGGAGTTTTATATTTTCTAAAAGTTGTAATAAAAATTCATAATTAATTATTTACTTGGAAAAAATTATAAAAAATATGCATCACATCCGAACATGAGTCCTCTACTTATATATAAAATATTACAAAAAATTATTATCATTTTATTATGGTTAGGGTGGTCAGGCAGACACCTACTTCTTATTTTTTCCCTGAAATTTAAGTACTCTGCATTGAAATTTCAAATTTTCACCAAATAGATTTTATTTATTTTTAAATAAACCTAGTATTTTAGAAACTACATTAAATTTTCTACAAATTCTATTCTTACATATTTTTGAAATAATATATATAACTTATTCAAATATTTACGTCAAGTTGCCTAACACTGATTTTTCTAAATTTTTTGCCACTTAAGGGCCTATTTTTTGCATGATGATCCTGCACATACCCAAATAAAAAGTAGCAAAGATGATAGAATTATCATCAAAGAGGTTCACTGAGGTTCACTTTTATATCAATGATGATACGAATCATGATAGAAGCTATGTAGCTCATTGTTTCAAAATGTTTTTTGAAGACCTAAGATGACGTGGCATAAATCAAGAACAACATTGGATATGGTCTAATGGATGTGCTGGTAAGTACATTATTTTTTAATTTATTATTTTTTAGTTTATATTTACTTTTAAATTTGAGACTTAAATTGTTTGATTGCTTAAATCTATATATATAATTACTTTTTTGAAGCTAATTTGGTAATGATACTCCTTCAATACTCCCTCAAGTGATGAGATTCATGTTCTTTCATCTCCCAATACATATTTTCCCAATGAGGGTACCTTGAGGCAAGATGAAGCAATCATGGTTGAATTCCTAAGCAATAAAATGCCTAACACTGAAGTGAACATTATCCTTTATCCTTCACCAATATGGCCTACTCATCCTTATCAACAATCAAAGATAAATTATGCACTTTATAGTTTGAAAGTTGTATTTCTAATTGCATTCATTGGTTGATAATTTTGCAAAGTTACCTACATAATTGTATTTCATATCCCAAAATCATGATTCTATTAACATTTGGAAAATTATTTATTGGAAGACCTACACATTCATAGAATATGACACTTAAACATTGTAGAACACACCTAAATTTTGAACTAAAAAAAAACATTTATTGGTCTAGGCATATCATTCCTTTGACCAAGCTTTTTTTCTCAAATTTTTGTGGCAAAAATCTCTCAAGATATTTTTTCTAGATCTACTTTCAATTTCTCTATTCATTGTGTTATAGTAGTCAATATTATAGGGTAAACGCACAAACCTATGTCACACTTTATAAAGGAATTAGCCAACGACAACAAAAATTATGAACTTTGACCACATAAAAGTGGTCTTTATGTTTTGAATTTCAAAATGGTGTAAACTAATGAAATGTAGAACTTTTGATGAAGTTTATTGTTGTAGTTTTTTAAAAAATTTAAAAAAATATTTTCATTATGTTTTTATCAATTTAAGGACAAATTTTGGAATGCTGAAAATTTCATAAAAGAGTGACTTCATGGGCCGTCAAGAAACAAATTGAAAAAAACATTATTTCTCCCTATTTTTTTTCTCCAAATAGGTAACTTCAATATCTTGTGCATGGAAAAAAAAAATCAAATTTTGATGTATTTTTTTCTCATAATAACGTTTTAAAGTCAAACATGTTAGAATTTGATAGTTTTCACGGGCCATCAACTATTTTCAATTTTTTTAATCATTTTCAAAAAAAAAAAATTATACCCTTTTCAAGAAGACTCTCTCCTCTTGTGCCCCATATAAGATTTAATTTTTTAATAGGTTTTACTATATTTTTTTTAATTTTTAATCAACCCCTTTTTTCATTTTAAAAACCTACTTGCATTATTTTAAAAATAAATTATATTAAAACTAATCAAAATATTAAAAAAATTATCTATTTGGATTTTGCACTCCGAGCTCTACAAAAGGTTTTTTTTTTTTTTCTGGAGAAAAATCATTCTGACTAAAGAAATACTTAGCTAAAGTTGAAATTTTTAGAAAATTATGAAAAACGCTAAGTTGGTTGCCAGCTAGGATTCCACATAGACAGTTTCGGTAGAAACAATTTCTATAGAAAGGGTTTCACCTGAAATCTTTTCTATAGAAACCTCGCACATTAAAAAATGCAATTTCAAATCCAATTTCAAAGTGGGAATATGAAAAAAATGATTTTTTGGGATTCGGGCAAAACTTATTCAGTCAAAACCTGTATGCCATGTAATAGGCCATGTGGTTTCAGTCGAAACCTAGTCGGGTGAAACCTTTCTAGTTGAAAATATTTCGCTCATAACTATTTATTTGGCCAAAAGTGTGACACAACTTTATTCCAAAATCATGATTCTATTAAATTTTGGAAAATTATTTATTGTAAGACCTACACATTCATATAATATTACACTTAAACATTGTAGAACACACCTAAATTTTGAACTAAAAAAATACATTTATTGGTCTAGACATATCATTCCTTTGACCAAGCTATTTTTCTCAAATTTTTGTGGAAAAAACCTCTCAAGATATTTTTTCCAGATCTACTTTCAATTTCTCTATTCACTATGTTATAGTAGTCTATGTTTATAGTAGTTGTGGTAAAAAAATTTCATCTTTGAAATATTTGGTTGATGTTTCATATTAAATGTATTTGGTAATGATTCTCCTTCAAGTGATGAAACTCATGTTCCTTCATCACCCAATGCATATTTTCCAAATGAGGGTATCTTGAGGAAAGATGAAGCAATCATGGTTAAATTATTAAACAATTTAAAATACCTAACACTAAAGAAAACATTATCCTTTATCCTTCACCAATATGGCCTACTCATCCTTTCAACAATCAACAACACCTACCATACCTCCACTTCACATGTTCTCTTCCTCAAACTAGGAAAGTCCTTTATAATTCATACATCAACTATTAAAATTAAGAGCCCTTGAAAATTCCATTCAAAATGAGCTCATATATGATCCTCTATCATATGAAAACAAAGTGAGTTCTACACCCATCAAATTAGAAAAGTGTTCTAGTCAAGGATTTAAGATTCTCACTAGACAAGGTTGTGAAATAAAGAGTGAACATAAAATTCACACCCTCTTGGAACAAATACCATCTGAAGATACAAAAGGGATTGGTTATCAAGGTCCTCAACCTTTACATAGAACATTTAGACCATCCTCCAAACCACATAAACCTCATAGACCTATTAGAAAATATCTCTTACCTTCTCCACATCCATTGTATTAAATTGAACATACCTTACAAACACTTTACAATTGGAATTAATTAAATTACCTCATATGCAAGAAAGAATAGATGTTCAACACAAGAATAAAAATTCATTATTTTGTGTATATCATAGATTATTTGGTCATGCTACTGATTAATGTTGTAATTTAAATACAATATTAGATGACATGGGTCCTTGCAAGGATGAATACATGATAAGATGATAAATCAAATACCCATGAATTTTCTTCTTGCTATGTGGTAGTTGTAGTATCATCAGATACTCATTACCATGTGTGGGAGCACAAGATATTTTGTGCAATCATATCTTATCACCAAGGAGAAATGCAATACAATCCATATAGGCTCGCCTTTCCCCTTACGCTTTGGGGTCAATGAGTAGTTAGCCTCTTATAAAGTGTATTCCTTTATAAGGGATCCTTTATATATTCCATTATTTCCTTAAAATATTTGTGTAGAAAGTAGACTAACATTTTAATGGGGGCATATTATGTCACACGTTATAATTATTTGAATAAGAATGGTCCATTTTTAGTTGTGATATTATACATCATCTAAAGAGTGTGGCTTTGTTTCTCACATTGTGTCATCATTAGTAGTAATATCACATTGATATTCACTAAAGTGGGATCTCCTTGATCTATGTCAGTCTCCCCTTTTGTGGTCATATTAGGCTTGATCCTCCCTAAAGAGTGAATTGTCATGACATGTTATGTCCCCTTTGTGGTAGTACTATGCTTGGTACTCCCTAAGGTATGACCCTTCATTCTAGGATTTTTCCTCCCTTGGTGATGGTGTCATGTACGATACACCATAAGGTGTGACCTCCCATACATTGATTACTATCTTTGTTGATCCATTTATTGACATACACCCTTTGTGGTGGTGCTATTTATAATGCCCCCTAAGGTGTGGAATTTTAATTAAATCATCCATTGTGATGTTAAATTTTTTATACCCCTAAGGTGATTTTTGTTTGTCCCCCTTGACATTAAACTTTGTCCACCCTCTAAGGTAATTTTCATCCCCTATGATGTTAAACAATTCCCTACGATGTTAAACTTTATGCACTCCCTGAGGCATGCTTTGCAAAAAATTCCATGGATTTAACATAATGTAGCTTGTTGATTCATGAACTTGAGCACCTTTTAACATGGCCACATAGAATAATTATACATCTTTCTTGGGCCATTGGATCCATGTGTTTCATGAGATACCTAGCATAAAGTAGCTTCCTAGCCTTGTGGAACCCATCATATTGCATGGAGACCTATCACAACATAACTTGCTATCCAGTGGATCTATGCATCTCATGAGTGGTTTAGCATAACACACTTTGTTAGCCCTTATGAGAGAACTATCTTGTCTAACATACATTTGAGATATGAAATTTGGTATTTGAGACAAGTTTATGATTAAGTTATCTTTGCCTTATCGATTCAAATTCTTTTAGTACTAGCCTTTTTGTTTATGTTTTGTTATTTATGTCTTTTGTGTCTTTTTTGTGTTTGTGTTCTTTTTGTGTTATGTTGTTTTATCTCATATTTATTTCATTTTATGTGTTGTATTGTATTTTTTTCATGTGCACTTAATGTTTTTCATGTTGCATTGCATCTCATACATGTGTGTTCCTTTGTCCTTATATTGTCTTGCCAAAGGATCTTGAATCTTGGGGGCTAGTGCATTCCCTAGATTCAATGCCATCCTATCTCCTCAATAATTGGATAATTGAACCCCTCTTCAACTATCCATACTTTAGTGTGAGTCTGAGCGTAAGTTCATACTCTCACTAAAGTGGGAGCTAAATGTAGCATCAAACATTGTCACCCTTGACAATTTCACACTAAGTTTAGCTCCCCCTATATGCTTGTACCTAATTATACATTAATTTCCTAGTTTTATAAGCATTCTTAGAAAATCAAAATATTTATTTAATATTTTTCCCCTAACACTTTTAAATACCCAAAAAAGGTGGATCTAGTCTAGTGTGTACATGCCCTAAAATACCTATTTTCTCTCAAAATTCAAATATGTTAGTGTCGATAATTTTTTATTTTAATTTCCAATTTCAATTGTTGGCTATCGATATTTGATTTTCAAGAAATTAGAAGATTTGTGCATATAAATACAAAGTATTTTCACTGTTTCAACTAACTGGCAATTTTGAGGAAGCAATCAAAATCATTATTAGTATTCAAGAGTAGTCAATAGTATAATTATCAATATTATTGCATCACTTCATCATTCAAGCATCAATTCATGTGCTACGTAAGTTTCTCATATGTTTTTCTATGCATTTTGTTTGTGCTTGCACTAACACTTGTAGGTTTTCAAATCTATTCAATTCAAGAAAAAATTGATCCTTGTAGGTAATGAGTATGAATTTAGTCCATCAAGGAGATCATATCTGAGTGGTGAGTTGCAACAAGTTATTAATTCATTACATTTTTATCAAATTAGTCCCTATCCAACCAAGGATAAGCTCTCTTTTATATCATAATTTGACATTATGGAGGTAATAATTTACGAACATAGGGTTTGACTTATGTAAACACCTATATGAAATAATCCTTCCCCTCTTCTCATCTATGCAGGTTGTAGATATGAAGTGAGTTGAAGGAAGATTGAAGGCTATTGTTTCTTCATATGTTCCAACCCTACAAGCTTTCAAGTCACGAAATCTACATTTTCTCATCACTGGATGGAGTTTCGACAATAATTTTTGAAAGATAGAAGCTACAGAATAGGGGCCACAGGCCTATGTTTTCAGTTCCACAAAAAAGGAGGATACTCTAGGGAATACTATGCCCAAGACCAACTAATTCTACATCAAGTTTAAATCATAGGCTACTCTATGTCTACCTTCTACATTTTTGGATCTAAATTTTGTCTTTCTATAATCAGTTTGTCAAAAAATCAAAACAAATTAATGCATTTTAGAAATCAATAATCACACATATCCACAAACCCACACATACAAAATTAAAAATTCTACTAAATATTTGATCAATCATTTTGGATCTCCCGAATAGGTTTTTAGCCAAGTGGGTCTTGAGGTCTATAGTGTCGAAAAATATCATGTCGTGTACATTTTCAGACTTAATCTAGGAAACTTAATGATAAATTGGACTTAATGTCTCCATGATCTAGTGTTGTGATGTGTTTTACACGACCACATTACGTCTAGGGCCCATTTAAGCTAAATAAACCTAACTCTGCCCTAATTTAATGTTGTAAAATATATTTATTTACACCTTCACATTAAATTTAATAGGCTTGTAAACTAAGGTGGACCTAATCTAGTGTTGTAATGTGTTTTAAACATTCACATAGGATTTTGGGCCTTTCTAAGCTAAATAGACCCAATTTAGCCTTTTAATGTTGTAAAGTGCATTATTTTACACTTTCACATTGGACTTTGGTCCCTATTACATTTATGACCTTTATATCATCATTAATAGGCCCTTAAGACCCTATATTGTGCAACCCAAAATATATTTTCATAGAAAACCTGACAATTTATCAATATATAAACTTAATTTACACACTCCCTAACACTTTAGCAATCAAAATAGGCCATGTGGGACCCATTCGCCACTTTGGGCTAATGAGTCCCATCCAGGTAGGACCCATTTTCCTATCTTGACGAATGAGTCCCATTTTGCTTATTTTCAAGGTTTTGAGTGATAAAAATTGGGTTTTAAGTTCAAATTTTGTGTATTTTAGCCTTTGGGATCTAATACATAGGATATTAGATGTATTTCCTATATAAATGAGCTTTCAAATCATTATTTCATCAAACATTCATGATATCAAGTCAAGAAAGCAAGAGTTAAGCATTCCAAGACTTCACAAGATCATCTAGAGAGCATTCAAGGTCACTTCTAAGGCATTCAAGGGAAGATTCTTCATCATTTGTTGCAGCAATCCAAGATCCATTATCATGTCAAGATTATCAAGCATCAAGCATCAAGTATGTTCTTGAGCTAGTTTGGTGATGTAGCATTGAAGATCCAAGGTCAAGCATTGTTCTACTCCTATTGTTTACATCCTTCATGGCCATTTCATGTTGAGTTGTAGGTTTACAAAGCATTACTTACAAGGTATCATTCAAGGCATCATTGTTCATATTTCATGTCCTCTTTCATTGTTTCATCATTTAGTTTAATTACCTAAATGGGGTTTCACCAAGGCAAACCCCTATTCACTAACAATCAATAATTTGTCTCCTCTTTACATGTGTGGTTGTAGATCATCTAGTTGTCTTAGAGCTTGAAAATCACTTGAAGATTAGGTTACAAGCTTGAAGGAAGTTGTTGGAGTTGTCCTCTCATTTGCAAGGTTGTAATATTCATTAAAAAGTCACCTATAGCCCTGAAATCAGAGTTTCAGATCTAGAGACCTAGTGGAATAGAAAGAGTAGACATTGAAGATCATATTCAGACTTTGAAATTATAGAAAACCCTAACTGGATGCATTCACCTAGATTGGAAAATGAGTCCCAGTTTAGGTCAAATTTGAGATTTTTACAGTTTTGGATACCCTTTTTTCATAAACATGTTCCTTTGTAGAAACCTTGATCTAGGATTGATTCACCTAGAATGGATCGAATGAGTCCTAGTAGGCCTAAATTTTAGGTTATTCACCATTTCTAGTCTCCATTCAAGTCTCTACAAGTTTACAGGTGCACACTTATGATTTTACAACTTTCTATTAGGTAAAAGTACAAAGTTGTGTCTCACTTTTGGCCAAGTTATCAACAAGAGTGAATTTTAGTATTTATAACTAAAAACCAATTTTGGTCAAACATACGATCTAGTAAGATTCATTCTAGACAAGTTAAATATGTCCACAACTTTTCCAACTAAAATTGTTGGCTAAATGCATATGTAGAACCACTTTGAGGCCAATTTACTAGAAAAATGAAATTATTTGAAATTTTTAATGTTTCAACAACTCTTACTTATATAAATAATATTTTTAAAAAAAATTAAAAATACCCTTTTGTAGATCCATAAGTGTAGTTTACAAATATATAGTTATTTTAATAGTTCAATTATTATTTTTATTTTATTTTTATTTTTTTACTAAAAGTAGGTTATCAACACAAAAATATTAGGTTGATTACCATGTCAAGAAAAATACTAAAACTTATAAAAGTAAAATAAAAAAAATTATGATGCCCTGGATAAAAGAATCTAAATTAAGATAGAATAATTTGTTTTCTATTTTAGATAAATATTTAATATAAAAGTTGACATCGAGTGGAAATAGTTATGTTTTAATAAATGCATATTTAAATATTTATTTAACACTATATATTTATTAAAATTGAAAAAAAAATCCATGCCCTAAAGTTTCAAGTTATAAATATACGCTAAAAATTGAAGGAAAAAGAAGAAAATTTACTATATAAATCTTGATGTCTCATGTAATGTCATTTTTCAGCATTTTATCAGCAACTAAATTATAGCTTTAATTTATAAAAAAATATATTTAAATAATTTTTTTCATTTTATCAAAAAAATAAAAAATATGAAAAAAATACACATTTTATTAGTTTACATCATTTAAAAATTCAAAACATATATGCCACTTTCTATTGTTTCAAGTTTAAAAGTTAGATTAGTGTTGGCCATTTCCTTTATAAAAGTGTGACACAAATTTGTACTTTTACCTTGTTATGATGTATATGTGTTTCTAGGTCATTTATTTAAGTTTCATGCATCACTAGGTTTAGACATTATATGTTGCATTTCATAAAAAATTTCCAAGCCCTAACTTGGTGGTGAACCCCTCATTAGTTTGCATTCAGCCCCCAGGATAGTCCTATTGCATGATCTCTTTCTCCTTTTCATTGATGTCTCTAGGGTTTGTTCTTCAAAGAAAGAGAGTGAAGATTGTCATTCTAGGTCCTAAACCCTAGAAAAGAACATAATTTTTAACCTTTCATTTTGGTAAACCTACATTTAGAATACCTTCTTTACTGATTTGGAGTCCACCATCATCCTAGATCTTGCTTGCATTGACTTTGCATTAGGGTTTTCATTAGTTATTTGGCGTATAGGATTTCTAAATTTTGCATTAGTGAAAGTGTATATAAGTTGCATTTTTGTATCTCAAATCATTGAAATCATATAAAATATGCATTTTCATTTAGTATTCAGGTCATACAACATAAAAAGCATCAGATCAATTGAAATTTTTTGAAAATTTAAAAAAAAAACCGTTACTGGGACTCATTCACCCCTCTGGGTGAATCATTCCTAGTCCAAATTTTAAACTACCTTTTAAAGAATTAAAAACCTCATTTTTGTGCCTCTTAAGCTTGCTAGTAACACATAGTATAAGTCTGGAAATTTTTCAGGAACATCTTTTTTATGTATCTAGGTCAAATCATCCATGTAGTGAAGTCATTTTTAAAGCATTTCAAAAATCATTTCAGTATCAAAAGTTTCAAATCTATAGGAAATTTGTTTACATTTTAGAAACATTTCATAATTTAGATATACTACTTTCTCATATTAGCATGTGTTCTTTTCAAGAATTTAGTGTTTCTAGAATATCAAATGGCTTGTATGATTCTATTTTCCCTACTCATGGACATAATCTAGGAAAGCAAAGTAAAACCTTTGATAATAATTTCAGATACCCTCCTAGTATCTATCATATTTGTAAGAATGTCATAACACAAGAGGATGCAAGTGTAGACAATCATAACAATCAAACTTGTTCTTCTTCTGATACCTCTCCTATTAATGATGAAGGTATCTTGGTGAAAGAAGATACAAGCATTGAGGATCTTGATTGTCCCTCTCTCCTCCCACTTTGGAAGATATTAGAAAACAAGAAGATGAGATCATAAACACATTTCTAAACATCACCTTACCTAGCCTTCATTCATCCCTTGCTTGTGATAATTTTCTAGTGAAAGCGAATGAAATAATAGGTAGCCATGACAATCAAATTTTTCCTTCTCCTAATATCCCTCCTTAATGTGAAGAGGATAGGTTAATTTTAGAAGATGCACCTATTGAGAGTAATGAGAATCTTGTTCCTCCCTTCCCTAATGCTCCTGCCATTTGGAAATATCTATTTGGTAAGCATGAAAATCATAGTTGTCCTTATCTTGATGCCTCCCTTATTTGTGATGAATCTACTTTACAAAATCTAACCATTGAATGTGATTAACATCTTACAAGCTCTCCTACTAGGGTCAATAGTATGGCACGAGAGAATGAGACCTTAGAGAAAAATGAAAATCAAATTGAGCCTTCTCTTAATGTCCCCACTATTGATAAAAAAGATATTCTAACCTCCCCTACATGCAATGAATTCATTTTAGAAGAACCAAGCTTTGAATGTCATCAACATCTAGCTTGTAGTCCTCCTAAAAACTCTCCTCTTATGGAGGATATCATGGCGTAAGAAAAGGAAAACATTGAAAATAATGATATAGTGCCCTTAGATGAATATGATGAAGTAATATTAGACTCTCCTTCACTAAGGGATGTTAATATTATTCAATCTCAACTCATCCTTTACCCCCCTTCACACAAACTGCAAACTCAAAACAAACCCAAACTTATCCTTTGCCCACCTAAGAATAATTTTTCACAACTATCGAGTCATAATACCATTGCTCATACATATAACACTAGAAACAATCCACAACCAAGACAACCAAACCCAAATTTACCCTTTACCCAGGGTAAACCCACAAAAGTGGTTTACAATTCAAATGAGGAAGGAAAACTTGTAAAAAATGACCCCAAAATTTATCATTTTGGGGGTTCAAACGGACCAAAAGGGTTCACTTGAACTAGGGTTTGAGCAAACCCATTTAATGCATGCACAAGAAAAAAAAATTAAAACCCCTTTGGGGAAGGGGGTTCGCTCAAACCCCCCTGGTTTGAGCGAACCCCCATTTTCCCTGATTTTTGACCTTGTTCACAAAAAAAAACAAAAGTTTTGCACTTCGGAGCTCGGTTTAAACATGAAAATGGTAGAGACTTCATAGAACCAACTTGAATTAGGTAGCCCTCAGAATGAGTTATCCAACGAATATAATTTTAATATGTTTTGGTTTTATTATGTATTTGTTTTTTTAGTTTTATTAAACATAGGTTTTTCACCAAAAAATCAATCTCTTTGTTCTGCACATGTGGAAAAATAGCAGATTATCAAAAAAAATTGAAAAATGTGAGTGCACCAGATATTGATGTCCTTGATCCAACAACAACAAAAATTGAATTTCGATACATACAAAAAAAGTTACATGTTTTTGAAAAGGAAAAAATAGGTTTTATAGGGACCTGAAACCACAAAGTTAAAACAAACAAAGATAGAGCATAAAAAGTCTGAACAAATAGATAGTTGTCCCAAAAAGGAAACGACAGCACAAAGAGACAACAGGGTCTAGAAAAAAGGACCGCCAAAAAACCAGAAACAACCACCGCAGCACTACTCCAAGGTGTTCATCAACTCCTCGGCTTCCTTTTCAACTTCATTCATTTCCTGTAACCCCTGCTTAAGGATTTGAACCGTGTGTGGAGATGCAGGGGCCTTCCTCTTCGTATTAGCCCGGGTACAAGTCGAAATCCCTTCAGCAACAGATCTGCTACAACCTTGGTCTGCATCCAAATCCACGACCAGCGAGCCCTTTTGATTTTTTTCTAACTTTTCCACCATAGCATTGATGATAATGGTGTTGTGCCTGGTAATTTTGTAATTATTCGCCACCGTGGCCCTGATATTTTGGCCAATCTTGCACATATTGCACTTAAGCCTAGTCAATCTTTCCTCCTGCGACTGCTGTCTTTTCCCCAGTAAGGGGGCATCTTGTCCCTCATTCTCATTATAGCTCCATCTAATCTTCTACTCCAATTCCAAGACTCTGTTGCTGAGATCTCTATTACGGCCATTCAAATCACAAACTTCCTTCTGGGTCCACTTAAGAATAGTGAAAAGGCCATCCGTACTTTTTTCTGCCACACTCAATAAGTCCTCAGGCTTGAGGTTATTCAGGGCAGAATTAATTTCACCTTGATTAGGGGAATCTTTAGGGGCATTCACAAATCTTCCAAACGCAGGGGCACTAGGCACTAGGGGTCGACTCTTTTCTGACCATAGGTTTATCAGAAAGAATTTCCATAGAATTCCCAGAGTACGAGACTAATTTCGTAATCGAGGTACCTTTAAAACCAGAGACCAAACCTGAGGTAGGGCAACCAGGAGACGGCTGGGGATTATTACAAGACGGCAAAGCAAAAGTTACATGTTATACAGTCATGCTATGTTTGAATTGTAATTAGTTTGACTTCAAAACTTGATTAAAGAAAAAATATTCAATAAAAAACTATCTAACCAAGTGGAAGCACTAGATATTAGAGTTACAAATCTAAATTCAAAAGAATTAGAATTTTATCCTTCATGGAAAAAAGAGTTATACGTTATACAATGAGCATCGCTTTTTAAAAATGTTGTTTTCTGAAAAAAACTAGTTTTCAAGGGAGATGAAAAAGAAGTTCAATCTAATTCCAAAAATTTTGAAAAAAATATATTTAGAATCTACTGACAAAATGTCACAAAACTCTAGTTTGAATCATCTTCAAATTCCTCACGGTTTAACCGCTATAGGTGCTTGAAAGTGAAGATTTAGTTAAAAATAATAATTTCAATGTCTAGTTTGGCCAAAAATTGTAAACCACTATTGTGGGATCACCCCCCACCTAAGAATAAATTTTCATAGCTATCAAGTCATAATACCGTTGCTCATATATATAACACTAGAAACAATCCACAACCAAGACAACCAACCCCAACAACCTTACCTTTTCCTAATCCTATCTTACTTGGTCCTCCTCATTTGCCTCACATAATGTGAAGGAGTATGATCTTGTTGAACAACTCAAGAATACTCCTACAAAGATATCCTTATGGGACCTAATTTAGAATTCACCTAATTATCACACTATTATTCAAACAACCTTGCAACAGGTTGTGGTCCCTTTTAGTGCAAACCTGAATGACATAGTGATCATGATTCAAGGAATAAATGCTTACATTATTTTCCACCAAAGTGAGCTCCCTCCTTTGGAAGTGCAAAAACAAAATGATTCCTTCATGATAATAGCTAGCTACAACATGTTATGAATAAAGAGAACCCTTGTTGACAATGGTTTTGCTCTTAATGTGTGTAGTATCACACTTTTGGATAAACTTGGTGTGGATAAGTCAAAAATTCAACCTGATTCCTTGTCAATTCATGGATTTGATAACATAGGAAAACAACCATTAGGTGCAATTACTTTACCTATTGCAGTTGGAAAGGCCACATTACAAACCCTGATTCATGTCATGCCAAATGATCTTTCATATAATATCCTTTTGGGAAGACCATGGATTCATGAGATGCACGCAGTTCCCTCTACCCTTCATCGTATCATGAAATATGTCTATAACAACAAAGTATATAGAATCAAAGTCGACCCTGAACCAAAAAATTGTTTGAAAATTGAGAAAGATAAAAAGAATCCTTTGAAAACATTGACACCAACTACACAAGTAGAACCTGTGAAATAGAAAGACAAAGAAAAAAATATTGAGGCAGTCACGAAACTGTTAGAATAATATTGGGGTTCCTTAGATTTCAAACCTACATTCATGGGAGAATACAAGATCATAAACAAAGACTCTGAAAAGGGAAAAGAAAAAGTGATAATGTCAACACAAAATTTAGAATACCCTTCGAAAGCTTTGACCTCAACCACTTTAGAACAAAAGACAACAAATTACACAAAAAACTTTGATGAACTTAATTATGAGCAACCACTTAATCCAAAAGAAATGAAAATGCTTTATGGAAAAGGTTACGAACTTATGAAACAACTTGGATATAGTGGAAAAGGATGCGGTGCTAGAGAACAAGGTATTTGTGTCCCTATAGAGCCTCTCATGGAAGAAAATACTAGTGGTCTTAGTTATTGTCCCTCAAAAGAAAAAACAAGCTTTCACTCAATATCAACACTATTACAAAAGATTCTTCTAAGCCAACTTTAACATTAGTTCATCTTGAACTACTAGACACTACACTTGGTCTTGATCATTATTCTTTGAAAGAAACAAAAGAAATAAAGAAATATTTCACTTAATGTCAATTTCATCTTGCAAAACACTAATGATTTGAATAGATTTTACACCCTCCAATAAATGAGAAAACAAAATCTCACAATCTAAAGAGTCTTGTGTAAGTATGACATCTTGTACTAAACAAAAGATATCTTTATCGCAAAACAAAGGAACATCTTCTACTTTGAATCAAGAAGGTATCTTGTCAAGATTCCTCCAAGACCATTTGATATCCCTCCCTCCAAGAATTTATGAAAGAAATTTTACTACAAACATTCATTTTGCGCATATCATAGAGTTCATGGTCATTCCACTAATGAATGTGATAGGGCAGGGGTTGGATGAGACAATCACAGTCTCATGCTCTTGGTCTCACCTTGGCAAAACCTTTGGTGTTTCTCTCCACCTTCTTGAACCTATAGGTCCTAATACTTTTAGACACCCCTGGTTCTTCTGGCCAACCCTCCTATCAATTGCATACGCCTAACCAAGCCAAACTTGGTGCTTTCTCCTCCATTTTCCACCTTGGCCCTTAATCTTCCTAAAGACAAACTAACTCTCCAAATCTCCTCAACTTGTTGCAGGGGCATGTGGTATCCTCCAAGGCTTCAAAACCATCCCACTATGATTCTTATTCAATCACAAGTCTTCATTCTTTCATCGCTACCACCAAACCCTACTTTTGGGCTGCTAGCCTAAGAGCACAATTAGGCCTCTAAACAGAGTTAAAATTCCTTTTCCTCCTAAACCCACCAAAGAATCATGGTACTTTATTTAGGGTATTGGTTTCTCATGCTAATTCCTCAAAGATTCCTAGGGTTTTATCCCTGTACAGGCCGGACACTATCCAAATGCAGAAAATGTCAAGAACCTAGGGTTTCAAGCTGCTCAGAAACAGTTTTAGGACTAGTGAAAAGTTCTCCTATCAAATTCACTGATAAAACCTCCTCCTGATCACCATGCTTAGCCAATACCACCCCCTAAATTTTGAAAAAATAATTTCTTAAAGATATTTATTCCCCTACAAGATATGAGGTTTTTTCTCCAAGTCTTCCCCAACCGGACCTGCACTGGCTCGCCTAGGGCATCATCATGTTGGCAGCTCCTGCACTCAAAAAAATCCCACAATCTAACATAATTAAAATGAGGGATCCTAGGCACAAATCCCAAGAGTTTGTACAATTTGTACAATGGGAAGATGCTCTAGGACTCCATTATTACAAAACTGCCTGTTACAGGCCTGAAAATGACAATTGACAAACTATGTACAAACATAAGAAGAAAAAGATTTACAAAACCAAAATATTGGCCCACTAAGCTTGCACAAAGTTAACCCTATGTTCTACAAATGAAATGACAGCAAGATTACTCCATTAAAGCTCAAGAACAACGCCAAAAATAGAAATTGTCTTCTTGAACGCTGTTACCAGCAATATTACAAAAAATTTCCAAAATACTATATCCTCCAACCCTATCACAAGGTCGAGGAATTCCTTAAATAGGCCAAAAAAATCATTTAGAAGCTTGGGTCGAGCTCAAGGATGACCTAAAGATGCAATTTATAAAATCCAATGTGTTTTCAAACATTTGACAAGTTTTGCCAACCTAGCAATATGATGTTGTAAAACTATTTAGCACTTGTCCACTTCTTTCCCAAGTATTAAAAAAATTCCTAAGCACCTAAAACAATGGTCAAAATGACCTTATGATAGCACAACAAAAATTAGAACTTTAACCAAAATTTCAATAACCTTGAACTTTGCCAAGTGCTCCTACACCAGAATGTAAGGCTTTAAGTGATAAAATTCAACATCTTAAGGAGTTTGGTGCTCTTCCTTGTGTTGAAGCACCTAGTTCCTCTAATTGATATTGATTTTCACTCTAGCATGTTTCTTGAATCAATCATTTTGGCTCATCCTTGTCCTGCACTAATTAAGTGGGGGAAAGGGTTTAGGTATCCTTGTCCTTGTATGTCACTTTTCATTGTCTCTTTTGGCTAGTTGATCACCTTTCATGTACATATAAGAGCTAGCTTGGGATGTGGACGACATGCCTTAAGTTGACTTGTGTGTGACATACTTATTCATGATGTAGTTTATTTCATAAACATATGACAAGTGGCATAGGGCTTTACGAATAAATCTCTCATGTTTTTTTCTACTTTAAAGAAATTTCTCACAACAATGGTGTTAGCAACCACTTTAAAGTGGAGGCATACATTGACTCTCATGTTTTATTGTGAAATTTTATTTCTTCTTGTGATGCATCCTTTTCTTGATGGTGTCATTGGGCTTGATTCCCTCCAAGAACGTGATATTTCTTTGACTTTTCCTCTCTTGGAGACATGAGGCACAATGTCCCCTAAGAAGAAACCTCACATGAACTAAGAAAAATACCTTTGAACATTCCTTACACTATTCTACATTTACAACATCAGTTATATGGTCACCTTGCATAACACAATTTGCTTGTATGTGGAGCCATCTTGTTTATTCATGAGTTTCAAGCATATGAAGTTTTGCTTGCCTCATGAAGCTTGAAGTTCATTATTGTGTGGCACCTTATCAAAGTTATCAAGAGGTATAACTTTGGTATGGTTTTATGAAAAGCCAATTCAAGGCATGACTTTCTGTTAGCAACTTGCGCGTGTGTGTGAGCGCATATCGACCATGTGTGTATGTATCTCATTCTCTTGAATTACTCACCTAGTGGACAACCTCAAGTTTCGTTGCCTTAAAGTGTGTGGATTTTTGGACAAACATCTTAGATCTGATCCACAATGTGCAGGACAAACAGTCGAAGCTTGATCCACATTTTATTTCTCTTTCTTTCATCTTTATGTCTGTGACATTATATGTTTGTGTATCTTGTTTGGTTGCATATTATACACCTTGTGCATGTCATTTTGTGCTTATGTCAATTTGATGCAGGGTCTAGGGTCCTGGGGGCTTGGTTACCTCCTTGATCTCTGTTATCCTAGACCATCTACATTGGTATGATTGGACCCCTCTTGAATGTCTTCTTTAGTGTGATTTTGAAGCAAGTTCATCCTTTCACTAAAGTGGGGGCTAGAAGTAGTGTCAAAAAATGTTGTCGTGTATATTTTCACACTTAATTTGGGAATAATTAATGATAAATTAGACTTAATTTTGCCTTGATTTGGTGTTGTGATGTTTTTTACACATCCACATTAGGTCTAGGGCTCGATTAAGATAAATAAACCTAACTCTTCCCTAATTTAATGTTGTAAAATATATTTATTTACACCTTCACATTAAATTTAAGAGGCTTGTAATAAGGTGGACCTAATCTAGTGTTGTAATGTGTTTTACACATTCACATAGAACTTTGGGCCTTTCTAAGCTAAATATACCCAATTTGGCCTTAATTTAATATAGTAAAATTCCTTATTTTACACTTTCACATTGGATTTTGGGCCTTATTGCATTTATGACCTTTATATCATCATTAATAGGCCTCTAAGACACTATATCATGCATCCTAAGGAAAATTTTAATAAAAAACCAACAATATCAACATATAAACTTAATTTACACACTCATTGACACTTTAGCAATCTAAATAGGCCTTGTGGGACCCATTCACCACTTTGGGTGAATTATTCCCATGTAGGAAAAACCCATTCACCCAACTTGGTGAATGAGTCCCATTTTGCTTATTTTCAAGGTTTTGAGTGGGAAAAATTGTGATATAAGTTCAAGTTTTGTGTATATCAGCCTTTGGGATCTAGTACACGAGATATTAGATGGATTTCCTAAATAAATGACCTTTCAAATCATTATTTCATCAAGCATTCATGATATCAAGTCAAGCAAGCAAGAGTTAAGCATTCCAAGACTTCACAAGATCATCTAGAGAGCACTCAAGATCACTTCTAAGGCATTCAAGGGTAGATTCTTCATCATTTGTTGCAGCAATTCAAGATCCATTATCATGTCAAGATTGTCAAGCATCAAGGATGTTATTGAGCTAGTGTTGTGGTGTAGCATTAAAGATCCAAGGTCAAGCATTGTTCTACTCCTATTGTCAAGATCAAGATCTACACCTTTCATGGCCATTTCATGTTGAGTTGTAGATTTACAAAGCATCATTTTCAAGGTATCATTATTCATATTTCATGTCCCATGTTTCATGTTTCATTTCCTTGTTTCATTGTTTCATCATTTGGTTTAGTTACCTAAATCAGGTTAGACTAAGGGAAACCCCTATTCACTAACAATCAATAAGTTTTCTCCTCTTTACATGTGTGGTTGGAGATCTAGGTGTCTTGGAGCTTGAAGATCACTTGAAGATTAGGTTACAAGCTTAAAGGAAGTTGTTGGAGTTGTCCTCTCATTAGCAAGATTGTAATATTCGTTAAAAAGTAACCTATAGCCCCGAAATTAGAGTTTCAGATCTGGAGACCTAGTGGAATAGAAAGAGAAGACATTGAAAATCAAATTTAGACTTTGAAATTCTAGAAAACCCTAACTAGACTCATTCGCCCAGATTGGGGAATGAGTCCTAGCTTAGGTCAATTTTGAGATTTTTGTAGTTTCGAATACCCTTTTGCTAGAAACTTATTCTTGTGTAGAAACCTTGTTTTGCGATTGATTCACCTAGAATGGCGAATGAGTCCTAGTAGGCCTAAATTTTAGGTTATTCAACATTTCCAGTCTCTACAAGTTTACAAGTGCACACTTCTAATTTTGCAGCTTTATTTCTAATTTATATGCATTTCTAGGTCATTTATTTAAGTTTCATGCATCACTAGGTTTAGACATTATATCTTGCATTTCTTACATTTTTTCCAAGCCCTGGCTTGGTGGTGAACTCCTCATTAGTTTACATTTAGCCCCTAGGACAACCCTATTACATGATCTCTTTATGCTTTGCATTGAGGTCTCTAGGGTTTTTTCTTGAATGAAAGAGAGTGAAGATTATCATTCTAGGTCCGAAATCCTAGAAAAGCACATAATTTTTTACCTTCAAGGTCATCTTTAATCCAGTTCAAAATAATTGGGAGGAGTGTGCTCATCTTTTCCCAATCAAACACCTCTTTTCAATTCAATCTTGGTGAAGTATTTGACTCAATGCAAATAATCCATCATATCATTCATTTGTGGTAATGTAAATTTGTATTTGATTGTGATCTTATTTATTGATCTAGAGTCCATACACATTTGTCATTCTCCATCATTATTTGGTGTCAACATTATTAGAATAACACATGGACTCAAGCTCTCTATATTCCTCTACTTGCATGTATCTTGTATAATAGTAAGATACACATTTTTTATTTATCATGATGTGAAAAAGGATTGGTAAATATGCACATTTACAATATTTAAAGGAGAAAAAAATGGTTGTACCAATCATTAACTCTTTCCACTTGTATCATGTTTAATTAAATTCTATATCTTATTTTTCAACCTTATACTTCTTTTGTATTATCATCCCTAATAACTTTGTGATAACTTTAATTTTTGACCTTATAGTAATTGGAGATATCTATAAACTTATAAATGAGAAAAATAAATGGAAAACTAATCACATTAACACAAAAAATATGTTGCAATACTACATCAAGGGTTCATGAAACATTTTAAATTTTTATGAAATTATACAAGCTATAAAAATGGCATTAAAAGTGTTTGAACTAATATTGACACTTTATAAATTCTTTATATTGATATGCTTTTGTGGTGGTGCATTAATACCTTTGTCAAAAGAATTATTTGATAAAAAAAAAAGTGAAGGATCAAATGAAGAAGTGTTAGAAAAGTAATACTTTTACATATTTTACTCTAATAACTTAATGTTTGTAATTTTTCCACATAAGTTTGTGAGCGTGTCATAAATATCAAGATAAACCGTGTATCTTGAATGGTAGGTAGAAAAAAATGAATTTTTTTACATCTCATCATTCAGTTCTGATAATTTATTTTAGCAAATAAGAATTAAACTTGTATAATATAGAAGAATGAATGCACCCAAGGATTTGTGTTTACACTCAACCAAATTAGAAATAGTGATCTTAAGACTATGTTGACATGAAATACTAGAAAAAATGATTTGCAAGCTCAACAAATGAGTGAGTATAACCATGTAGCAATGAATACAATCAATTGAATGTATAATCCTTCAATGTTCATGACAAAAATTTATTGTACACATAGTATATAGACATATGGTATTAAAGGGTCTAAGATGAGTCATAAGGTCTCCCTTATTATTACAAATTTTAAAATATAGGGCCACAAAACCCATAGGAAATGAATATATCAAGATGGTATAAAAAAATAATTATACTTAATTTCATTACTAATATATTTCTTTGCACCTAAAAGTAAATATTCATTTTGAATTGAACATCACAAAGCCTTTGCATTATGGTTTCAAGGGGATTGGGTGAAGGTAGAGGTAGAGGGTGGAAATGTGAGTGGTAATAGGTTGAGATGGATTGGTGGAGAAGGAATGATATAATGAAAATGAGAGTAAAGAAGAATGTGAGAGCTTATAATGTGGTTATGGTGTTCATGGGAGGGATACATAAAGTGGACAAGTAGTAGTGAAAGTGGTGCAAGATGGATGGGATTAACAATATGTGAATGAAACCAATTCATAGTTTCAATCAAAAGTGTTTACCTAAAAACAAAAAAAATGTGAATGTAAAAGGAGTAGCAAGTGGAGAAATAGAGTTTGGAATGAAAAATGTGAGGGATTGGTTATGGGAAAGAACACTAAAAGATGAGACATGTGAAAGGAAAATGAAGTATCACAAAGAGGCCTTGAAGATTAATCTTTTGACCCTTGTCTTTAAGAACTTCCATTTTTTAAGTTTTAGACATGAGTACTTCTTTGTGAAGATTTACATAAGATCGTATATAAATAATGAAGATCCATCAAGAATGGATCATTCAAAAGTGTTATGTACACAAGAAATTATGAAATCTCCCTTAATTCTACCTCATGAAAACAACCAGTATATTAGAAGTATGTTGTGTGTTGATTATTCAAAAAAGTTGAAATAAAAACCTCATCTTTACAAGACTCAACTTCACATGCACATATAAAATTAATTTTATTTTTATTTTTATGATCAAAACCTCTACTTTTTAAGAAATAAAAATATAATAATAAAATATTCAAAAAAACAAATAAGTAACAAATCCATGCTCAACTACCATAAGTTTGTCTCATTTGCATTTTTTAAGACTAAACTTGCATCCTACGGTAGACTTGATCCAATACTGGTATGCTAACTTTTGGAATAATAGCTAGATTTTAGCGTTTTGATGGAAACAAGAAGATTATAAACGATAGCAAGACTCTTTGAGACGAAAATGGAGTGCATAATTCAAAATGGAACTAATACTCAGATGATGCCGAGGAATTTACACTTTTTCATAAGATATAAGCTTCCGATCGGGAAATTTGTTTAAAACACTAGTCTTACGGGACTTGTCAACTCCTAACAAACACGAACTATTTCTCATATATTCAATTCTCAACCATCAAAAAACATACATTTAACTTAGGTACTCAAACATGGTACACGGGCGAGCGTGAAAAATCTGCATTAACTATAGACTTTGAAATGCTTAGATAGTTTTGGTGATGTTGGGCTTTGTGCTTTCGAACTTGTGCATCTCGCTCACAAAGTCTTTTAAATTTGCGTTGGAAGATCCTCCATCCGCGACTGCTTTTCCTGCCAAGTCATTCAGCTTCTCTGCATGTCTTTTCATATCTTTCCCCTCGCCTGTACTCAGCACAAGTGTTACGCCATCCTCTGGAATTCCATTTCTATGCTCGCACACTTGGATTCCGATCCCCAATTTGACTGCCAGTTTCGAATTGAAGTGTTGGTCTGCACACATGGGCCATGTGATCAACGGGACTCCAAGAGTTACGCTTTCAAGCATAGAATTCCACCCGCAGTGACTCATGAAAGCGCCCACAGATGGATGTGAGAGAATAAGAAGCTGAGGTGCCCAACGCCATATGACCAGCCCTCTATTTTTTTGTAAGGTCTTGGAAGCCCTCGGGAAGATACGTGCGAGGCAGATCTAGCGGTGTGTCGGATAGCAGTGGTTCAAACTTTGGGGACACTTTAATAGCCCAAAAGAAGGGCTGTTCGCTGGCTTCCAGAACACAGGCCAAGGCCTTGCTTTGTTCTTCTGACAAGAAGGTCTGGCTTCCAAAGGAAATATACACAACTGAGCTTGGGTTCTGAGATTCCAACCATTGTAATAGCTTCTCTTCGCCAATGTCCGCTATTTTGCCTCGTGGGGTGGCCCTGCCTCTAACTCCCCTGCCAAAAGAATATGGTGGGAGCGCGGGTCCTATGGACCACACCTTCTTCCCTGTTCGATTTCTCAAGTGTTGCAGATATTCAGGCTCCAGCTGCTCAAATGTATTTTTCAGCATTCCACAACTTTGATTGACCGACTGTAAACGTCCTAAAAAAGGGAGTATGAAAGGGCGGAGCAAGTCCGGGTCTATTTCATGTTTATGAAATCTGAGAGGAGCGGGCAGATCCAAGCTCAGAACAACACTATCTCCCCCTTCTTCCAATGTGCTGAGCGGTGCGGACAACCGTGCAGATTGCATCACACTCAGTCCAAATCCACCGTATGTATTGAATACCACCGTGAATATATTGTGCTTTCGGATTACCTCCATATTCCATCCCAAGAGAACATCATGAATCACACAAACAGGAGCTCCCATCCTTTGCTGGCCTTCTTTTTCAAGTTGGCCCTCAAGCCAACGGTTAAAAGATTGTTCAAGTTTATCGGCCTGTTCAACAATAAGACCGCACTGCTCGGTGGGAACTTGTTCGAAGCTCTCTATTCCGTCCGCTAAGCCTTCCACGGCGGGCGTAGGAAGGACTAGGAGGCGAATGTCGACGCCGGCGGAAATAGCTTGTGCCATCTGGTGTTTCAGGCGGGGCAAATTAGCAGCCGTGTTGACACAGCTGACTGTGAGACCATGCGAGGAAAGAAGCTTAGCAAAGTCGAGCAAAGGGATAGCGTGACCGAGAGCTGGGAATGGCACTGCGACAACGTGGGGTTTTCCGCAACTATTCATTATTATGAAACGAGTTGGTAGAATCAGTGAAGCAGCAAAATGAGTAAAGGATTGGCAATGTATCGAAATGCACGGATGTACAGGGAAAACCAGTATTAAGAAGCCAATGACAAGGAAAGACCGGATTGTTAATATAGAGGGAAAATAAATATTTTTGAAGTTGCGATGTGGGCATATAATAATGTTTTGTGTACATTGAGAATAATGTTAATATTTAAGGAGGACTCGCCAGGTAGAGGTATTTCTTTTAGACTTTCCTTAGCCCACAATTCCAAAGGAAGTCTGACAGTGCCAACGGGAAGGCATTTCAAGAAAATTTAGCGCTCCACCTCCGAAAAACTCTTATTCACCTTCACGCCCTGTGAGCTGGGTAAATAATGATACTCTCCACACTACTGTCCAAGCGCAGAGTACTTAAACGTCAACAAGATCAGGCGGGGGGCATGTCCTGGACTGAAAATCATTAATAGACAATACGGAATATCATGTGACACAATTCACAAAGACAAATCGTAGCACTAGAAAATGCCAGATCTCCTTAAAGATGAAGAAATCTTACTGGCCCTCGCATTCTCAGTACCTACTAGGAATTGATTTTGCGCTTTGTATTATATGATTTTCCGTATTGTCTATTAATGATTCTCAGTCCAAGTCATGTGCTTGGAAAGTTCCAATGTCAGAGAGTTTGATTATTTACCCAGCTTACACGGCGAGAACGCGAATAAGAGAGTTTTTCGGAGGTGGACCCCTAAATTTTCTTGAAATGCCTTCCCTCGGCTATATCAGACTTCCTTCGGAATCGTGGGCTAAGGAAAGTCTAGAAGTAATAAGAGTTTGTTTATACACTAAAAAGCTAAGCAAATCCTATACGATATATGCTCACTTAAAGATATCAAGAGACTTAGATCTTCCTCTACATTAAAATATATAGTTATCTTTGGAGGCAAAAAGTTTGTGAGATATTGAGTATGAAGATCTGTCTTCGAATTGTTTTGTATAAGGTTACATCAAAACAAAGGTATAAGAAGATTAAATCTCAAATTCAAAGTTAAGTGGAAGTTTAAATTTTGTTGGGTTTGACGATTCAAATTAAATTAAATCAGTTGTACAATAGAATAATATAATAGGAAATATGTTGAAAATACTTGATAATAATATGTTATTTCGAGTGGACAATCTCTTAATCCATTTTGAGGGGATACTTGGACAATAATCTTCAATAAGAACACAATACTCAACATGATGGTAATAACTAGCCACTAACTCCTATACTACCTAACTATGAGTTCGCTGCCACTTAGATTGATTTAGATACTTAACTATAACCTCTGGGATCCCCTAAATTCCTATATATGATTATAATATAAATTGTGTAACTTATTGAAGAGTTAAGGTAGTCACAAGGCAACTACTCACAACCCAATACACACTATAGAGTTAGGGCATAGCATTCTCCTCTCATTACAAAAGTGTTAGGGCTTTGATACCACTTATAATGAAACAACTTGCATAAAAGAATCATATTATAGGAAATATTCTACAAATACTTGATGATAGTATGTCACCTAGAGGGGAAAACCTCTTAATCCACTTATAGGAGGGTGCCATCAATAGTCTTCAATAAGAACACAATACTCAACCTAATGATAATAACTAGCTAGTAATGTGTGTGTGTGTGTATGCCTTGGCTACCACCTAGTCTAACTTAGATACTTAACTTTAATCTCTATGATGACCTCAATGTGCATATATGATTGTAATCATGATTATATAACTTATTTAAGAGTTATGTTAACCACAAACCGACTACTCATGTAACCCTATACACTCTACAGGGTTAGGGCATAGTAAAATAGGTATTACATTTGAGGAAATAATTTGTAATTTATCATCAATATGAATGGTTTAAAATCTCTCAATAAAGCTTAATTTTGGGAGGTTTTTTTTCCCTCCAAATGTCAATTAAAAGATAAGGCTTTAGAATGAGTCTTAGATAAAGATGTGAGCTAAAAAAAAAAAGAATTTAAAAGGAGGATCTAAGTTCTTCTAGAAAACAAGGGGAGAAAGAGAAACATAAGTGCTTAAAGTTATAGCTAGAGTGGATATGGAAGAAGGTTCTTGGTAGATCTAGGATGAGTTTCTTAAAACATATAGCAAAAAATTGAGCTAATAGTGAGCTCTAATACTCTAGGACTGCAAAACCAAAGATAGCCTTCCACAAGAGAGTAAATGAAGAGGAAAATTGATTGATTATGGATGCAATGATGGTATAATGATCAATAATAGATCAATGATACTACTTACATAATGTATATGAGGCCTTGCTTATATAGGAAAGGTTGAGAGATAAGACAAGCCAAGACCAAGATTGTGACAAGTATCTTAATCAAGTATGTCATGAAACAAATAGAGAAAAGATAGGATATGATCACATGTGTACTAGTGAAAGGATTTCTAAAGCCCTATGTAAACTTAACATGTGAACATTTGTAAATAGGAATTACTAGGTGAACTAGTTAGATAATGTTCCTTGTTTACACTACAAAGGAGAAGCTGCATATAGGAAATACTCTTGTTCATATCAATAGTTAAGGGATTAAATTCTCGTAACAAAATAAATTTGGTAAAAAGTCATTTGCTAAAACATAATATTGTTTTTTTTCCTTTTATGGAAAGCCAAACTTTCTATTAAGATATTTATGCGCTTTTTGAATTTTTCAGGTTTTAAGTGGGAAGGTGTAGCAGTAGAAGTAGAAAGAGCATCAAACTTGGCTTGTGTATTAAATGGAAACCAACCTCTATAACTTTGGATCTTTTATCAAGCTTCCTAAACTAGTTATGTTATTCCTTTATCTTAGTTTATCAACCTTATAGGCATCATGTTTAATGTATATCTATCAAATATTAGAATGAGAAAGGATTGTTTATGGAAGGATCTTACATGTCATCTAAATACTTTGAAAGGAAGTAATTCTCTAGCAAGAGGAGATTTTAGGTGCTAGAGATAAAAAAAAGGTTGTGTGTTGAAGTCAACATAATTAGAAAATGATGTTAAAGATTTTGTAGAAGGAAACAACATTTTTTATCTCCATCCTAAAGAAGGTATATTCACACTCTCTAATAAGTGAATATAATTTTATTATATAGAAATGTTAAATAACTGTTGAATGCACATGATGCAAAGATTCCCTCAAATATTATGGTTCTAAAATGTTTTATTTTTCTTCAAAGTTAAAATATATAAAATAAATATTTTATGTATGGAATAAAGAGGAGTTTGAATAAATTAATTTATTGATGAAATGGTAATGGAATATTCATTAGAGAAAATTACTAAAATAATATGATGAAGGGGTTTAATAAACATGCTTTTGCATAAGAACAAAAATAAAATGTATGGGTGATATTTAGCTAATGAGGAAATATTTAGGACCAAAAATTGCATGTTAAGTGGGAAAAAGAGGGGGATTGAAACATTGCATGCTTTTATCTAGTAATAGTTACTAGAAGGCATGCAAATAGAATAAGTTTTAAGATAAATAGTTATAAATATAGTTATTGAAGTTGTTTTCTATTTTTAAATTCTTCTTATAAATTATTCATATATATTGTAGAATACATAATCTAGCTTCTTAAAATATATATATAAGTTATTGAAAAGGATGACAATGCAATATTGTTGGCAGTATTTTCCATGGAAGGAGAGTTGATATTCCAAAGTTAATAAAAATAGTGCTTTGGGTTGGGATGTTCATCAAGACTTTTTTTAATCTTTTAGGGAGAAACTAAATAAGTTGAGGTAGATTTTGTGTCTAATGCCTCATCAAGATCAAGGTTCTAAAAAAAATCAAATTCAACTACCTATCTCTTGTTTAAAAAAATAAATGAAACCTAAATTATGACTATCATGCTATATCTATTTTTAACATAATAAATAAAATCATAATAGAATTAATAATGGAGAGAATGAAGGAAGTTTTGTATAAGTTGATTGAAAAGGATAAAGGAGGATTTGTTCATGGAAGATAGATTCTCGATGGAGACATTATGACAAATGAGGTGATGTATTCCTTGCATAGAGGTATGGTAATAAAATTTAATATTGTGAAAGCATATGATAGGATGTCACATAGAAGCTCATAAGAAAAGTTTTGGAATCATATCAATTTATGCAAAGATGGATAGCTTATATTTTTACAAGAATAAACCATAGCATAAAATTGTACAAATAGAAAAAGATATTCACAAAGAGGGAACAACTTTATATAAATAGATTTCTAAATGAAATAAATATCAACCATTGATCTAATAGGATGAATACAAGGTATCGAAATAATGTATTCAACAATTATTTAAGTAGACATCACCTTTTTCATGATAGCTTAGCCTACTCTCATTAAGGTGGGAATTTTTATTTTAAATATTTAAAATGGAATCCAAAATATATGATAATTAAAAATGAAATGCATATTAGGAAAAATTAATTAAATAGAGGATTTTATTGAAATAAAATGTAGTGAGGAAATTATTAAATTTCTTGTGTTTCTTAGGGAATCTTTATCACAAGCATCAAATTTACAAATTTCTAGTCTCTTTCATTCATTGTACACATGGTCAAAATGCAACAATAACAATTGGTCCAATCACCAAAACATATTCGTTTATTTTTGTAGGTAGTAGAAATGCATAAAAAATCATCGATAAGAATGATTTAAAAGTTCTTAGTCATGAATGGAAGGAGTAAAAGAATGGCCTTAAAAATACATTAAAATAATGTTGACATAATGAAACCACTAAGAGAGTACAATTGCACTCAATAGCTCTACTAACAAAGAGGATAACCAAGCAATAAAAGTAAAGGATCCAAAAACCATGGTTGGTGAAATAAGGGGTTGGCTCCAAAAGAGCCAAAGAACCCCTCATGGTGTTAGATTTAATCTAAAAGATCAAAAACACACAATCACATGCACCTTATGTATGTAACTCTATAAGATCTCATTTTAAAAAGAATTTTATAAACCTAGGTAAATCCCCATAAATTTCATCACCCACAATGATACATGTCATGTCATTAGCTCATAGGAGATATTATAATCAAATAAATTGCACAAAAGAGCATAACAATAAATGAGCATAACAAGCCACTTTGATGGGGAACCTCCAAATATATCCAATGAGAACATAATTCATAGTCTAATGATCAAATAAGACTCACTACATTTTATATATCCTACCTATGTCTAAGATATCACCTAGGCCAACTTAGATAACAACATATAAGCCCTAGGCGAACCTAAATAATTGAATAAGAATATAATAACATTTGACAATATGACATAATTAATAGTTAGGATAGTGACAAGAAAACTACACATAACCCTATGCATACTTTAATATTAATGACATAACATAGATCGACAACCTATGGGTCCTTTCAAATGCTAACTAAGATGGAGGTACAAAAAATCTCAACATACAAGAAGAGGCATTTTGGAAACATAGGTGGACCTAATCAACATGACCACCAACTTTGAAGCATTTGCAGTGCCATTATATCCAAAATCAAATTAGTGCTCATGGACATTTTATAATGCTAACTAAGACAAATGCTATTATATGTGAGTTGCAGAAATCCATATGTCCCTCACTTCTATCAAATGGGTATTTCATTTCTACCAAATAAAATAGTGCATGTGAAACATTTATTTTAATAGAAAAAACTCATGAATAGAAAGAAGCATACAATGGGTATGTGCATGAAAATGGGGGTAAGAAGATGGGGTGAAAAGTGGCCATTTTTTTCTTGAAATCAATAAAAAATAATCTTTGGCAAAAAATTCAAGATACCTACTTTAAAATTTTCAATATCTAACAAGGCTAATATTAGTAGTTCTTGAAATCTAGTTTGTAAGTTACTACTTTATTTTTCAAAATGGTGGATATTAAGAGGGTGAAATAAGGGGAGCACACAAATTGGTCCTCTTTTTGTCAAAAAGAAATATAGAGTTAAGTGCGCTCCCCTTAAAATATTGAATTTTCTTAATTATTTCCAAAATCCAACTGTTTTGAGAGTTAATTAATTTTCATGTAGTTCATTCCAATTTTTCTAATTCTTGAATGAAAATATGATTTATTTTCTATTTTTCACAATGAACATGTCCTAAAAATAGAGAGTTGAGCATATCACCCCTTAATTTTGATAAAAATAATCAAAGATCATTTTTTGAATGTCTGGACAATGGTTTCTAGAATGTAAAAATAATAATTGATTGTAAATCTAGATGAGAAGATAAAAAAATGACACCAAGAACTATACATATGTTTTTGATGAAAAATGAAGACACCAACAAAAGAAATAAATAGATAAAAACATTGATGTATTTGAAATATAGAAAAATGAATGGTTTGAAAGGTAAGAAAGAGTTTAACATTATCGTGACATTTTATAAATTATTGTCTTAAAAAATGCAAACTTGATAGAAATCCCACTCCATATTAACTTGTTTTCTCATGTTTTATGTAAGAAACATCTTTGGGAACCTTACATGTAGGTCCAATCCTTTAGATTGGATAACTAGGAAAAATTGAAGCCTAAGGGTGGGATCCAAAGAAAATTCAAATAAAATTCATGCACATTATAATGTGCACATGTTACAAATTTAAAATAGATGCTCACATTATGGAGTCCCATTTTAATTCGAATGGTATTGTTGAGCAAGAAGAGGAGTGGGGGGGCGTTGAAATCCTCTGATGGTGCTATTGAGGGGGATGAAGATCCTGATGATGACGTTGATGGTCTCTTACCTCTGCTTGCCTCTGGTGTTGAGGTGGTTGGGGCTCTTTCATGTGCTTTGGAGATGTCGTATGCGGAGGCTTTGGGCTTGGCCTTTTCCATGTGGTCGTGTAGTTGTTGTTGCGGGCATGGTAGACTAGGTTTCGATGGTGTTAATGCAGCTTTGGCTTCATTTCCCTCTACTTTCTTGGTTTGTGGGGGTCGCTTCAGTTCTTTGCGACATGGGTTGTTTGGTGCTCGCAGTTGGCTTGTGTTGGCTGAGCTTGTTGTGCCAGATGGGTTGTTCCTTGGTTTTGGGGCCAGTATTTGTGTTGTTGATGGTTTTTTTCTTGAGCCTGTGTCTCATTGGATTTCAAAGGATTTCAGTCTCTATGCCTACAGGGGTTTCAGTCTCCCTTGTTTGGTCGATGGTGTTTTAGCGACTGTGGATTTGTGTTTATGTCTCTGCTTGGGCTTCAAACCTTTTGTTTCTTTGGTGTTCGTTGTTGTTGGAGTGCTCAGTCCCCTCTAGTATCTCTATTACGTCGCTACTATTGGTTTCTTCGGCCCTTCTCTGCCTAAGTTGGAGTTTTTTCCCTTCTTCTGTGATATTTCTTTTCCTTCGATTTCCCCTTACTATATGCATCTGTTTAGGGTATTTTCTGGTGATTTTGTGGGTGCTACTATTGAGGAAGTGGCACGGTCTTCTCTCTTCCTGGTTCTGGTTCATTCCTTGGTGTTTCTTGCCATGATTTTGGAGTGTTTGTTGGCCCTCTCTTTGGTCATTCAAAAAAACGTTGTTTTGGCAGATGGCATCCACTGTCTGTGGGTTGATTGTTGTTGATTTGGTGGTGGATGAGCTCTTCTCGATTGCTCCTTCCATGGCCCTCATTTTGTTTTGGTGTTTGGGGCTTGTTCAATCCTGGCATGGGTGTGTCCTACCTCCTCACAAACCTTCAATTATCCATGATGTCTTCACCCACTTCCTCTGTTGTGTGGGGTTGGTTGTTTCTATTTTCTCGTTGCTACCATTTTGCTCTTGTGCAGTGGTCTACGGGTTTTTGGTGTTCCTCTCTACCATGTTTTGTTTGTACATGGAGGAACTTATGTCTTTTCATTCTTTTAAGAATGGCTTCTTGAGGTTTGTATTTTTTGTGTAGACCTCCTGTGTTCTTTTGTGCCCTCTCTCTTGTGGTGAGGGAAGGGGGTGTTCGGGTTTTTGGAGTTGGCTTTGTTCAGAAGAGTTCCTAAGGTTCTCTCCTAGCTATCTACCCTTGCGCTTTGTCTGTTCCCCCTTTTGAGGTGGGGTCTTCTTCTGGTGGACGTTCATGCTAGTGTGGCTTGGGTTCGTGCTCGAAAAGGTGGAGTTTTTTCACAAATTTCAAGGGTGTTGTTCTTGCCCCCTCTAGTGTTCTCTATTCTTTGCAGTCTTCCTTTTCTAGTTCTCCAATCGAGGTGGAGGCTTACTTTGGGGTCTTGTTGGAAGACTCTTTTTCCTCTTCTAAGCTCTCTCTATTTCAGCTCCTTTTGAGGTGGAGTGTGCCCCTTTGGTGGTGGTACCTGGGTTTTCTGGTGAGGGGGGCTCTTAGTGGAAAGGAATTCCAACCTTTGGTTTATTCTATGAGAGTTTTTTGGATTTTTGCTTAGAGGTTGTGGAATTGTTGCTTGGAGGTTGATGGTGCAAGGTGGTGTTCTCTTTTCTAGTCTCCTAGGTTTAATCAGGTTTTTCCTTCCCAGTTGTGTTCTGGGTTGATCTTTTGTTGTTGCAGTTCTTTTTCTCTATAGGTGTTCTATCATTGGTTCCTTACTTTGGTCAAATGCTTTGGTTGTTTTTGGTTCTACCCTTCCTCACTCCTTGCGAGTCTTGCTTTTTGAGGTTTCTCTTTTTGGGAGCCTCCTCTTTTCTGCCTTAATGGTTTCTTTGTAACGAGTACTGGCCCTTCTAGTTTTAATCTAATCAAAACATGCTCACATTATGTGATTTTTTCTTTACAACATTTTTTTCCACCTTGTAGTGCCCCATCTATGTACACATATGCATGTAGCTCTTTTAAGAGTGTAAGGAATCAAAATTAGGTCTCAAATGGACGGGACCAAGAATCCAAGGGACTTCAAATAATTTTTTAGAACAAAAAGAGGAGGGTCCAAATGCATCAAAATAATACACAAATATTTTTGATGAAATATACCATGAAAGATAGGGGCCCAAAATAAGATATTTTTATTTCTTAAATAATATTTTCAATCCATGGAGGAAAGAAAAACTCATAGAAATGTGGAAAAAAAACTATTGGCTTCTATACATACCAAATAAAGGAAGAACATAGTCAACTCAAGGGTACACACATAAGTCTTAGTAGGGTTCACCATGTCATAAAACGTCTTTAGAGATGAAGAAAAGGAGACTATGACCACTAGGGGATCATATGGATGACTTTAAAGAAAAACTATCATGAAGACAAAGGATCACAAAATTAACTTGCAATATTAAATTTAAATTTTATGAATCAAAAGAGGACTTTGGAAAAGAAGAAACACATTTATAGAAACCATAAACATAATAGAAGTCTCCAAATAGGATGCCAAGAGAGGTCTTTACCACACACAGGGAAAATAAGAGACTTGTATGTAGTGGAAGAAGGGAAGAAGCATAAAATTTGATCTAACCTAAATATATAGACTTGCAAACATGCATGGACCTATCATGGGAAAACTAGCATGTGTAAAAAGAAGGGAAGTCTAGATCCAAAATTAGAGAAGCATGGGAAGCTTAGAATGACTTTAATAAGGACAAAGACACCTAACATGTTGAACTCCATCAATCCCCAAAAAACTTGATACAACTAAGGCTTACATGTAACTCAAGATATATTATAATCCAATATATATTAGTCTATTGAGTTATGAGGTACTATATTAATCTTATTAAACTAGGAACATATTCACTTGGTATGGTGATGGTATTATGTATACAATAAAATATATCCAATAGTTGAAATCCTAAAGTTACATATAATAGTGAAAAGTAAGAAAATAAATGTTGTGCTTAAATAAGAAATGTGTCATATAAATATTTGATTAACCAAAAATTACACAATAGTTGTTATAGGCTAGCTATAGATGTTGCAAGCTACTATATTAACTATAATAACTCAACTCTAACAAACAAATCTAACTAATATTACAAGAAACTAAAGTAATAGGATAAAAGCTTTGCTCCAACTTACCTCTAGCACTTTATTGGATTAGTTGTGCACCTTCCTCTTCTTGTTTATTGAATTGTTATTTGTGTCAACACATCATATATTATTGATATCAAAATGATAAAAAGGAACTCATTTGATCTAGAAATTTTTTTATAGATTTTTTTTTTGAGTCATTTACATACATATATATATATTTATATCCTAGGTTGTAGAACATATACATATTATTCTACTCTATACTTTTATTTATCACATAACAAGACTAATTATTATTTTATAAATAGGAATAAAATTAGGAAACTAGGTCTAAAGAAGTTAAACAATAATACTCCTACCAAGACATCTCAATTTATGCTTGAGAAAAGAAAGGTGTTGAAAAACATGAGGATGAGTGGTTGAATTATTCAATTCTTTTGCAATCTTCTCATCTTTCTATAAAATAGGTATCATTCTATTTTTCCAATCATCCAATATTTGTTGATGGTTTTCACCTTTGAGTATAAATAAGTGACCATTATTACATTGCATAATTATATATAATTGTGACATTTTTTGTAAGAATGCTATAGCCTTGGTTGTGAGCTATCCTTATTAATTTCAATAGTTCATAGAAAAAATTACTTTAAGATCATCATACCTTTAATAAAATACCATATTATATGAAAAGAGATTATGAAAAACAACCATTCATTAAAACATCTAATAGTTAGCATAGTGATTTTATTCAAAATATTAATTAAAAGGTTCAATCATGGGGTAAGAATGTGGAAATGTTTCTTAAAAAAAGAGACATAAAATTGAAAAAAATAGTGAAGCTCATTAACACCCCCTAGAATTAAGTAGGTTTCTTTCCTTCAAAAAACTAAGGTATTTCATTAAAAATGAGGGAAACAAGTCTAAAGTCAAAAGACTTAGTCAAAGAATCACTCTACACCAAGTATAATCCCTTCTAACTTGTTATTTATTTCCATATGGGATTCTCATTTTGTGTAACAAAAAATCTATTACCACACCAATATGGAGTGGGAAACCATAGGAGATGTGGCTGAAGTGTGTAGGGGATCCAAGAAAAACCCTTTTTTCAGCTAGTTTGATGTACTAGTATGTTCTACTAGGTCCCAGATAATGGTCATATATTGAATAGGGGTCCTTCCTATGTAACCTCATAGTCAGTACATATCAACTAAATTTTCTAAAATTAATGGATTATTTTCATGATCAAGATTCTAAACCTGGAATGATCAACTCATTTGTAACATTAAAAAAATTGTCATAGGGGTACATTTACCAAGTGTATATAGACATCTTTTATTTTATTAGCATTTTTAGCCTCTCCTCTAATTTACAAAGGAGATTTTTTTTTGTTCTATGCACCTTTGCATATGAATTCCTACATTTCTTTCATTTCTTATAAATAAAGTTAATACCTTAAGATGAAAATCACCTTTGTATGGAATTTAGATTTTATTCTAAGTCATAATAAAAAAGCAAGTTATGGAGGTTAAATTCACACAATTGACTCTAAATTTTAGTAGTAGATGTTTGATAATCCCTAAAGAAATATTTATTTGAATTTAGATTGTAGGGGAGATCACAATGCATTTGCATAAACTAAAAGCTAAGAAATTGTTCCCTAAGGAACATGACATAAACCTCAATAGGGGAATGACATTGTATTATTTGTCTTGTTAGTCTTTCCATTTTCTTAATTTTTTATATGAATTTACTAATATTAGCAACATTTTTCTCCATTTCTTTAATGAATCTATGTTCTCTTTCCTTATAATCCTTAGCCCATGTTATGCCCATATTTTTACATGTAAACATGAACACAAACCAACAATTATTTTCTCAAAACCCTAAAACACCAATTTTTATCATGTTTGACTTGATATAATTAGATGCACTTATGTAGATGATGCATGTATATTATCGTCACAATAACACCATCCAAGAGTGAGGGAAGTGATATAACTTAAGTGGGAATTGAAAAAACCATTCCAAAAACCCTACAATGATGGTTAACCTAATTAAGGTTTGGTGTCTCTATGCAAGACACCATAAGTGATGACCCCACAAAAGGTCAATATCTTTAGGATAACTTAGTGAAATTGAGGTGGTAAAGTCTCCAAGATGAGATTTGATTCCTAGAGTTCACTAAATCATATCTAGGTTTTATTGCATTCAAAGGATACATATTTAACTATTTCATTCAACAGTTTAACATGCATTTAAATTGATCAATATAGTTTGCTAAATAAACCATGATTTGATTTCCTATAATTTATAATATTAAACTAGATAAAATAAATAATTGAAACATATCAAACCCATAACTCAATATTTAATTCCACACCTTATAAATTATAATAATGTAATATAAAATAAATCAATGTTCCTATTTAGGCCTAATACTCAAATTAAATATTCAAAATAAATAATTTAGTGGTAAGTAAATATCACACTTAAATAAATCCATTTTCCCTAAATACCTCCTAGGCTCAATATTTGAAATTAATTTAATAATACATTATAAATGAATTTCAAAAGATTTAACATTTAGTGATAATTAAGTTAAATATTTATCTTAATTCAATATTAAATCTACCTATGTAAATTGTTTTATCATTTCACAACTAAACTAAACTTAATACACCTTTATTAAACTTACCTAAAATATTAGGTTTAGTCCACCTTAATTTGTTGCTCTATTCACCTAAGTTGCATTATAACATGATAGAAAAAATAACTAATCCTTATGGCAACACTAAAACCCTAATTTCTTATTTTAAAAAAGAACTACAACTTTCATTTTCTCTCTCATTTATTTTGAGACTAGAAAAGAAAATGTTGAAGAAGAGGAAGAAAAAAATTCCTTCACAGATAAGGTAATGGACTCTATATTTCATGGTTGATCTAAAATATATACTTATTAAATATATATATATACTTTAATCTTTGTAGTTTTTATATTATTTTTGTATGAGGATGAAAAACATAACATACCTAGAATGGGTATATTATTGGATGTACTACAATGACTATATATAAATAATATATGTCCTTGAAACATATGATACCAGGTTTTCCACAATGGAGTGATGAATAATGGACCTATTTCTCACTAATTTTAATCAAAATGCAAGCTATAGATGACATATCTAAAAACTAACAGAACTAACTATCAAAATTCAAATCTAGAAAGGTGAGAATTATGTGTAACCATCACCAAAGATGCTTTTTCATACCTCACTAAGGACTCATTCACCCTATGACAAGTGGATCTTGGCTAGGGTTTCTGGAAAATACTTTCTGGGTTCTATTTTGCTCAGTTTGCAATAAAAAATTCTAGGAGTTCACTATCAAACAACCAAAAAAAAAATTGTAGAGGGCTTTCCATGTTTCGATAACTTTTTCTTGCAACTTTGACAACTCTATAACTTCAATTTTTCTCTTCAAAAGATCTTCAACCTAAAATATGCAATCACACATCAAAGAGAGAAAAATGTTATTTGTTAGGTGAATGGGGGTTTGTCTTGGTCAAGCCCCATTTTGTTAATTTAACCTTGAAGTGAAATGAAACATGAAAGAAGGAATGATGAATGAACAACACTATGTAACAACTCACCAAACCTTATTTTAACCTTGGATAAAAAATCTGCACACTAGCATGAAGTGGCCTCAATGAATTGAGATCTTGATCATGAAACTTGATGTGAAACAATGCCTTTGATATGCTTCAATTGATCTTGAACACTACAACACAATATTAGCTCAAACAAAATGCATGATGCATGACATCTTTGACATGATAATGGAATCTTGATTGATACGATAATCTTCAATACATCTTCCCTTGAATCTTTTGAAATTTCTCTTGAATTGCCCTTGATCTCATAAACTTGTTATTAGGACTTACTCATAAACTTGCTAGGTGAAACTATGGTGCAGGGCCACCTAAGTTCTCAGGCCTCTAAGAGGGGTCAAAGTTGATGTTTTGGTTTGTGTGAGTTATTTTCATGTAATAAGGTCTTCAATGACCATTTCATGTATGTTGGTGTTAGTCTTGAGTCATTAGAAGTGTTTTAGTGTGTAATTGCACAATGATGTCAAGTTGCTTAAATGTTGTCAATGCAACTTTTGCATTTTCTTGTAAAAAGTGATATTAGCATGGTGATTTGTTAGTTGTAGTTTGAAAAGTAGTTGGGAACAACTGGGAAATGATGGGAAATACCTTAATAATTCCTTGTGTGGTTGACATTAAGGTTGGCTATTGAAATTGGAGATTGAATCAATACAAAAACTCTATTTTCTAAATTTTCTAACACCAATTTGCTACTACAACTGATTGTACAGCTCTATACGATCTTATTATGGTTTGAATCCAATTGGGAATGATAGAGTAGTGAATCCTCTTTCCATTTCATTTGGTTTTGTTCAGTTTAATTAATATTTGTGCAAGTTAGAGAAATTTTAATTTGGACTGGTTGAAACCCTAGTTAGGGTTGCTAGTGACTGAAAAAATGTAATAATTTTCATTCCACTTGGTGGAAGCTCTTGAAACTTGGTGGAATGGACGAAGTAGGCATGTTATTTGTTTTCAATAACTTGCAAGATCAAGGGAAGGTGTTTGGCATGTGCAAAGTTGATGCCCTAGCCTAATAACCTCATGTATTAGGCCTAGGAGTCCTATAGACTTAGGGTTTTGATGAAAAGCTTTTGGGATATTGTTCTATATGATTGGAATTGATTATTTAGACCTATTAAGACATTTTTGAAAAATTGGAGAGGAAGAATAGACCTTGGAGTGCATATACCCTACGGCTACCAACCAAAATCACCAATTAGGCCTATTTGTAACAAAAGAACAGTCAATTTTAAAGGGTTTTTGTACAAAGGACAATACCCCAGTTTTGAGAGATGTTTGTGAATAGTGAAAAGGGTATCTAAAAGTTCCTTTACATTTTGAATATCATGCTTCCTCTGAAAGTTATGAAGGAAAAATTAGTTTGGAAAGGCTATAAGGAGAATGAGGGCTAATGAATGATAACCCACCATTGAATGCTCAAGAGATCGAAAGTTTAGTTATTTGAGGATTATTTGGAGTTTTCCACCCCTACTCTACATCAAATTGGTATTAGAGCATAGGTTTGATTTGGAGATAAAAATTTGACTTGAAGAAAGAATAAAATGCCACCAAAAGGGAATACTATTGTCAAAGAATTGAATGAGTTGAAGGGAAATCATGGTAGAGACATGAGAGAGTTCAAGGAGAGGCTTGTTTCCCTAGAGGCAAGTCAGAGGAGAGAAGTGGTCATAGGATACATGAGTGACCAAGGGGAAGAGGAAAGTTCCCAAGAAGGGTCTGAGGAAGAGATGGATCCTGATGACTTGAGGATAGAAAAGCTCTTGAAAGTAGTCAAGGGAGATGGTCATAAGATCAAAATGGATTTACCCATGTACAAAGGAAAGATGGATAGTGAAGAGCTCGTAGATTGGATAGGATCATTGGACAACTATTTTTACTTTGAAGATGTGCCAAAAGATTAGAGGGTGAAATTGGCCAAGAAAAAATTGAAGGGTTGTGCCTTTCTTTGGTGGGATTATGTACAAAGTGAAAGAAGAAAGAAGGGGAAGTCTAAAATCACCTCTTGGGATAGGATGGTGGCTAAACTCAAGGGAAAATTCCTTCCTGATGACTACACTATTCAGTTGTTCAAGAGGCTTCAAAATATCAAACAAAAGGAGATGGATGTGCAAACCTATATAGAGGAGTTCTACAAGTTGAGCATAAGGTTAGGCCATGTAGAAGATAATGAAGAAAAAGTGGAAAGATACATTAATGGTCTGAGATAAAATCTTTAAGATGAATTGAGCCTCACCACTCCAAGAATGATAGAGGAGTGTTACTAATTGGTCATTACTAGGCTGACGATAAATTGAAGAGAAGGCAAGAAAAGAAAAGTTGGGGTAGAGGTAAAAGTTCAAGAGGAAGATGGACATTTGCTAGCAGGGGGAAGTCCCAAAGATCACAAGGAGAATCAAGTAACAATCAAGAGCAAAGTTCTAATTCAAGGGGAAGTTATAGAGGAAGGAGACAAAACAATAGGGGTAGATTTGGAAGCCAAAGAGGAGGATCAAGTGGATTTATAGGTAAATATTATAAGTGTAATAAATTTGTGGTCCATCAAGCATGGCAATGCACTAAAAATCAGTCCACTACATCATTTGGAGGAGAAAGAAGAAATCAAATTGTGCAAGTAGATGACAATGAGAGTGTTAACTCTCTATCACATAATGTTGATCTAGAAGTTGATGAGACTCTCATGGTGAGAAGGACCTTGATAAAAGTGCGAATGGAGGAGCCTCGACAAAGAAAGTCTCTTTTTAGAACCACATGTAAGTGTTTGGGTAAGTGTTGCAAAGTAGTGATTGATTCAAGTAGAACTGATAATTTGGTCTCTGTAGAAATGGTTGAAAAGCTTAAGTTGAAAAGAATCCCTCATACAACTCCTTATATTGTTTATTGGTTTAACAAGGGTCGGCAAGTAGTTGTAAATGAACAAAGTTGGGTTGAGTTTCATATAGGGGGATACAAAGATAATTTTTGTGTGATATTATACCAATGGATGTGTGTCATTTTCTTTTGGGAAGGCCTTGGAAATATGATAGGAAGGCCATTTGATGAGCTCAGGATATGCTCATAATTTGAGTATCATGATGTGTTTTTAATATCTCTACTCTTATTGCTAATGGATGTTTTAACTATGTGATTAAAGACATTTTATCTGAAATTAGGTAGTATCCTATAGCAATACATTCCTATATTCCTACAGCTTAACATCTCTATGTGTCTTATTAATTACTATGTTTGACCTCCTGAATGACTGGTATAATGCATGTGGTTTTTGAATAATGAAATAGATTTAATATGTGATTAATGAATGTATCGTGTTGTTTGCCACACATGTTTTCTTTCACTTTTGTTGCCCTGTGCATCACAGGTTGTTGAAGGGAGCATGATCGAGTCAAGTGCAGCAGATCTCGGCCCTGTAGTAAAGTCTATTTCCTGCACAACGTTGAGGAAGTTGTTCTAGTGAAAACTCTATGTCCAGGTTGTTGGGAAGAAACCTAAATGATCATTTAATTTGGAAAGAGTGGAATGCTAAATTCTCTCTAGATCGGGTTGAACAGATATGCTTTCATTTATGAGAAGTTTGTTCATTGGTTTCAGGATACATTTATGTCCACATCTTTCTCTATTAGAGTTAGGTAGTTAGTTGCTTTTTTGGTTGAAATAAGTGTTCCTCCTGCGCGAGTGAGCAAGCATAACATGTAAAAGTTAGTATGATAATAAGAAGTAGAATATGTAAGAGTTAGTACTATGATAAGAGATAGAGTTTTGTGTTAGTTTTCATATGAGCATAACAATGTATATCATTCCAAGATTATGAATAAAAGCTGATGAAGTTTTGAGTTTAATTCTTGCATAAATAGTTGATGCTTGCTAAGGGGGCCCACTTAGTAAGTATCTGTAGTTAGTTAGTTAGTTGTTTATTTCCTATTGATCATAAGTTAGATTTTATTCTTGAAAATTTCTACGCAAACTTAGTCTTATATTGTTCCTGCAGCATCAGGAATCCATCCCTGTGTTTGTTCCTACAACATAAGGCTAGTTCATAGTTTGTTTCTTAGTAACAGTTGTTGTGATGCCTGCTTTGATTAAGTTATTCTTAAGTTAAGAAATCTTTGCGTTACATTCCTATAGCATAAGTAGAATTCCTTTCATGCATTTATTTCTAGTAAATCGTGACTGAAACTGGTTCTTAGTGCACATACAGTGTCGCTCCATTTCAAGTATACGTTCCCTAGTTTGACAATGTAAATGAATGACCATAAGAAGATATTAGTCGCCTGTTGGAATGTCTAATTCTCAGGCTAGGATTTGTAGTGATTTTTTATATCCTTTTGTGGGCGCAACCATTTTTTGTACCGTTGTCAGGGATGGTGTCAAGCTAAGAACCTGTCATAGTCATTGTTAGTAGTAGTTTAGTCTGTTATTCAAGCATTTTCAAAATTCCTTCAAGTTACGGATCATTCTATTGCATGCATAGAAGAAGAGACACTCTGGGAAGATTCGTCCCTAGCCTTCCATTCATTGATCACAATCCTGAACCAGCTTATAATCATTTGAGGAAGGAGGAGACCAAGATATCAATCCATTTGCTGAAAATCTGTTTGTAGAATTGCCATTTGACCCAATTGACAAAGAACCTGAAGAAAATCTATTTGCTTTGATACTCCATTTAGAAAATATGGCACGTAACCCACCTAACCGACCTCCTGCTTTTGAACTCCCCATCATTGCTTAGCAAGATAATGATAACCTTAAAAATATTCCTTCTTCATTACTTCCCAAATTCTATGGACTAGTTATAGAGGACCCAGACACTTTCTTGTTTGAGTTTGACATCCTCTGTTGCAGCTATGATTACACTTCAAATGCTCACAGACTGAAGTTGTTTCCTGTTACTTTGAAAGAAGGAGCTCTCAGATGGTTTATGAGTTTGGGAAGGGGAGTTGTTGATAGTTGGGTAGCCATGCAAACAAAATTTCTTGAGAAATACAAGGAATATTGTAAGAGTGGTAGTAAGGGAGATGATATATTCATAACTCAACAAAAGGAGGATGAAAGCCTGGAAGACTATATCTCAAGATTCTTGTTTTCACTGAAAAATAATTCAGACCATACTCTCACTGAAGAATCTTAGAAACTACTTTTTCTAAGGGGAATCAGTGATACCTGTATAGATGCCTTGGACCTAATGGGAGGAGGAGATATAACCCAACTGCCTTGGGATGATATCAAGAAAATATGTCTCAACTACTCTCGAGCAATTGTTAAGAAGGGTATAGGTCATCAAGCCACAGTGGGAAAGTCTTCTATTAATGGAGTTTCACGGATGGAGATCACAAATTTGCTGCCTAATTTCAAGCATGATATCATAAGCAATATGGCTACACAGTTGGATACTATGCAAGTTCAGAAGAAACATGAGGAAGCTGAAGCAATCTTGGCTTAGTTCTGTCCACATTGTAGACAGAAGAAACGTGACTACAGATGTAAGACAGTGGATAACCTGGAGGCTAAGCAGTTACCTACTGAATTTAAGATGGTAGAAAGTGATGATGACCAAGTATTCTTCGTCACACAAAGGCGACCATGGGCTCAAAGACAAGGTATGCCTTAAGATCCTTTGACTTTTGGTAATCCTTATCCTAATTACAATAACCAATGGAAACCTACATATGGCCCATCACCACCTTGGAATACTTCTCAACCACACTGGCCTAACTATCAGAGTCCTCAATGGCAATCTCCTCAAAGAGGTTGGCAGAAGCCATAAGGACAATGGACTCCACCCCCAAGTAACTCGCAGTAGAATCCTCAATGGAGAAGTCCACAGCAATGGCAAAACCAATCATCTGGATCCTTGCAGCCTCAGTAGCCACAACCTTCGGCTCTCATGCCACCTCCTGAAGCACCTGCAGCAAATATTGGACTTTCAAAACAAACCCCTATGCCTACTCAACCATTGCCAAATTCTAATAATAAGCAGCAGCAACAACAATAGCCAATGTATTTTGTAGAAGCCAATCAGTATCCAGCTTATGCCCTAAATATTCATGATATCCATCTCAGGTCTAGAACCACTCTCCCTGCTCCACAGCCACCTGTAATAATAGAGATTCCAAACTCTACCTCTGAGCAACCTACTGATCCTGCAGAACATATACATGTATCTAATACTGTCTCTAAGGAGCCTATCCTGCAGCATCAGGCTAAACTGCCTTTTCTTTAGAGATTGCAAATTACTACATCCAAGTCTATGGCAAAGCCTACCTTTGATATTTTGGATCAGCTAAATAATGTACACATTCAAATCCCCCTTTTTCAAGTCATTAAAGATGTCCCAATTTATGGAAAAGTCATTAAGGAGGTCTGTTTAAAGAAACCAAGAAGAAAGAAAAAGGATCCCCAAACTATCCATGTTCTAGGATAGTTGGCAGATATTATGTTAGGGAAGGTAGTCATTCCAAAATATACTGACCCTAGGAGTCTTGTGGTACAAATAAATATTAATGGCCAGATAGTAAAAAATGTTTTGATTGACCTTGGTGCAGCCATCAATTTAATGACCAAGAATACAATAGAGTATTTAAATATCCTAAATATTTGGTCTACACCTACCATCTTACAGCTTGCTGATAGTTCCACAGTAAAACCTGATGGAATGGTAGAAGATGGTATTGTCATCCTTGAGTCTTGGGAATACCCAGTAGATTTCACCATATTGTCCACTAAGGAAACTTTGGAAGGATATCCTATCATCCTAGGTAGACCATGGTTAGCCACTGCTGATGCTGTTATAGGATGTTGTTCAGGAGACATGACAATTTCTAATGGTCAATCAAGAAAGAAATTGGCTTTATACCCACCTGCTCAGCCTCAACCAAACTTGTCTCAACCAATTTGGCCAGATTTAGGAGAATAAACTGAAGTCAATTCATTGGCTCAACTAATGATGTTGTAAACTAATCTATTTTCCCAGCTTCAAAGTGAGGATGATGTGCTTTTACACATTTTTCAGTCCAACTCTAATCTGAGTAGCCCATATGCTCCAGATAGCTGTCCTCAGCAGTGTTTCCTATAGCAACTAAATTTTGAGAGCCTACCACCTGAATCTCATGTAGTTTATCATAATTTGCTTCCATATAAAATAAAGACACCACCTTTATCAGCATCCTCCATGAATGATCTTATCAAGCAAGTAGAAGTGTCTCCAGGCCGTTGTCTGAACATCAATAATAAGCTGCCTCAATCTCAACAAGCTGCCCTAGTCACAATGTTGCAAGAACAACACAAAGCTTTTGCATGGGACTATAGGGATATGAAGGGAATAGATCCTCAACTCTGTACTCATAGGATCTATATTAAGGAAGACTGTTCACCTGTTAGGTAGCCTCAAAGAAGGATAAATCTAGCACTTAGGGAAATATAAAGATAGAGCTCCAAAAATTGCTTGATGTCGGTTTCATCTACCCCATTTCAGACAGTCAATGGGTATCTCCACTGGTGATTGTTCCTAAAAAAGGCTGAAAATGAAGAGTTTGTGTATACTACAGGGAGTTGAACACAACAACTAAAAAGGATCACTTTCCATTGCCATTTGTTGACCAAGTGCTAGACTCATTGTCTGGTAAAAATATTTCTCCTTTTTGGATGGATATAGTGGGTATAATCAAATAAAAATTACTCTTGAGGATCAAAACAAAATAACTTTTACTAGTCCATGGGGCACTTTTGCCTACTCTATCTTACCTTTTGGACTATGGAATGCACCTGCAACATTTCAAAGGGCGGTGATTAGTATTTTTACTGACATTTCTCATGATTCTATGGAGATCTACATGGATGACTTCACTACTTATGGAGTTACTTATGAAGAACCATTAGCCAATTTGGAGAAAGTGTTGAAAAGATGTAAGGAGCAAAATTTGTCTTTGAATAGTGAGAAATATTTCATGATGATGCAAGAGGGAATTGTTTTAGGCCATCATATCTCTCAAGCAGGAATTCAAGTTGATCCGGCAAAAATTGAAGTTATTCTAACTTTGCAAACACTTATGAAACAAAAGGATGTTAAAAGCTTCCTAGGACATGCTGAATATTATAGAAGATTCATCAAAGATTTCAACAAAATAGCCAGTCCACTATATGCTTTATTGATTAAGGATTCTGAATTTACTTGGACTGAGGCCTGTGACAAATCTTTCCTACAGCTTAAGAACTTACTTACTCAAGCACCTGTTCTTCAAGGACCAAAGTGGAGTCTGCCATTTCATATACACACAGATGCTTTTGATTATGCCATTGGGGCCATTTTAGGATAGAAAGAGAATTTCATTGAGCATGCCATATATTTCATTAGCAAAAATCTTCAAGGCCCTAAATTAATCTATACTGTCACAGAGAAATAATTGCTAGTAGTTGTGTATTCCCTTAACAAGTTTTGACATTATGTCACTGGTTACCAAATATTTGTCCATACATATCATGCAGCAATAAGGTACCTCATGAATAAGTCTGCCATATATGGCAGATTAGCAAGATGGCTCCTATTGTTATAGGAATTTGATATCACAGTTATTGATAAGCTAGGCTGGGCTAATGTGGTGGTTGATTTCTTGTCAAGACTTCAAACAACTACACTTGCCACCCCTGAGGTGATTGATGATAGTTTTCCTGATGAACTTCTATTTTCTATTGCTGCTCAAACTCCATAGTATGCATATATTGCAAATTATTTAGCAGCAAACAAGATCCCAGCTCACTTCTCACCAAAGGAAAGAAAATTGTTGGTTGAGAAAAGTTTTAACTTTTCATGGATTGCAGATTGTTTATTTTACACAGGACCTGACCAAGTCATGAGAAGGTGTGTTAGGGAAGATGAGACCTATGAAATTGTGTATGCCTGTCATAATGAGCTCTGTGGTGGGCACTTTGCAACGAAGAGAACATCTATGAAAGTGCTTACTACATGATACTATTGGCCTACATTACACAAAGATGTTGCAGCCTATACTAGAAAATGTGACAAATGTCAATGCATGGAGAGACCAACCAGGTCTGAAGAAATTCCCCTGTATCCTCAAGTGGTAGCCAGCTGCTTTGACAAGTGGGGCATGGATTTTGTTGGGCCTATTGATCCTCCATCCAATGGAAAATTATACATTTTGGTTTTTACTAATTATGTAACCAAGTGGGTAGAAGTAAAAGCAATGACACATGCTCGTGATAATAAAGTTGTTGAGTTCCTATATGAGCAGATTTTTACAAAGTTTGGAGTCCCAAAGGAACTTGTTACTGATCAGGGAGCTTAGTTTACATCAAACTTAATCACTACATTGATGAATTATTACAAGATCAGGCACAGAAAGTCTAGCCCCTATCACCCTCAAGCCAACGGTCAGGCAGAGGTTACTAACAGAGAAATTGAGGCAATCCTTACTAAGACAGTCCAATTACACAAGAAGGATTGGAGTAGTCACCTTCCTGAAGCAGTTTGGGCCTATAGGACAACATGAAAAACAACTACAAGGTTTACTCCTTTTGAATTACTCTATGGTAAGACTGCCATGTTACCAATAGAGTTTGAGCATAAGACCTTAAGGACTACTCTCTAGCTTAGCATTGATATCTCTGAGGCTTAAAAGGAACACCTCCTACAACTGAATGCATTGGATGAGATGAGGAAAGTTGCCCTGTAGCATACTGAAGCTATCCAGCAGCAAAGAAAAAAATGGCATGACAATCATATCAGAACTAAGCAATTCTCTGTCAGTGATTGGGCGCTGCTCTATGACTCGAGGTATAAGGAAAATCAAGGTAAGCTAACCACATGATGGCTTGGTCCTTCTAAAATAGAAAATGTGTTTGATAATGGCTCAGTGTAGTTGGCTACAATAGATCTAGTTTGATTCAAGCTATTGTTTAATGGACACCGTCTTCGGTTGTATCATAAGCCAGCATCCAAAGATGAATTTATGCAGTAGTTTGTTTCAAATGCGGCCACTGATCTTCCTACAGCGAAAGGCTTCGGTCTTTCTCCTACAACATCTCTTTAAATTCCACATTGCATGCCCATAATAAAGGTTTCCTTTTTAAGGGAGTCATGTTCTTCGTTTTCCATCCATCACCGCCATTCATTCTCTTTTCTTCCACATCATCCATCCTATCGTACCACCCTCATTCATGGTTTTTATTCCAACCGTCATTTCATGGTGCACTGCAATATTTCCCAACACATATGAGCATTAATTAAAAGGTACGCAATATATTTTATTATCACATTGTTTATTTATTTCATTAATTTATCAACTGCTATATACATATCAGTCATTATCACCCATTCTTCGCCTATCCTTTAGCACATGTGTGGACACGTCAAAATTTAAGTAGGGGGCGGGATAATCCATTTCAAACCTTTTCTTATGTCGTTGTCACAACTAATAAGATATTTTTATTCTTTTTGTACTTTCCAAATATGGTTGTGTGTTTTATCCTAAACAACATTAAATTGCTTGGTATGAGTAGTTCCTAACCATCATTACATGCAATTATCTTTCGAGTCATTCTTGGAAAAGAAGAGAAAAGTGACGACAGGACAGAAGAAGCAAAAAGAAGTAGAGCAAAAGAATTTTCTTTTGAATTTTCAGAAAAGGTTTGGGTTTCTAGAATCTCAATCCTAGGAGTAATTTGTGAATATGGGTGGTCAATTGGTAAGAAATGAGCCTGTAGCTCATGAGCTCTTAACACAAAATCCTCAAACAATTCAGGCATTTAGTAATTGTGGCTAGCTAAACTATTTTCTGAGGTTAGATTCTTTTAATGAGGAAGCTACTAGTGAATTTTTAAGAACTCTTTCAGAAGGGAAAGCTTCAGTATGGGGTCTGACAGTGGCTATAACAGAAGAACGAATTGCTGAAGTAATCGAGCTTTCTGCTAGGGAAAAATTTATAGTACCAACTGATGGATCCTTAGAGGTCTCTAAACAAGGATGCAAACGAGTGTCACTGCCCTTTCCATATTCAGAATATGTTGCATTCATAATCAAGTACTTAACCTGTGAGGGACGTTTCTCTTATTTACATTCCTACCATTTTAAATTATTGAGCCATATGAGGCATGGGTTAGCTGTTAATGTCCTAATTTTTTTGTTAAATCTTTTAAAACAAAGTGCCCATGAAACCCAGAGGGGAAGGGACAACTCTATTTCCCATCATGCCCTCATTAGACTTTTGATTGAGCATTCCCTGAGGAATGTATCACCCCTTTCTTGGCAAGAATTTTTTTCCCAAAAGGGTCTGCAACTTCCAGAACCTCCTAGAGCACTCCCTGCAGCACCTACCCCTGCAACATCTATTCTTGCGGCCTCCCTACCAGAGCCCTCTACCCGAGTACAAACCAGGTCTGCTAGTAGAAGAGAAAAAGGAAAAATGAAGGTAGGAGAGTCATCTAGAGCAGAACAAACCCCAAAGTCTAACCCTCATGTTCAAAGACAACAATGTTCCTCTCCTGCAGTACCTTATCCTATTGCAGTTTCACCATCATCTTCTTTTGTTGACTCTTACCCCTCTAGGCAAGTTAGAAAGAGGAAAGCCACGAGAGTGCCTCCTATAGCTACCACATTGCCAAAAAGAGTTTTAGCAAGGAAACAACGTAAAGTCACCTCAACGTCTGCTCAACCTGAAGTTATAATAATTTCAGAGGAGTCTAAAGAATACAGTCATGATGATTCTTAGAATGTACTTGAGAATGTTCCACATAGTCCACCTGTTGTTTTTGAGGACATGCAAAATGAGCCAATGGAAGTTGACGAAGCACAACATGATAGTAATGAAAGGGGCATGCCAAGTCTTGATGACTTGGCTGAGGCAGCTAGGCAAATTTTAGAGGAAGTACAATCTCCTCTTGCACAACAACATGAATTCATATTGTAGCAAGAGGAAGAACAGACTGAACAATTAGAAGTGTCCAATGACACACCGTTACCCCCTGTAACTTGTCAGGCAATGGTTGTTTATAAGAAGACATTTTTGATTGAATTTTTGGAATACCTTAGGACCACATGGAGACCAGTCACATTTCAAATGTTGAGTTTCTGCCACTTAGCCAAGATTGAAATTCAACAAAGTCTTTGGGAGGAGGAGAAGAAGAAATTGAAAAGAGAAATTAAAAGGCAGAAATAGGAAATCTAGGGAATGAAAAAGAAAATGGATGAAATGATGAAAATAACTGGTAAAATTGTGGAATGTAGACCACTACCTAGGTTTTATGCTATGTGCCTAAAGGAACAATTTCTTTGGTTTCAATCAATGAGAATTTCAAGGAATTTAGATCATGTTATTCATACAGCCAAAGAATTTTATGATGCATATCAGGTAGCCCCTAGTTGGCTAAAGAATTCTTTATGTGAATTTTATTTGCATGGATTGATAATTCCCTCTGAAACATAGTGGAATCCACTTTTTTATATTAGTGATATTCATTTAAGGTCACTCATGTCATGGGTGGCCAATGAAACTAATTATGGAAAACAATTGGAAGCCTATGAAGAAGCTGAAAAGGATGAGCCTATACCACTACAACCAGAAAGCTCATATCCCTACACAATGCTGAAAACTTGGCTTACTGTTGCATATGGGTTCAATGATCAAACACAAAGATTACAAATATTTGATATCAGAAAGCAAGTGTATGAAGAATTCAAAGGTCAATTGTATATGTTTTGGAAGCTTTCCTATTCCATAATTGAAAAGAGATGGGAGAAATTGACTGTTGGGCTAAGGAAATATGAGCCACATAGCCCCCTGAATTTTGAAGCAACCCTTGGAAGGACAGAGAAGTACATATAGCTTGGTCTTCAGAAGAGGTTCAAATTATGGTTGCCAATAACATTTCAACCTTTGGTTTTAATGTGGCCACTTTATCCCTATCGAGCTACAAATGTTAATAAGGATACAAAAACCCTCAGATATGAAAGATGGCAACATTTCAGAGGTTTCTATTATAAATTTGGGACTACGCCAAAAAGCCATACTGCTCCTATGGATTTCAGGGAAACAACCAGGAAACGTAATGCTAGTGGACGATCATTAGGTTAAGTAGGGGACAGATGATGAGCTCAGGATATGCTCATAATTTGAGTATCATGATGTATTTTTAATATCTCTACTCTTATTGCTAATGGATGTTTTAACTATGTGATTAAAGACTTTTTATCTGAAATTGAGTAGTATAGTGTAGCAATACATTCCTATATTCCTACAGCTTAACATCTCTATGTGTCTTATTAATTACCTTGTTTGACCTCACGAATGGCTGGTATAATGCATATGGTTTTTGAATAATGAAATAGATTTAATATGTGATTAATGAATGTATCGTGTTGTTTTCCATGCATGTTTTATTTCGCTTCTATTGCCATGTGCATCGCAGGTTGTTGAAGGGAGCATGATTGAGTCAAGTGCAGCAGATCTCGGCCCTACAGTAAAGTCCATTTCATGCATGACGTCGAGGAAGTTGTTCCAGTGAAGACTCTCTATCCGGGTTGTTGGGAAGAAACCTAAATGATCATTTAATCTGGAAAGAGTGGAATGCTAAATTCTCTCTGGATCAGGTTGAACGGATATGCTTTCATTTATGAGAAGTTTGTTCCTTGATTTTAAGATACATTTATGTCCATGTCTTTCTTTGTTAGAGTTAGGTAGTTAGTTGTTTTTTCTGGATTAAATAAGTGTTCCTCCTGCGTGAGTGAGCAAGCATAGCATGTAAAAGTTAGTATGATAATCAGAAGCAGAATATGTAAGAGTTAGTACTATGATAAGAGATAGAATTTTGTGTTAGTTTTCATATGAGCATAACAATGTATATCATTCCAAGATTATGAATAAAAGCTGATGAAGTTCTGAGTTCAATTCTTGCATAACTAGTCGATGCTTGCTAAGGGGCCCCACTTAGTAAGTATCTATAGTTAGTTAGTTAGTTGTTTATTTCCTGTTGATCATAAGTTAGATTTTATTCTTGAAATTTTTTGTGCAAACTCAGTCTTATATTGTTCCTACAGCATTGAGAATCCATCCATGTGTTTGTTCCTGCAGCATAAGGCTAGTTCATAGTTTGTTTCTTAGTAACAATTGTCGTGATGTCTAATTTGATTAAGTTATGCTTAAGTTAAGAAAGATTTACATTACATTCTTGTAGCATAAGTAGATGTAATACCACCTCTGCACTTCGTCTTGACCATGAAGCCGTGTGTGATTAGGTCTCATAGCTTAATTGGAGTGTAGTTTGTAACTGTCACATCTTAATAGTACAAACTAGAATGATGCTAAAAATAGATTTGACATGACAAATTTCATCAACAATTTCATGTAGGATAGTGGGAGTAATAGGTGTGAAAGAAAATCTCTCTCACTAAGTAGTCCAGTATTGTTGGATTAAATACTGTGCGCATGTTGAGAAAAAAAAAATGCCTCTTTCAATTAATAATGGTTTTGCATGTGAAACGGAGGGGAGAGTTTTCAGGTATTGCAGAGAAGTTAGGGAATTGTTATAGTTTATCTTGGTGTGGGAGGATGTTTTTAGGGGGCTCAACTTGTTGTAACACATCTTTTCTCCTTGCATGTCGGTTACAATAGAATGGGGAAGGGCTTTTTGGTGCGGAGGATAATTCTCCGCTCCTAATCCCTATCATGTCGTTTGGTATTGCTTTCAGGGATTCTTATCCATTCTTGTCTGTATCGTTATATTTTTCTTCCTGGATTGTCTTCACAACATAAAAAAAATCAATTCCCTGTTATCGAATACATCAATATCATTTTCTTTTTTGAAGATTGTGGATTTTAGAGTAGTGGTCGATATGCATTTGAGCATACTTTCATTCAGTGTGGTGGCATGATGCTATTTCCTTGAGCCATGGTTACTGTCTGAGGTCGTGGGAATGGTACAAGGGATGAGATAACTTGTTGGGTGTGTGAACCTAGCTGATGCGATTTCATGAGAATAGGCGCCTGAGATGTTAATTACTGACCCTCTTCCCACTGTCGTTTCGTTCATGTTGGGCGTGGAACTTCACAAGTCTGTTATACACTAAGGTAAATAGACAATTGGAGGGAAAGCCTGGTGCTAGCAGCCACGTGGAAGGAAATCAAAGAGGTTTGGGTGCACCTTAAGAGTCATCCCATGCACAAGTTTCTTTTTACTTTGGCCGAGGTCACGGAAAGAGGAGTGTAAATTTCTAGGTATACATTGATTTAGGACTTGAAAGTTTTGGGAAGCTGCCTACCCCGCTAGTTTATGTTGAATAGACTCAAATCATTAAACTCTTTTCCGAAATCTTTGAGTGAATGATACGAATACGGAGTTTCCTTAAAATCTGTAGATTCATCGATTTTATTTTTATTTGTCCTTTACTATGGTTTCATGGAAGTCTCTAATCCATTTTGAACTTATCCTACGTAATGGCGTTTTCATTCCCTTTTTACTGTGCTTTCATTTTTAAGTTTTATATTTATTTCGGTATTCTTCATACCCATTCAATGGTTAATGATGGTACCCGATGTTGGTTATGAGAGTTACATTTTAATCATTTCATTTGGGTTTTATTGGATAGATTGTTTGCAGCATATCTATGTGTTATGCTTATTATTCTTCTCCAGGGGATTCAATGTTTTATACTTAAGGGTTCCGTTTTCATTCTTTGATGCCTCTAGCTATGATACCAACCTACGTATTATCCTTGGGGCTTATGTTGGTTCTTAGAATTTCACATTCTTTATGTTTGGCAATTTATTTCTACCCGTAGTGCTTCCTTCCCTATGTCTAATACTCATACTGGTGATGGTGTATTCCTACCTTGGCCTGCAGTTACATTAGTTGGTATAAATGATGCATCTCCCAAACTGAACAGGGTGCCCTCTCTTCCGTCCTATGGACTAGCCGCCATAGTTTATATTAAGGAGTAGGTTGTATGCTCGTTGAATTTCTTGCGGTTTAGAGAACCCTTCTATATTCTTTTGGTAAATTTGTCACATCTACAACACATGAAAATAGAATGTTGTTGAGGGTTAAATAATCCCTCTGAATTCATTGACAATCTATCGCAGTTGTAACACTTGGAAATAATGATAACAATGCAAGTGGATGGCGATATTTCCAAAATTCCAGTATTCACTTTCTAATATACTTGGCAACCTATCACAGTTACAACAATTAGAACTGCGACATTGTACAAAATTTAATAGCCTCCCTAAAACCATAGGCAACCTATCATAGCTGCAACTTTTAGACTTGCAAAAAGTATAGTAAATTAAATAGCCTCTCTGTTTCCCTTGTCAATCTTTGGACTTATTAATTTTGGTTAATTAGAAATTTTGATAAATGAAATGGAAAGGTAGTAGGGAATCAAGTTGTCAATATTAGAAAGTTAGAAATTGTTCTATAGGAGGAATTCTTTTCATCGAGTAATTACGAGGATCTTCTTATTTAGTGTTTCTTTATAATGAATCTTGTTATTGTTCTAGTAGAAGTAGATTTATTATTAGATCACTTAGAATGAAGTGACTTGTTAAATAATCATAAGGAATTTTTCATAGTTTTAATATAACCACTTGTTAATTTTATGAACCTTATTAGGAATGAAGAAAGACCCATATCAATTCTATAATAGATCACTTCCAGTTGGCTATATAGTTACTAAAGGAAATCATGGTAGTAGAAAAGAATTGGCAATGGAGTGTTGAAGTATTCTAAAGGAAAATGAGGGTTTTGATTATGTTTTCTTAAGATTATTTTGTAGTTGGTTTTAATAGATAAGTTTATCTATGACAATTAATGTTGTTGTATAGATATTATATTGGGAAATCATTTGTTAGTTATGTGTATATAATTTAGTGACTAGATTGTCCTTGTAGTGAGTAAAATAAATAAATAAAAGGTGGATGTTATTGTTATTTATGAAGTTATCCATGATTGTTTTTAATTGTGAGTTGTGCTCTAAGTAGTGTTTCATGGTTGCTTGATTGATTGCTCATTGGGTTGATCATTAGAATCAAGTTGTGACTTGCTTTTGTAGTTGTTGGATGTTGGTAAGATTTTGGTATTCTATGAGATGGATTTTTTATGAAGTTGTTAATCAAACTGTAAGTTTGTTGGTTAAATCATGGTTGGGTATCTTATGAGGAAGAAATAGAGGTCCCCCTTGGATACTTGACTAATTTTGTGACAAAATTGTGTATGTTAGGTATGGTTAAGTCTATAGGTCTCTTTGTAATGTTGTCACTTTTATTCTTTTCTTGACATTTTGTGTGCAATTTTGGAGTTTATGATGAATTTTATTTATGGAGGTTGTTTTTGGCTTTGAGTTTGATGATGATTTTGAGAACAAGTTTTCTTGCTACCTTGTTGGGAAACCCTTGTTTTAGTGACTTATCAGTCTTCCAGAGAAAGGGAAAGAAAGGTGTTGCTTTATTATTGGCCTTCACTTTTGGTTCTTTGTGAACTATTGCTCGTATGATCTATTTGATGATTGGGTTTAGCCTTGCACTTGAAAATAGTTTCATTATGAAGATTTGGTGTAGGATGGTGTATGCCTTGCTTAATGTAATTTATCTTGTGGCTTTATATGTTGTGCATGGGGGCTTACCCTGATAGTGTCTTTTGAGTTTTTTGTTGTTCATAAGGGGAGTGGCTTTCAATGGGGGCCGGGATCCGAAAGAGGTCCTAGGGTAACTCATTGGAAGTTTATTAATCAAGTGAAAACATTAATATTTAATTAGGGGTTTTGGATAGAATCACACATTAACAAGATATAAGTGAATGCCTCACTGATGGCTCAAGTGCTTGTATGGGCTTGAGATGAGTTGAGAAGGCTTGGAATGGCAAAATCATTGTCTTGTCCTTATAAAAGATAATCGATGCCACATTGGATTGCATGTGGGGCTGGGTTTCGTAAGAGGTCACCAGAGTAACCCAAGTTGGGGACTGGGGCCTAGGAAGATTCACCAGGGTAACCCATGCAACATTGCGATGACACTCTTCCTTTAACAACCATATATGCTTTGTTTCCCTTTATGTTACTCTTGGGCCTCTACAAGCACATGTTGGCATTTGTATGTTGATGCTTTATTGGTTAATCCTTATGTTGGGTACATCTTGTGTTGGATATATCTTGTGTTGAGATTGTCTTATGTTATTGTGGATCTTGTTGTGAAGTCTTGTATCCTTGTTTTGTATGATGGTTATTGTTGGGGTTCCTTCTTGTCATCTCTTAGCATGGTTGGTGGGCCTTCGAGTCCACGTGGTTGGGTGGAACATGCTATGCACCCCATTGGGTCCCCAGTTGTCGATCGAGAAGTGCGAAATTGTACCTTGCAGTTACTCCTAAGTTATACCAGAGTTGGATCCAGTATTGTAACTTTGTACTCCTTCAATTCAAATGTATCATTCTATTTTATTGTATCTTCCCCATTCATGTTGGGAAACAACATTGTAATATTGTAACTCTTGATTAATGTGTTGATCATGTTCGTGTTATTTTATGGTTACTGGTGTATACTTACCATCCATGTGATGTAATGATGTTGTGAAAAGTAATGCAGTCTTGTAAACCCGAGGGATTTGATATATGTAGTTCATGTTTTGTTTCATATCATGTGATATATGATTATTATGATGTATGTTAGTACTTTAAAAAAAAAAATTGGTGCCATAAATGCTAGATGTAATGTATCCTTTGGGGTTGCTTGGCAGGGCATTACAGTTGGTATCAGAGCATAGGTTCGCACACTAGGGCACTATGAGCCCATTGTGTTGACCTAGTTGCTCGTACTCATAAGGTGTGTCAGTCTGTTTGTGTAGTCTGTACTTGGTTGCCCTAGTTTGTCTTTGGGTGATGTAGGTTCTATGGTGCAAAAATCTGATGGAAAGGATAGGACCCTCGGTGTAGTGCACAATGCATCGATATCCTTCCTACTGGAAATGCATTTTGGGACTCTTGTGTTACCCTTTAGTTGTCTTGTGGTGTCTCTAGTGTGAAGTGAATTTGAGTGTGTATGCGGTGTATGTGTGTTAAATCTGAAATTATGTGTGTTTTGATGTGATAATTATGTTTTTTGTTTCTAAAAAGGCCATAAATTATGATCTTGTGACACATATATTGTGAGATTTTGCATTGAGTAATGAATAGAATGTAGTACATGATGTTTAAATGATGAAGCTTAACTAGAAATGTGTATTTTGGCAATGAATTAGCATGAATAACTGGTGCTAATGTGTTATGTTTTCATCTTAGTTTATGATTTTAAGGTAGTCAGCTTCGAATCTTGAGGATGAAGGTAATTAATAGATTATGTTTAACATGTGGATTTAATACTATGGTTGCATCTGATTAGTAATTGTTATTGATGATTTTTTATGATGTATCACTAATTGTAGAGTGTTAGAAGGACGATGTCGTATCACTCATTCATTAGAGGCATACGACAACAATTTCCTCTACACTAAGTTGAATTGAGATATATATATATATATATATATGGTGTACACAATGTTTTCTTTTATGCAGGTTGCAGGTAGTAAGCCTCGATTCCACCTGCTCTGGCAGGACTGGGCGAGCCTCATGAAACCCAATGGGAATAATGTGGAAAAATAGAGTTGACAAGAAGATTTCCCAACTTTGCCATCATCCTCGATGAGAATATGTACCCCCTTTGTGTAACCCAGTCGGTATGGTTTCTATGTTTTGTCAATTGTCTTGGTTGTTCTTCCACTTTTTGGATTGTGTTGTAGTGTTGATATCATGATTATAATGTTTAACTTGTGATGACATGTCGTTGATCATTTTCATATTTGGTTACTTGAATTTTGATGACTCTTATAATTGTGAATGCTTCGTTTAACCATGCGACTTCCAGGAGTAAGTCGGGTCTAAGGGGGGGAGAATGTAATACCCCCTTTGCACTTCGTCTTGACCATGAAGCCGTATGTGATTAGGTCTCATAGCTTAATTGGAGTGTAGTTTGTAACTATCACATCTTAATAGTACAAATTAGAATGATGCTAAAAATAGATTTGAGATGACAAATGTCATCAACAATTTCATGTAGGATAGCAGGAGTAATAGGTGCGAAAGAAAATCTCTCTCACTAAGTAGTCCAATATTGTTGGATTAAATACTATGCGATAAATAAATATAAAATAATAAAAAAAAGGTAATCATTGAGTTTAAAGTTAGAACACATCTAGTTCAATTAATAAAATAAATTAATAAATAATAGCTGGCGTGGTCTATAATTGCAAATAACAAAAGTATAGTTGTGTGTGCCACTCTACCTATTCACATGCTATACAAACTAAATTTTGGATACACTTCTTGTAGCCACTTCAATATGAAGCCTTAGTTGTGTTCTTGTTAGGAACTCTGCATGCTGAGAAAAAAAAATGCCTCTTTCAATTAATAATGGTTTTGCATGTGAAACGGAGGGGAGAGTTTTCAGGTATTGCAGAGAAGTTAGGGAATCGTTATAGTTTATCTTGGCGTGGGAGCACATTTTTAGGGGGCTCAACTTGTTGTAACACATCTTTTCTCCTTGCATGTCGGTTACAACAGAATGGGGAAGGGCTTTTTGGTGCGGGGGAGAATTCTCCACTCCTAATCCCTATCATGTTGTTTGGTATTGCTTTCGGGGATTCTTATCCATTCTTGTCTGTATCATTATATTTTTCTGCCTGGATTGTCTTCACAACATAAAAAAAATCAATTCCCTATTATCAAATACATCAATATCATTTTCTTTTTTGAAGATTGCGGATTTTAGAGTAGTGGTCGATATGCATTTGAGCATACTTTCATTCAGTGTGGTGGCATGATGCTATTTCCTTGAGTCGTGGTTACTGTCTGAGGCCGTGGGAATGGTACAAGGGATGAGATAACTTGTTGGGTGTGTGAACCTAGCCGATGCGATTTCATGAGAATAGGCGCCTGAGATGCTAATTACTGACCCTCTTCCCACTGTCATTTCGTTCATGTTGGGTGTGGAACTTCACAAGTCTGTGATACACTGAGGTGAATAGACAATTGGAGGGAAAGTCTGGTGCTAGCAGCCACATGGAAGGAAATCAAAGAGGTTTGGGTGCACCTTAAGAGTCATCCCATTCACAAGTTTCTTTTTACTTTGGCCGAGGTCACGGAAAGAGGAGTGTAAATTTCTAGGTATGCATTGATTTAGGACTTCAAAGTTTTGGGAAGCTGCCTACCCCACTAGTTTATGTTGAATAGACTCAAATCATTAAACTCTTTTCCAAAATCTTTGAGTGAATGATACGAATAGGGAGTTTCCTTAAAATCTAAAGATTCATCAATTTTATTTTTATTTGTCCTTTACTATGGTTTCATGGAAGTTTCTAATCCATTTTGAACTTATCCTACGTAATGGCGTTTTCATTCCCTTTTTACTATGGTTTCATTTTTAAGTTTTATATTTATTTTAGTATTCTTCATATCCATTCAATGGTTAATGATGGTACCCGATGTTGGTTATGAGAGTTACATTTTAATCATTTCATTTGGGTTTTATTAGATAGATTGTTTGCAGCATATCTATGTGTTATGCTTATTATTCTTCTCCAGGGGATTCAATGTTTTATACTTAAGGGTTCCGTTTTCATTCTTTGATGCCTCTAGCTGTGATACCAACCTACGTATTATCCTTGGGGCTTATGTTGGTTCTTAGAATTGCACATTCTTTGTGTTTGGAAATTTGTTTCTACCCGTAGTGCTTCCTTCCCTGTGTCTAATACTCATACTGGTGATGGTGTATTCCTACCTTGGCCCGCAGTTACATCAGTTGGTATAAATGATGCATCTCCCAAACTGAACAGGGTGCCCTCTCTTCCATCCTGCGGACTAGCCGCCACAGTTTATATTAAGGAGTAGGTTGTATGCTCGTTGAATTTCTTGCGGTTTAGAGAACCCTTCCAGATTCTTTTGGTAAATTTGTCACATTTGCAACACGTGAAAATAGAATGTTGTTGAGGGTTAAATAATCCCTCTGAATTCACTGACAATCTATCGTAGTTGTAACACTTGGAAATAATGATAACAATGCAAGTGGATGGCGATATTTCCAAAATTCCAATATTCACTTTCTAATATACTTGGCAACCTGTCACAATTACAACAATTAGAACTGAGGCATTGTACAAAATTTAATAGCCTCCCTGACACCATAGGCAACCTATCATAGCTGCAACTTTTAGACTTGCAAAAAGTATAGTAAATTAAATAGCCTCTCTGTTTCCCTTGTCAATCTTTGGACTTATTAATTTTGGTTAATTAGAAATTTTGATAAATGAAATGGAAAGGTAGTAGGGAATCAAGTTGTCAATAATAGAAAGTTAGAAATTGTTCTATAGGAGGAATTCTTTTCATCGAATAATTACGAGGATCTTCTTATTTAGTGATTCTTTATAATGAATCTTGTTATTGTTCTAGTAGACGTAGATTTATTATTAGATCACTTAGAATGAAGTGACTTGTTAAATAATCATAAGGAATTTTTCATAGTTTTAATATAACCACTTGTTAATTTTATGAACCTTATTAGGAATGAAGAAAGACCCATATCAATTCTATAATAGATCACTTCCAGTTGGCTATATAGTTACTAAAGGAAATCATGGTAGTAGAAAAAAATTGGCAATGGAGTGTTGAAGTATTCTAAGGGAAAATGAGGGTTTTGATTATGTTTTCTTAAGATTATTTTGTAGTTGGTTTTAATAGATAAGTTTATCTATGACAATTAATGTTGTTGTATGGATATTATATTGGGAAATCATTTGTTAGTTATGTGTATATAATTTAGTGACTAGATTGTCCTTGTAGTGAGTAAAATAAATAAATAAAAGGTGGATGATATTGTTATTTATGAAGTTATCCATGATTGTTTTTAATTGAGTTGTGCTCTAAGTAGTGTTTCATGGTTGCTTGATTGATTGCTCATTGGGTTGATCATTAGAATCAAGTTGTGACTTGCTTTTGTAGTTGTTGGATGTTGGTAGGATTTTGGTATTGTATGAGATGGATTTTGTATGAAGTTGTTAGTCAAACTGTAAGTTTGTTCGTTAAATCGTGGTTGGGTATCTTGTGAGGAAGAAATAGAGGTCCCCCTTGGATACCTGACTAATTTGAGGAAGAAATAGAGGTCCCCCTTGGATACCCGACTAATTTTGTGACAAAATTGTGTATGTTAGGTATGGTTAAGTCTATAGGTCTCTTTGTAATGTTGTCACTTTTATTCTTTTCTTGACATTTTGTGTGCAATTTTGGAGTTTATGATGAATTTTATTTATGGAGGTTGTTTTTGGCTTTGAGTTTGATGATGATTTTGAGAACAAGTTTTGTTGCTACCTTGTTGGGAAACCCTTGTTTTAGTGACTTATCAATCTTCTAGAGAAAGGGAAAGAAAGGTGTTGCTTTATTATTGGCCTTCACTCTTGGTTCTTTGTGAACTATTACTCGTATGATCTATTTGATGATTGGGTTTAGCCTTGCACTTGAAAATAGTTTCATTATGAAGATTTGGTGTAGGATGGTGTATGCCTTGCTTAATGTAATTTATCTTGTGGCTTTATATGTTGTGCATGGGGGCTTACCCCGATAGTGTCTTTTGAGTTTTTTGTTGTTCATAAGGGGAGTGGCTTTCAATGGGGGCCGGGATCCGGAAGAGGTCCTAGGGTAACTCATTGGAAGTTTATTAATCAAGTGAAAACATTAATATTTAATTAGGGGTTTTGGATAGAATCACACATTAACAAGATATAAGTGAATGCCTCATTGATGGCTCAAGTGCTTGTATGGGCTTGAGATGAGTTGAGATGGCCTGGAATGGAAAAATCATTGTCTTGTCCTTATAAAAGATAATCAATGCCACATTGGATTGCATGTGGGGCCAAGTTTCATAAGAGGTCACCAGGGTAACCCAAGTTGGGGGCTGGGGCCTAGGAAGATTCACCAGGGTAACCCATGCAACATTGCGATGACACTCTTCCTTTAACAACCATATATGCTTTGTTTCCCTTTATGTTACTCTTGGGCCTCTGTAAGCACATGTTGGCATTTGTATGTTGATGCTTTATTGGTTAATCTTTATGTTGGGTACATCTTGTGTTGGATATATCTTGTGCTGAGATTGTCTTATGTTATTGTGGATCTTGTTGTGAAGTCTTGTATCCTCATTCTGTATGATGGTTATTGTTGGGGTTCCTTCTTGTCATCTCTTAGCACGGGGGGTGGACCTTCAGGTCCATGTGGTTGGGTGGAACGTGCTATGCACCCCATTGGGTCCCCAGTTGTCGATCGAGAAGTACAAAATTGTACCTTGCAGTGACTCCTGGGTTATACCAGAGTTGGATCCAGTATTGCAGCTTTGTACTCCTTCAATTCAAATGTATCATTCTATTTTATTGTATCTTCCCCATTCATGTTGGGAAACGACATTGTAATATTGTAACTCTTGATTAATGTGTTGATCATGCTCATGTTATTTTATGGTTACTGGTGTATACTTACCATCCATGTGATGTAATGATGTTGTTGTGAAAAGTAATGCAGTCTTGTAAACCCGAGGGATTTGATATATGTAGTTCATGTTTAGTTTCATATCATGTGATATATGATTATTATGATGTATGTTAGTACTTTAAAAAAAAAATTGGTGCCATAAATGCTAGATGTAATGTATCGTTTGGGGTTGCTTGGCAGGGCATTACAGTAGAATTCCTTTCACGCATTTATTTCTAGTAAATCATGACTAAAACTGGTTCTTAGTGCACATACAGTGCCGCTCCATTTCAAGTATACGTTCCCTGGTTTGACAATGTAAATGAACGACCATAAGAAGATATTAGTCGCCTGCTGGAATGTCCAATTCCCAGGTTAGGATTTGTTGTGATTTTTATATCCTTTTGTGGGTGCAAGCACCATTCATGTTGGGAGAAATAACGCATATGCTATTCAGAAGGATGGGATTTGTTACACCTCACACCATTGAAGGATGAAAGCCTAGATTCTCAAGTTGCACCTAGTGTGATGTTGGTTAGTGAGAAGGAGTTCTTAAAGACCTTGGAAGAGGAAAATGTGGGATTTGTTTTTATAGTAAGGCCAAAATCTGTCATGGTAGCAGACAAGGAGGAGTTTCCTTTAGAGGTGAAATAATTGTTGAAGAAGTATGAGGAAATAGTCATTGATGAGATTCCAAATACCTTGCCACCTATGAGGGACATAAGCCACCATATTGATTTCATCTCTAGGGTTAGTTTGCCCAACAAAGCTACTTACAAGATGAATCCACAACAAAATGAAGAAATTAAGAGGCAAGTGCAAGAACTACTTAACAAGGGGTTGATTAGGGAAATTTTGAGTCCTTGTGTGGTTCCCATAGTCTTGGCACCAAAGAAAGGTGGTGAATGGAGGATTCACACTGATTCAAGGGCCATCAACAAAATCACAATAAGGTATAGGTTCCCTATTCTACAAAATGAAGATCTAACGAATTGTTTGGGAGGTGCTTTCTATTTCTCCAAGATTGATCTCAAGAGTGCCTATCACCAAATCAAAATCAGACCTAGTGATGAGGGGAAAACATCCTTCAATACTAATGATGGGTTGTATGAATGGATGGTAATTCCTTTTGGTTTGTCAAATTCCCCTAGTACTTTCATGTGCTTGATGAATGAGGTGTTTAAACCTTTCATTAGTAATTTTTTGGTAGTGTATCTTGATGATATTCTTGTTTTTAGCAAAACTAGAGAAGAGCATTTGCAACATTTAGAATTGATTTTGAGAAGTTTGCATTAGGAAAATCTAATGATAACCTTGTAGAAGTGTGAGTTTTTGAGAATAGAGTTGGTTTACCTGGGCTTTGTAGTCACCAATGGCTCTTTGAAGATGGATCCAAGTAGGGTAGAGGCTATTATAAGTTGTCCAACTCCTAGATTAGTGACTGAGGTAAGGAGTTTTCATGGTCTAGCTAGCTTCTATAGGAAATTTATAAAAGGTTTCAGTCATGTGTGTGCTCCTATGATTGATACAATTAAGGGTGATAAAAGGAGGAAATTTGCTTGGTCTTAAGAGGATAATAGGAGTTTTGAATACTTGAAAAATAATTTTTTTGAGCAACCCATACTAACCTTGCCAAGTTTTGATAAGGTTTTCACCATTGAGTGTGATGCAAGTAGCCATGATATAGGTGTTGTCTTAAGCCAATAAAACAGGTCGGTTGCCTTTTTCAGTGAAAAATTGAATGAAGCCAAGCAAAGCTATTCTTCTTATGACCTTGAAATGTATGCCATGGTACAAGCATTAAAGAAATGGAGACATTACTTGCTTCCTAGAGAATTTGTAGTGTATACTAATAATCATGCATTGCAATTTCTGAATATTCAAGAAAAGCTTAGCCATAGGCATGTAAAATGGGTTGAATATTTGCAAGGGTACACTTTCACCATTAAGTACAAGAAAGGTTAGTCAAATAAGGTGGTAGTTGAATTAATTAGGAGATATTTTATGGTACAAGAAATCTAGTTGCATAGTGCGGGAGTGGATTCCCTAAAAGGTATGTACATTGATGATGAAGATTTCAAAGACATTTATGCTAGTTGCTTGCAGACTTGTAGCAATAGTGATGAGAAATGGTTATATTTTCTAATTCAAGATGTTTTTCTATTTAAAGGGGCTCAATTATGCATTCCTAAATGTTATATGAGGAATAAATTGATCAAAGAAAATCACAGTGGCAGTGTTGCAGGTCACTTTGGGCTAGATAAGACTTTGGAATAGTTGAAGAGGCACTACTATTGGCTTAGAATGCAAGTTGATGTGAGGGATTTTGTGGAGAAGTGTACCATTTTCCAAAGAGCTAAAGGAAGTAGCACCAATTTTGAGTTGTATCAACCACTTCCAATTCCCAATAGGCAATGGGAATCAATCAACATGGACTTTGTGATGGGTCTACCTAGAACTCAAAGGGGATTTGATTCAATATATGTTGTTGTAGACATATTTTCTAAGATGGTTCACTTTATACCTTGAAAAAGTGCTAATGATGCTTCTTATATACCAGGTCTCTTCTTTAAAGAGGTGGTGAGAATCCATGGTTTACCCCTTAGTATTATTTCAAACCAAGATAGCAAGTTTGTGGGTCATTTTTAGCGAACCTTATGGAAGAAGTTGGGTACTAACTTGAGTTTTAGTTCTTCCTATCACCCTCAAATTGATGGGTAGACTAAGGTGGTGAATAGAAGACATGGAAACCTTCTTATATTCCTAACCAAGGAGCATGTAACACAATGAGATATGATTCTTTCCCAAATTGAGTTTGCATACAATGACTATGAATAGGAGTGTTGGTAAAATCCCTTTTGAAATTATCTATGGATTGTAGTCCAAGGGTGTGTTTGAGTTGAGGTATGTTAGTGGCATGGAAAGGAGAAGTGTTGAAGGAGAGGAGTTTGTTGTGGCTATGCAAGAGATCCACCAACAGGTTAGAGAAAATCTTCAAAAGAGTGTGGACAAATATAAGCAAAGTGAAGATCTAAAAAGAAGAGAATTTCATTTCAAAGTTGGAGACCTAGTCTTGGCACATTTGAGGAAGAAAATATTCCCTAAAGAACAGTACTCTAAGTTGTAAATGAAGAAAATAGGGCCATGCAAAATTATTCACAAATTTGGGGAGAATGCATATGAGATTGAACTACCTCCTGGAGTTGCCATTTCTCCTATTTTTAATGTTTCTAATCTTTACCCTTATAAAGGGGATGTTGTTGCAAGTTCTAATGTAGGTTCAACAGTGCAAGATGAAGAATGGATTAGGGATATTCCACCAAGCCAACCTTTAGAGTTGGAGTGCATTTTGGACAAGAAGGAGCTTAAGAAGATGAGGAAGGTCTATTACTAGTACTTGGTTAAATGGTGAGGTCTTCCAATGGAGGATTCATCTTGGATGACTGAAGATGATATTTTGAAGTATGGACACACAGTCGCAAATCTTTCCTCAAGTGGAACTTGAGTTTTCTTTTTCCGGGAACTATGGTGCAAGGACACCTCGGTGAACTCAGACCTCCAAGAGGGGTCAAAGTTGATATTTTGGTTTGTGTGAGTTATTTTCATGTAATAAGGTCTCCAATGACCATTTTATGTCTATTGGTGTCAGTCTTGAGTCATTAGAAATTTTTTAGTGTGTAATTGCACAATGTTGTCAAGTTGCTTAAATATTGTCAATGCAACTTTTGCATTTTCTTGCAAAAAGTGATTAGCATAGTGATTTGTTAGTTGTAGTTTGAAAAGTAGTTGGGAAAAGTTGGGAAATGATGGGAAATTTCTTAAGAATTCCTTGTGTGGTTGGCATTAAGGTTGTTTTTTGAAATTAGAGATTGAATCAATACAAAAACTCTATTTTCTGCATTTTCTAATGCCAATTTGCTGCTACAGTTGATTGTACAGATCGGTATGATCTGATCATGATTTGAATCCAATTGGGAATGATAGAGTAGTGAATCCTATTTCCATTTCATTTGGTTTTGTTTAGTTTCATTAAGATTTGTGTAAGTTAGAGAAATTTTAATTCGGACTAGTTGAAACCCTGGTTAGGGTTGCTAGTGATTGAAAAAATGTAATAATTTCCATTCCACTTGGTGGAAGCTCTTGAAACTTGGTGGAATGGAAGAAGTAGGCATGTTATTTTTTTTCAATAACTTGCAAGAATAGGGGAAGGTATTTGGCATGTGCAAAGTTGATGCCCTAGCCTAATATCCTCATGTATTAGGCCTAAGAGTCCTATAGACTTAGGGTTTTGGTGAAAATATTTTGGGAGAGTGTTCTATATGATTGGAATTGATTATTCAGGTATATTAAGAAATTTTTGAATAGTTGGATAGGAAGAATAGACCTTGGAGTGCATATACCTAGCTACTACCAAGCAAAATCACCAATTAGGCCTATTTGCAACAAGAGGAAAATCAATTTTAGAGGGTTTCCATACAAATGATTGTACCCCAATTTTGAGATATGTTTGTAAATGGTGAAAAGGGTATTTGAAAGTGCCTTTACATTTTGAATGCCATGCTTCCTCTAAACTTTGTGAAGGAAAAAGCAATTTGGAAAGGCTACAAGGAGAATGAGGGCTAATGAATGATAACCCACCATTAAATGCTTAAGAGATTGAAAGTTTGGTTTTTTGAGGATTATTTGGAGTTTTCCACCCCTACTTTGCATCAAACTAAGTGAAATAACCTTGTATTTATACATATCTTAATATTAATTCCTGAAATTCAAATATCACAAGCCAACACTGAATTATGGATTTGAAATCATTAAAATATTGCCAAAAACATATTTCAAAGAGGTGTCCTAGGTGTAAGTGAAGACATATTTTCCATAGGGTGAATGGGTCCTAGGTCACTTACCTAGGACACACATTGGACAATGTTAAACATTATGTAAAACTAGGGTCCTAGATCTAAGTGAGGACCCATCCTAGGTCACTTACCTAGGACACACATATTCCAAAGTTAAGTGTTGTGTAATGGCATTTATAAATGTCAATTTTTATCCCTCAAAATTTGCATTTAATTAGGTTTGGATTAGGGATAACTTTAAGAAACCCCCCCTTGGTGAAGGTGTAAAATCCTTTTGAATCTTTCCTTTTATTTGAAAAAATATATTAATTTTCCTGGTGAATCTATGCACATTAGTAAAAAAAATTGTAAAATCTTGGTGAATCTTAATGAATAATTGGTTAAGATAATAATCACAGTGGTGAATCCTAGCGAATAATCACTAAAAAAATTAATTACAATGGTGAATCTCCCCTTTAGAAATTTGCATAGTTGGTCGGCATAATTCCCCCATTTTTATTTTTATTTTTTGTAATATTGAAGTAGGGGTCCGGGGGCGACAACCACCGGCGGGGTCAAGGGGGCATAGCCCCCTCATGGGGTCTAGGGATAGTGGCCTTGACATGCTCCTATTGTGATACAGGCGGGGTTGAGGGGCAGAGCCCCTCACCACCAAGCATAAATTCACTATCGAAAACACATTGGAGCACACACGGATTAAGTGTTTTTTAAAAATATCACTTTAAAATTAAGACTAAAGAAAAAGTGAAATTTTTACCATTGATTAGCTTTTTAATCAAATGGTTGCAGGTTGATTCTGGGCCCTAATACGCACGTGCCTTTTAAAAGGCTTGTTGAGGCCCATAATTTGTTTTGGTCAACACGATTAGGTTTAATCATGTGGACCAAAACAAATTCTGGGCCTCAATAAGCCTTTTAAAAGAAACGTGCATATTAGGGCCCGGAATCAACCTACAGCCATTTGATTAAAACAATAATCGATGATTTGATGGCAATAAATTAAACCCCCAAAATATCCCTAAAATTAAAAGGCAATTTATTATTGTGGCGATATTGCCCCGAAATTAATGGTAGTAATATAATATTATTGGCGAATTTAATTAATAGTTGTAATTATAGTATAAACTATTGGTGAACTGGTTCCAATGATGCATCGTTTACATAGGTGAATTAATCAAGATGAAATTAATGTTTTGTAAAAACTTGGTGATTCAACATCATTTTTAGCTTGTACTATTCGCTATTTTTTTCGGTCTCGATTTTAATTATTCGCCAATTGGCGAAGATTCACCACTAAAGTTTTCCATGGTTTGGATTTGAATTAAAGGGGCCAATTAAGGAAAATTAACCTTAATTATTAATAAATCCCTAGATTAATGTCCAAGTGTAAAAGTACACCTTACAACACCAAAAATAAGGCACAATTAAGTCTATTAGTTAAAAAGGGCCCTAAACTTAATGTGAATATGAAAAAAATATTACAACACTAAATTAAGTCATACTTAGGCTCATTCTATTATTAATTATTCCCAAATTAAGTGTGAAAAGGGGATTATTTTCCTACACTACAGTCCTATAAATATATATATATACACATATAAATAATTAACTATATTTTTATTTATTTACATCTTGAGCATATCTTTACTCAAAAAATATATAAAGTAGAGGGCATATAAGAGAAAATGTGAGTGTGTTATAACCCACTCGTATTTTTTTGATGAAAAATAATTTTCTCTTTTGGTCAAACTATATACGTGAAATAAACATTTAAGTATAAGTGACATTTAACAATTTAAGTTATATTTCAGGTAAGTGCACAAAGATGGAGGGCCAAAAATGGATCTTAAGTGGCCAAAGTTTTTTTGAAATCAAGAAAGACTAACCTTGGATAAGAAATTGAAAATAGTTACACTTAAAAGTTTAAGATGAAAATGAGTTGTGGTGCTTTGAATCTACTATCTAAGCTACTATTTGTTTAAATGGTAAGATTAAGGGGTTCAAAAAGGGGGGGCACACAAATTGGACCTATTTTTTCAAAAGAACATAACATAGAATTTAGTGTACCCCCCCTCAAATATTAACACTTTTTTAGTATTTTAAAAAATTCTTTAGTGAGAAATTATATAACATCTTGTAGTTTATGCCTATTTTTTTTTGCTAATTGTTTAATGCATAGTTACGAGACTCGGACTCAGCTCAGACTCAGTGAGGGTGACTCAACTCGGTGACTCGACGACTCGGGACTCGGACTCGGTGCAAACTCGGCAAAATGAAAAAAAATTGAAAAAACCCTAGAAATTTAGATATTTTTAAAGATTTAAAACTTGTTTCAAGCACCCTTTATTGCATACAACACAAATAAAATAAAATTTTATCACATCCACAAGTATAGAATGATCACATAAGTATAAAGTACACAAATTATAGCTATGTTGTTGAAGGAAATAGCATACTTAGATATATAAAATTAGTCAAATGTATATAAAACTCATGGAATATGAAATACATGACATCAAATGTTCCATACAAATATGAAATATCAAAATTAAAACAATAGCTATAAGTCTATGACTCTATGGCATAGTGGAGCCAGCATCCTTCCTATGAAGGCGTCTAAGGGTCCTAGATGATGTTGCAGTTGCAGCCATAGTCTATGCTTGTGTCTGACTCTCCATGCCACTCTCACCAACAACAACTATGTCTCCTCATGCTCTAGCCTCCTCCTTAGCCATGGCTACAACCTCAGCCTCTCTCTCTACCTAGTCCACCCAATCAAGGTCCTCGTCACTATAGACTGCATCTAAAGCCTCAGTGACCCACTCAGACTATGGATGAACCTCCTCTAGACTGATCAGGGTGTTGTCATGGTCAAAAAGCTTCTTGTATCTAAGTTGAAGGTTGTAATGAACATATACCAAGTCATTCATCCTCTCCACTATCAATCTATTGTGCTTCTTGGAGTGTATGTGCTCAAACATACTCCAATTGCACTCACAACCAGATGAACTGAATGGCTAGATCAATATACAAATGGCAATGCATTGCAGGTTCAGTGTATCAGAACTAAACATCTCCCACCATCTATCTGAGATGAGAAAAAGAAACAAAATCAATCTCATTTCAAGTTTCAAGTTCAAGTTCAACATTTAATAATAAATTATAATATAAAAAGATGAAAATTATTCCCTTAAATATAATTTTACCTTGCAGTAATGTTGTCCTATTATCTTTGCACATTTTGCATGCAAAGAAGTCTCCTCGTGCCTTAGTGAAGGCATCTATCTCCTGCACTATCTATGTAGTAACAGCGGGCAACATCCACTCTACCATCGAGTAGAGCCCACTAAGAGCCTCTTTATCTGCACAAAAATCATGGCAGAATTGGAAAGCCATATTTAGGAAACATGTGGTTGCATGGATGGGCCTATGAAGTTGGTTTTTCCATCTCCTATCAATGATATCCCAAATGGGATGATACTTCTCCTCAACTCCACCATAGACTGATCTAATGGCCTCTTTGGCCCTATCGATGCCCTCATATATGTAGCCCATTGTGGGCTTCTCCCCATCTACAACTCGTAGGAGAACTAGCAAGGGCTCAATAAATTGCAAAGTGCAAACATGTTTAACAAATAAGTGTGAACGAAAATAAACAAATAAAAGTAAGATATGATTAAAAATTAAAACATAATAAAGAATTAAATTTTACCTTCACAATCTTGTCCACTGGTGTCCAAAACCCTTGCTCATCAAAAATGCAATCAGCCACAACAATCCCTGTAGTGCTTGTAGAAAAGGATGAGGAAGACCACTCCTCACTAGTAAACATGCACCTTAAAGCTGCCTTTGACTAAATCAAGGATTGCATCGTGATAAAATTTGTTGCAAACCTAGTGATGCCATGACGAGACAACTCCCTCAACCCCGTGTATTGCCTCATAAGGTTAAGCACCCATGTGTGATTGTATATAAATTTGCAAAAGTTTTTGCTGCATCCACACATGTTTTGATCCATGGGAGCTTTCCAAGATCCTCCAACATGAGGTCAATGCAATGGGTGGCACATGGAGTCCAAAATATAGTAGGGTGCCTCTCCATCAATAATCTACCAACAACAACATACTTTTTTGAATTACCTACCACCACTTACACTACATTCTCTTCCCCCACATCAGCTATCACCTCCTTTATAGCCTCATAGAGGTATGTGGCATTTTTGAATTGGGTAGAAGAATCAATGGACTTCATGAAGACGGTGTCACCTGAAAAATAAGAAAAACCAATTATTCAATAAATTAAAAAACATAAATTGGCCATATTAAATTATTAATCACTAAATCAAATTCAAATTTCAATGCATTGAGGGAAGTACAATTACCTCTAGAGGAAACTAGGAAATTAAGCAGCGTTCTATTTCTCCTATCAGTCCAACCATCAGTCATGATGGTGCAACCAATCCTCCTCCACTACACGCGTTGCTCCTCTAATTGTGCTTTCACATCTGCCACCTTTTGAGTCAAAAGTGGGCCCTTTAATTCATCTTCACTAGGGGCTTTGAACCCCACCCCACATATGGTTATGGCATCAACCATGTTTTTCCAAAAAGGTGACCTAAAACATGTCATAAATAAATTAATAAGTTACATAAGTATTGTAAAATGAAAAATTTTGAGTTTTTAAATTTAAATTTGAATTTGATAATGAGATACATCTAGATTCTAAAATTTAAATATAAATTTTAAAACAATTAAATGAAAAAGAATTACCTAGCTACATGGAAGGGAATGGTGCATTAGTACCAAAAGTCTGCAATTGTCTTTTTTGTTGCATCATGTGCGTCCTTGTTCCAACCCATGCTCTCAAGCGACAGTTGGGAACTAGGAGTAGTGTGTGGTACAAAATATGAGTCCACCCTAGATTTATGAAGTCTAGGTCCAATGCTAATACTGCCACTACCACTAGTAGTAGCAACGCCACCAGCACTAGGAGTATGCATAGGCATAGCTGGTGCAGAAGCACAAGCACTAGCACTAGGATGGTATGGAGGCATGGAAGAAGCGTCTCCAACAACACCAAGTCCCTGTCCAACTCCAACACTCGCCAACTCCTGCCTCTGTTTCTTTTTCATTTATTTTTGCATTTCAAAAGTTTCTAATTGCACCTGCACTTCACAAACAACCTCGGGAAGTGCTATTGTTTAACCCACTGCATCATGGATGGGTATGTGTGTAAGATGGTATTTTAATCTATTTATGCCTCCATGATATATTGTTTTACAGTAGTTACATTTTTCTTCACCTCTTTTCATTTCGGGAAATATTTTAGCATGTTTCCAATCAGAGTCTTTTCTGACTGGGGTTTGAGACATTGTGAAAATAATAATATGGTTTGATTTGCAAATGAATGTGGTTGCAATAAAAAGTAGGGTTTCTAAAAATATTTAAGTTGCAAGTAGGGTTTGTAAAAAAAAAGGCAAACTAAAAAAAACAATGATTTTACAAATTACAATGAATTATTTGTTAAAAAAACACAAAAAAAATGAATTAAAATCAAACTTACCTCTTAGATTTGGCTTGGAATGTAGTGAAAACTCCTCCCAATCACTAGTAATGAGCTCTCAATGCACCTCCTTGCTGGTATGAAGCTTCCCAAATGATATATGACCCTAGATTTGTCTTCAACAGCTTGTTGGTTGCCCTCTCTTCTCCTATTTTTCTTCACAACTCTCTCTTCTCCTCCTATTTTTCGAAATGAATGAAATGAGGTTGCTTTTAGGGTTGGGGAGATAATATAAGAAAAAAAAAAAAACTAAAACTTTTTTTTTTATCGGCTTTTTGGCTTGCTGCCACCGACCACGTCTAGGGATCAGGACTCGCCTAGACGTGGCGTGTCCGGCAAGTCCGGCCTGGACATGACTAGATGTGCCCACATTCATGCCTGCACTCCTAGGACTTGGCCAGGGGTGCACGGCTCGGGACTCACCGAGTCCTGGCGAGTCTGAGCAAGTCTCATAACTATGGTTTAATGTGTTTAATGCATATATGATTTTTTACTAATTTTCAAAGTGTACACATCATGGAAAACAAAAATTTGAGCATGCTCTCCCCTAAATTTTTTGAAAACTAATCAAAAATAAAAAATTTCTTTGTATGTGTAGAATGGAGTCTAGTTTCCAAAAATGTAATTTATTTGAAATTTCAATGAATGGTTAAAAAAATAAAGTAAAAAATGCCAAAATTTGGTTTTTGACAAAAAATGGATACACCAAGAAAAGAAATTAAAGATGAAAACCTTAATATATTCAAAATGTGAAATAAAATTCATGGTTAGATAGCTAAGAGAGCTTAAGATTACCCAGGTGTTTTTTTACTTGACCTTGAAACACATGCAAACTTGATGGGGAGTGCACTTGAGATTATGTGAATTTTGTTAGAATCTGGAAAACATGTCTTTGGGCATTAGAAAGTTAGTCTAATCCTTTGGGTTGGAAGCCTAAGGAAAATCCAAGGAGAAGGCTTGGAAATTCCCAAAGAAGACAAAAACATGAGCACATTATAACACACTCACATTATGTGAATGCATTTGAAAAATGTGAGTGTTTTATAACGCACTCATGTTATGTGAATGTATTCAAAAAACACAAGTGTGTTATAAAGCACTCATGTTATGTGAATTCTTTCATGAAACACGAGCATGTTATAACATGCTTACATTATGTTTTGCATTGAATTTTTTTCCTTTTCTTTCTTTTACTTTCTTATAATTTAAGTCATATTTCATGTATATAATTTCAAGATGTTTCAGAATGGTTTTGAATCTCTCTCTCTCTCTCTCTTCCTCCCTCACTCCCTCCTTCCCTCTCTACCTCACTCTATATGTTGGCATATTATTGTCATTGTCGTCAAAGGTGGAAAATATGCAAAAGGGCAGTGTCATAATGCAAAGGAATACAATTGAAACATTAGTGTTTAAAATAGTTGTGGTTGGTTGAGAGCTTATAGGTGTGTAATTTGTAGGTCATCTTGGTGACAAAAAAGTTCAATTTGAAGTGTTCATGCTTTGTCTTGGAGGATCTGTATAACTGTGTTATATTCCTAGGTTGACCACCTGCTACAAGTTATTGGTTGCTTAGGTGGAAACTTAAGTACTTTGTACCATGTGGGTGACTAGCACCTCATATCTAGACTGCTGGTTGAGGAGGTCTGAGGATCACATAAAGGTGACATTATGTGTTCATAATGATAGAGTTATTGATCCCTTCGATGTAGTGATTCCATTCTTCACATCCTTGTTATGAAGTGTTCAAAGTGACAGTGGAGCTTCAGCGAGACTATTTTATTCATCCCTTTGATACTCCATTGGTGGGTCCCACAATGAAGTATGAATGAGATGAAAAGTGTGATGTGTTATATTAAGATGATGCATCTAAAATTTTTTAGCAATTGATTGCTTGAATAGAGTGGAGCTACAAAACATGTGTGACTGTATAGGCATCTGATCAGACAGACTAGTGATGTTTGAGGAGGTCTTATGTCTGGTCTTTTTGAAACTCTAATGGAATCTTAGTGGTGTGAGTGGTGTATGTCAGAAGGATATGTCCTAGTGTCTCCTCAACAAATTGATGGTGGCATATGAAAAAATGGTGGAGGTTTGTCAATGAGAAAATGCAAATTTGGTCAAAGGCACTTTGGTGTTCCCTTGATATGCTAATGTCTTGCCATCACTGAGAAGAATATACATCGAAGTGACTCTATAGTGAGTCCCTTCGATAGAAAAATATGATGAATGATGGTTAGTGGTGATGTGGTAGGCACATAGAGATGACAATCAAGTAAGCTTATGACATGTTTCAAATGATGAAAAGCGATTGCTCGGTAGGAAATTTACATCCTTGTTGTGAATTATGTGGCAACTATGTGGACATGTTGATCGAAGGTAGTCTATCAAAGGGAATGTAGGAGTTTGGAGTGAGTAATTTATAAGTCCCTTCGATATAATGAGGCACAATGATCATAAAGCTAAGAGGTCAATGATAGAGATTCAAAGAAGAATAATCCAATGGAGTTGACTTAATGTTGTCAAGATGGATAGATAATCATGGATCATGGCATGAAGTGAAAAGATCAATGGTCAAAAATTCAAAGATGGTGGTTTCAAACGGTTAAGTCCGTGATGGCAGTTTTTGATTGGCAACCGACTAGAAGAATGAAATCAATTGGTTTACCTACCCCAACAATAGACTTAATTAGTGATTAGAGTTGCATAACGGTGGCACAAAGTGCTAATTGAACAAATATTGGATATAGATCTTATGTATAGAGGATTACATTAAATGTGTATCCAATTTAGGGTTTATAGATCGCCAATCTTAGAAGACCTTCTGAGACAAAATTAATGCAGGTATGGCTCAATGTAGAGAATGCTTCCTACAAAAGTAAGAATGAAAACCCTAATAGAAGTACTAGTTGCATTAGTTGGTGATGCATAACTCGAATAAGTGTCCACCTAATAACAAAGAAAAAAAAAGGCTAATGAGGTAAGGGTGGAGTGGCAGAAAAGTAGTCCAAAAAGGCAAGAGTGAAGTGGGGGAAAAGAAGAGTTGGGAGCAGTAGAGTGTAGAGGACACAATTGTAGAGAAAGAATGCACTATGCCTCAATAAGCTAAACCAAAAAAAAAAATAGGAATTCAAATCAAGATTTATATTTAGTGTAAAGCCCTAAATTGTATTGGTGCTTTTTATTTGGGTTCTTCTCATTCAAATTAGTGTATTAAAAAAAGGGGATGTGGTGTTGAGTAAGCAATGAGTGTGAAGAATAGTTGCATAGAAAAGAAGTGTATACAGAGCGGATAAAAAAGTGTAGAGAAGAAGAGTAACCATAGTGTACAACATACATGTAAGTGTAGTTACAAATAAGTTACAACATAGAATTGTCATTAAAACTGTAATATTTGACATTGTAAATTTGATTGGTGGGTACCATCAGATAACTAGATAGAAGCTCAAATTAGGGAGTGAGTACTTCCTTGGAGTGGTTGCTCCTAAAACTAGAGGATTGGTGGCTACATAGGGTTGGTGCCCTTAAAGCATTGTAATTGAATTTCAAGCTTGTGAGGCTAGATTAGGATAGTAGATCCTAGTAGCATTTCTTACGGTGGTTTTCCGAACCTTGGGTTTTCCATGTACATTTGGTGTTATGTGTTGACTGCATGTGTGCTCTCTCATGTGTTTTCTTATTAAATTTTTATTTTCACATTAAGAATTCACATAGTTATTCTACACTAAGTATATTGAGAGGTAAAAATTTCAATATCTATTGATTCACCCCTCTCTCAATAGATCATTGTGTTCCAAAAATTGGTATCAAATCCCTAGGTTCCCTAAGTGAAGCTTAATTAACTTGGGTAGATTCCGGTAGTGTGAACACAATGAACAATTAGGAAGGTTCAAGTAAGACACCTTGGATAGATGGAACAAATTATGCTAAGTGGAGTTCCTCAATGAAGGGGTATGTGGGATCTCTAGGAATTGATTTCTAGATGTCAGTCAAAACCAAGTACATTCTCCCTGCTACTCTTCCCACTGATGCTATGAGAAAGAAGGACTATGAGAACAATGAAAAATCTTGGTTTTTCATTATGAATAATTTGTTATATTATGTGCATGGAAAGGTTATGCATTGTCAAACTACATATGATGTCTGGGAAAAATTGAAAAATATCTATGAAGGACATAGTAAAGTGAAGTTGGCAAAGCTTCAAGTGTTGAGAGAAAATTTTGAAGGCTTAAAAATGACTAAAGAGGAGAAGATTGTAGACTATCTTCTAAGAGTAGACAATGTAGTAAACTCAATCAGAGGATTTGGAGAAGTAAAAGAGGATGTTTTTTTGCTTAAAGTCTTAAGGTCTATGACAAATTGATATGACCCCAAGATCTTGGTAATTAAAGAAGGAAGATAAGTGGATAAGCTTACCCTTGATAAATTGCATGGCATATTCACGACATATGAGATGAGAATGGGAGATACTATGTCATCTAGAAGAGAAGTTGTATTAAATGTTATAAAAAGGGAAAAGGATGATGTAGATAAGAAAGATAAAGCTATAGCCACTACATCAGACTAGGAAGAGATTGATGAGGAAGAAGCAAACTTCATAAGAAAACTGAGGAGAGGGTCTGGCAAGTATAAAGGTAAGCTACCCTTCAAGTGTTTTACCTGTGGTAGAATAGGTCATTTCACTTCTATCCTTATGATAAAGAAGATAAAACTGAGCAAGAGGGAGATAGCAAAAAGAAGAAACCTTATCATCCAGAATGGAGGAGTTTTGGAAATAAAAAGACCCTATACCTTTAGGAAGAAAGTGATTCATTTGATACCAATGATAGTTCATATGATGAATACGATCATTCTCTAGTAATGGAGGAAGAAGAGGGAGAATTCCTCTTTATGGCCAAGGTCTTAAAGGATCAGAAGGATGGACAAGTTGAAGACCACTATGTAGAAGGTGAAGAGGAAGCAGTTGTTGACCTTGAGGGAGAATCAATCAGTGTTCTTAAAGATCTTGATGATCTAAGAGATAAGTTTGATTATCTTAAAAGGGAAAACAAGAAATTGAAAAGATGTACTCAAAAGGAGAATTACAAGCTAACCCAAAATCTTGAGGAATCTAACCAATTGGTAGTAAGGGGTATGTGCAAGATCATAATGGAAAAAGCAGGCCCTTAAGTGGCAAAAAAATAAGAAAAATCAGAGTTAGGCAACTTGACATAAACATTTGAATAGGTTATCTATATTATTTCAAAAATATGTAAGAACAGAATTTGTAGCGAATTGAATGTAGTTTCTATACTACTAGGTTTATTTAAAAAAAAGGAAATCTATTTGGTAAAAAAATGAAATTTCAATGCAGTAGTACTTAAATTTCAGGGAAAAAATAAGTAGGTGTTTGTCTAACCACCCTAACCACAATAAAATGATAATATTTTGTATAAGATTTTACATATAAGTAAAGGACTCATGCCCCAATGTGATGCATAATTTTTTGTATTTTTTTTCCAAGTAAATAATTAATTATGATTTTTTTATTACAACTTTTTATAAAGTAAAAAACTCGTATGTCTGACCACCTTAACTTGGTCAAAACTTCATGAAATTCAATTATTATTTTTATATCCTATAGTATGTGAAACATAGAATGTGACACATGTTCTGGATTCAAAAAATGTGATACCATTTGAAAGCTATAGATTTTTTTCAATCATCCTATCAATCAGAACTTTTGTCGTAATTCAAATAGAAAATGAATGATAATTATTTATTAAATTCAAAGTAAAGCATAATTTATATTGGTGGAAAGCTGAGAATCTCTTTTAAAAACCCATTTCATTTAATCAATTTTGGGTAAAATAAAAGTCGTTAGCCACATGGGCCATCATATCACTTACATATTGCCACTTTATGGCCCATCATGATCCTGCACATACCCTAAGATTGAAATTTCAAGTGGAGGAATCCAAAAGAATAGAAAAAGTAATGAAGTAGAAACAATCGCCTTAAGAAAATAATTGGAGAAATCAAATGAATAGATTAGTAAGGGTTTAAATCCAAAAGGTGGCTCAAACATTTTAGATGAATTGATAAGTACGCAAAAGCGAGCAAATAAAGAAAAATCAGGCTTAGGACTAGAGAAAGGAGAAAGCTCGTTTGTTGACACCTCTGCAAAGCTTTATGAAAGATTCAAAGTAGAAGAAAAAAAAATTAAGGATGAAAAACCTAATAATAAGGATGTCTCTATAGCCAAAAAGAAGCCAGTTGTAGTAGAAAAATCTGATAAAGAGAAGAAGTTGATTGAAGACAAGAAAGACAACAAGATTGTCACTACTCAGCCAAAGAAGAAGAACACGCAAAAAGGACATATGATGAAGGTTTCACAAGTGTGCTTTATTCAAGAAACTTGAGACAAAGAATATTTTCACCTCCAACTAAAGGAAACACCATGAACAGGTACTCATCATACTTCTATGGGTATTGCTATACATGTAATAATTTTGGTCATAGGGCTAGAGAATGTAGAGTCATTCCAAAGAGGAATACAAACTTTGTAAGAAAAAATTCATTTGCTCCCTTGGTTGACATGAATGTAGTCTATTACAATTGCAACAATTTTGGTCATGTAGGTAGAGAGTGTAGAACAAAGTTTATGAAACCAAATGTTTAGCCTGAAAAGAAGAAAAACTCACCCCCCAAAGTGGAAAAGGAAACTAAAAGGTCTGACAATAAGGAAGAGAATGTTGAAAGTAAATATAAGAAGGTGTGGAAGGAGAAAGGACAGAGTATCACTCAATCTATAATTTTCCAAACAACAATACATGCTAAGAAATAAATTTGTTGGGCTATTGATAGTGGTTGTTCCAAGCATATGACTGGAGATAAAAGCAAGTTCATTGAACTCAAGAAGTGTAAGGAAGGGTGAGTAAGTCTAAGTGATAACACTACTGTCAAAATTCATGGTAAAGGGATATTGTGCTTAAATGGAAAGAATAAGACAAAGGATTTCCTCTATGCTGAGGGTTTGAACCATAACCTTCTTAGTGTTAGCCAAATGTGTGACAATGGGTACAAAAAAAAAATAACTCTAAAGGTTGCAAGATAAGAAAGAATGGTTTAAGAAAATTGCACAAGGGATAAGGACTAATAGTAACCTCTACAACCTTTGTGAAGTAAAAGGCCACAATTGTCTAATTAGTCAATCAAATGAGAGTTGGTTGTGGCATAGAAGATTAGGGCATGTAAACTTTGAAAATTTAGTAAATATTAGCTTAAAAGGATTGGTTAGGAATATTCCCAAGCTAGCAAAGCCTGGAAACATAATCTACAAAGGGTGTTAGGAAAGAAATAAAACAAGGTTTAAGTTTCCAAAAAAGGATTATTCAACCACAAAACCTTTGGAAATAGTTCATATTGATATGTGTGGATCCATGAGAACAACAGGACTGGAAGGTGAAAATATTGTATGTTGCTAATTGATGATTACACTAGAATGGAATGGGTAATGTTTCTAAAGGAGAAGGTTAAAGCATTTGAGAAGTTTAACATTTTTAGGAAGCTAGTAGAAAAAGAGACTTGGAGAAGAATTAAGTGCCTAAGATCAAGCAAAGGAGGAGAATTTACATCACGTGAATTCAAAGATTATTGTGAAAATCGTGGAATTAAACGATAATATTCAGCACTAGAACACCACAAAAAAATGGTGTAGTAGAAATAATAAACATGATCATGAAGGAAATGGTAAGAGCCATGTTAAATGAGGAAATTTTGGCAGATATTTTTTGGAAAGAAGCAGTTTATACTACTGTATATATTCATAACAAAGCAATGCTAAGAGAAAACAATGGGAGAACTTCATATGAACTATGGTATGGAAAGCCTGCATCAATCAAGTGCTTTAGGGTGTTTGGCAGAAAACACTATATAAAAAGAGAAGATGAAGACTTGGGATGATTTGAGTTAAGATATGATGAAGGAATATTCCTAGGATATTCCACTCAAAGTATAGCTTACAAGTGTTACAACAAAAGGCTGCACAAGATTATGGAAAGTATAAATGTCAAGGTTGATGAAAATACAAGTCATGGTAAGCCTAGTAGAAATAATTTTGACAATGAATCAGAAGATGATGATATAGGTCCAGTAGTCAAAGAAGAGAAATGAGAAGAAGAGGAAGAGGAGGAGATTGAACGAACCCTTGCAAAATATGCACAAAAGGCTCATCATGTATATCAAATAGTTGGTGATAAAAATGAAGGAGTTCAGACTAGGAGAAGACTTGCAAGAAATAAGGAACAAATAAATTTTTCTCTCCTATCTTAGATCAAACCAAAAAGCTTTAATGGAGCTAGCAAGGATGAGAGCTAGATAAAATCCATGGAAGAGGAACTCAATTAGATTGAGAAGAAAAAGACATGGGAATTAGTTCCTACGCCTTCAAGCAAGAATTTCATTAGTAACAAATGGGTGTTCAAAAATAATTTGAATGAATATGGAGCTATGGTTAGGAACAAGGCCATATTGGTGTGCAAGGGATATGCACAAGTTGAAGTCATTGATTTTGAAGAGACATTTGCACCTATTGCAAGATTAGAAGCCATTAGAATGTTTCTTGCATTTTTAGTCTACAAAGGATTTAAGGTGTATTAAATGGATGTTAAATCTGCATTTTTGTATGGCAACCTTGAAGAGGAAGTCTACATTGAACAACCAGAAGGTTTTCACTTTCAAAAGAAGAAGATTAAGTTTGCAGATTGAGAAAGGCATTGTATGGTCTAAAACAAGCTCCTAGAACATGGTATTCTAGACTAGACCAGTACCTACAACAACAAGGATTTAAAAAGGGGTGTGCAAAAAAAAATTTATGTTTTTGAACCATATATTTTTAGCTTTATGTACTTCTCTTGCACTCTTAGGGTTTTTCACCTAAAAGGAGAGAGATAGGCCAAAAACCTAGGTGGTTCACTCAAACTAATGCAATTATAATGGAAATATGAACAAAATGTTCCTAGATGAGATTATCTAAATGTAGAAACTAAAGAAACATATTGATTATTAAGTGAAAACTAAAGAAATGCAACTTGTTGGAAAACACATTATGATATGCAAGAACACTTAGAAATGAATGCAAATTGTACAACAAAAATGAATGAAACTGAAGGTGTGCACCTGGGAACATGATGGAGACTGGGAATGACTTCTAAAATGTTGTTAATGCTAGAATTTGGCCTACTAGGAATCATTCACCATTTTGGGCGAATTAGTCTCAGATCTGGGAAATTATTTTGGAGCCTGTTTCAAACAAATGGTTTTCCAAAACTATAGAAAACTTGTTTCAAGCCTAGTAGTGGGAATCATTCACCATCAATGGTGAATTAGTCCACTTTTGAATTTTTGAAAATCCAAAAGTGGAAACTGAAGCCCTCGGTCTACACTTCAGTTCTTGATAGGTGTCTACCTTCGAAAGTCTAATTTACAGCATCGAAAAGGACTTTTTGTTGATATTTTGGCTTGGTCAACAAGGAGATGTCTTCAGCAACTTCACAACTTGATCTTCAATGATTTCCAAGTCTTGAAGATTCCTAAATTTGCAAACACACAAGAAGAGAAGGAGAAATGTTGGATGTTAGGGCATGGGGGTTTGCCATGGTCAAACCCCTTTTTAGGTAATCAAACCAAAATGATGAAAGAATGTAATGAAGCATGACACAATGAAGTTAGTGCCTTTCCATGATGTTTGATTTTGAATTTTTGTAGCAATGGAGGAATATTTTTCCCTTGAATGTCTTTGGATCTTTCTTGATGACCTAAAGTGATAAAACCCTAACTTGCTTGACTTGGAGTGGAAGACATATGATGAATGAGTTGTGAATGAGTTAAGATATGTGAATTAGGGTTTAGAGACTTGATTTTTTAGGAAATTCTCCAAATTTTCCCATTAATTTGATCCCCAAGGTTGACATAAAGAAAAATAAAACTTAAATTCTCAAATTTCCCATTCAAAACCTAAAATTGACCCAAATGGGACTAATTCACCACCTTGGGAAAATCAGTCCCACCTAGTAGGGACTCATTCGCCGCAAATGGTGAATTAGTCCCAAAGGGGTCCATTTGCTAGCTAGGATGTTAGGAAGTAAGAAAATAAGGTTTATATGATGACTTTGTTGCTTATTTGATCAATTTATGCCTCAGGATGCACAATATGGGGTCATAGGGGCTTATTAATGATGATGTGAAGGTCAATTAGGGCTTGGGACACAAAACTCAATGTAAAAGTTTGATTAAATACACTTTACAACACTAAAATGAGGTCCACACAACCTAGAAAGGCATAACATCCAATGTGAATGTGTAAGACACATTAGAACACTAGATTAACATTAAGTTTAATTCACAAGCCTTCTAAATCGATGTGAAGATGCAATTAAATACATTTTATAATGTTGAATTAGGGAAAGATGGTTCCATTAAGTCTAGAGAGGCGTGAAAGTATTTTACAACACCTTCACAAGACATCGTTAAATGCATTTTATTCAGTTTGTAAAGGTCCAAGACCTAGTGTGGATGTGTAAAATACCTCACAACACCAAATCAAGGCCTCATTAAGTCCAATTTATCATCAATTACTCCTAAATAAAGCAAGTTGCCTTTTTTTCTATGCTACAGTTTCAAATTAGAAGGTGAGTACATTGTTGTTGTTAATTTAGATGATATAATATTTGGAGGTAGCAATGATAAAATGTGACAAATATTTGCTACACATAAGCAAGATGAATTTGAAATGTCTATGTTAGGAGAGTTGTCATTTTTCCTTGGTCTCCAAATTGTACAAAAAAAAAAGGGATATTCATATCTCAAACAAAATATGCTAAGTAAATGCTTAAGAAGTTTGGCATGTAAGATAGTAGGCCAGTTAGTACCTCCATGATAATTGGCTGTAAATTGAGTAAATTAGATGAGTCACTTGAAGAAAATAAAAATATGTATAGGTCGATGATTGGAAGCTTTCTATACTTAATTGCATCAAGATCAGACATTATGCAAGCAGTGTGTATGGTTGCAATATTGTAGGTTGCACCAAAAGAGTCTCATGTCAACGTAGTGAAGAGAATTTTCAAATACATCAAAAGCATTGTTGACTATGAGTTGTGGTATCCCAAAAGAAAATATTTTACCTGATCGCATATACTGATGTTGATTGGGCTGGAAGTGTAGATGATAGGAAAAACACTAGTGGAGGAGCTCTCTTTCTAGGAAACAGAATGGTTTCATGGATGAGTATGAAGCAAGAATTGGTTACTCTCTCCATAGTTGAGGTGGAGTATGTAGCTATAGCAGCTTGTTGTACTCAAGTGATAGATGAAGCAGAAACTCAAGGACATTAAGGTAGAGTACAAGGAAGTCGGCATGGAATATGTTCCCACAAAAGAACAAGTAGTTGAATTTCTTACCAAGCCTCTTCCCATAGAACAATTTGAATATTTGAGGCAAAAGTTGGGAGTATTTACTTCCACATCACATCACTAGACTCTAGTGATAGGGACTGCACCCAAGGGGAGCCTAAATTGTACCTCATTCATCTCTGGTAATGTGACTGTGATCAAGTTAGAAGGATTATTGTGTCAAGGGGATTCTACCCTTTTCCATTGATGTCAAAGGGGGAGAAATGTAGCAAATGCTCAGAAGGAGCATGGAGGAGATTATGTCACAACTGGAGTGAACTGTTGTGTAAAATATTTAATTAGTACAGAGCTTATATGTTATAATTTGTAACAAGCATTTTGATTTTTTCCATCAATGACAAGGGGGGATTGTTGAAATATTTTTGTTGAATTGATGTCAAAGGTGGAAAATATGCAAAAGGGAAATTCTTTCATGCAAAGGAATACAATTGAAATATTAGTGTTTAAAATAGTAGTGGTTGGTCGAGAGCTTCCAAGTGTGTAATTTGCAGGTCAGCTTGGTGACAAACAAGTTCAATTTGAAATGTTTATGCTTTGTCTTGGTGGATCTGCATAACTGTGTTATATTCCTGGGTTGACTACCTATTGTAAGTTACTGGTTACTTAAGTGGAAAATTAAGCCCTTTGTACCATGTGGGTGATTGACCCCTCATATCTAGACTATTGGTTGAGGAGGTCTGAGGATCACATCAAGGTGACATTATGTGTTTGGTGTTTCAGAGTTATCTATCCCTTTGATGTAGCAATTCCATGCTTCATATCCTTTTAGTGAAGTGATTAGAGTGACAATGGAGCTTTGGCAAGATAGTTTTATTTGTCCCTTCAATACTCTATTGGTGGGTCCCCCAATGAAGTATGATTGAGATGAAAAGTGTGATGTGTGGTAAGAAGATGATGTAGCTGAAAGTTGGCAGCAACTGATTGTTTGACCAAAGTGGAGCTACAAAAGAATGTGCAACTAAATAGGCATCTAATCAGAGAGATTGGTGATGTTTGGGGAGGTCTTATGTCTGATCCTTTCGACACTCAAATGGAATCTTAATGGGTGAGTGGTGTATGTTAGAAGGATATTTCCTACTATCTCCTCAACATAGTGATGGCGGCATATGAAAGAAAAATGGAGGATTGTTGATGAGAAAATACAAATTTGGTGAGAGGAACTTTGGTTTTCCCTTGATATGCTAATAACTTGCCATTGGTGAGAAGAATATACATCGAAGTGACTCTATAGTGATCCCCTTTGATATGATGATATGATGAATGATAGTTGATGGTGATGTGGTAGAGATGTTGATCAAGTAAGCATATGATATGTGTCAAATGATGAAAATCAATTGCTCGGTAGGAAATTCACATCCTTGTTGTGAATTGCATGGTGACTATGTAGACATGTTGATCAAAGGTAGCCTATCAAAGGGAATTCAGGAGTTCGAAACTAAGTAATTTATATGTCCCTTTGATGTAATGAGGAATAATGATCACAAACCTATGAGATCGATGATAGAGATTCAAAGAAGAATAATCCGATGGAAATGACTTACATTGTCAAGATGGATAGAGAACCATGGATTGTTGTGTGAAGTGAAAAGATCAATAGTGTGAATTCAAAGATGGTGGTTTCAAATGGTTAAGTCTGTGGTGGTAGTTTTTGACTGGTAGCCGACTAGAAGAATGAAATTGATTGGTCTACCTGCCCCAATAATAGACTTAATTAGTGATTAAAGTTGTAGAAAAATGGAACAGAGTGCTAAGTGAATAAAGATTGGATCCAGATCTTGCGTATAGAGGATTATATTAAATTTGTATCCGATTTAGGGTTTATAGATCACCAATCTTAGAAGACCTTCTGATATAAAATTAATGCAGTAATGGCTCGATGTAGAGAAGGCTTCCTACAAAACTAAGAATGAAAACCCTAATAGAAGTACTTGTTACATTGGTCAGTGATGCATGATTCAAATTAGTGTCTACCTATTAACAAAGAAAAAAAGGATAATTATGTAAGGGTAGAGTGGTAGAGAATTAGTCCAAAAAGGTGAGAGTGAAGTGGGGGAAAAGAAGAGTCGAGAGTGGCAGGCTGTAGAGAACATGATTGCAGAGAAAGAATGCACTATGCCTAAATAAGCAAAACCAAACAAAAATTAGGAATTCAAATATGGATTTATATTTAGTGTAAACCCCTTGATTGTATTGGTGCTTTTTATTTGGGTTTCGCTCATTCAAAATGTTGTATTACAAAAAGGGGATGTGGTGTTGAGTAAGCAGTAAGTGCAAAGAATAGTGGTACATAAAAGAAGTGAATGCAGAGTGGATAAAGAAGTGTAGAGAAAAAGAAGAGTTGCATAGTCTTTATCTCTCCCTACCTTTCCCTCCATCACTCTCTCTTTGTATCTCTTTGTCTCTCTATCTCACTTGTCTCCCTCCCTATGTCTCCTCTCCCTCCCTCTACCTCTCTCTCTCTCCCTCTCTAGCTACCCATCTTTCTCTCTCACTCTCTCCTCTCTATCTCACCATTCTCTCTCTCTCTCTCTCTCTCTCTCTCTCTCTCTCTCTCTCTCTCTCTCTCTCTCTCTCTCTCTCTCTCTCTCTCTCTCTCTCTCTCTCTCTCTCTCTCTCTCTCTCTCTCTCTCTCTCTCTCTCTCTCCTCTCTCTCTCTCTCTCTCTCTCTCTCTCTCTCTCTCTCTCTCTCTCTCTCTCTCTCTCTCTCTCTCTCTCTCTCTCTAGTTCTCTTTGTCTCCTCTCTCTCTCCCTCTCTGTCTCTTTGTTTCTCTCTATCTCACCTCTCTCTCCTCCTATCTTTCCCTCATGCCACTCCTCCTCTCTCTCTCTGCCTCTCGTTTCCTCTCTGCATCTTTCCTCCATCACTCTCTGTGTCTCTCTTTTTCTATGTCTTCTCTATCTCATTTATGTCTTCCTGTGTACCTCTTTCCTTCTCTACTCTCTATCTTGCCTCTCCCTCCCTCTACCTCTCTCTATTTCCTCCCTCTTTCTCTCTACTATCTCCTCTCTATCTCAACATTCTCTCTCCCTCCCTCTCACTCTCTCTTCTAAGAGGGATGGGTTAGATAGAGGGAAGGTGGAGTGGAAGGAAGAGAGAGGGAGGGTTAGATAGAGAGAGAGGTGGGATGAAAAGTGAGGAAAGGGGAGGAAGGGGCCAGTGAGTAGAGAAAGGAGTAGAAAGGGGAGGAGGAAGGTGGAGATTGAGAGAGAGAGAGAGGAGGGAAGTGAGAGAAGGAGATGGATAGGTTAGATAGAGATACGTAGAGAGGGAAGGTGGGTGGGAGGAAGGGAAGAGAGAGAGGGAAGGAGGAAATGAGGGAAGGAGGGAGGAGGAGTGAGAGAGAGAGGGGAGAGAGATAAGTATAGAGGAAGGAGAGAGAGAGAATTGTGAGATAAAGAGAAGTAGAGAGTGTGAGAGATAGGTCTAGAGCATAGGGGAATAAATAATGGGTGAGATAGAGAGACAAAAATATGATGCAACTTACTGATTACTAAAATTTGACTAAGTCTAAAAAATTATAAGATCTTCCAAAAACTAGAATTTGCATTATAAGTCCTAGAGATCCAATACCACTCTCAAACATCCTAAAACTATATACATGAAACATAACATAAAGTATAAGAAAGTAAATTTCTATATCTAAATGTCAACTTATACTAAAATTTTATTTCATGTATATAGTTTCACTAAAAGAGAAAGACAAGAAAGAGAAAAAATTTCAATGCAAGAAAATGTGAGCATGTTATAACGCACTCACATTTTGTGCAATCACATAATACAAGCATGTTATAACATGCTCACATTTTTTGATTTCCAAACCATAATGTAAGTGCATTATAACACACTCACTTTTGGATTCATAATGACCGAGCCTAGGCTCAATCACTACCAACCCATAACCTACCGAGCATTCACTAGTAGAATTTGGCAAATAAGTGACTACGTGACTAAAAATTTTAGTCATGTGACTAACACTAGTAGTATTTAGAAAATAAATGACTAATTTGGTCATTTATAAGTGGCTAATTTGGTCATCAGGTAAAATCACAAATAAATGACTAAATAAATGACTAATATCAGATAAATAAAAATTACTAAATAAATGACTAATATCAAAAAAATAAAATTGACTAAATAAATGTGCTCATTATTAAAATCTTGGCCATAATTTCATTTTAATAAACATACTCTAAAACCTTTGTCAAGACCTTATTTTCAATCGTAGCCCTAATTAATAATAAAATATTACAAATAAAATTACTAATAAATATTTTTTGTGGAATAAATATTTTGTTTTGTGGTGTCATCATATGAACACCAAAGTTACTTCTAAATTGACAAAAAACCACCAAATTATAAAAATTAACGAAAACATAAGAGAACCTAAAAAACTAAAACCCAAAACCTTGGAAAACAAAAAAAATAAGCAAAAGGAAGAGAAAAAAAAAAGATAAGAATAAGCAACCAAATAATCTAAGAGGAAAAAGGACCAAATTTTTTTTATAAGCATAATTTTCATTTTAATAAACATACTCTAAAACCTTTGTGAAGACCTTATTTTCAATGTAGCCTACCATAATGGAGCAATGAGTCCAAACCTTATTTTCAAGGTATCCCACCAAAATGGGGAAGTAAATCGCGATGCTTGATTTTGGATTGCAAACTCTGCCAATTTTTCTGCATCGGACACAATTTGTGCAGAATCTTGTTGTAAGTCACTTTCCATGGTTTTAGTTAATTTTACTTTTCAAATTTGTACACAATCATGCCATATGATCCATTATTTTTAATAATTTTACTAGCTGCTTGTTGACTAATAGTGATTATGTTCTTTTTAGGATAATTATGGAAAAGCAGATCCATCTTGTGTTGCAAAATTAAAGGATTTATATAGAAAACTTGAAATCGAGATCTTTTTATTCTTTTCTTTTCCATTGTGAGATGTTAAAAGTGATCTTTTCTTTTTGAAGTTTCCACTATTGAATTGCATAGTTCACAGGAGAACTTACTTTTATCTATAAAAATGATATTAAGGGACATGTAGATTGAGTTGTCTATACAAATTTCAAAATTTGAACTCTTAAAATTAGCTTCCACTTTCTGAGGAGGCATGAAAATCACTTTTGAAGTTGAGTGTAAAAAATAGAGTAGCACGTAAAGAAAAAGGATGAACAATAATGAAGTGAAAAGTGGCTCTTCTATCAACCATGTAGAGTACAATGAAAGGAGTGCATGGATGGTAGGGGTTTAACATTTAGAGTGCAGTGGAATAGTATTTCAATTGTACAGTAGATGTCATCCTACTTTGTTTGAGAACTCTTTCTGAATTCCCAAAAATAGGAGTTCCCAAATGATGCCAATAGATATTTAAAATAGAAAACAAACAGCAATATTTTCATATAAAAACAACAAGAGCTGATTCATAGGCCCTATGAAAATCTCTAACTTTTTGGCTCCCCTTTGATACTTTTTTGCATACTTACAGATTACATCTCCATGATTAATATGGACTAGAAGGGTTGAAAGGGAAAATGTTAGTCTTTTCCATTTATTGGCCAATAAAGAGTTTGAAGTGACTAAAAGAATCAAATGTAGCTCTTTACTCTAGATGTTTTATTCTCATTCGGTTATTAATATATCCAGATAAAAACCATGATGACTTAAATCAGAACTAGAAGAAATGTCATGAAAACTACAAGAAGAGATTACTGATTAGATGAATCATGGGAATGAAACCAACTCCATAATCCATAGCAAACAAAATATGCAATGCAAATGAGAATACAGGACTTCAAAGGAGTTGTCATGGATAAAGAATCATCCTCCCTTAGATCTCTTGTGAGAATGCCTAAAATCTCTTCAGTTATCCACAATATCCACATGCTATGAGCTCTGATACAAAGATTGTGCATAGTTCTTCTCAGTTTATTCAATTTGGTGCTATTATTTTTATCCTGTGATTCAGGCTTCAAACCAACCCCTCTCATTAGTATTTGTCTTCTAGAACTGTCTAGAAGAGGGTAATCAAAACCAGTACTAGAAAATCTGAAAGTTGAATATCCTTTCCCTTAAAGTGAAGCTTTGTTCTCGACAAACCAGAGCTGAGACAATCCAAGAACTAGTGGAAGGGAAGTTGAATGATAACTGAGAGCAACTAAAAGCCTTCCTAAGAAAATTTCCCTTTCCACTATAATTTTCAGTTTTAGTGTCTCCTTGTTCATTTTTTCTAGCATCTCCTCATTTTTCATTTCTTGATAGAGAGCTTCTAAAAGATGTACAAGATGATCTTCAATCTCAACAATCAATGTTGAGATAAAATGGAAGCATTGCTCTTGCAAATAAGGTGCTAAATCATTTATCCTTGAAGGAGATTTATGTGCATGAAGAAAACTTAGGAAGTCTTCCAGAATATTCTTAGACCCCTCATCTATGGTATCTTTTATTGGACTAACCTCAGTTCCAAAATAAGTATTAAGGCGACCAAACCAGTCTTCATCATTTGTCATCATAAATCTAAAACTCAACCCAAGTAAATTGACACTTTTTAGGTCCCCTCTCTTGACAAGCCAGCCCTCGCTAGTAGTTAATTTTTGCAAATGGGTTTCAACATCTTTGTAACTTTCTAGAGATATAACTATGGCTTCAAGGAATTTACCAACCTTAACTCTAGTTGACCTCCACCCTCATGCTCTTGTTTCAATTTAGTTTCTTCCCAACCCTAAAAATCACAGACTAATAAATGGTAAGCCTTGAAATCATGGAACAAAAAATACAAGAGATGGAGCAAGCATATAGCATTAAAATTGTGACTTGCAATAGTAAAAGAAAATAAGCAATAGGAAATTTGATATACAATCAAAAAAGGGCATTTTATGAGGCTTCCTTAAGGAAGCAAATTAAAAATTAAAAAAAAACCATGCTTCAAATTCCATTTAAATTTTCAGTTGTACAATAGATGTCATCCTACTTTGTTTGAGAAGTCTTACTGAATTCCCAAAAATAGGAGTTCCCAAATGACTCCAATAGATATTATAAATAGAAAACAAACAGCAATATTTTCATATAAAAACAACAAGAGATGATTCATAGGCCCTATGAAAATCTCCAACTTTTTGTCTCCCCTTTGATACTTTTTTGCATACTTATAGATTACATCTCCATGATTAATATGGACTGGAAGGGTTGAAAGGGAACATGTTAGTCTTTTCCATTTATTGGCCAATAAAGAGTTTAAAGTGACTAAAAGAATCAAATGTAGCCCTTTACTCTAGATGCTTTATTCTCATTCGATTATTAATATATCTAGATATAAACCATGATGACTTAAATCAGAACTAGAAGAAATGTCATGAAAACTACAAGAAGAGATCAGTGATTAGATGAATCATGGAAATGGAACCAACTCCATAAGCCACAACAAACAAAATATGCAATGCAAATGAGAATACAGGCTTCAAAGGAGTTGTCATGGATAAAGAATCATCCTCCCTTGGATCACTTGTGAGAATGCCTGAAAGCTCTTCAGTTATCCACAATATCCACATGCCATGAGCTCTGATACAAAGATTGTGCATAGGTCTTCCTAGTTTATTCAATTTGGTGCTATTATTTTTATCCTATGATTCAGGCTTCAAACCAACCCCTCTCATTAGTATTTGTCTTCCAGAACTGTCTAGAAGAGGGTAATCAAAATTAGTACTAGAATATTTGAAAATCAAAGATCCTTTCCTTGAAACTGAAACTTTGTTCTCAACAAACTAGAGCTGAGAAAGAACTAGTGGAAGGGAAGTTGAATGAAAACTGAGAGCAACTAAAATCCTTCCTAAGAAAAGTGCCCTTTCCACTATAATTGTCGGTTCTAGTGTCTCCTTGTTCATTTTTTTTTGGCATCTCCTCATTTTTAATTTCTTGATAGAGAGCTTCTGAAAAATGTGCAAGATGTTCTTCAATCTCAACAGTCAATGTTGAGATAAAAATGGAAGTATTGCTCTTTCAAATAAGGTGCTAAATCATTTATCCTTGAAGGAGATTTATGTGCATGAAGAAAACTTAGGAGGTCTTCCAAAATATTATTGGACCCCTCATCTATGGTATCTTTTATTTGACTAACCTTAGTTCCAAAATAAGCGTTAAGGCGACCAAACCAGTCTTCATCATTTGTCATCACAAATCTAAAACTCAAACTAGGTAAATTGACACTTTTTAGGTCTCCTCTCCTAACAAGCCAACCCTCACTAGTAATTAATTTGTGAAAATGGGTTTCAACATCTTTGTAACTTGATAGAGATATAAATTTATTGAATTTACCAACCTTAACTCTCTCACATAGATCTGCAAATCCATCAGCTATTATTTGTTTCATCCTACTAACAAACAGGCTTTCAAAAAGTTCATCCCACAGACTCTTTGAGTGCTTCAAAACAATCTCACACACGCATTGTCATGGAAACTCAACATTTGAACCAAAAACCATTTTTAGCCACTCCAAGCTCCCTTCAAATGCATCCAAACTGTCCAATGTTTCTCTAATCAATGTATTATTCTCTACAAGTTCCTTGCCACCTTTCACAAGATCAAGCAAATACTTTCCCCCAAGCCTATCTGTAGAGAGAATATCATTTGCACATGTCTTAAGCCATGCTAAGCAAGACTTTGATATAAATTCGCTTAGCAAAATCATCATGGTATCTTGTAGCTTCTCTCTATGATATTTCCACAACTACACCTCATTGTTTGGGTTTGGAATACCACCAAACAACTATGATCTAGGTGGCACTGCCAACACAGTCTTATAAAAAAGAGTCAAATCGTTTAGAACCTCCAAGAAGAGTTCCCCAGCTTGACATAGTGTTACCTGTATGAACCTTACCACATTATAGAAAATAGAATTGACTACCCCCACCTTATCAGTCTATTGGTCGGACATGTCTTCTAGTTCTAGTAATGTGTAGACAATTCTATTTTTTACTCGGTATGAGGATCTTCTATTGGTGGGATGAGGTCTCCTATTCCTGTGATGGTTTGATGGGGATGTCATCAGTGGAGTTTTTTCCTATCGCCAAGACTTGCGTGGTGGTTCCAATGATGGGCCAATATTGTTGGCACTCATGATCTAAGTCAACACCAACAAAACCAAGGTTTTGGTCTTCTTGTGTTCAAAGGATAAGAAGTAGATAAGCTTCATATTTAGTTGAACCCACTTGAGATAGTCTTTGAAAAAAATTCATGAGGCATGATTTCACTAACAAATGGAAAATGGAGATGCTCATAGCTCAATTGAGGAACAAATCACACCAACTAAGATGTGAGACGGGTGTTGAAAACCAATCTAACTAATATTTTTGTGGCTCTATGTGTAGCCTTGTTAAACTTGCTAGATAATTCGACCAAGAATGATTCAATAGGATTTGGTTTGTTTGTGAGGAGTTCTAGAAACAAAATAATCTTCCACTATAATCAAATTTTGTATAATCTTTATCTAGTACAATGTGCTCCCACCTGTTATGTGGTTGGCTAAATCCTTTTCCAAAGCATTGGTTCCTTGCCCCCATTGGATTTTTTAATTCTTTTCTACCTTGGTTGAGTTCTTGAGTTGCGTTAATGGAAAATTGGTTCATCAAATTTATGTGAAGGCCAAGAACTTTTCCTTTTCCTTCACTTTTCTATTATATTCTTTCATTGACTTGTTAGAAGATGTTATATTTCATTTAAGTGATTTGATCTTGTTTGTTTGATGATTGGATAATGGTCCCATAATCTTGGAAGACCAACATGGTGGGCTCAATATCCATATATTGATCTGCCAAAAAGGTCTCTATTGTTAGAATGGGAATCTCCAACATGGAGCTTGATAGCAATTAGGAGCACCATTCAACCTCACTTAGACAAATTTCACAAAAAATATGATTCAATCTCTTAATTCCTTCAATCCACAAGCACTGTAGACAAGATATAAAACCATTTTCAGATACCCTTTAATGACTTCTAAAATGTATCCCAAATTCACCATAGGTTGTTTTGGAATAACCTACAAATTGCAATTAAACTTGCAAATTGCATTTTCTTTAAAGTTTCTAAATCTTTTTCAATAGATCTAATTTTTGTATATCATGCAATTATTGTAGTCCATGAGACCACATTTCTTTGAAGCATTTTTCCGAACACTTCAAGTTCCTTGTCTATGATCCCACATTTAGCATACATGTTGGTGTAGGAGCACCTAAGCTTCCATTTAAAATTTGAAGGCCATTGCATCTTAGTAGGTCATTTTAGCATTTGAGGAGGTCATTTTATGTTAATTAGTTCTTGTGAGACCATTCACAACTATGAATTATGATGATTTTAGAGTCAATTAGGTAAAAGAGACAAAGTTGCAAAAAATTTGTAAAATTGCAAACTATCAAAAGTTGTTGCAGGTCATTATTGTCAAGTTTTGCAAAATTGATAAATATAGTGCCACATGACAATTTTGCATGTCTGAGGAAAATAGATGATCCTCCGTCGAATCAATGACTTGTAACTGTTGGGAAACATAGAGAAGCTTGTTAGTTCTCAAAAACATTGGTTGAAAAACCAGAAGAGGTTGCCAATCTCTTGGTACGTTTTAGTATGTAATCCTAATTTGGTATAAATTGTATAAGCAATATCAAGGTGAAATTTAATAGGTTCAGTTAACAGATGTGAGGTTTTGAAAAAAAAATTGATAAAACTAAATGATGAAATGGATAAGACCAGTGCCTTGTTGGGTAAATGGAGTCAAATGAAGATCTATAATGTATAGCTTATATTGGTTGTAACTCAAACTATTTGGCACACTTATGTTGGTTTATATCTTGTATAAACATGCAAGAAAGTGATTGAAAAACTCTACTTATGGATCCAAATGACACGACCAAGTTACTTATGATTTATCAAAAGGATTTTAATCTTTACTTGAAAGATCCAATTGGATAGATCATATAGAAACAACAGATAATATCAAACTGGAGACAAAATGGAAATCCTAATTATATGGTTCTTATTGATCCAAATAACACTTCCAGATTACTGTGATTGACTAAAAGGATTTTAATTCTTTTGGAGAAGCCAATTAATCGTATCACACAAGAACAACAAATGTGCATTGATAAATTGAATATATACTTGATATGCCAATTTAAATAATAAGGAAATATTAAACTGGAGACAACCAGATAATTGAATATTTTCAATAAACAATTGATACCAATATAAAGCCATAGAATCAAAGATCTTTCATTGATTTCCTCAAAATTATATCTGCAACATAGTCTTTTGAAATGGAAACATTATGGAAGCTTTCTACTGTCTATCTATCCCTATTCACCTACTATCTTCTCCTATATCCTTCTTTTGGTCCTGGTATCTCTTATATACACGAGAGACAACAAGCTTAAGACCAAAAGATATGACTCTTAATAACAAAACATGATTTTGAACTTAATTTAAGAAACTAACACAATCATAAACATGTGTACCAATCCATTAATCTCTGAGTAAAATCTTGTGGTCATCTAAGACCTGTTCAAAGCTTTTACTATATGATAGGGTCCACATCATTATCACCAACCGATTCTGATTGTTGCTCAGTTGTGCCCAGATTATCCACTACCTGATTTATAAATAGATTGAAAGTTGAGAGGTGATCAATGTATCCCTATTCTGTATGAGTGTTAGCATTGGATATGACCTCCTTCATATCATACTCTATGTGCATGAATTTATTAATTTGTTTATGAGTATTTTGCAAGACCATAGCCTCATCGTTTATCTCCTGCAATGCAATTGTTAGAAACTCTATAAATTATGCTTTACAATCATCCCTTTCTCGAAGATTCCCTGTATCATCATGGAGTGCAGGAACCAAATTAAAAAAACCAAGGTCTTCTTCGATTCTTTGTTGATATTGGTTGTGGGATCTCACCAAGTCATTATATCTTTGCAGTGTTTAGTCTCTCAGGATCTATTTACCCAGAAGTTCCTTCTTTTTATCAATCATTCTTCCTTGTAACTAGACATTCTCCTCTAGTGTTGATTGTATTTGCTTAAATACACCCCAATAATCATCAGCTTGCTTTATTAGCTTATTGAACCTCTCTTTGATTATCTCGGACACAGTATTGTACTTAATGATTTTCAACTCCTTTTCCAGTGTTTTACACTTTTATTGGGCTTTCAAATGGGAATTTTTCCAATAAGCTACATAAACTAATGCATCTAACACTCTCTAATCCTTTTTGAGCCATGGAGCATACAATTTTGGAGTAGGAGAGGAATATGACTTCTCCATTTGATGTGATAACTATTTTTTCAATTTGGCATTCTCTTTGACCAATTTTTCAATTTGTGCTCTAGTGAATTTTTCCACATTGACATTCAGCTCTGCATTTTGTAAGGGATTAGTGTCCCCAACTCTTTTGACCAAAAGGTGTCCAAATACTTGATTAGGATTGTCAATCACCGTCGACCTCTTCTCATGAGGGTATAGTGACCAAATAAGCAAGGCATACTCATTTGGATTGTATCCAAACCCTGAATATATCTTATCACTAGCTTCCTTTGATAAGTTCATTGTTGTATCCCCTCTTTTTCTAAAACTGTCGAACACAATTGTTGAGCTCATGTCCCATCTTGGTAGAAGTAATACCCCAGACTCTTGAAGTAATTCTCTACCTCTTTCAGGAGTGATGGATTGCATTTCCTTGTCAACTTCCTTTTTCAATTATTCTAAGGCATCAACTTCCTTTTCAAGAGTAATGTCTTGCTCCTTTTGTCTTATTTTCTTCCCCTTATACTCATAGACAAATAATTTAAACTCAAGAGTTTTAGAAAATAATTATTAGAAATGAATTCATGACTAGCCTTGACCCTAATGTCATCAGATAACTCATCTGATGTTTCAAATTTTACAATTTTCTGAGGGGGCTCATATTGTGTAATCATAGGGGCCTTTATTTGTTCCACTGGTTGCTCCTCTCCATCACTCTCCTCACCACTTCCTTAATCTTCACTATTGTTAGTGGAGAAACATACATTAGGGGTGGTTTGTGAGGGTATGTGATCCAAATTCTCCACATCCTCAACCTTCATTCCTATGTAATTCGTATGAGATGTATCAAAAATGTATGAGGGCACATATTCTACTATTTCATTCATATGAGCAATAAGCTGCTCAATCCTAGCCAAGGGATCTTGTATATTAGTAAATGCTTATCTATATGATGGGGAATTCTTTCTCTTCCATTCCTCGATAAGCACAATTTTATTATATGAATCCATTCTCTCACCATTGGAAGCTCCATCTCGGTTCCTAATCACATCATCAAGTGCAAACCAATGCTCATACCCTAACAAATTCTAAGTTAATCTTGCTTGATGAATAAATCCCTCTGCATCAAATTTATTTCTTTCATACCCAAGAGGAAGGTTGTAATGAGCTAATTTAGCATCAATTTCTTCATATCCTTCAATGGCACATACTGTGAAATCTCCAAAACAAAGAGTGCTAAGCAAGAGTGATTGTTTATTATGACTCTTGAGATGTTTAGTATCATACCTTGATAATTGTCGTACTATTTCTAAATAAGCAACTTTGTTAGGAACCACTCAGGGTAGCAAATGTGGAACCCCTTCAAATCCATAAACCCTTATTACTATGCAATCAAAGAAGGCATACTGGTTCCCCAATTATGGTTCACCTTGCCTCTTGGGTTGTTTTCCTTTAGTCTCAAAAATCTCTGCACCTCAGGGGATAAATTGTGATCATATGAATAGCCTAGCAACTTCATTAGTGGTTTAAGAAAATATTCTTCAAAATATAAATAGTGATACCTCTCACATCGACTATCCCATAGTGCAATCCATATCTATATAGGTTTAAAGTTTCCATCTTTATCTATGTCTTTGATTCTTAATTCTTTACCCCACACATTTCTAGCATGTCCCTCATATAAAAGTAAATGCATTAACAAGGAATAGTGTTTTAAATCTATGCAATCACTATTGTTTTTTATTATTTCAAGCCCTTGATTTAGGGCATTCGCCAAATAGTTTGCACAATTGAATGACCTAGCATCTTTTCTTTGTATATCAATTGCTACAACCATCGGTGCAATAGACATAAGTGGTGGAACCGCAATTCCCAAGACTTGAACAGCTGCGTAGTAGGTATATTGGAAGTATTCTTCAAACAAATCTATATGAAATGGAGGGTTTTCATTGCTCAAAAATTTTATGAGTTGACCTTGCTCATTCTTAGGTCTATGCAAAGCTAGCTTCCATCTCTTGTAACTAGTATCCATGCAATAGTATTTTATCAAAAAGTCTCTAATGGTGAATGGCAAGTTCATGCGACCTTCTAACTAAAATACATTAGAGATCAGTTCTTGGGAGATAACAAGCATATCGGCCCCATTTGGTGATTGGATAGTTCTTTTCTTGGTGTTATATCGACTAACCAGAGCTTTCACTAATTCTATGTTGATGAACACGTTTGGTGCCACAAGTCTTCCTAAGTTCAGTCTCCATGGGTTATAGACTAGTTGAAATCTTCTTTTTTTTCTGTAGTGATACATAAAAATCTCATAGCCCCAGTGCGGCATCCAAACATCCCCAAGACCCCTATGTTTATCTAACAATTTACTTTCTTGAACACTTCTTTTGGGTCTTGGTCCTAACCCCATACACTGATCTATCAAGTCTTGGTTTAAATTCCTCTTTTCAATTTTTTGTTTCTTTTCCTTAGTAGGTTTTCCCACATTTTCTCCCATTGCAAATTCTAAAAAAATGCAACTTTCTAGCTAAGATTGGAGTACTTATGTGAATTTTTTCTTCTCTTGGCTTCACTGCGTGAGAGCTCTGAGTTCTGTCCTTTCTACTTTTTCCCTTAGTGTAGCCTTTCTAGTTTCTATAAATTGTATGATTAATTCATGGTTCAATTCACCTCTGTTCTGGCTCATTAATATACCACTTGCTTCAGTCTTGTCATTGGGGAGAGCATTTATGTTAAATATCGTAATGATGCTTTTGATGTCACATCAGCTAGTAGTAATCATTCATCACTATATCATTGGGACCTTGGTTCATTTTCCACCGATGACCACCTTCTCCATTGATAAGTTTTTTTCTTTTGGTCTATCGGTAAGACATCAAACAATGTTACCCCGATGAATCCCAACTTCACCGATAAGTGTTAGACTTTGATACCCTGTGATTATATCAAGTTATCGAGGGAGCTTCATCATTCATTTTTTTGATGCACCAGAGCTGTAGTGATGTGATAATCTTTGTTGTTTCCATCGGCTCATCAGGGAGACTACCTTGGAACTTAGCCCGATGGAAGGATATTATGCCAATGTAAGGATATGAATTGCCCCTATTAGGCTATCAGTGGGGTGGTGAGGGGAGTTCCACCAATAGAGTATTGTTAGCTCGGTGGTATCAAAGGACTTCAATGGATTTCATGAATGTGATTATTTGGGTATGTTGGTTACAAAAATGGATTTTTTACACAAACCTCAGTAATTTGTCTAGATCATGAAATTGTGTCTGGTTAGATTTTGTAAGGACTAGGAGATAAATGAATAGATGTTAATGCAAATATGTGGGATTTTTTTTTTTAGTCCTAACACAGCTCTTTTGGAAAAAAATTTGTCTTACAATTATTGTGTGATGCATGATCTATTATTTTTCTTTGTTATTTTGTGCATTCATGTGCCATGTGTAGGCTTAAAAGTGGGTTATTGACCTCTCACATGAGCCGATATGCTGGTGATCTAGGTTTTCTAAACAAAAGTCCCCCTGATAAAGTAAATTGCCCCCAATAGAATAATATGTAATAATATTTTGAGGGAGTATAATATTTATTATAGGGACGTATTGTCTATGCATTGATGGATATTCATATCTTGTTTCAAAGCTCCCATTTTGGCACAAGCAGGGAGGATGTTGGCAATGGTTGTGGAATTTGGCTTTACACCTGCAAATTGTATTCGCTTGAAATTTTTTAAAGTCTTTCCACCAAATTCATTTTTTACATATCTATTTTAGATGTCCTTAAGCTATATGAAAAAGGTGTATATAGAATTTGAGATCAATTGATAAGCCAAGACATGTAGTGTTGATTTGATTTACATTTTACTTAAGATATAATTTTGTTGTGTTGCTGAATTTCATAGTTCAATAATTGGGATTCCCAATGATCTTGTATACCCAAAGTGTATGTGATAGAAATAAATTAGGTATTCATGTTGATTAGTTTGACAATTTAAATGATCTTGAGTTCATAAGTACATAGTGATATTTTTTGACAAATAATATAATGTCTTGTTGCATTTATCATAGAAACAAAGCCTCTTTTGATTGTAGTAGAGAATGTAGAGAGTGAAGCATTGGCTACTTTTATCTTTGAAATTGATGATTTTTTTACTAAATTGATAATGTTTGAAGTTTCTTTTTGTTTCTTAGATGTTGAGTCTAATTAATAAGTTTAATGTTGTGTTGCAACTTGTAGGTGAGTATGTTGATATGATAAAGGCTAGCATTTTCGATCCTCTAAAAGTTATCAGAATTGCATTAGTTGATGCAGAAAGGTAAAACTATTTATCTTTATTATAATTAGTGGAACTTACAACTACAATATCTGATAAAAATCTACTTCCAAATATGCTTTTGATGGATGTTATATCTAATTCTAATACATTCACTATATCTAGTGCCTAAGTTTAGGGTGCCATAGTTGGAAAAGGAAAAGAAAATGTTTGAATTTTATCCTCTGTATTATTTAACTTTTCTGAGTTTTTGACGTGCAAATTTTGAAACCTTATTTTTAGGCTGTAGCTCCAAATTGGAGAAGTGAAAGGTGAATACCAGCAAGGAAGATTTTGGAGGAGCTGAAACCAATAGCAATGGGAAAGTTGTGGATTTGAAAGGGGATTAAATGGGTCAAGCCCCTATAGGAGGTCGCTGCCCTTCCAAAAGGACTACAATTAAGGAAGAGGAAAATAGTATAAGTATATGAAAATTGGAGTATTTTGTTTATATAGTGTTTGTAAGTTGTACAGTGTCATTGAGACATTGAATGTAACCAATGAGATTTTGATTTGCCAATGAGGCTTAATGAAGCAAATTTTTAGAGTGGTTTTTTCTCCACTCATAAATATTGTGTTGTGGCTCCTCTTGATTTTTAATCTGTTTGTATTTGTGTCTGATCAATCATATTTTTTCAAGCATTTTAGTCTTCATTTCATGGTGTTTTTTAACATTTGAATATCTATGATACTTGAAGTTTATATGCATAAATTTGTGAGGATTAATTAAGTTATATTTGATTTATAATGACTAAATATATGACTAAAGCAATGACTAAATACATAACTAAATACATGACTAAATTAATGATTAAATATATGACTAAATAAATGACTACCATGAGTAAATAAATGATCAGTTAATAACAATCAATGAATAAATACATGACTAAATTAATGACTAAACAAATCACTACCATGACTAAATAAATGACTAAATTAACAACTAAATCAATGACCAAATTAATGACTAAATAAATGACTAAAATACTTTAGTCATAAATTTTGTGGTGTTATATATGACTACAAATAAACCATGAAAATGGTCACGTGACTAAAATTGATGACTAAATATATGACTAAATAAATGACTAAATCAATGACTAAATTAATGACTAAAATCATTCACTAAATAAATGACTAAAATTGTTTAGTCATAAATTTAGTGGTGTTATAAATGACTACAAATAAACCACTAATAGTCACATGGCTAAAGTTAGTCATTTATATACAATTTTTAGTAGTTTATTTAGTCATATATTGATGTTTTCATACTAGTGATTATAACCCTCTCTCTACCTACCACTACCTCCATCAATCCCTACCTCTCTCTATCTCTATCTCTCTTTCTCTCCCCTTAACTCTATGTTTTTCTCTCTCCCTCGCTACCTATTCCTCCCTCCATCCATCCATCTCTACTTATCTCTATCTCCCCTCTCCATCAATCTCCACCTCTCTCTCCATCCATCTCTCTCTCTCTCTCTCATTCCCTCTCTACTTCTCTCCATATCACCTCTCTCTCTCTCTACTTCTCTCCATATCACCTCTCTTTCTCTCTCCTTCCCTACCTCTCCCTTTTCCCCTCCTTCCCTCTCTTCTTCTCTCTATATCTCCTCTCCCTCCCCCTCTCTCTCCCACCCTCCCTCTCTCTATGTTTATCCATCTCTAATTCTCTCTATCTCAACTCTCCATCCCTCCATCTATCACTCAATTAATAGGTCTCCTACATTACCTCTTGTTGATAAGATGTTGATAGAAGCATGGTCATGTTGGAACACAATGATCTACTGAGAGGGGGGTGAATTAGTAGATATTGAAATTTTTACCTCTCAATATACTTAGTGTAGAATAACTATGTAAATTCTTAATGTGAAAATAAAAATTTAATAAGAAAACACATGAGAGAGCACACATGTGGTCAACACATAACACCAAATGTGTGGAAAACCTAAGGTTGGGAAAAACCATGGTGAGAAATGTTTTCCTAATCCAACCTCACAAGCTTGAAATTTAGTTACAACACTTTAAGTGCCCCAACCCTATGGAGACACCAATCCCATAGTTTTAGGAGTAAGCACTCCAAGGTAGCACCCACTCCCTAATTTGATCTTCTGCCTAGTTATTTGATGGCACCCACCAATCAGATTTACAATGTCAAATATTATAGTTTTAATGACAATTCTATGTTGCAACTTATTTGCAGTTGCACTAACGTGTATGTTACACACTATGCAACTCTTCTTCTACTCTTCACTTCTTTATCCACTCTATATTCACTTCATTTCTGCACCATTATTCTTTGTACTTACTAATTACTCAACACCACATCCTCTTTCAATAATATACCAGTTTGAAAGAGAAAAACCAAAACAAAAAGCACCAATACAATCAAGGGGTTTACACTGAATATAAATCCATATTTGAATTCTTGATTTTTATTTTTTTTAGCTTATTCAGGCATAGTACATTCTTTCTCTACAATCATGTTCTATGTACTCTACTACTCTTGACTCTTCTTTTCCCCTGACTTCACTATTCTCACCTTTTAGACTACTTTTCTGCCACTCTGCCCTTACCTCATTAGCCTATTTTTTCTTTTCTTTGTTAATAGGTGGACACTTATTTGATTCATGCATCACCGATAATGTTAAGTCATTGTCATCAGATTATTCGTCTTTGAATCTCTATCATTGATCTCATAGCTTTATGATCATTGTGGCTCATTACATCGAAGGGACTTATAAATTACTCACTCTAAACTCTTTCATTCCCTTCAATAGACTACTTTCGATCAGCATCTCCACATAATCACCATGTAATTCACAACAAGGATGTGAATTACCTATTGAGCAATCAGTTTTTCATCATTTGACACATGTCGTAAGATTACTTAATCATCATCTCTATGTGCCTACCACATCACTACCAACCATCATTCATCATATTGTCATATTGAAGGGACTCAGTATAGAGTCACTCTGATGTATATTCTTCTCACCGATGGTGAGCCATTATCATATGAAGGGAACACCAAGTTGCTTCTCATTGAATTTTCATTTTCTCATTGATAATCATCCATTGTTCTTTTATATGTTGTCATCGCTATATCAAGGAGACACTAGGACATCTCTTGTCGACATACACTAGTCACCCCACTAAGATTCCATTGGAGTGTCGAAAGGACCAAACATAAGACCTCCTCGAGCATCACCAATCTCTCTGATCAGATGCCTATGCATTCACACATTCTTCTGCAGCTCCACTCTGGTCAAGCAATCAGTTGTTGCCACCTTTTAGCCACATCATCTTTGTACCGCATGTCACACTTTTCATCTCAGACATACTTCATTGTGGGACCCACCAACAAAGTATCAAAGGGACAAATAAAACCATCTTGTTGAATCTATACTATCACTTTGATCACTTGACAACAAGGATGTGAAGCATTTAATTGCTACATCAAAGGGACCAACAACTTTTTCACACCGAATACATAATGTCACCTCGATGTGATTCTCGAACCTCCTCAACTGCCCTTTTGCATATTTTCCACCTTTGACATCAATTTCAATAATATTCCTACAATCTCCCCCTTTGTCATTTATGGAAAAACTTGAAGTTCTCATTGCAAATTATAACATATAAGCTCTATGCCAATTAAATCTTTTACATAGTAGTTCACTCTCCCTGTGACATACATGTCCTCCATTCTCCTATCTGAGCATTTGCTACATTTCTCCCCATTTGACATCAATGGAAAAGGGAAAACTCCCCCTAACACAATACTCCTTCTGACTTGATCACAACCACATTACTAGGGATAATGTAGATCTGCCAAGACAAAGCATAAACACTTCAAATTGAACTTGTTTATCACCAAGATGATCTACAATTTACACACCTGAAAACCTATACATAGTCAAAATTTATTTAGGTGACTCGTCTGATTTACTCAATTTATAGCTAGTTATCTGGGGGTACAAAATAGCATACTATCTTCCATGCCAAACTTCTTAAGCATTTTCTTACCATATTTAGTTTGAGATATGAATATTACATTTTTTATTTGTACAATTTGCAAACCAAGGAAAAATGACAAATCTCCTAACATAGACATTTCAAATTCATCTTGCATATGTGTAGCAAATATTTGACACATTTATCATTGCTACCTCCAAATATTATATCATCTACATAAACAACAACAACAACAATCATGTGCTCACCTTCTTATTTGAAATATAAATTGTTGTCTACAAACCCCTTTTTGAATCCTTGTTACAAGTACTAGTCTAGTCCAGAATACCATGCTCTAGGTGATTGTTTTATACCATACAATACCTTTCTCAATCTGGAAATGTAATCTTCTTCTTTTGAAAGATGAAAACTTTTTGGTTGTTCAATGTAGACTTCCTCTTCAAGGTTTCCATTCAGAAATACATATTTAACATCCATCTGATACACCTTAAATCCTTTGTAGATTGAAAATGCAAGAAACATTCTATGGATTCTAATCTTGCAAAAGGTACAAATTTCTCTTGAAAATCAATGGCTTCAACTTGGCAATATCCCTTGCACACCAGTCTATCCTTGTTCCTAACCACAATTCCATCTTCATTCAACTTATTTTTGAATACCCATTTGGTACCAATGGCATTCTTGCTTGAAGGCCTAGAAACTATTTTCCATGTCTTGTTCTTCTCGATCTAATTGAGTTCCTCCTCCATGGATTTTATCCAACTCTCATCCTTTCTAGATTCATTAAAGCTTTCTAGTTTGATTTGAGACAAGAGAGAAAAATTTACTTGTTCCTTATTTCTTACAAGTCTTCTCCTACTCTAAACTCCTTCATTTTTATCACCAATGATTTGATCTGAAGAATGATCCTTTTGCACATATTTTACAAGGTCTTGTTCAATCTCCTCCTCATCCTCTTCTTCTCATTCCTCTTCTTTGACTACTAGACATATATCATCATCTTCTGATTCATTCTCAAAATTATTTCTGCTAGGCTTACCATGACTTGCATTTTCATCAACCTTGACATTTATACTTTCTACAATCTTGTGCAGCCTTATGTTTTAACACTTATAAGCTTTACTCTAGGTGTAATATCCTAGGAATATTACTTCATCACATCTTGACTCAAAGCTTCCCAAGTCTTCATATTCTCTTTTTATATAGCATTTGTTGCCAAACACCTTGAAGTACTTGATTGATGCAAACTTTCCCTACCATAGTTCATATGGAGAACTTTCTACCATTGTTTGCTCTTAGCATTGCTCTGCTTTGAATATATACAGTAGTATGAACTGGTTCCAAAAAGTATCTACCAACCTTGTCTCATTTAAAATGGATCTTTATGTTTCCTTCACAATCCTATTTCTTCTTTCTACTACACCATTATGTTGTGGTGTTCTCGGTGATGAATATTATCATTTAATTCCATGATTTTCATAATAATATTTAAACTCACTTGATGTAAATTCTCCTCCTCCTTCTAATCTTAGGAACTTAATTCTTCTCTCAGTCTCCTTTTTTACCAACTTCCTGAAAATATTAAACTTCTCAAATGATTCAACCTTCTCCTTTAGAAATGTTACCCATGCCATTCTATTGTAATCATCAATTAGCAGATTATGTTTTTAGGCTTTGCTATCTTGGGAATATTCCTAACTAACCCCTTTGAGCTAATCTTTACTAAATTGTCAAAGTTCACAAGTGCCCTAATCTTCTATGCCACAGCCAACTCTCATCTTCTTGACTAACTAGAAAATTGTGGCCCTTTACTTCACAAAGGTTGTAGAGGTTAATATCAGTCCTTATCCCTTGTGTAAGTGTCTTACCATTCTTTCTTATCTTGCAACCTTCAGAGTTAAAAACAATTTTTTACCCATTGTCACACATTTGGCTGACACCAAGAAGGTTATGTTTCAAACCCTCAACATAGAGGAAATCATTTGTCTTATTATTTCCATCTAAGCTCAAGATCTCTTTTCCATGAATTTTTATAGTAGTATTATCACCTAGACTTACTGACCCTTCCTTACACTTCTTGAGTTCAATGAACTTGCTTTTATCTCCAATCATATGCTTGGAACAACCACTATCAATCACCCAAAAATTTTGTTTCTTAGCATGCGGTATTGTTTGGGAAACATAGATTTAGTGGAACTCTATCCTTTCTCCTTCCACACCCTTAGATTTCTTTTCAGCATTATCTTCCAAATTTGCAAACCTTTTAGTTTACTTCTCCACTTTGGGGGGTGATCTTTTCTTCTTTTCAAGCTGAAAATTTGGTCTCATAAACTTTGTTCTACACTCTCTAGATACATGACCAAAATTGGTGCAATTGTAATAGACTACATTCATGTCAACCAAGGGAGAAAATGATTTTTTTCTCACAAAGTATGTATTCCACCTTGGAATGACTCTACATTCTCTAGCCCTATGACCAAAATGATTACATGTATAGTAATAACCATAGAAGTATAATGAGTACCTAGTCATGGAATTTCCTTCAGCTGGAGGTGAAAAACTTCTTTGTCTTAGCTTTCTTGAATAATTTACTCTTGTGAAACCTTCATCATCTATCCTTTTTGTGTTCTACTTCTTCTTTGGTTGAGTAGGGGCAATCTTGTTTTCTTTCTTGTCTTCAATTGACTTCTTCTCTTTATCATATTTTTCTACTATAGAGGACTTCTTTTTGGCTATAGAGACATCCTTATTGTTAGGTTTTTCATCCTTAATGACTTCTTTTTCTTTTGCTTTGAATCTTTCATAGAGATTTATAGAGGTGTCAACAAATGAGCTTTTTCCTTTCTCTAGTCCTAAGCCCAATTTTTCTTTATTTGTTGGCTTTTGTGTACTTATCAATTCATCCACAATGTCTGAGCCACCCTTTAGATTTAAACCCTTACTAATATATTCATTTGCTTTCTCCAATTCTTTTCTTAACGTGACTATTTTTGTCTCAAGCTTCAAGCATCTATCCACTTTAGATTCTAGATTGGACTTCATTACTTCTTCTATTCTTTTGTCTTCCTCCACTTGAAGTTTCAAGCTTACTACCAACTAGTTAGATTCCTCAAGATCCTGGATTAGCTTGTAATACTCCTTTTGAGCAGATCTTTTCAATTTCTTGTTTTCCCTTTTAAGATCAAACTTATCTCTTAGATCATCAAGATATTCAAGAACATTGATCGATTCTCCCGCAAGATCAAAAAATGCTTCCTCTTCACCTTCTACACAGTGTTCTTCAACTTTTCCATCTTTCTGATCCTTAAGTCCTTGGCCAAAAGAGGAATTCTCCCTCTTCTTCCTCCATTACTAGAGCTCGATCTTGTTCATCATCTAAACTATCACTGGCATATGATGAATCACTTTCTTCCTGAAGGTGCAGGCTCTTGTTTTTCTTTCCAAAACTCCTTCATTTAGGATAAAAAGGTTTCTTCTTTTTAATATCTCCCTCTTGCTCAGTGTTATCTTCTTTATCATAAGGACACTTCAAATAAAAATTACCTATTCTACCATAGTTAAAACACTTGAAGGGCAACTTACCTTTATACTTGTCGAACCTTCTCCTTAGTTTTCTTATGAAGTTTGCTTCTTCATCATCAATCCCTTCTTGGTATGATGTAGTGGATATAGCTTTATCTTTCTTATCTACATCATCCTTTTCACTTTTTACAACCTTTAATGCATCTTCTCTTCTAGACGGCTTGATATCTCCCATTCTCATCTCATATGCAATGAATATGCCATCCAATTCATCAAGGGTAAGCTTATCTACTTCTCTTCCTTCTTCAATTGCTAAGATATTGGGATTATATCTATTTTTCATAGACCTTATAACTTTTATCACAACAACATCCTCTTTTACTTCTTCTCCAAATCCTCTAATTGATTTTACTACATCATCAACTCTTAGAAGATAGTCAAAAATATTCTCCTCTTCAGTCATCTTTAAGCCTTCAAATTTTTCTCTTAGCACTTGAAGCTTTTCAAACTTCACTTTACTATCTCCATATATATTTTTCAGCTTTTCCTAGACATTATACACAGTTTGATAGTGCATAATCTTTCTGTGCATAAAATCTAACAAATTATTCATAATGGAAAGCTTGATTTTTTACTATTCTCATAGTCCTTCTTTCCCACAACATTAGTGGGAAGAGTAGTAGGGAGAATGTACTTGGTTTTGATTGACATCTAGACATTAAGTCCAAGAGATCCCAAATACCCCTTCATTAAGGAACTCTACTTAGCATAATTTGTTCCATCAAACCAAGCTGGCTTTCTTGAACCTTCGTGATTGTTCATTATGTTCACACTACTAGAATATACCTGAGATGATTAAGCTTCACCTAGGAAACCTAGGGCTCTGATATCAATTTTTGGAACACAATGATCTATTGAGAGGGGGGTAAATTGGTAGATATTAATTTTTTTACCTCTCAATATACTTAGTGAAAAATAACTATGTGAATTATCAATGTGTAGATAAACATTTAATAAGAAAACACATGAGAGAGCACACATGTAGTCAACACATAACACCAAATGTATGTGGAAAACTCAAGGTTGGGAAAAACCATGGTGATAAATTCTACTAGGATCTACTATCCTAATCTAGCCTCAGGGTATGTGCAAGATCATGATGGGCCAAAAAGTGGCAATATGATGGATATGTGGCTGACGACTATTTTTTTACCCAAAATTGATGAAACGAAAAGGGTTTTTAAAGGAGATTCTCAGCTTTCCACCGATATAAGTTATGCTTTATTTTGAATTTAACAAGTAATTATTATTCATTTTCTATACAAATTATGATTAAAGTACTGATTGATAGGTTAATTGAAAAACATCTATAGCTTTCAAATAGTATCACATTCTTTGAATCCAAAACATGTGTCACATTCTATGCTTCACATACTATAGGATTAAAAAAAGAAAAATTTGAATTTCATGAAGTTTTGACCAAGTTAAGGTGGTTAGACATACGAGTTTTTATTTTTTAAAAAAATTTGTAATAAAAATTTCATAATTGATTATTTACTTACAAAAACATTACAAAAAAATATGCATCAAATTGGGGCATGAGTCCTCTACTTATATCTAAAATCTTATAAAAAAATATTATCATTTTATTGTGGTTAGGGTGGTTAGACAGACACCTACTTCTTATTTTTCCCCAATTTAAGTACCACTTGCATTGAAATTTCAAATTTTCACCAAATAGATTTTTATTTTTTTTAAACAAAACTAGTGGTTTAGAAAGTAGATTCAATTTGCTACAGATTTTATTCTTACATATTTTTGAAATAATATAGATAACTTATTCAAATTTTTATGTCAAGTTGCCTAACTCTGATTTTTTTGTATTTTTTGCCACTTAAGGGCCTATTTTTTCCATGATGATCCTGCACATACCCCTCACAAGCTTGAAATTCAATTACAACACTTTAAGGGCACCAACCCTATGGAGACACCAATCCCCTAGTTTTAGGAGAAACCACTCCAAGGAAGCACCCACTCCCTAATCTAAGCTTTTATCCAATTATCTGATGGCACCCACCAATCAGATTTACAATGTTAGATATTATTGTTTTTATGATAATTCTATGTTGCAACTTATTTGCAACTGCACTTTCATGTACATTGTACACTATGCAACTATTATTTTTCTCTACACTTATTTATTTGCTTTGTATTCACTTCTTTCCTCTACCACTATTCTTTGTACTTACTACTTACTCAACACCACATCCCCTTTCTATAATACACTAGTTTGAATGAGCAGAACCCATAAAAAAAGTGCCAATACAATCAAGGGTTTTACACTGAATATAAATCTAGATTTGAATTCCTAATTTTTGTTTGGTTTAGCTTATTCTTGATCATAGTGCATTTTTTCTTTGCAATCATGTTCTCTACACTCTGCCGCCCCTGACTCTTCTTTTCCCCACTTCACTCTCACCTTTCGAACTACTTTTTTTCCATTCTACCCTTACCACATTAGCATTTTTTTCCTTGTTATTAGGTGGACACTTATTTGATTCGTGCATCACCAACCAATACAACTAGTACTTCTATTATGGTTTTCATTCTTACTTCTCTAGGAAGCCTTATGTGCATCAAGCCATACCCACATTAATTATGCCTCAGAAGGTCTTCTAAGATTGGCAATATGTAAACCCTAAATCACATACACATTTAATGTAATCCTCTATACACAAGATCTAGATCCAATCTTTGTTCACTTAGTACTCTATTCCACCATTCTACAACTCTAATCACCAATTAAGTCTATTATTAGGGCACGTAGACCAATTGATTTCATTATTCTAGTTGGCTACCAGTCAAAAACCACCATCATAGACTTAATTGTTTGAAACAACCATCTTCATATTCTAACCATTGATCTTGTCTCTTCATGCCATACTCCATGGTTCTCTATCCATCTTAACAATGTTAAGTCATCACTGTCAGATTATTCTTCTTTGAATCTCTATCGTCGATCTCATAGCTTTATGATCATTATGCCTCTTTTCATTGAAGGGACTTATAAATTACTCACTCTAAACTCCTAAATTCCCTTTGATAGACTGCCTTCAATCAACATGTCCACATAGTCTCCACATAATTCACAACAAAATATGAATTTCCTACCGAGAAATCACTTTCTATCATTTGACACATGTTGTAAGCTTACTTGATCATCATCTCTATGTGCCTACCACATCACTACAAACCGTCATTCATCATATCATCATATCAAAGGGATTCACTATAGAGTCGCTTTGATGTATACTCTTCTCACTGATGGCAAGCCATTAGCATATCAAGGGAACACCAGAGTGCCTCTAATTGAATTTACATTTTCTCATTGACAATCCTCCATCATTATTTCATATGTTGTCATTGCTATGTTGAGGAGACACTTGTACATCTCCTACCAAAATACACCACTCACCCCATTGACATTCCATCAGAGTGTCAAAAGGACCAAACATTAGACCTCCTTGAACATCACCAATCTCTCTAATCAGATGCCTATATAGTCGCACATTCTTCTATAGCTCCACTTTGGTCAAGCAATTAGTTGTTGCCACCTTTCAGTCATGTCATATTCTTTCTACACATCACTCTTTTCATCTTAGTCATACTTCATTATGGGACCCACCAATGAAGTATTAAAGGGACATAAAATTGTCTTGCCAAAGCTCCATTGTCACTTTGATCACTTCACAATAAGGATGTGAAGCGTGAAATTTCTACATCGAAGGGACCACTAACTCTATCATGCCAAACACATAATGTCACCTCGATGTGATCCTCAAACCTCCCCATTTGGAAATCTAGATATGAGGGGTCAGTCACCCATATGATACAAAGCGCTTAAGTTTCCACTTAAGCAACCAGTAACTTACAGAAGGTAGTCAACCTAGGAATATAACACAGTTATGCAGATTGTGAAGACAAAGCATAAACACTTCAAATTGAACTTGTTTATCACCAAGTTGATCTGCAAATTACACACCTAGAAGCTCTCAACGAACCATAGTTATTCTAAACACTGATATTTCAATTGTATTCCTTTGCATGATTACATTTCCCTTTCGAATATTTCCCACCTTTGACATCAATGACAACAATATGCCAATAGGTCAGGTCACTAGCCTTCACAAAGGTATCTAAGATTTTTTTGTGAGAAATATACACATACAACAATGGAGAAGCAAAAAAAGTTGGAGAACAATATTGTGAAATCAATCTTCATTAGATATAACCATGGTGTGAAAGGATATAAGATTTGGTATCTTGTAGCACATAAGGTAATATATAGTAGAATTGTTGCTTTTAGAGAAACTAAGCTTTCTTCTATTCCATTGCATCCAAAACAAAGTGATCAAAAAAATGTGATTTAACTTCCTTCTACATCTGAGAAATTTCAATTGAGGCCCTTGGATAAACAATAAGGTAAGAAAATCTCATCTATCTTTGAAATTTCAAAAGAGGAGGAAGAACCTCCCATTCAACTTGTTCAAAGATCTACAAGGCATAGACAACCACCCAAAAGGTATTAACCTAATTATTGGAGATGTATTTTTTCTTTGAATACTAATATAGATGAGCCTAGATATGTAGAAGAGGAGTTAGGTATGAGTGATGTAGAATCTTGGAAGATTTCTATGGATGAAGAAATGAAATTTTTGAAAAAGATTGATACATGGGATCTTATACCAATAGCTGAAGGACAAAAACTTATTGGTTGCAAATGGGTGTTTAACAAAAGTGTATCTTTACACTTTCACACTATTCTAGGGCTTTATTAATTAATTGAGGTTAATGTGCCTTAATTGGCCCCTTAATTCAAATCCAAGCCTAATTAATTACATATTACAAGTGATAAAACCTGGCATTCATTAATGATATTACACAAAACTTAATTTTACAAGGTGTGTGTCCTAGGTTAGTGACCCAGGACCCATTCGCCACCTAGAAAATGGGTCCTCGCTAGGTCTTAGGACCCTATTTTCACATAAGATTTAACATCCCTCGAAGTGTGTCCTAGTTAAGTGTGATAGGACCCATTCTCCCTATGGAAAATGGGTCCTCACTTGGACCTAGGACCCCCCTTGGGATATGTTTTTGGTGGTATTTTAATAATTTCAAATCTTAGATCTAATGTCAACTTGTGTTATTTGAATTTTAGGATTTAATGTTAAGTATATAAATACAAGGCTATTTCACCTAGTTTCATCTAAGCAAGCATAGCAATTTTGATTCAAGCATCCTAAGAGTTCACAAGAATTGATCTAATCTTAGGATCTAGGACTTGTTGCACGTGAATAATAACTTATTACAACAATTAAATTGAAGGTCTTTAAATCAATATTGAAATGCTTAAATTCAAATGTAACTAAAATTCTTAAATCAATAAATCAATAATAAAGTGATGAAAAAAATAGAGAGATAAGAGAGAGAAGACAAGAAATAGCAAGTTGATAACGAAGTTCACCAAATGGCTACATCCCTAGGTCCCTCTCTAATAGAGTGATTGATCCTTGATTAAGCTCTAGAAAATGGTTACAAGGCACTTCAATAGTTACAAAGTCTCCTCATGTCTCCTTGGACGATAATGAATTACAAAAAGTCCTTCTCTATCAAGTACAACAAGCTTGAATTCAAGCTCCAAATGCACAGAGATGAACAACTCACTATCATAACTCTCCAAGAAAATCCTCTCCAAATTCACTCTCACAAAGGAAATTCTCTCACAAAAATCACCACTTAGTTTCCCAACTCTAAATTCTCATCCCTTTTTATACATAAAATTTACCCAATTGGCTTAAAACCAAATGATTTACAAAATTCACCCAATATCCCATTACAACTAATAATCTTCCATAATCCCCCTAATTTACATATAAAATATTTGGAAATCTTCATAAACCTCCTTTAAATCATAAAATGTCATTTAAAATCCCTAAATAAACCTTCTAATATCTAATTATATTATTTAAGCCCCTTTCATTTATCTTTTCTCGGGCTATAGGGATTAACTTTTTTTTTTTTAGGGGCTTAGTTTTTAGATTTATGGAAGTATTCAGCTTTATGTCTTCTTTATAAATAACTGTCACCGCATTTTTCATTTCACCATATGAAATGGTAAAGAAAGCCATTTGAGAGCAACAGGGTCAGAGGTTCAACCCCCGTCACCCACTATTTTTAGGGCACATTTAAGATTTCTTCTTTATCAAAAAGAAGCAGCACCGAATGCATATAAGCAAGAATGGTGGCACAATGGTAGGAAAATGTTTTGGGAAGTAAGAGGTCGCAAGCTTGAATTGCATGAAAATTTTAGCAAACCATTCAAACAAACCCACATTCAGGGGTGCCACATGGCAACTTTTGATTCATTGTCAGATGCCACGTCACCTCTGAGTTAGATACCACGTCGTACAGATGCCATGTGGCATATTTTGATTAGACCATGTCACCTACACCTGCTAACATCACCTTGCTATGTGTCACACATTTGTTTAGCCATGTTAGCATGCTAACATCAGCAATGGTACCCTAGTCAACATTGTTAGCTATAAACTTTGACTAACCATAACTTGAGCGTATGAGCTCCTTTTTCAGTCGTTCAAGTTGCATTGGGTTTTGTTTTCTGAGCTCTTCAATATGCCACTGAAAAATTGAACCATGTAGAACACTTCAATTTTTTACAAGTGTCCACCTAGATCAGTCCTCCCCACTAGAGAGCTTTTGGACCTCAAAAATTTACATTTTTTTAGAATTTAAGTGAGCACATGGCCTCCCCACTTTTCCTATATCACTTGTCCATCTATACACCTAGATCAATACCACAATCAAGATTGTAATAACATTGCTGAACATATACATCATTTTATCACTTCCATGAGCATCTACATCAATTGTTACAACCATTAACCAATAACCAATGACTAATATCAAGCTGAATAACAATGCAGATACAAAAGTGAATGAAGCAACATGTCTATCTTTCACAATAGGAACATTTTTACCCAAGGGAATCTCCAAATTCCCAACCAAAAGTTGCGAACTTGGATCATCAATGCTTTCATTTATTGTTTTCTCATGTTGTATGGTTGGTGTATCCTGCAACATCTAATTAGCCTTTATTACCTCAAGTTCATGTCTAGAACCACCTGAATTAACAGTCATAAGAGACAACTCTTTACTTGCATTAATCACCCTTTTCAACTGCCCTGTGTTTGCAAAAGATCTATCAATCTTGATTTTGTGAGAATGTACAATATACCTGATACCATCTTTAAACAAGTGATAATGATTAAATTTCCTATAGAAAATAGCCTTCCAATCATACAAATATGGGATACCCTTCCGTAGAAATATAGTGGAACCATATCAAAATGTACCTCATCAGCATACTTATTTGTGATTGTGAACCTTAAAAAACATTTCCTTGTTACTTGCAATTCATTATTTTCGCAAACTCATCCTAGTGGATGAGGTTTCTAATGCAGTGTAGTTTTTTTTTTTATTATTCAAGGGGTAAACGCTTTTGACCCAGAGCTATGAACTAGAATATAACCACTCAACAATACCATCCCAATGGGGTTTGAACCATGGTGGCAAAAACAAGAATGCCACCTTTAAACCATCACACCATGCCACTATTGGCTAATGCAGTGTAGTTTTCAATCCCAAATTCCTTACAACATTTTTTGAGATTAAGTTAATTTGAGATCCACTATCTATGAGAGTATCAATTTTAGTGTGCTTAGTAACAACCCTTATATGAAATAGCTCATTTATTTTCTTATCTTTAGGGACATCATTAACTTGAGAATTCAAAGCACAACTAGCAATAGAAACATTGGCAATAGAAGCCTTACCTTTTAATCCCATTGTTGTTATCTTAGTTTCATCTTCAGATTCTGAACCAAGATCCATAACAAAATTTGTGGATTCCTTCTTACCTTTCTATTTACGAGCCTATTTGGCTTCAATTTAGGATGCAACTACCAACAATGATCTTCATCATGACCTTTCCTATCACAATGAGAGCATGAGAGTTTATAATCCTTCTTAATGCTAGCTATCTTCTTCTCCTTTCCTTTATCTTCAGATTTACCTTCACGCTTAGATGGCTTCTTGTCAAACTTATCAATGAAAGTACTCTTACCTCTTGACTCTAAGTGTGTGGCTTGTACACATAGTTCCTCCAAGTTACTAGGATTCAAACCCAAAATGGAATGTCTTAGATAAGAGTGAAGACCACCTATGAACTTAAGCAAAGTGTCCTGGGTGTACAATGGGACATTCAATGCAATAGCCTTTTTCCTGAATTCATGGGTGTACTCTTGGATAGTTTGACCTTTCCCTTGCCTAAAATTTTTCCAATTCATCATTAACTATTACATATGGCCTAGGGGATAAAATTGCTTCTTAAGAGCATTAAAAAATTATGCCCAAGTTAAATTAACTCTACCATGTGAAATTTCTACCAGATTTCTACTCTCCCACCAGGTGAGAGTTGTTTCTCACAATCGAAGAGTAGATAACTAGTTCCTAGAAGCATCATCTAAGAGACCTTGAACTCTACAATACACTTCTACTTGTTGAACCCAGTCATCTAATTTATCAGCATTTAATTCCCCACAATAATTAGGTAGCTCAAATTTTGCATCCAATTTAATTTTAGGAATATGTGCACCTTTGAAAGGATTAGCAGAAGAAATAGAAATTGTAGGAGAAGAAGGAGAAGACAGAGAACAAGAAGATGGAGAAGAAGAAGTTTTTGAAGGTTGATCACCACCTCCTAGCCTTTTCCCTTTGTCCTTTTGATCCTCATGTTTTTCTTGCTTCGATGAATCTCCTCTTTCATGCTTCTTCCATTCCTACTTTCTTTCCTTTTTCTAAAAAATAACTTCTACCATTGCCTTCATTTTGAGAAGAATCCTTTTGAAAACTCTTCTCATCAAGCTCTGAACTTTGGCCAACTTTTGATCCTTCCATCCTTGGAAAATTTCTTCATTTACTAATCTCAAGATTGTATTCTGCAGGCATGCCTTCACCTTGTTGGCTCCTGGATCGCGTTATCATTCACCTCTGCAAACACTAGTCACAACAAAGCTCTAATACCACTTGATCTAATGTTAGGATCTAGGACTTGTTGCACATGAATAATAACTTATTACAACAATTAAATTGAAGGTCTTTCAATCAATATTGAAATGCTTAATTTCAAATGTAACTAAAATGCTTAAATGAATAAAGCAATGATAAAGTGATGAACAAAATAGAGAGATAAGAGAGAGAAGACAAGAAACAACAAATGATAATGGAGTTCACCAAATGGCTACGTCTCTGAGTCCCTCTCCAACAGAGTGACCAATCCTTGATTGAGCTCCATAAAATGGTTACAAGGCACTTCAATGGTTACAAAGTCTCCTCACATCTCCTTGGACGATAATGAATTACAAAAAGTCCTTCTCTATCAAGTACAACAAGATTGAATTCAAGCTCCAAATGCACATAGATGAACAACTCACTATTATAACTCTCCAAGAAAATCCTCTCCCAATTTACTCTCACAAAGGAAATTCTCTCACAAAAATCACCACTTGGTTCCCCAACTCTAAATTCTCACCCCTTTTTATACATAAAATCTACCCAATTTGGCTTAAAACCAAATGATTTACAAAAATCACCCAATCTCCCATTACAAGTAATAATCTTCCATAATCCCCCTAATTTACATATAAAAATATTTGAAAATCTTCATAAACCTCCTTTAAATCATAAAATATCATTTAAAATCCCTAAATAAGCCTTTTAATATCTAATTATATTATTTAAGCCCCTTTCATTTATCTTTTCTCAAGCTATAGGGATTAACTTATTTTTTTTAATTTTAGGGGGTTAGTTTTTAGATTTATGGAAGTATTTGGCTTTATCTCTTCTTTATAAATAACTGTTGCCACAATTTTCTCATCACCATATGATGGTATAATGGTAAAGAAAGCTATTTGGGAGCAATGGGGTTAGAGGTTCAACCCCCATCGCCCACTATTTTTAGGACACATTTAAGATTTCTTATTTATCAAAAAGAAATGGTGCCAAATGCATATTGAAGTGAGAATGGTGGTGCAATAGTAGGAGAGTGTTGTAGGAAGTAAGAGGTCGTAGGCTTGAACCACATGAAACTTTTAGCAAATCATTCAAACAAACCTGCATTCAGGGGTGTCACATGGCAACTTCTGATTCACTATCAGTGCCATGTCACCACCAAGTCAGATGCCACCTCATCGCCGAGTCAAATACCATGTCGTATAGATGCCACGTGGTAGATTTTGATTGGACCATGTCAACTACCACATCAACATACTGACATCAGCAATGGTACTTTGGTCAACATTGTCAACTATAAACTTTGACTGACCATAACTTGAGCATATGAGCTCCTTTTTCACCCATTCAAGTTGTGTTGGGTTCCATTTTCTAAGATCTTCAAGATGCCATTGAAATTTGGAGCGTGTGGACCACTTCAATTTTTTATGGCAAGTATCCACCTGGATCAAGAATATTAATAAAGCTTTCAAGAGCATTTTCTAAGGCATCCAAGGGCATATTTGTATAAGAATATTGTAGCAATCATGATTCCAATCATCATGTCAAAGATTTAGTGCATCCTACATTTTTTTTGAGCTAATGTTGTGATGTAGTGTTCAAGATTAAATCAAGCATATTCAAGGTGTTGTTTCTAATCAATGTTCATGATCAAGATCTACATTCATTGAGACCACTTCATGCTAGTTTGCATATCTACAATATAAGGTTTCAACTAAGGTTTGGTGAGTTGTTACATATTTTTGTTCATTCATCATTCCTTTATGCATTGTCTAATTTCAAGGTTTGACCAAGGAAAACCCCTATTCCCTAACAAAACAACATTTTTTCTCTTATTTCATGTGTGATTGCAAGTTTAAGGTTGAAGATCATTTGGAGAGAAAAATTGCAAAATTTTCCAAAGTTGTCAAATTTGTCAAGAAATTTGTCAAATCATAGATATTGAGCTATGGGATTTATTTTTGGGTTTTCGATAGTGCTTGACTAGAATTTGGGAATGCAGACATTCAAGAACATAACCCAAAAACCATTTTTCTAGAGCCCTAGCTAGGACCCATTCACCATAGGGCGAATGAGTCCTTAGTGAGGTCCAAAAAAGCACTTTTTGCAATAGGTACACAACATTTGACCCTCTTAAAATTTTCTTTTTGATTGCTTTATAAGTTAGGTTTAATTTTATAACTCATTTACATAATATAACCCTCATATTAAATGAAATCACAATGAAATTTAGTTCATCATTTTGTTAATTCATTTTGGTGAACCTATTTTCTTTCATTACATTATGGTGAACCCGACCTTTTGAGAATTGTAGTTTTTAAATTTTGGAATACTTTTCATCATATATTTAGATCTTGCATTCATAATTTGCATTGAATTAGATCTCATTTATTGCATTGAAATTTTCATCTAATTAATGGTTTTAGGATTGCATTGTTTGTATTCTTTAAATTTGAAAAAAATAAGTTATCTTGCATATCATTTACATCATATAAACTTGCATTTAAAAATTGAAACAAAATTGCATAACTAGGTCTTTTAGGTTATCATTTTATTACATTTGGCACTTGCGTTTCACATTTCATTTATAGAAAATTGAACATGAAACTTACTACAGTAAACCTAAATCTTAGGACCATTAGAAAAAACTTGAAAATCTATAAAAATTAGTTCCATAAACCTCATCTAGGACCCATTCACCATAGGGTGAATGAGTCCCTAATTAGGCCATAATCTACATTTATGGAACTTAAAATCTTCATTTTTGTGCTTTTGTTTGATTCTTTCAGATCTCTATTATAGTTTTTTGAGTTTCTATTTCATTAATTTCATTATATCTAGCTTAATTTGGTACATTTAGTGCATTGTCTAATTTCAAAATTGCATTTACAAGATTTAATTTTCATATTGTTGCATTGTGTAATCAGCAAATTACCTTGTTTAGAATCTGAAAATTGCATTTACACATTGCTTTTTAGGTCATTTCATTGTATTTTAAGCCTCTTTCCATTTTGGGTTTGCACACTAAGTTTTTGAAACTTGTATGATCTTTACAACTTGGTGTCCTATTAGCAATACTATTGTGATACGTAGTTCGAGGCTCATGTCATCTAATGGTACACTATTCACCATGGATCTTGGTTTTTCTAACTCTCTTTCTAATAGTGTTGATAATCAACCACCTATGGATCATAGTATACATACTTCATTTCCCATGACTTCCCTTCCTACAACCAATGTTCAAGTTGTTAACACCACCATCCCTACCATGACTAGTTGCACTCAATCTTTGGGGTATACCCAAAGCCAAGGTGGAACTTCAATTCCTCCTACAATACCCATTTCTATTCCTACTTACACTAGTACCCAAGTTACCACAACCATTCAACCTACTAGCAATATCAATGCTTAGGTATTTCAATGGTGAATCCTTCTAGCTTTGTGCATTCACATACCATATCTCTTCAACCATCCTCCTTCACAAATTTGCAATTCACTTGCCCTCTGAATACATACACCACTCCACCTTATTCCCCTCCACCTTACAATAATAACTATGATTTTTTCCTTAACACACTTATGCAAAGCGTGTCATCCATTTAATAAAAAGTCACAATCCTCACTCAACAAAAAAATGGCCAACCTTTACAATACATCAAATCAAATAAAGTATCCCTGTAGATATTGAGAACATCAATGCCACAAGGTATAGGATTTCCTAGATTTGAGAAATATGGTGGGAAAGGAGATCTTGTTAGCCATGTTTTTGCTTATACATCCCTATGTAGTGATTTCATCTTTGAAGATAAGCTCTTGGCTAAACGATTCCCTAGATCCTTGAAGGACACTACTTTAGAGTGGTTTTCTTCCTTACCAAATAACTCAATTGGCTCATTCAATGAGTTTTTTAATGCCTTCTACAACCACTTCCACATTCACATGGGTCCCAAGATGACCCTAACTGATTTAGTGACATGCAAAAAAAAAGGATAATGAGAAAGTGATTGGTTTCATAGCACACTATCAAATGCTTTATTCACAAATAAACATTAAGATTCTTGATGTAGAACTCCTGTTAATGTTTATTTACAATTTACAAAGCAAGCTCCAAACCAAACTTGAGATGGTGAAATTCCCATCCTTCACACAGTTATGTATAACCCTTTATGATTATCAGAATTCAACTTATAGTCATAATGTGAAAAATCCTTCTAGCCATCCTGAAAGGTCCAAATCTATGCCTCAAAATAATTACCAGCCTTTCAAGAAACAAAATATTGCTTTCTCACAAAATGACATAATAAAACATGCACCTAATGGTTCTCTTTACATAGCTAGGAGAATCAATGATAAGCCTACTAATGGGATATTAATTGATCCCATTTGTGTAGAGAATGTGATTACTAAAGAATTCCTATTTGTGTATGAACTTTATCAAGATATATATGACAAAGTGAAAGCATGGATAAAAACACATAATGGTGTTTCTTGTCCTACGGTGGGCTCAATAAATCTCCCTCTAAAAGTTGGACCGAAAAAATTAAATGTCTTATTCACCATCATCCCATTGTCAAATCAATTTCATGTGAGGTTAAGCTATCCATGGCTTCACTCCATGAATTTAATCCTGTTGGTTTTGCATAAGTGTTTAAAGTTTCCTTTTGGAAATGATATCTTTAACGTGTATCATAGTGGCTTTAATCTTGTGTCTTCTTGAGGAAACTTTTCATTCAATTTCTTTTGTCTTGATCCTATTGAACCTATTAGACCTCATGAGGACTGCTTTTTATAATCATATCAAAAGTTTCCTTTTTATTAGACCACATGAGGACTATTGGATTTCTTTTGGTCTGATCCTATTGAACCTATTAGACCTCGTGAGGACTACTTTTTCATTGGATTTATTTTGGCCTAATCCTATTGAACCTATTAGACCTCGTGAGGACTACTTTTTCAAATCATATCAAAAGTGTTTAAAGTTTCCTTTTGGCAATGGTATCTTTACCGTGTATCATAGTGGCTTTAATCTTGTGTCTTCTTGAGGGAACTTTTTATTGGATTTCTTTTAGCCTGATCTTATTGAACCTATTAGACCTCGTGAAGACTAATTTTTCAAATCATATCAAAAGTTTAAGGAAAGGCACATAGCAGAATTATCCCTTAGAAACATGCTTCAACCTGTGATTGAACCACCTATCCTTCACAAATCAATGATTGAACCAAAATTCCTTCCAGATATCCAAGAGAAACCTATGAGAAAAACTCCTACCTGTTCCTATAAGAGACCATGAGACAATCAAAATAATCTCATTGTGCCTCCTAAAGTCAAACAAGTTTACAAAGATAAAGAGAAAGTGGTTGAACAACCTCCTATGGTTCCTCCCCTAAGGCAAGAAAAGAAACCTATGATTGACAAACCTACTCTTACACAAACCCAAATTGAAAAGAGATTGAAATGAAATCGAAATATTAGAGAGCATAGGCATAGACATCATGTTATTACTTGTAGTTACAAACTAAAGAAGAAAATAACAACATAGAAAACTAAAATCCTAACTTTCCTAAAGTAGTGCATGATAATTCTATACCCTCACTGCAACATAAACAAGAACCTTCTAGAGACATTATCATTCAACCTCCTATTGTGGTCAATGCATATGGTGACATTGATATTGTAAAGATTGATGAATGTTGGTGTGAATAAATTTCTTCCACCTAGTTAATTCACTTACTAGGGACTTAGGGGACATATTCACATGTTAAGTCTACTTAGGTCCTAAGATTCTTTCTAGAAGGTGTTAGTTGACATTATTTTTTATCTTGTCTTTTGACTTGTAACACATGCGACCTAGGTAGTTGTGATAAGTTGTCTCATATCATAAGATTAAGATATTTTCCATACTATTATGACATCTTATGTCTCATCTTGGCTATATAACCAATGTCCTCTCACACATTTTAAACAAACTCCATTGATTCTTTTTGCATTCTTTTATAGGAATGTAGTTTATTTTTGTCATATTGATCTTCTAAGTATTTTTTGCTTTCCTTAGGCCTTTAGATCTTGGGTGGCTATCTCCATAGCCAAATATTACATGGTATCAGATAAATTTGAGTGCCTTTGTTTAGTGTTTTAGGAGATCTTGAGTTCAAATCTTGTATTTTATTGAAGCATTCAATATGCTCTTCTCTTGCATATTTGGATGATCTGGAGAATTAGAAAGGTGTGATAGAAATACCAAATTTTGGGGGGGTTCCTTTTTTAGCTTTGTATTGCAAGTGTAGTTTGGGGGGGTTCCTTTTTCTAGAAGGTGTTAGTTGACATTATTTTACCTTTTTTTGTCCTAGTTGGACAATGGAGGCCAAATCTACAAGGGTTTGAAGATTGAAGGTGGTTGCTAGATCTAGGAGGTAGCTACCAATTCAAATAATTTTTAGCTAAAAAGGATGTTGCCATCGCATCCAAAAGGGCCAAAAAACCCTAAGATCAACTGCCAAATAATTGAATTTGGAGCAATTGTCTATCGAGGCAAAAAAAAAATTCCTAGGGAGTCGTATGGCCCCACAAGTCATCATAAATATTGATGGTACGAAAATAATAATATATAATTTTTATTTTCTATGAATATTTTTTCCCAAAATTTTTATTAAAAAATTTGTAGTTTTTTTAATATTGTAAAAAAATAAATTTAATTTAAAAATAAAAATCAATTAGGGTACTCAGGGTACTTTGCATAACTGTGGTATTATAGAGTACTACAAAGCCTACTACGACTATAGAAGTAGCCACATGGTAGTAGCTATCTACACCGGCCTAGCCCCACCATAATCAGTGACCTTCAACCGATGGTTGGGTTTCAAAGATTCCAATAGAGATTTTAAAAAATCCAATGAACTTCTATAAATTGGTGATAACAAGAAAATATTTTGTCAGGTCTCCCAAGATTCTGTCGTGATTTTGTCAGCACTGTCGCTTATAGAATATTCCACTAAAATATTTCATCCATGGGAATATTCTATTACTTCAGAGAATATTCTATTTTGATGGGCCATGAGCCATCAATTTTAAGATCGTGGTCTACTAACGTCAGTGCCACTTTAGCATTTTCCAAAAAAAAATTGCCCCCCTCACCAATGCAGTTTTCAATTTTGCAGTCCAACTTTGAAGGCCCACACTTGGTCATTCTAACTCCTTTTTCTAAGCATTCTTTTTATTTGGGCTAATTTTTATTGTTCTATGTCCTAGTACAGATGGTTTTTAATTTTGATGCACATAATTTTTATAAAATTCAATTTTTCACAAGTGTTGTTACATCATCCTCCTTTTTGGAACTTTTGGGGCTCTGATTAGGCTCATACAAACTCCTTTTTAGGTGCAATTGTTTTTAAAACTACATATTTTTTTGAGAACTTCATAGTGGTGTTATTATTTTGTATTCATTGTGAAAAAAATGTACTTTCTGCATATAGCCCTATTTGGCTCATTTTAGTAATTGTATTTCATAGATCACAATTTGATCTTTTGCATGTTGATCATAGTTTGATCTTGCCTTACTTTTGAAATTGTGAGCATTGAAATCAAAAGACCACTTAGCTAATTCTTGCAATTGGAAATTGTAATCGCCCTAAGTATAAAGTTCCAAATCATTTGCTTGGGGGGGGGGTTTGATTGAGTGAATTTGGGGAAGGGGGGTTGTGTTGTGTGATTGTGCTTTGAGTTATCTCTTGTGCTCTTTATATTTCAGCCATGGTTCATCCTAAGTTTCCTCTTTTAACTCCACATAATTGTGCAGCATGGGAAAAAAAAATTCCTACCAATTGAGCCTTGTCATACATCATCTGCTCCTCTAACTAGCAGTCAAATGGGGCTAGTTGCTCCTAATGACATCCAACTAGAGGGTTCTTTTCACAATCATCTACTTCAAGGCCTATTTTTTGGTTCGCTTCTTCATCAACATTTCTAGATTTGCATCATGATTTTTGTAGTTATCCTCTTGTAATGTTATACTCACACTAAAATAAAGTGCCATAATCTTGTTATTTTAGTGTACTCTGTCATATTTTATGCTTCTTTAGATTGATCTATGTATCTAGTGTTAGTTCCTACATACATAGGGAATGCAGTGGCTAGTTACCCATGCATTTTAGTGTGATGGACTAGATACCATATAGACACTTCTATTTTGCAAGAATACTACCTGTATTCATAAGTTAGGTTCTACGTCTAGACAATTGGTACATGTCTCCAAGTTGTGATAGGGATATACCAATCTTTCAAGAGAGTTTCTAGTTGATACTCATGCAGTTTTCTCCTTGGTTATGATCTTATTCCTATTGTAGTGTGGATTCATCTACAATTCTTCATTGACAAATTATGTAGTTACTCATGAGTTAACAATTTCAGCTCAGTCACCAATTATGTTGACATCTTTTGTAGTGGTACTTGATTCTTTCTATTAGTTCTTATCATAGTTTGGCATTCTTTTGGAGTAGCATTTGGAGGACTCATCATGATCCTTGGTTTGCTTTACATCAGTCTTCACATTGTTCTACATTGCCTCCTTCTTCAGTTAAGATTGGGGGACTCTTGACATTATGACATTTGTGTTGAGACTCACCATTGAGGGGGACTCACTTGACCCTCTTCATTATCTCTTATGGGTGGAATTTTGCCTGACTCAAGGTTTTGTCCTTCCCATCTTTTTGAGAGTAGTTTCTTGTTTTTTATCTCTTTTGGGGAGGAGTTTTTTTCCCACTAGGTTTTCTCCTTTTCCCTATTTGTGAGAGGTTACATTTGTACATGGGTACCTAACATAGCCTAGTCACTAGGACCCATCTTTGCATCTTGGTGTCATTTGCATAATAATCTTCTCCCTAAGTTACACTTAAGGGGGGGTGTCGGTGTGAATAAATGTCTTGTACCTAGTTAATCCACTTACTAGGGACTTAGGGGACATATTCACATGTTAAGTTTACTTAGACCCTAATATTCTTTCTAGAAGGTGTTAGCTGTCATTAGTTGTTATATTATCTTTTGAATTGTAACACATGTGACCAAGTTAGTTGTGATAAGTTGTCTCATATCATAAGATTAAGAAACTTGTCATAATCTTATGACATCTTATGTCTCACCTTGACTATATAACCAAGGGTCTCTCACACATTGTAAACCAACTCCATTGATTTTTTTTGCATTCATTGATAGAAATACAATTTATTCTTGTCATATTGATCTTCTGAGTATTTTGTGCTTTTCATAGGCCTTTAGATCTTGGGTGGCTATCTCTATAGGAAAATCTTATAATGGACAAGTGCATAACAAGTTGAATTCATTGTTTTCCTCTTCTATGAGCTTAAATGACAAATCTCTTAAAAAGAGTGTTGAACTTGGTATGTTTCCTAGTTTGACACTTGTTGTTGTCCCTTTGGCTAGTTTTTTTCCTTTCGTATATATAAATCAAGATTGGGATGTAGATGACCTTCTAATAGGTTGACTCGCATGTGCCTTACTAGTTTTTTGCATTGTTTTCATATTTCCTTATGTGATTGCATGTGTGTAATGTGATCCCCCATGATTATTCATTTGATGTATCTCTCTCTCTTTTTGTGCATTCTTATATATGTATCTACATTCTTCTATATGTTGTAAAAATTTTACCTTTTTTTCTTGTCTTGTGTTTTCCTTTTGGGGTTGATGCAAGGAATCGAGAAATTTAGGTCTTTTTCATGTTGACCCGAAAGGATTTTTCTTTATATTCACTCTCTTGTGTCATTATTCCAATTCTTTGGGTATTTGGGGAATGATGACATTTTTGAGCTCTATAACAACATTGTAGCATAGACATACTAAGCTCAAATTTATAGATCCCTTATGTATTTTTGGGGGAAACCCCTCCCTCCTTTTTCATGGAATAGCTTTATTTCATAAATATATGACTTGGTATAGGGTTTTTTGAGGAAAGATCTCATGTCTTAGGAGTAAACATTGGCTACTTTAAAGTGGGGGCATACATCAATGATATCTTTTGACATTTTGCATGTTTCATGGTGTGATTTTATTTTTTCTTGTGATGTGTCCTTTTCTTGGTGGTGTCATTGGGTTTGTTGTCCTCCAAGAGTGTGATATTTCTTAGTGTACAACTTTCCTCTTAGTGGTGATGTGACACATTGCATTCCCTAAGTTGTGAATCTTTTAATCTTTACGTGTCCTCTCTTGGAGACATTAGACATGATGATCCCTAAGAAGAAGACCTTATAAAAATAAAGCAAAATCCCTTTTAACAAAAACCTTTACTAGTATTTTTTTTCATAAGTGCTTGGAATAACACAACTCGCTAACCTTGTGAAGTTCAAAACCCTAATTCAAGACCACCTAGCATCACACACCTTGCTTTCCTATGGATCCTTGCCATTTGCATAGGTGCTTAGCATAACACAACTTGTTAAGCATGAAATAGGAATGTGAGTGGCACCCTATCTGAGTTATCAGAGGGATAGCTTTGTTATGGTAAGTATAGTGAGAGCTGACATAGAGGCATGACTTTCTCACTAAGCCACCTTCATAGGGGATACTCACCTAGTGGACAACTTGAGTTTCCACTACCCAAAAGTGAGCACAACCTAATAGTCTAGATGTGTTCCACATTGCATTGTACAATCTAGGCTCGATTCTTCTTGGTCTTTGATGTTGTATGATTGTGAACCTTTGTCATTGTTGTACACATAAGTGTCTTCAAAGTCTAATTTAGTGTGATTTTGACGTAAGGCCATACTCTCACTAAAGTGGGGGAAAAATCTAGTAATGCAAATAGTATGCCTTTTTCCTTAGTTTGGGAATAATTAAAATGAACCTAATGTTGCCTTGATTTAGTGTTGTAATGTGTTTCATGCATTCACATTAAGTTTAAGGCCCTTCTAAATTAAATGGACTTAATTGTGCCTTATTTTTGGTGTTGTAAAATGTATCTTTACACTTGCACACTAATCTAGGGCTTTATTAATTAATTGAGGTCAATGTGCCTTAAATGAATCCTTTAATTCAAATCCAAGCCTAATTAATTGCATCTTTTGAGGGATAAAACTTGACATTCATTAATAATATTACACAACTTAATTTTACAAGGTGTGTTTCATAGGTTAGTGACCTAGGACCCATTCTCCACCTAGCGAATGGGTCCTCACTAGGTCCTAGGACCCTATTTCCATGTAACATTTAACATCCCCAAAAGTGTGTCCTAGTTAAGTGTGCTAGGACCCATTCACCCTATTTTGAATGGGTCCTCACCTGGACCTAGGACCCCCCTTGGGATATGTTTTTGGTAGTATTTTAATTATTTCAAATCCTAGATCTAATGTTAACCTGTGTTATTTGAATTTCAAGATTTAATGTTAGGTTATGTATAAATACAAGGCTATTTCACCTAGTTTCACCTAAGTGGTCCTAGCAATTTCGATTCAAGCATCCTAAGAGTTCACAAGACCATTGATAAAGCATTCAACAATATTTTCTATGGCATTCAAGGGAAGATTTGAAGAAGAATATTGCAACAATAAAGATTCCAATCATGTCAAAGATTTAGTGCATCATGCATGTTGTTTGAGCTAATGTTGTGATGTAGTTTTCAAGATCAAATCAAACATATTCAAGGTGAACATGTTTCTAATCAAGGTTCATGATCAAGATCTACATTCATTAAGGCCACTTTATGCTAGTTTTCATATCTATAATCCAAGGTTTCAACTAAGGTTGGGTGATTTGTTACATATTGTTGTTCATTTATCATTCCTTTATGCATTGTCTCATTTCAAGGTTTAATTACCAAAATGGGGTTTGACCAAGGCAAACCCATATTCCCTAACAAAATAACATTTTTATATTCTTTGATGTGTGATTGTAGGTTTTAGGTTGAAGATCATTTGGAGAGAAAATTTGCAAAAGTTTCCAAAGTTGTCAAAGTTGTCATGAAGGTTGTCAAATCATGAAAATTGAGCTAGAGGGTTTATTTTTGGGTTTCCAATAGTGCCCAACTAGAATCTAGGAGTGCAAACATTGAAGAACATAACCTAGAAACCATTTTTCCAGAGCCCTGGCTAGGACCTATTCGCCATAGGGCAAATGAGTCCTCAGTGAGGTTTGAAAAAGAACTTTTTGCAACAAGTACATAGCTTTTGACCCTCTTAAAACCTACCTTTTGATTGCTATATCAGTTAGATTTAATTTATGTAACTCATTTTCATAGTATAACCCTCATATTGAATAAAATCATAGTGAAATTAGGTTCATCATTTTGCTAATTCATTTTGGCGAACCTATTTTCTTTCATTTCAAGAAGTAAAAATAAAGGTTAGTTGTGAAAGGTTACTCTTAAATTGAGGGTGTTGATTATGGTGAGATATTTTCTCTTGTTGCAAAAATTACATCCATCATATTTTTTCTTTCTATTGTTATTTCTTATGCTCTATAGGTTGATTAAATGGATGCGAAAATGGATTTCTTCATGGAGATTTGGACCTGAGGATATTTATATGACACATCTAGAGCATTGCATAGTGAAAGGTAAAAGTAATTTGGATATTAAATTGAATATTTTTTTTGTATGCTATCAAATAGAGTCCTAGGATGTGGTACAAAAAATTTGATACATATATATATATATATATATATATGTTGAGTTTGGGATTTGAGCATTCTGAATCATATCACTTTGTCTATTATAAATCTGATAGTGATAATTTCTTATTTATTGCATTATATGTTGATGATATATTATTTATTGGTAAAGGGAAAGGTATGATTTCAAAATTGAAGTCTCAACTTGTTAGACATATTCTTGGGATGGAAATTAGAAGAGGTAGGGTGAACAAAAAGCTATGGCTTGGCCAAAGTAAGTATGCCAATTCAATTTTATAGAGATTTAACATGCATGATTGTAAATAATTGTGTTCCTTTTACAGTTTTAATGAAGTTATCTTCTTCAAATTGTCCAACATATGATGAGTAGAGTTCCTTACAAGAGTGAAATTGGGAGCTCAATGTATGTAATGATCTATATAAGACCAAATATTTCCCAAGGAGTGGGAGTTCTTTCCAAATATATGTCTAATCATGGTATAATTCAGCGGAATGTAGTTAAAAGAGTATTTAGATATTTGTGAGCTACCTTAGAGTATTTCTTATGTTGTCATGGTAATATGGTGGGTGATGGTAATTCCATTGATATTCATGGTTATGTGGATTTAGAATAGGTAGGTGATGTTGATAGCAAAAAAATATAGTATTGCTTATATGTTTAGTTTATTTGGTGGTGCAATCAATTGGATGAGTAAGCTACAAATTATGGTTTCTTTGTCCAATATTGAA
>VDFB02379711.1:187663747-187728299 GCA_007258455.2 Sequoia sempervirens
ACGGTAAAGTGTTTGATAGAGTTGGTGGAATTACCTTTCTTAGTAATCACTATTAGTTCAAGATTGAGATTGTTAACCTTGAGAGAGTATGACTTGGGAAAAAGGAATTTGATATGGCTATTATTTTTAAAGACTTCAAGTGGGATGTACTCCGCATTGATTCCATTCCTCAATCTTCACTTGATGGCATGAAGGAATGGCTGAACTCCATGGATATAAAGTATTATGAAAGTAGAATGAACTTGAACTGGTGGCCAATTTATTGAAGATGGTGGTTGGGAATTTTTGAATATGGAAGCTAGTGATTCTGATTCTAATAATTCAGAAGAGTTAGATCAAGGATATATGAGTTCCCTCTTATGTAGAAGAGGAATCAAAATGAAATTTCATGTAGCCACCATCAAGAGTGTTACAAGCCAACAAGATGGAGGGAATTCTTATATAAGGATAATTTTCAATGTTGTAGGTACCGACTTTAATACCAACTACAATGGCAACATTGAAATTACTTAGCAGTATTTATGTTGAGGAAATTTCCTTTAGATTCAAGGATTCAAAGCACATCAACCATGTGGTACAAATGATTAAATCCTAGAGACGATCTATAGCAATGAAAGAGTCTGAAAAGGAAAGAGAGCTACACTGGTGACTCAGGAGAAACTTTAGCTTTAAAAAAAAAGTCAATTAGGCTGGCAGGCATGTGATTAGGCTAGCATTTAGTGGAAGAGGAAGAAAGATGACTAGAACTCTGGAGGCCCACCATACTAGATTTCGGTATTCAACCATGAGAGTAGATGAGAGAGATGATATCATATATCAAAACATTAAGCATGCATTCTTCCAACCAGTGGAGAAGGAGATCATTACTTTGCTTCATTTTCATTTGCATAAGCATATCAAGACCAAGGATGTCCAGTTTTATGTGGGGGTAATGGATGTGGTACAAACTTTATGAGGGGCAAGAAGGTCAATGTCTGATTGGTGCAGGAGCACTATTCAATAGGTTTTGTTCATCAAGGCAAATAAGGAGTAGAATATAGGATTTTGAGTTTTGTATTAAAATAAGGTCTATGAGACCATTATATTATGTATTTAGTCATATTTGAGCTGTATTATGTGTTTAGGAGGTTGGGTTTTTCAAAAAGTGCAAAATTTGCAAACTCAAACGTTGTAAAATTGCAAAATTTGCATTATGGAGGGAATGTGAAGAGTCAAACCAGTTCAAAGGTCAGTTAGAAAGGTGAATCAGTTTTTAATTGGTGGAAAATATTTTTAAAACATGGAGAACTCAAATTGAAGGTTGGATTTTGTAATTTGAAGAAGCAAAAACAATAAAAACTCATAATTTTCTAGAATTTTCTAGATTTTCAGCTGTAGCAGCAGATTGTACGGCCTACATTTAAATTATTTGATCTTGATTTGTTGATATTTGAATATTATATGGAGTTACCTTTCTTTTGAATCCATTTAGAAGGTTTTCCATAACATTTTGTGCATTTTATCATCAATTTACTAAAACCGGCCTGAACTTGTACATTTGAAGGTTTTGAGTCAATAAAAATGGCTTTTTGACCCATTCCTCTTTTTGTAACCTCTGTAAATTGAGGAATGGGTTTGAAATAAAATTATTAAGGTGTGGGAATGATGCGTTAGTGTTGGGGAGGTCTGAAAGTGAGATGGGTGTGAAATTGATGTGTGTAAAAGTGAGTTTTCTTTAAGAAAAATGGTGGTTTTGAAGAGTCAAATTGTGTTTTTGTGTAGGGAAGCATTATTTTATGATTGTTTGAGCTTGTAAAGGGTATCAAAAACTTTTTTTTAGTAATTTTTAGGTTGTGGTTAGCTTTGGAAGTATCATTTTCAATAAACCCCTAGGGTTTAGGCTACAATAGAGGGTTTTATGGTTTACCCATTGTACGGTGGTATAATTGAGATATGATTGTGGATTTTGAATTTTTGACACCTTAGAATTTCTTCCCCAAGAGTTGGTAAGGTTTGGATAAGTTTAGAGTATAGACCCTTTGTAAAAGTGGCCTAATTGAGGCCTAAAAAGAGTGAAATTTCAAGTTTTGAAGGAGTTGTTACAAAGAAACTTATGGAGCTATGTTGATATGTTAAAAATATCAATAATGGGTCCCTAAATTGAGTTAGGTTGTGAACTAGAAGTGTGTGGTTGAGAATTTGTACCCGATTTAGTGCATTTCCTATGTTATAAGGGAATAGTGTGATTTGGTTAAGAAAGAGTGAAATGGAGAACTTGATGATCTAATACCTGGTTGGTTGTTGAATTTGTGATTATTTGTGTTGTAGGACCTCCCCCAATTGCATTAATGATCTTGATGAAATTGAGGAAGAACAACAAGAGAGGGATAGGAAAAATAAAATCAATACAAAGTTTCAAGGATTTGTCAAGCGAGTAAGAGAGCTATGGGAGCAGCCTCATCTAAAAGATCTTGAACTAGAGTTTGATATAAAATTTAGCTTGGTTTTCATGGAGTTCCTTTCAAATCCTCTGCTAGTGATTTTGATTTTGATAATTCGGAAGAGTCAGATCAAGGATATGAACCCTCTAATGTAGAAGAGGAATGATAATCACTCTTCATGTTGCAAGTATCGGCTTTAATACCAACCATAGTGGCAACATTGAAATTCCATAGAAATATTTATATAAAGGAAATTTCCTTTAGATGCAAGGATTCAAAGCACATCAACCATGTGGTACAAATGATTAAATCCAAGAGACGATTTGTAGCAATGAGAGTCTGAAAAGGAAAAGAGAGCTACATTGGTGACTTAGGAGAAACTTCAACTTTCAAAAACAAAGCCAATTAGGCTGGAAAATGTGTGGATTAGGCCAACATTTGGTGGAAGAGGAATAAAGATTACTGGAACTCTGGAGGCCCACAATACTGGATTTTGATATTCAACCATGAGAGCAAAAGAGGGAGTTGATATCATGTATCAAAACATTAAGCATGCATTCTTCCAACCAACGGAGAAGGAGATGATTACTTTGCTTCATTTTCATTTGCATAACCATATCAAGGCATGGGAACCAAGAAGACCAAGGATGTTGAGTTTTATGTGGAGGTAATGGATGTGGTCCAAACTTTAGGAGGGGCAAGAAGGTTATCTTGTTTTTACTGTTGCTACCTACTTTCAAAGTCTTCTTGGATTGAAGGGATTCATGATGTAATTCGACCCATTCCACTTTTTGTGCCTACTGTAACTTGTGGAATGGGTCCTCTAACTTGTAAAATACATGCCTAACCTGATTATAATGTTGTGGAGTCAAGGTTGGGTGTTTGGGATGATGTTCTAGGGATACAACAAGGTATTTTCATGATGAAAATGAGGGTTTCAAGTGGTGTTTTGACAAAATGTGGGAAGGAATATCCATGTAATGTATTATTCACCATGTGCAGGGTCTGGTAAGTGTGTTTGGTGCTTTGTTTAGGTATGGAAGGTGTGGGAGATAGGAGTTTCATTAAAACCCCAAGTATTTTGCTTGAAATAGAGGGTTTGGTGTATTAGGGGTGTAGAGGTCTTGGACCTAGAAAAAAATCATGGAATTGGAGGTTTTGACACATAACATACTATTGTTTCAGGAGTTTGAGTGAAGATCTAGTGTTTAAAAGGTCATCTCTTTGTAAATAGGGCTAATTTAGTAGCCTTTATGCAAGGTGGTCTATTGGATCCTAATGATGGTACAAAGAAACATGGTATGATCTCTTGGGAATTTGTCTTAGGGTCTATGTTAAAGCTTGATTGATGTTTGGTTGGCCATTGGATGACCTTCTCTAAAACATAAGCCCATTTGATGAGATTTGGAGACTATAAGTTAGGCAAGGGTTTGTTGAAAACCCATACTTGAAACTTCCCATAGCCGACCAAAGCCTAAAACATGTTCAAAAAGGTCTACACAAGCTTAAAAGTTCAAGAGATATCATTGCCCCCAAATATTTCTTCAAACCCTAGCAGTAAACCACCATTTTCCACTAAAAAATGCGCCATTTGACATCTAAGGCATCACCTAAAAACCCTCTATTCACCTCCCTTGTGCAAAAAAATATGCACACATGTTTTATAACCATAACTAAGCCTTTCCATCAAGTTATAGAAGCATACAATGGGTGAAAGGCTTAATATGACATTTTAATGCACTGAAAACCCTTAAATCAGGGTATACAAATCGACCCTCAGTAATTGGCTTCTAAAATGCACAAAATCACTTGAAATCCAACCAAACCAAAACTAAAACAGATTTAAGTCTATTTCCCACCAAATTCCATCGAAAACAGAGCACAATCACCCTGTATGGAACTGTACAGTTCAATGAAACATCAAATCCCAAAGTGCAAAAGGGTAGCAATCTTTGACGGGGTATTAATCAGATACCATGGCACTTACAAAATCTCTGTCTAAACCTATGGGATTTTTTTGGGTCCATCTACAATAACCTCTCTTAGTTTTTGTTACCTCAGAGTGGTTTTCTTGTGGTTTCCAATTTTTAGTTGATGGAAAAAGTGTCAAATGCAAGCAGTGGAAAGTTGCAAAGTGGTGCAAATTTTGTTCTACAACTCATGTGACCAAATAGACTGTTCCAACACATCTGAATAGGTATTTTTATGCTATGCATGGTCCTCTTTCACACCCAAACACGCGGAATCGCTCTGACCTACGTTCAACCTGATCGATCCCTTAAGGGTCCAAAGTGCAAAATGGCTGCAAACTTTAGCATGCTGCTACTTAGACACCATGACACTTAGAAAATTATCATATGATCCTATGGGATCATGTTGGGCCCCTCTATAATAATCTCCCTCAATTTTTGTTATCTCGGAGTGGTTTTCCTGTGGTGTTCAGTTTTTAATTGATGGAAAAAGTGTCAAATAGAAGCAGTGGAAAGTTGCAAAGTGGTACAACTTTCGTTCTACAACTCGTGTGACCAAAAGAACTATTCCAACACATCCAAATAGATATTTTTACACTAGGCATGGTCCTCTTTCACACCCAAACATGCAGAATCGCTCTAAGCTACGTTCAACCAGATCAATCCCTTAAGGGTCCAAAGTGCAAAATAGCTACAAACTTTAACATGCTGTTACTTGGATACCGTGATGCTTAGAAACTTCTCGTCTGATCCCATGGGATTTTGTTGGGTCCCTTTACAATAAAATCTCTCATTTTTTGTTATCTCAGAGTGGTTTTCCTGTGGTGTCCAGTTTTTAGTTGGAAAAAGTGTCAAATGGAAGTAGTGGAGAGTTGCAAAGTGGTGCAACTTTCGTTCTGCAACTCGTATGACCAAACAAACTATTTCAACACATCCGAATAGGTATGTTTACACTAGGAATTTTCCTCTTTTTCACCCAAACATGTTGAATCGCTCTGAGCTACGCTCAACCAGATCAATCCTTTAAGGGTCCAAAGTGCAAAATGACTGCAAACTTCAATATGTTATTACCCAGATACCGTGATACTTAGAAACTTCTCGTCTGATCCTATGGGATCATGTTGGGCCCGTCTACAATAACCTCTCTCATTTTTTGTTATCTCATAGTGGTTTTCTTGTGGTGTCTAGTTTTCAGTTGATGAAAAAAGTGTCAAATGGAAGCAGTGGAAAGTTGCAAAGTGGTGCAAATTTTGTTCTACAACTCGTGTGATCAAACGAACTATTCCAACGCATCCGAATAGGTATGTTTATGCTAGGAATGGTCCTCTTTCACACCCAAACACACAAAATCGCTCTGAGCTATGTTCAACTGAATCAATGCCTTAATGGTTCGAGTGTAATATGATGAAATAGGCCATTCCATCTATTGTTCAGGCTGTGTCTCAGTGATATGGGCCTGATATATGTAGGATAGGGAGTATGAATAAGAAAATAGAATTGGTAAAGGCATTGGAAGAGATTACTAATGTTGCCCCTATTCAAAATTCAAAATTGAGGCCCCTTAAAAGCAAGCCTAGAAGAGGTGAAAAGAAGAAATTGCTTGAAAATAAGTTAGAATAGGTTGGAAATAGGGTGAGGTTGTGGAGTTTGATGTGTTCAAAAGGTCTGGAAGGATAGGGGAGGTGAAAAGTATGTTATGGCATGATGCCCTAGTTGGGAAAATATGGGTTTTGAATGAAAAAGAGATGTTTGAGGGAGTAAAAGTGGGTAAAGTGAAGAGGCAACATAATTTGGTGGTCAATTAAGTTTGTGTAGGAAAAATAAAAAGTGTTGGAATAGATTTTTAGGTTTGGGGGTTTGGTTCGCCGGTTAGGCCAAATTTTTTTGGAGGGGGGTTCGGTTCGTTTTGGGTTCATTGGTACACAAATCATGTAAAAAAATAAATAAATATATATGCAGCCTAGAAGCATGCATTAGGATTAGAATATTACATAAGATCATATAAACAACAAAAACACCATAAACTTGATTTCCATTTTAAACATGCATCATGAATATTCATCGTTGAAACTTGAATTGTGGTAACTTGATATACACAGTTTATTTATGCTAGGGTTCAATTTGTATGATTTTCAAAAAAGAAGCCAATTGAGTAGAGTTATCAGTGTTCTTCATAAATTATAAGAATTTTTTTAGTATACTAGCCATTTTGATGTCTTCTTGTAGTCTCAAACATTATTTTGTATCATTGCTACATTAGTCTTGAGAGTGGTAGCTTAATATAGCTCCACAATACAAAATCTGGTTTACCTATGCAGTGTAACAATGGCATAGGAAGATTTTTCTTTCAAAGAACCAAAGGGTGAGTGCACAATTGAAGTGTATAAACACATATATTTTTATAATATCAAGGATACTTGTTGAAACTTCCATGCATTGCTAATCTAAAAGGAAAAGTATTAGACATATCCTTTGCTTAATTGAGTTGTTCCAATCAAAGGATTAAATATATTGGAATCTTTTTATCAATCATTTCATAGAATACCAATTGAAAATGTGTTTTTTGATTTTAGATAAAGTTGTTTACCATCAATCAATTAATTTATTCAAAACAAACCATGAAGGACAACAATGATCAATGCTATGGCTAACCAATTAATAAGTATACACATGAATAAGTCAAGCATGTACATGTGAATAAGGGAAGCACAAGTAGTGACAAACACATATGCCTTGAAGTATACACATGAATAAATGGTATACACAACTTAATACAAAGTATATGCACAAATACAAGGTATACACATGAAAATGTGTAAGTTGCAAAGTATACATTGGAACACATGTAAGTTACAATGAATACACGTACGTTGTAAAGTATACACTTGAATACACATAACTCATATCTATTGAACCATGAATTTATAACATGCAAATATGGACACCATCGATAAAAAATATTTGTATTAACCAAATAGCGATGTACGCATACATCAATATATGTTGATATAAGTATAAAATATAGGTACAAAATAGCCATATAGGCTTACGAAAATGCCATATAGGCATACAATGTTAAATATATCCAATACAAAATATGTACAAAACTACCATGTAGGCATACAACAAAGGGCTCTAGAATCAAAAGTCATTTCTCTCTAGGCTCTTGAAATAAACTCTTGCCCTTTGCTGGTCGATCAGATGGCGATAGATATGTCACTCATTTTTGTTGTACTCGAGGAGTGCTCATGCTACTCCTACTAGCATTAAGATCTTGGTGAAGTTTTAACTGTTACAATTTAAGAAGTAAAGACATTAATATATAGAAATTACATTATAAAAAATGATATATTTTAAAAAAATAACTTATGGCCATCTCATGATCACTCTCCACGAGGGAAATATTCAAACTCCAATGCTGAGGCGTGCTCAAGCCCTATATAAACCATCCAAATAGAAATTAGACCATGAATCAATAATTTGGTTTTATTTTTCACTCAAACTAACATCTATAACAATGAATGTAAATTAAAATCTAGTAATTTGCCTCATACTTCCCCTGTCAAAGCCATCGAGGTTTGTATAGCGGATGAAACACTGATATCCATTTCCCTTGTAACATTTGGAGGTGTTTCCACAACCAACATCTGAAAATAAAAAAAAAACATTATTTAATCACAAAAAAGTTACAATAGCGATCCATGTCATGACTTATAGTGTATGAGATCTAATGAACAAAATTTTGAGTACTTATTAAACTATATATTTATGATTATCATGCTTACTATTTTCCCTATCCATATCTTGTTTGAAAGGATGTGTTTTTAGGCTTTTACCCATAGCAACAATCCGTTGAATCATTTGATTAAATGATTTCATAGACATGTACGATAAATGTGGTGGCATAGAGAAGGCAACTTGAACTGTTTGAAAAAATGCCTCGAAAGAAATGGGGTCTGATGGTGATGGAATGCCATTACAAACAAATTCACATCATGGCATTCCATCACCATAAGAACGCATTTCTTTCAGGAATTTTTTCAAAAAGTTCATTGCCTTCTCTATGGTAAATTATTGCTTACTATTATGCTTTGATAGATATTTTTCCAAGCATCCATAGTTTGTTGGAAAGCACCTATTTTAGGCTTTTAACCATAATAGCAAGGAAGCATGAGTAGTTTGATAAAATGCTTTGGTGCACATGTATGAAAAATGTGGTATCATAGAGAAGGTGGTGAGCATTTTGAAGAAATTCCTTGAAGAAATGTGGTCTCATGGTGATGGAATGGAATTCCATCGTGCCATGAGACCGCATTTCTTCGAGGCATTTTTTGAAACTACTAACTGCCTTGTCTATGATATTGCTTACTATTGTGGTTTCATTGATTTTTTCCAAGCATCCATAGTTTGTCATGCAGGTGCACCTTTGCAAGCACATGCCTCCATGTGAAGAAATTGCATCAAGTTGCTTATGTTGACTTTCTAAACAACTATATATTGAAGTTGAAATTTTGTCATCTACCAACATCTAGTTATTTGTTATGGAATGTGAAGTAATGCTTTGAGTTTGAATGATGTGCAATGCAACATAACCAATGATATGAATATAAACTAAAAAAATCTATTAAGTACAATTCATTAGTTAAACTCTTTATTCTATTACCTGCATGAAGGTTTGAGTAAATCCACTGGCACTAGGAGGTTTTCCCTCAAAACCTCCAATATTACCCTGTTCAACATCCAAAATCACATATTAAAATACCATTCATAAAAAAATGCTATTAACATGTAATAAATTTATAATTGTTTACTAGTTACATACCCCGCTGATAGGTGTACTGCAGAAATAAGTAGGTGGAGGGCCGGTGTATCCAGTATCAACACTGTGACCCTGCAATTTTATTAAAATCATAAAACTAAATTAGTTAATCTTGCATTTCAAAATTGAAATTTAATAAATTAAATTCAATGAACATGCTAACTTTTACCTGAGTATCAATTCCATACACATCATGCAAAATGTTATCCACCCTCTCCATCTCCATAGCTACATACGGATCCTCTGCATCAGCCTCCTGAGTGCCAGTGGGGTCATATGAACAAGTCTCCCCGCAAGATTGACACACATGGGTTCGAAGTCCACCGCTCGAAGACTCCCCTGCATGGCACTATAGAATAGGGTTAGTATGATGGATGACACTCTGGGTCAAAGTGCTGATAGCCTGCAATGTCTCTATTTCGGCACTATCCTTCGTGATGGAAGGCATAACAACGTGCTCACGAGGTGGCCTAGCGAGAGCTCATCTCCCTTGCCACGTAGGATCCGGCTGTGCACCGGGCCTATCCTGAGCCGACCCCCCACCTCTTTCCTAGAAGTCCCTCATATCAAAATAATTTGGGATTTTGTTCAATATGAACTCACTGTATAGTTTCCTAAGAAAATACTAGGGGACTTCACAATTGTTACACGGTTGGTCATCAAAGACCATGTACCACCTATCATAAAAATGGTTCCTAATCTCTTGGTGGTGACACCAATGAATAGGAAACCTCTTCGCATTGAGGGTAAGATTTTTATTTGTGTGTGGGTTAGTGAATAATGAACACAAATCACCATTTGTAATTTTTAAATCTTTGTTTATATGATAGTTTATTTGCATAATATGCCCTAGCTTCCTGCCTCCTATCTTGCCATCCAGTTATTTGTTTGCTAATTGAATCCACATTTTTTAACATATTTTTAAATGAATTTGTGAGGGTCATTCTTTCTGTGGTTGAACCATTTGGATCACTTAACCTACTAATAAAATCCTCAATTTGTTTTTTGTTGCTCTCAATCTCACTCATTAAATTTTGTTGAGTTCTAGGAGGGTGTTGAGGGATTGGTGGAGGAGGTTGTTTTTGAGGTTGATTTTCTTGTTCAGGATTTGGTTGCTCTTCTTGTTAAGGATTTTGTGGGTTTGCGGGTTCATTTGCATCTCCTACAAATTCAAAAATTTATATATCAAATATAACCTTAAATTAACAAAATCAACCTAAAACTAAGAAATTCAAAACAAATAGCAAACAATACTTACCTCTCCCACCTCTTCATCATCGTGGCACCATCCTTGCAAAGAAATAGCAACCATTGTTGAAGATTTTTGCTCAATCCCTCCTCCTAGAATGCGAGTGCGAAAATGAGGATTTTTGGCCGTGGGCAGAGCAAAAGAACAATCGACATAAAATGAATCACTTTCAATTTTTTTTTTCTTTTAAATTGACATAATGCAAGTGCATTATAATGCGTTCGCGTTATAACACAAGCACATTATAATGTTCTCACGTTATGAGTTTTCAAATTTTTTTTTGAAGTTGGCCACCAAATTGTAACCCAACTTCATGCACCCACCCTCCAATAATAAATGCCTATGTTTTTTCAAAAAACACACCACCATGTGTAACTCTCCCATTACATCTCACTATGTGCCCAACACATTTTTACATCTCCTATTTTAGGAGACCCACAATTTGGAGGCCATAAATGTTGATTCATGTTTGATTGAAAAACCATTTTAATCCATGTTGACGCCCAAAAAATGCCTCTAAGGCCTTCAAATTAGATTTTGAAACTCTAAAAAATGAAAATGTAATATATTCAAATCCAAACATGGATTTGTGATGAAACTTTATGAGCCTGCTTATTTAGCCATTTTGAAGCTTTGGGGAAAAATTTATACCAATGTGTTCAAATGAAAAATTACTATAAATGCAAGGTTAAGACACCATTTTCCTAACATTTTCCCACTTGTTTGAAACACCTTGCAAGAGAAAAATGAGTATCAACACCATAATTTAATTGCTAGGAGTTATGGGGCTCATAGACTCTAAATGCCATATGAACTTCTATATGCTCATAGGCTTAGTTAAAGAATCTACAATATTCATCAAAGTATCTACCTTAACTAGTTTCACAGTACCATCCTTTACCATATCTCTAACAAAATGATATTGTACATCAAAGTGTTTGGTTCTAGCATGAAATTTCAGGTTCTTGGCTAGACAAATTGCACTCTAACTATCACAATAAATTGTCACTAGATACCTTATTTAATTCCAATATCTCAACACAGTATCTTAAGCCAAATGGATTCTTTACATGCATGAGTAGTTTCCATATAGTCAAATTCAATATTGGAAAAAGAAACCATAGTTTGTAGCTTACTCATCCAATTGATTGCACCACCAAATAAACTAAACACATAAGCAATACTATATTTTTTGCTATCAATATCACCTACCTATTCTAAATCCACATAACCATGAATATCAATGGAATGACCATCACCCACCATATTACCATGACAACACAAGAAATACTCTAAGGTAGCTCACAAATATCTAAATACTCTTTTAACTGCATTCCGCTGAATTATACCATGATTAGACATATATTTGGAAAGAACTCCCACTCCTTGGGAAATATTTTGTCTTATATAGATCATTACATACATTGAGCTCCCAATTTCACTCTTGTAAGGCACTCTACTCATGGTATGTTGGACAATTTGAAGAAGATAACTTCATTAAAACTGTAAAAGGAACACAATTATTTAAAATCATGCATGTTAAATCTCTATAAAATTGAATTGGCATACTTAATTTGGCCAAGCCATAGCTTTTTGTTTTCCCTACCTCTTCTAATTTCCATCCCAAGAATATGTTTAACAAGTTGAGACTTCAATTTTGAAATCATACCTTTCCCTTTACCAATAAATAATATATCATCAACATATAATGCAATAAATAAGAAATTATCACTATCAGATTTATAATAGACAAAGTGATATGATTCAGAATGCTCAAATCCCAAACTCAACATATATATGTGTGTGTGTGTGTGTGTGTGTGTGTGTGTGTGTGTGTGTATCAATTTTTTTGTACCACATCCTAGGACTCTATTTGATAGCATACAAAAAATTATTCAATTTAATATCCAAATTACTTTTACCTTTCACTATGCAATGCTTTAGATGTGTCATATAAATATCCTCAGGTCCAAATCTCCATGAAGAAATCCATTTTTGCATCCATTTAATCAACCTCTAGAGCATAAGCAATAAAAATAGAAAGAAAAAATATAATGGATGTAATTTTTGCAACAAGAGAAAATATCTCACCATAATCAACACCCTCAATTTAAGAGTAACCTTTCACAACTAACCTTTATTTTTACTTCTTGAAATGAAAGAAAATAGGTTCGCCAAAATGAATTAACAAAATGATGAACCTAATTTCACTATGATTTTATTCAATATGAGGGTTATAATATGCAAATGAGTTACATAAATTAAATCTAACTGATATAGCAATCAAAAGGTAGGTTTTAAGAGGGTCAAATGCTATGTACTTGTTGCAAAAAGTTCTTTTTCAAACCTCATTGAGGACTCATTTTCCCTATGGCGAATAGGTCCTAGCTAGGGCTCTGGAAAAATGGTTTCTAGGTTATGTTGTTCAATGTTTGCACTCCTAGATTCTAGTCGGGCATTGTTGGAAACCCAAAAATAAGCCCTCTAGCTCAATTTTCGTGATCTGACAACCTTCATGACAACTTTGACAACTTTTGGAAACTTTTGCAAATTTTCTTTCCAAATGATCTTGAACCTAAAACCTACAATCACACATCAAAGAAGATAAAAATGTTATTTTGTTAGGGAATAGGGGTTTTCCTTGGTCAAACCCCATTTTGGTAGTTAAACCTTGAAATGAGACAATGCATAAAGGATCAACAATATGTAACAAATCACCCAACCTTAGTTGAAACCTTGGATTATAGATATGCAAACTAGCATAAAGTGGCCTCAATGAATGTATATCTTGATAATGAACCTTGATTAGAAACATGTTCACCTTGAATATGTTTGATTTGATTTTGAAAACTACATCACAACATTAGCTCAAACAACATGCATGATGCACTAAATCTTTGACATGATTGGAATCTTTATTGTTGCAATATTCTTCTTCAAATCTTCCCTTGAATGCCTTAGAAAATATTGTTGAATGCTTTATCAATGGTCTTGTGAACTCTTAGGATGCTTGAATCGAAATTTCTAGGACCACTTAGGTGAAACTAGGTGAAATAGCCTTGTATTTATACATAACCTAACATTAAATCCTAAAATTCAAATAACATAGGTTAACATTAGATCTAGGATTTGAAATCATTAAAATACCGCCAAATTTTTTTCCCAAGGGGGGTCCTAGGTCCAAGTGAGGACCCATTCACAATAGGGTGAATGGGTCCTAGCACACTTAACTAGGACACACTTTGGGGGATGTTAAATGTTACATGGAAATAGGGTCCTAGGACCTAGTGAGGACCCATTCGCTAGGTGGAGAATGGGTCCTAGGTCACTAACCTATGAAACACACCTTGTAAAATTAAGTTGTGTAATATTATTAATGAATGCCAAGTTTTATCCCTCAGAATCTGCAATTAATTAGGCTTGGATTTGAAATAAAGGATTCATTTAAGCACATTGACCTCAATTAATTAATAAAGCCCTAGATTAGTGTGAAAGTGTAAAGATACATTTTACAACACCCAAAATAAGGAACAATTAAGTCCATTTAATTTAGAAGGGCCTTAAACTCAATGTGAATGTGTGAAACACATTACAACACTAAATCAAAGCAACATTAGGTTCATTTTAATTATTACCAAACTAAGGAAAAAGGCATACTATTTGCATTACTAGATTTTTCCCCCACTTTAGTGAGAGTATGTCCTTACGTCAAAATCACACTAAATTAGACTTTCAAGACACTTATGTATGCAACAATGACAAAGGTTCACAATCATACAACATCAAAGACCAAGAAGAATCAAGCCTAGATTTTCCAATGTGATGTGGAACACATCTAGACCATTAGGTTGTGCTCAATTTTGGGAAGTGGAAACTCAAGTTGTCCACTAGGTGAGTATCCCCTAGGAAGGTGGCTTAGTGAGAAAGTCATGCCTCTATGTCAGCTCTCACTGTACTTACCATAACAAAGCTATCCCTCTGATAACTCAGATAGGGTGCCACTCACATTCCTATTTCATGCTTAACAAGTTGTGTTATGCTAAGCACCTATGCAAATGGCAAGGATCCATAGGAAAGCAAGGTGTGCGATGCTAGGAGGTCTTGAATTAGGGTTTTGAGCTTCACAAGGTTATCAAGTTGTGTTATTCCAAGCACTTATGAACAACAATGCTAGTAAAGGTTTTTGTTCAAAGGGATTTTGCTTCATTTTTATAAGGTCTTCTTCTTAGGGATCATTGTGTCTAATGTCTCCAAGAGAGGACACGTAAAGATTAAAAGATTTGAAACTTAGGGAATGCAGTGTGTCGCATCACCACTAAGAGGAAAGTTGTACACTAAGAAATATCACACTCTTGGAGGACATCAAACCCAATGACACCACCAAGAAAAGGACACATCACAAGAAAAAAGAAAATCACACCATGAAACATGTAAAATGTCAAAAGATATCATCGATGTATGACCCCACTTTAAAGTAGCCAATGTTCACTCCTAAGACATGAGATCTTTCCTCGAAAAACCCTATGCCAAGTCATATATTTCTGAAATAAAGCTATTCCATGAAAAAGGAGGGAGGGGTTTCCCCCAAAAATACATAAGAGATCTATAGATTCGAGGTTAGTATGTCTATGCTACAATGTTGTTATAGAGCTCAAAAATGTCATCATTCCCCAAATACCCAAAGAATTTGAATAATGACACAAGAGAGTGAATATCAAGAAAAATCATTTTGGGTCAACATGAAAAAGACCTAAATGTCTCAATTCCTTGCATCATCCCCAAAAGGAAAAAACAAGACAAGAAAAAAAGGTAAAATGTTTACAACATATAGAATAATGTAGATACATATATAAGAATGCACAAAAGAGAGAGAGATACATCAAATGAAACATCACGAGGGATCACATTACACACATGCAATCACATAAGGAAATACGAAAACAATGCAAAAGACTAGTAAGGCACATGCAAGTCAACCTATTAGAAGGCCATCCACATCCCAAACTTGATTTATATTTACGAAAGGAAAAAAACTAGCCAAAGGGACAACAACAAGTGTCAAACTAGGAAACATACCAAGTTCAACACTCTTTTTAAGAGATTTGTCATTTAAGCTCATAAAAGAGGAAAACAATGAATTCAACTCGTTATGCACTTGTCCATTATAAGATTTTCCTACAGAGATAGCCACCTAAGATCTAAAGGCCTATGAAAAGCACAAAATACTCAGAAGATCAATATGACAAGAATAAATTGTATTCCTATCAATGAATGCAAAAATAATCAATGGAGTTGGTTTACAATGTGTGAGAGACCCTTGGTTATATAGTCAAGGCGAGACATAAGATGTCATAAGATTATGAGAAGTTTAACTTATCACAACTAACTTTATCACGTGTTACAATTCAAAAGATAAGATAACAACTATTGACAACTAACACCTTCTAGAACGAATATTAGGGTCTAAGTAAACTTAACATGTGAATATGTCCCCTAAGTCCCTAGTAAGTGGATTAACTAGGTACAAGACATTTATTCACACCAACACCCCCCCTTGAGTGCAACTTAGGGAGAAGATTATTATGCAAATGACACCAAGATGCAAAGATGGGTCCTAGTGACTAGGATATGTTAGGTACCCATGTACAAATGCAACCTCTCACAAATAGGGAAAAGGAGAAAAACTTGTGGGAAAAAAACTCCCCAAAAGAGATAAAAAACAAGAAACTGCTCTAAAAAAGATGGGAAGGACAAAACCTTGAGTGAGGAAAAAGTCTACCCATAAGAGATAATGAAGAAGGTCAAGTGAGTCCCCCTCAATGGCGAGTCTCAGCTCAAATGTCACAATGTCAAGAGTCCCCAATCTTAACTGAAGAAAGAGACAATGTAGAACAATGTGAAGACTAATGTAAAGCAAACCAAGGATCATGATGAGTCCTCCAAATTCTGCTCCAAAAGAATGCCAAACTATGATAAGCACTAATAGAAAGAATCAAGTACCACTACAAAATATGTCAACATAATTGGTGACTGAGCTGAAACTGTTAAATCATGAGTAACTACATAATTTGTTGATGAAGAATTGTAGATGAATCCAAACTACAATAGGAATAAGATCATAACCAAGGAGAAAACTACACGAGTATCAACTAGACACTCTCATGAAAGATTGGTATATCCCTATCACAACTTGGAGACATGTACCAAGTGTCTAGATGTAGAACCTAACTTATGAATACAGGTAGTTTTCTTGCAAAATAGAAGTGTCTATATGGTATCTAGTCCATCACACTAAAATGCATGGGTAACTAGCCACTGCATTCACTATGTATGTAGGAACTAACACTAGATACATAGATCAATCTAAAAAGGCATTAAATACGACATAGTACACTAAAATAACAAGATTGTGGCACTTTATTTTAGTGTGATTACAACATTAGAAGAGGATAACTACAAAAATCATGATGCAAATCTAGAAATGTTGATGAAGAAGCCAACCAAAAAATATGCCTTGAAGTAGATGATTGTGAAAAGAACCCTCTAGTTGGATGTCATTAGGAGCAACTAGCCCCATTTGACTACCAGTTAGAGGAGAAAACAATGTATGACAAGGCTCAATTGGTAGGCAATTTTTTTCCCATGCTGCACAATTATGTGGAGTTAAAAGAGGAAACTGAGGATGAACCATGGCTGAAATCTAAAGAGCACAAGAGAGAACTCAAAGAAAAATCACACAACACAACCCCCCCTTCCCCAAATTCACTCTATCAACTCCCCCCCCCCAAGCAAATGATTTGGAACTTTATACTTAGGGCGATTACAGTTGCCAGTTGCAAGAATTAGCTAAGTGGTCTTTTGATTTCAATGCTCAGAATTTCAAAAGTAAGGCAAGATCAAACTATGATCAACATGCAAAAGATCAAATTGTGATCTATGAAATACAATTACTAAAATGAGCCAAATAGGGCTATATGCAGAAAGTACATTTTTTTCACAATGAATACAAAATAATAGCACCACTATGAAGTTCTAAAAAAAATATGTAGTTTTAAAAACAATTGCACCTAAAAAGGAGTCTGTATGAGCCTAATCAGAGCCCCGAAAGTTCCAAAAAGGAGGATGATGTAACAACACTTGTGAAAAATTGAATTTTATAAAAAGTCTGTGCATCAAAATTAAAAACCGTCTACACTAGCACATAGAACAATAAAAATTAGCCCAAATTAAAAAAATGCTTAGAAAAAGGAGTTAGAATGACCAAGTGTGGGCCTTAAAAGTTGGACTGCAAAATTGAAAACTACATTGGTGAGGGGGGAATTTTTTTTTTGGAAAATGCTAAAGTGGCACTGGCATCAGTAGACCATGATCTTAAAATTGATGGCTCATGGCCCATGAAAATAGAATATTGTCTAAAGTAATAGAATATTCCCATGGATGAAATATTTTAACGGAATATTCTATAAGCGATAATGTTGACAAAATCACAATAGAATCTTGGGAGACCTGACAAAATATTTTCTTGTTATCACCAATTTATAGAAGTTCGTTGGATTTTTTAAAATCTCTATTGGAATCTTTGAAACCCAACCATTGGTTGAAGGTCACTGATTATGGTGGGGCTAGGCTGATGTAGATAGCTACTACCATGTGGCTACTTCTGCAGTTGTAGTAGGCTTTGCAGTACTATATAATACCATGGTTATGCAAAGTACCCTGAGTACCCTAATTGCTTTTTATTTTTAAATTAAATTTTTTTTTTACAATATTAAAAAGACTACAAAATTTTTAATTAAAATTTTGGGAAAAAATATTCATAGAAAATAAAAATTATATATTATTATTTTCGTATCGTCAATATTTATGACAACTTGTGGGGCCATACGACTCCCTAGGCAATTTTTTTTTGCCTCGACAGACAATTGCTTCGAATTCAATTATTTGGCAGTTGATCTTAGGGTCTTTGGCCCTTTTGGATGCAATAGCAACATCCTTTTTGGCTAAAAATTCTTTGAATTGGTAACTACCTCCTAGATCTACCAACCACCTTCAATCTTCAAACCCTTGTAGATTTGGCCTACATTGTCCAACTAGGACAAAAAAAGGTAAAATTGACTTTCTCGGACACTCCAAATACAATGGTGAGCTCAAATTTGATGCAACAAGCTCCCAAACTGCACTTGCAATACAAAGCTAAAAAAGGAACCCCCCAAAATTTGGTATTTCTATCACACCTTTTTTATTCTCCAGATCATCCAAATATGCAAGAGAAGAGCATATTGAATGCTTCAATAAAATACAAGATTTGCACTCAAGATCTCCTAAAACACTAAATAAAGGCACTCAAATTTCTCTGATACCATGTAAGATTTTGCTACGGAGATAGCCACCCAAGATCTAAAGGCCTATGGAAAGCACAAAATACTTAGAAGATCAATATGAGAAAAATAAACTGCATTCCTATAAAAGAATGCAAAAAGAATCAATGGAGTTTGTTTAAAATGTGTGAGAGGCCATTGGTTATATAGCCAAGATGAGACATAAGATGTCATAATAGTATGAAAAATATCTTAATCATATGATATGAGACAACTTATCACAACTACCTAGGTCACATGTGTTACAAGTCAAAAGACAAGACAAAAAATAATGTCAACTAACACCTTCTAGAAAGAATCTTAGGACCTAAGTAAACTTAACATGTGAATATGTCCCCTAAGTCCCTAGTAAGTGAATTAACTAGGTGGAAGAAATTTATTCACACCAACATTCATCAATCTTTACAATATCAATGTCACCATCTAGATTGATCACAATAGGAGGTTGAATGATAATGTCTCTAGAAGGTTCTTGTTTATGTTGCGGCGAGGGTATAGAATTATCATGCGCTACTTTAGGAAAGTTAGGATTTTAATTTTCTATGTTGTTATTTTCTTCTTTAGTTTGTAACTGCAAGCAATAACATGGTGTCTATGCCTATGCTCTCTAATATTTCGATTTCATTTCAATCTCTTTTCAATTTGGGTTTGTGTAAGAGCGAGTTTCTCAACCATAGGTTTCTTTTCTTCCCTTAGGGGAGGAACAGAAGGAACCATAGGAGGTTGTTCAACCACTTTCTCTTTATCTTTGTAAACTTTTTTGACTTTAGGAGGCACAACGAGATTATTTTGATTGTCTCATGGTCTCTTATAGGAATTGGTAGGAGTTTTTCTCATAGGTTTCTCTTCGATATATGGAAGGAATTTTGGTTCAATCATTGATTTGTGAAGGATAGGTGGTTCAATCATAGGGTGAAGCATGTTTCTAAGGGATAATTCTACTATGTACCTTTCCTTAAACTTTTGATATGATTTAAAAAATTAGTCTTCACGAGGTCTAATAGGTTCAATAGGATCAGGCTAAAAGAAGTGCAATAAAAAGTTCCCTCAAGAAGACACAAGATTAAAGCCACTATGGTACATGGTAAATATACCATTTCCAAAAGGAAAATTTAAACACTTTTGATATGATTTGAAAAAGTAGTCCTCACGAGGTCTAATAGGTTCAATAGGATCAGGCCAAAAGAAATCCAATGAAAAAGTAGTCCTCACGAGGTCTAATAGGTTAAATAGGATCAAACCAAAAGAAATCCAATAGTCCTCACGTGGTCTAATAAAAAGGAAACTTTTGATATGATTTGAAAAAGTAGTCCTCATGAGGTCTAATAGGTTCAATAGGATCAGGCCAAAAGAAATTGAATGAAAAGTTTCCTCAAGAAGACACAAGATTAAAGCCACTATGATACACGATAAAGATATCATTTCCAAAAGGAAACTTTAAACACTTATGCAAAACCAATAGGATGAAATTCATGGAGTGAAGCCATGGATAGCTTAACCTCACATGAAATTTATTTGACAATGGGATGATGGTGAATAAGACATTTAATTTTTTTCGGTCCAACTTTTAGAGGGAGATTTATCGAGCCCATTGCAAGACAAGAAACACCATTATGTGTTTTTATCCATGCTTTCACTTTGTCATATATATCTTGATAAAGTTCATACACAAATAGGAATTCTTCAGTAATCACATTCTCTACACAGATGGGATCAATTAATATCCCATTAGTAGGCTTATCATTGATTCTCCTAGCTATCTAAAGAGGACCATTAGGTGCATGTTTTATTATGTCATTTTGTGAGAAAGAAATATGAAGAGGCATTTTGGTTGAGCCCTTACGAGGTTTAGCTTCAATAAATGATACCATTCTAATCGCTTCTTTTTTATTTTCATCTTTTATGTTTTCACCATCTCTGTCAACATTCATCACATCATTCTTTGTTTCACTAGCTTTGACAAATGAAATAGTGTGTTTCAACATTGGATTTGTAAATATTTGTAAGTTTTTGTTAGGAAGAGCTATAGACTTATTACCTTGATCATTCACACCTCCAATTAGAAGATGATTAGAATCAATGAGGTATTGCACAAGATGTTGAAGATGCTTACAATATTTTGTATTATGTCCATTTTGTTGGTGGTAATGGAAATAAGAATTTGTTCTATAGTTTGTGAGTAATGGTTTATTAGGATCAAGAGCTCTAACAAGAGGTACGGAAATAATATTTTTTTCTATGAGCTACAACATGATATTATGAAAAGTATCAGGTAGAGAGGTAAATTTTCTATTCCTATCCGCAAAGGCATATGAGTTTTTCATCTTTATGCAAGCACTTGATTATCAACTTGTTGATTTGGTTGATGGGAATTAAGTTGTAAAAATCCCCTATTTTGTTTCTTGAAAGGTTGGTAATTATTTTGAGGCTCAGATTTGGACCTTTCAAGATGGCTAGAAGGATTTTTTACATTATGACTATAAGTTGAATTCTAATAATCATGAAGGGTTATACATAACTGTGTGAAGGATGGGAATTTCACCATCTCAAGTTTGGTTTGGAGCTTGCTTTGTAAATTGTAAATAAACATTAACTAAAGTTCGACATCAAGAATCTTAATGTTTATTTGTGAATAAAGCATTTGATAGCGTGCTATGAAACCAATCACTTTCTCATCATCCTTTTTTTTGCATGTAACTAAATCAGCTAGGGTCATCTTGGGACCCATGTGAATGTGGAAGTGGTTGTAGAAGGCATTAAAAAACTCATTGAATGAACCAATTGAGTTATTTGGTAAGGAAGAAAACCACTCTAAAGTAGTGTCCTTCAAGGATCTAGGGAATAGTTTATCCAAGAGCTTATCTTCAAAGATGAAATCACTACATAGGGATGTATAAGCAAAAACATGGCTAACAGGATCTCCTTTCCCACCATATTTCTCAAATCTAGGAAATCCTATACCTTGTGGCATTGATATTCTCAATATCTACAGGGATACTGGATTGGTTTTGATGTATTGTAAAGGTTGACCATTTTTTGTTGAGTGAGGATTGTGACTTTTTATTAAATGGATGACACGCTTTGCATAAGTGTGTTAAGGACAACATCATAGTTATTATTGTAAGGTGGAGGGGAATAAGGTGGAGTGGTGTATGTATGCGGAGGGCAAGTGAATTGTAAATTTGTGAAGGAGGATGGTTGAAGAGATATGGTATGTGAATCACAAAGCTAGAAGGATTCACCATTGAAATACCTAAGCATTGATATTGCTAGTAGGTTGAATGGTTGTGGTAACTTGAGTACTAGTGTATGTAGGAATAGAAATGGGTATTGTAGGAGGAATTGAAGTTCCACCTTGGCTTTGGGTATACCCCAAAGATTGAGTGCAAATAGTCATGGTAGGGATGGTGGTGTTAAAAACTTGCACATTGCTTGTAGGAAGGGAAGTCATGGGAAATGAAGTATGTATACTATGATCCATAGGTGGTTGATTATCAACACTATTAGAAAGAGAGTTAGAAAAAACAAGATCCATGGTGAATAGTGTACCATTAGATGACATGAGCCTCGAACTACATATCACAATAGTATTGCTAATAGGACACCAAGTTGTAAAGATCATACAAGTTTCACAGACTTAGTGTGCAGACCCAAAATGGAAAGAGGCTTAAAATGCAATGAAATGACCTAAAATGCAATGTGTAAATGCAATTTTCAGATTCGAAACAAGGTAATTTGCTGATTACACAATGCAACAATATGAAAATTAAATCTTGTAAATGCAATTTTGAAATTAGACAATGCACTAAATGTACCAAATTAAGCTAGATATAATGAAATTAATGAAATAGAAACTCAAAAAACTGTAATAGAGATCTGAAAGAATCGAACAAAAGCACAAAAATGAAGATTTTAATTTCCATAAATGTAGATTATGGCCTAATTAGGGACTCATTCACCCTATGGTGAATGGGTCCTAGATGAGGTTTATGGAACTAATTTTTATAGATTTTCAAGTTTTTTCTAATGGTCTTAAGATTTAGGTTTACTATAGTAAGTTTCATGTTCAATTTTCTGTAAATGCAATGTGAAATGCAAGTGCCAAATGTAATAAAATGATAATCTAAAAGACCTAGTTTTATATGCAATTTTTTTTCAATTTTTAAATGCAAGTTTATATGATGTAAATGATATGCAAGATAACTTATTTTTTTCAAATTTAAAGAATACAAACAATGCAATCCTAAAACCATTAATTAGATGAAAATTTCAATGCAATAAATGAGATCTAATTCAATGCAAATGAATGCAAGATCTAAATATATGATGAAAAGTATTCCAAAATTTAAAAACTACAATTCTCAAAAGGTCGGGTTCACCATAATGTAACGAAAGAAAATAGGTTCACCAAAATGAATTAACATAATGATGAACTAAATTTCATTGTGATTTCATTTAATATGAGGGTTATATTATGTAAACGAGTTATAAAATTAAACCTAACTTATAAAGCAATCAAAAAGAAAAATTTAAGAGGGTCAAATGTTGTGTACCTATTGCAAAAAGTGATTTTTTGGACCTCACTAAGGACTCATTCACCCTATGGTGAATGGGTCCTGGCTAGGGCTCTAGAAAAATGGTTTTTGGGTTCTGTTCTTCAATGTCTGCATTCCCAAATTCTAGTCGGGCACTATCGAAAACCCAAAAATAAATCCTATAGCTCAATTTATGTGATTTGACAACTTTCTTGACAAATTTGGAAACTTTTGCAATTTTTCTTTCCAAATGATCTTCAACCTTAAACTTGCAATCACACATGAAATAAGAGAAAAAATGTTGTTTTGTTAGGGAATAGGGGTTTTCCTTGGTCAAACCTTGAAATTAGACAATACATAAAGGAATGATGAATGAATAAAAATACGTAACAACTCACCAAACCTTAGTTGAAACCTTATATTGTAGATATGCAAACTAGCATGAATTGGCCTCAATGAATGTAGATCTTGATCATGAACATTGATTAGAAACAACACCTTGAATATGCTTGATTTAATCTTGAACACTACATCACAACATTAGCTTAAAAAAATGTAGGATGCACTAAATCTTTGACATGATGATTGGAATCATGATTGCTACAATATTCTTCTACAAATATTCCCTTGGATGCCTTAGAAAATTCTCTTGAAAGCTTTATTAATGTTCTTGATCCATGTGGATACTTGCCATCAAAAATTGAAGTGGTCCACATGCTCCAAATTTGAATGGCATCTTGAAGAGCTTAGAAAATGGAACCCAACACAACTTGAATGGGTGAAAAAGGAGCTCATACGCTCAAGTTATGGTCAGTCAAAGTTTACAGCTAACAATGTTGACCGGAGTACCATTGCTGATGTTAGCATGTTGATGTGGTAGTACCGACATGTGACACATGGCAAGGTGATGCAAACATGTGTAGTTGACATGGTCCAATCAAAATCTACCACGTGGCATCTATACGACATGGTATTTGACTCAGTGGTGAGGTGGCATCTGACTTTGCGGTGACATGGCACTTGACAGTGAATCAAAAGTTGCCATGTGGAACCCCTGAATGTAGGTTTGTTTGAACGGTTTGCTAAAAGTTTCATGCGGTTCGAGCCTATGACCTCTTACTTCCTACAACACTCGCCTACCATTGCACCACCATTCTCGCTTCAATATGCATTTGGCGACATTTCTTTTTGATAAATAAGAAATCTTAAATGTGTCCTAAAATTAGTGGGTGATGGGGGTTGAACCTCTAACCCCATTTCTCCCAAATAGCTTTCTTTACCATTGCACCATCATATGGTGATGAGAAAATTGTGGCAGCGGTTATTTATAAAGAAGAGATAAAGCCGAATACTTCCATAAATCTAAAAACTAACCCCCTAAAATTAAAAAAATTAAGTTAATCCCTATAGCTTGAGAAAAGATAAATGAAAGGGGCTTAAATAATATAATTAGATATTAAAAGATTTATTTAGGGATTTTAAATGATGTTTTATGATTTAAAGGAGGTTTATGAAGATTTTCAAATATTTTTATATGTAAATTAGGGGGATTATGGAAGAATATTACTTGTAATGGGAGATTGGGTAATTTTTGTAAATCATTTGGTTTTAAGCCAAATTGGGTAGATTTTATGTATAAAAAGGGGTGAGAATTTAGAGTTGGGGAACCAAGTGGTGATTTTTGTGAGAGAATTTCCTTTGTGAGAGTGAATTGGGAGAGGATTTTCTTGGAGAGTTATGATAGTGAGTTGTTCATCTCTGTGCATTTGGAGCTTGAATTCAATCTTGTTGTACTTGATAGAGAAGGACTTTTGTAATTCATTATCATCCAAGGAGATGTGAGGAGACTTTGTAACTATTGAAGTGCCTTGTAACCATTTTCTGGAGCTTAATCAAGGATCGGTCACTCTATTGGAGAGGGACTCAGAGATGTAGCCATTTGGTGAACTCCGTTATCAACTTGTTGTTTCTTGTCTTCTCTCTCTTATCTCTCTATTTTGTTCATCACTTTATCATTGCTTTATTCATTTAAGCATTTTAGTTGCATTTGAAATTAAGCATTTCAATATTGATTTAAAGACCTTCAATTTAATTGTTGTAATAAGTTATTATTCATGTGCAACAAGTCCTAGATCCTAACATTAGATCAAGTGGTATTAGAGCTTTGTTGTGACTAGTGTTTTCAGAGGTGAATGATAACGCGATCCAGGAGCCGACAAGGTGAAGGCATGCTTGTAGAATACAATCTTGAGATCGGTAAATGAAGAATGTTTCCAAGGATGGAAGGATCAAAAGTTGGCAAAAGTTCAGAGCTTGATGAGAAGAGTTTTCAAAAGGATTTTTCTCAAAATGAAGGCAATGGTAGAAGTTATTTTTCAGAAAAGGAAAGAAAGAAGGAATGGAAGAAGCATGAAAGAGGAGATTCATTGAAGCAAGAAAAGCATGAGGATCAAAAGGACAAAGGGAAAAGGCTAGGAGGTGGTGATCAGCCTTAAAAAACTTCTTCTCCATCTTCTTCTTCTCCGTCTTCTCCTTCTTCTCCTACAAGTTCTACTTCTTCTGCTAATCTTTTCAAGGGTGCACATAAGCCTAAAATTAAATTGGATGTAAAATTTGAGCTACCTAAGTATTGTGGGGAATTAAATGCTGAGAAATTAGATGACTGGGTTCAACAAGTAGAAGTGTATTGTAGAGTTCAAGGTCTCTTAGATGATGCTTCTAGGAACTAGTTAGCTACTCTTAGATTGGGAGAAACAACTCTCACCTAGTGGGAGAGTAGAACTCTGGTAGAAATTTCACAACATGGTAGAGTTAATTTAACTTGGGCATAATTTTTTAATGCTCTTAAGAAGGAATTTTATCCCCTAGGCCATATGCAATAGTTAATGATGAATTGGAAAACTTTTAGGCAAGGGAAAGCTCAAACTATCCAAGAGTACACCCATGAATTCAGGAAAAAGGCTATTGCATTGAATGCCCCATTGTACACCCAAGACACTTTGCTTAAGTTCATAGGTGGTCTTCACTCTTATCTAAGACATTCCATTTTAGTTTTAAATCCTAGTAACCTGGATGAAGTATGTGTACAAGCCACACACTTAGAGTCAAGAGGTAAGAGTACTTTCATTAATAAGTTTGACAAGAAGCCATCTAAGCCTAAAGGTAAATCTGAAGATAAAGGAAAGGAGAAGAAGATAGCTACCATTAAGAAGGATTATAAACTCTCATGCTCTCATTGTGACAGGAAAGGTCATGATGAAGATCATTGTTGGTAGTTGCATCCTGAATTGAAGCCAAAATAGGCTCGTAAACAGAAAGGTAAGAAGGAATCCACAAATGTTGTAATGGATCTTGGTTCAGAATCTAAAGATGAAACTAAGATAACAACAATGGGATTAAAAGGTAAGGCTTCTATTTCCAATGTTTCTATTGGTAGTTGTGCTTTGACTTCTTGAGTTAATGATGTCCCTAAAGATAAGAAAATGAATGAGCTATTTCATATAAGGGTTGTTGCTTAGCACACTAAAATTGATACTCTCATAGATAGTGGATCTAAAATTAACTTAATCTCAGAAAATGTTGTAAGGAATTTGGGATTGAAAACTACACTGCATTAGAAACCTTATCCACTAGGATGAGTTTGTGAAAATAATGAATTGCAAGTAACAAGGAAATGTGTTTTAAGGTTCACAATCACAAAGAAGTATGTTGATGAGGTACAGTTTGATGTGGTTCCACTAGATGTCTATGGGATAGTGCTGGGTAGCCCATATTTGTATGATTGGAAGGCTATTTTCTATAGGGAATTTAATCATTATCACTTGTTTAGAGATGGTATCAGGTATATTGTACATTTTCACAAAATCAAGATTGATAGATCTTTTGCAAACACAGGGAAGTTGAAAAGGGTGATTAATGCAAGTAAAGAGTTGTCTCTTATGTCTGTTAATTCAGGTGGTTCTAGACATGAACTTGAGGTAATCAAGGCTAATTAGATGTTGCAGGATACACCAACAGTAAAACATGAGGAAATAATAAATGAAAGCATTGATGATCCAAATCCGCAACTTTTGGTTGGGAATTTGGAGATTCCCTTGGGTAAAAATGTTCCTATTGTGAAAGATAGACATGTTGTTGCTTCATTCACTTTTGTATCTGCATTGTTATTCTGCTTGATATTAGTCATTGGTTATTGGTTAACGGTTGTAACAATTGATGTAGATGCTCATGGAAGTGATAGAATGATGTATATGTTCAACAATGTTATTACAATCTTGATTGTGGTATTGATCCAAGTGTACAAGTGGACAAGTGATACAGGACAAGTGGGGAGGCCATGTGCTCAATTAAATTCTAAAAAATTGTAAAATTTTGAGGTCCAAAAGCTCTCTAGTGGGGAGGACTGATCTAGGTGGACACTTGTCGTAAAAAATTGAAGTGTTCCACATGCTACAATTTTCAGTGGCATATTGAAGAGCTCAGAAAACACAACCCAATGCAACTTGAACGACCAAAAAAGGAGCTCATATGCTCAAGTTATGGTCAATCAAAGTTTACATCTAACAATGTTGACCAGGGTACCATTGCTGATGTTAGCATGCTGACATGGTTGAACCAACGTGTGACACATGGCAAGGTGATGTTAGCAGGTGTAGTTGACATGGTCTAATCAAAATATGCCACATGGCATCTATACAACGTGGTATCTAACTTAGAGGTGACGTGGCACCTGACAACAAATCAAAAGTTGCCACGTGGCACCCCTGAACGTGGGTTTGTTTGAATGGTTTGCTAAAATTTTCATGCAATTCAAGCTTGCAACATCTTACTTCCCACAACATTTTCCTACCATTGTGCCACCATTCTCACTTCAATATGCATTTGGTGCTGCTTCTTTTTGATAAAGAAGAAATCTTAAATGTGCCCTAAAAATAGTGGGTGACGGGGGTTGAACCTTTGACCCCATTGCTCTCAAATGACTTTCTTTACCATTGCAATGAAAAATGCGGCGACAGTTGTTTATAAAGAAGAGATAAAGCCGAACACTTCCATAAATCTAAAAACTAAGCCCCTAAAAAAAAAAGAAAGTTAATCCCTATAGCTTGAGAAAAGATAAATGAAAGGGGCTTAAATAATATAATTAGATATTAAAAGGTTTATTTAGGGATTTTAAATGAAATTTTATGATTTAAAGGAGGTTTATGAAGATTTTCAAATATTTTTATATGTAAATTAGGGGGATTATGGAAGATTATTACTTGTAATGGGATATTGGGTGAATTTTGTAAATCATTTGGTTTTAAGCCAATTGGGTAAATTTTATGTATAAAAAGGGGTGAGAATTTAGAGTTGGGAAACTAAGTGGTGATTTTTGTGAGAGAATTTCCTTTGTGAGAGTGAATTGGGAGAGGATTTTCTTGGAGAGTTATGATAGTGAGTTGTTCATCTCTGTGCATTTGGAGCTTGAATTCAAGCTTGTTGTACTTGGTAGAGAAGGACTTTTTGTAATTCATTATCGTCCAAGGAGACATGCAGAGACTTTGTAACTGTTGAAGTGCCTTGTAACCATTTTCTGGAGCTTAATCAAGGATCAATCACTCTATTGGAGAGGGACCTCGTGATGTAACCATTTGGTGAACTTCATTATCAACTTGCTATTTCTTGTCTTCTCTCTCTTATCTCTCTATTTTGTTCATCACTTTATTATTGATTTATTCATTTAAGCATTTTAGTTACATTTGAATTTAAGCATTTCAATATTGATTTAAAGACCTTCAATTTAATTGTTGTAATAAGTTATTATTCACGTGCAACAAGTCCTAGATCCTAACATTAGATCAGTTCTTGTGAACTCTTAGGATGCTTGAATCAAAATTGCTATGCTTGCTTAGATGAAACTAGGTGAAATAGCCTTGTATTTATATACTTTACATTAAATCCTGAAATTCAAATAACACAAGTCGACATTAGATCTAAGATTTGAAATTATTAAAATACCACAAAAAACATATCCCAAGGGGGGTCCTAGGTCCAAGTGAGGACCCATTTTCCATAGGGAGAATGGGTCCTATCACACTTAACTAGGAAACACTTCGAGGGATGTTAAATCTTATGTGAAAATAGGGTCCTAAGACCTAGTGAGGACCCATTTGCTAGGTGGTGAATGGGTCCTGGGTCACTAACCTAGGACACACACCTTGTAAAATTAAATTTTGTGTAATATCATTAATGAATGTCAGGTTTTATCACTTGTAATATGTAATTAATTAGGCTTGGATTTGAATTAAGGGGCCAATTAAGGCACATTAACCTCAATTAATTAATAAAGCCCTAGAATAGTGTGAAAGTGTAAAGATACACTTTTGTTAAACACCCATTTGCAACCAATAAGTTTTTGTCCTTCAGCTATTGGTATAAGATCCCATGTATCAATATTTTTCAAAAATTTCATTTCTTCATCCATAGAAATCTTCCAAGATTCTACATCACTCATACCTAATTCCTCTTCTACATATCTAGGCTCATCAATATTAGTATTCAAAGAAAAAATACATCTCCAATAATTAGGTTACTACCTTTTAGGTGGTTGTCTATGCCTTGTAGATATTTGAACAAGTTGAATGGGAGGTTCTTGCTCCTCTTTTGAAGATTCAAAGATAGATGATCTTTTCTTACCTTATTGTTTATCCAAGGGCCTCAATTGAAATTTCTCAGACGTACAAGGAAGTTAAATCACATTTTTTTGATCCATTTGTTTTGGATGCAATGGAATAGAAGAAAGCTTAGTTTCTCTAAAAACAACAATTCTACTATATATTACCTTATGTGCTACAAGATCCCAAATCTTATATATATCTTTTCACACCATGGTTATATCTAATGAAGATTGATTTCGCAATATTGTTCTTCAACTTTTTTTGCTTCTCCATTGTTGTATGTGTATATTTCTCACAAAAAAAATCTAAGATGCCTTTGTGAAGGCTAGTGACCTAACCTGTTGGCATATTGTTGTCATTGATGTCAAAGGTGGAAAATATTCAGAAGGGAAATGTAATCATGCAAAGGAATAAAATTGAAATATCAGTGTTTAGAATAGCTATGGTTCGTTGAGAGCTTCTAGGTGTGTAATTTGCAGATCAACTTGGTGATTAAAAAGTTCAATTTGAAGTGTTCATGCTTTGTCTTCATAGATCTGCATAACTGTGTTATATTCCTAGGTTGACTACCTTCTATAAGTTACTGGTTGCTTAAGTGGAAACTTAAGCGCTTTGTATCATATGGGTGACTAACCCCTCATATCTAGACTTCCAAATGGGGAGGTTTGAGAATCACATCAAGGTGACATTATGTGTTTGGCATGATAGAGTTATTGGTCCCTTTGATGTAGCGATTTCATGCTTCACATCCTTATTGTGAAGTGATCAAAGTGACAATTGAGCTTTGGTGAGACAATTTTATGTCCCTTTAATACTTCATTGGTGGGTCCCACAATGAAGTATGACTAAGATGAAAAGAGTGATGTGTAGAAAGAATATGACATGACTGAAAGGTGGCAGCAACTAATTGCTTGACCAAAGTGGAGCTATAGACGAATGTGCGACTACATAGGCATCTGATCAGAGAGATTGGTGATGTTCAAGGAGGTCTTATGTCTAGTCCTTTTGACACTCTGATGGAATGTCAATGGGGTGAGTGGTGTATTTTGGAAGGAGATGTACAAGTGTATCCTCGACATAGCACGACAACATATGAAAGAATGATGGAGGATTGTCGATGAGAAAATGAAAATTCAATTAGAGGCACTCTGGTGTTCCCTTGATATGCTAATGGATTGCCATCGGTGAGAAGAATATACATCAAAGTCACTCTATAGTGAATCCCTTCGATATGAGGATATGATGAATGACGGTTTGTAGTGATGTGGTAGGCACATAGAGATGACGATCAAGTAAGATTACAAAATGTGTCAAATGATAGAAAGTGATTTCTTGGTAGGAAATTCATATACTTGTTGTGAATTGTGTGGAGACTATGTGGACATGCTAATTGAAGGCAGTCTATCAAAGGGAATTTAGGAGTTTAGAGTGAGTAATTTATAAGTCCCTTCAATGTAAATAGGCACAATGATCATAAATCTATGAGATCAACGATAGAGATTCAAAGAAGAATAATATGATAGGGATGACTTAACGTTGTTAAGATGGATAGAGAACCATGGACTATGGCGTGAAGAGACAAGATCAATGGTTAGAATTTGAAGATGGTTGTTTCAAATGATTAAGTCTATGATGGTGGTTTTTGACTGGTAGCCAACCAGAATAATGAAATCAATTGGCCTACGTGCCCTAATAATAGACTTAATTGGTGATTAGAGTTGTAGAATGGTGGCATAGAGTACTAAATGGTGGCATAGAGTACTAAGTGAACAAAGATTGGATATAGATCTTGTGTATAGAGGATTACATTAAATGTGTATGTGATTTAGGGTTTACATATTTCCAATCTTATAAGACCTTCTGAGGGATAATTAATGTGGGTATGGCTTGATGCACATAAGGCTTCCTACAAAAGTAAGAATGAAAACCATAATAGAAGTACTAGTTGTATTGGTTGGTGATGCATGAATTGAATAAGTGTCCACCTACTCACAAGGAAAAAAATGCTAATGAGGTAAGGGTAGAGTGGAAAAAAAGTAGTTCAAAAGGTGAGAGTGAAGTGGGGAAAAGAAGATTAAGGGGCGGCGGAGTGCAGAGAACATGATTGCAAAGAAAAAATGCACTATGCTCAAGAATAAGCTAAACCAAACAAAAATTAGGAATTAAATCTAGATTTATATTTAGTGTAAAACCCTTGATTGTATTGGCACTTTTTGTTTGGGTTCTGCTCATTCAAACTAGTGTATTATAGAAAGGGGACGTGGTGTTGAGTAAGTAGTAAGTACAGAGAACAGTGGTAGAGGAAAGAAGTGAATACATAGTAGATAAAGAAGTGTAGAGCAAAAGAATAGTTGCATAGTGTACAACATACATGAAAGTGCAGTTGCAAATAAGTTGCAACATAGAATTATCATTAAAACAATAATATCTAACATTGTAAATATGATTGGTGGGTGCCATCAGATAATTGGATAGAAGCTTAGATTAGGGAGTGGGTGCTTCCTTGGAGTGGCTGCTCCTAAAACCAGGGGATTGGTGTCTCCATAGGGTTGGTTCCCTTAAAGTGTTGTAATTGAATTTCAAGCTTGTGCTCGGCTAGATTAGGATAGTAGATCCTAGTAGCATTTCTCACCATGGGTTTTCCACATACATTTGGTGTTATGTGTTGACTGCATGTGTGCTCTCTCATGTGTTTTCTTATTAAATGTTTATCTACACATTAAGAATTCACATAGCTATTTTGCACTAAGTATATTGAGAGGTAAAAAAATTAATATCTACCAATTGACCCCCCTCTCAGTAGATCATTGTGTTCCAACAATTGATATCAAAGCCCTTGGTTCCCTAGGTGAAGCTTAATCATCTTTGATATATTCTAGTAGTGTGAACATAATGAACAATCACGAAGGTTTAGGAAAGCCAGCTTGGTTTGATGGAACAAATTATGCTAAGTAGAGTTCCTTAATGAAGGGGTATTTGGGATCTCTTGGACTTAATGTCTGGATGTCAATCAAAACCAAGTACATTCTCCCTACTACTCTTCCCACTGATGTTGTGGGAAAGAAGGACTATGAGAACAATAAAAAATCATGGCTTTCCATTATGAATAATTTGTTAGATTTTATGCATGGAAAGATTATGCACTATCAAACTGTGTATAATGTCTGGGAAAAGCTAAAAAATATATATGGAGATAGTAAAGTGAAGTTTGAAAAGCTTCAAGTGCTGAGAGAAAAATCTAAAGGCTTAAAGATGACTGAAGAGGAGAATATTTCTGACTATCTTCTAAGAGTTGACGATGTAGTAAAATCAATCAGAGGATTTGGAGAAGAAGTAAAAGAGGATGTTGTTGTGATAAAAGTTATAAGGTCTATGAAAAATAGATATAATCCCAATATCTTAGCAATTGAATAAGGAAGAGAAGTGGATAAGCTTACCCTTGATGAATTGGATGACATATTCATTGCATATGAGATGAGAATGGGAGATACCGAGCTGTCCAGAAGAGAAGCTGCATTCAAGGTTGTAAAAAGTGAAAAGGATGATGTATATAAGAAAGATAAAGCTATATCCACTACATCATACCAAGAAGGGATTGATGATGAAGAAGCAAACTTCATAAGAAAACTAAGGAGAAGGTTTGACAAGTATAAAGGTAAGTTGCCCTTCAAGTGTTTTAACTATGGTAGAATACGCAATTTTTCTTTACAGTGTCCTTATGATAAAGAAGATAACACTGAGCAAGAGGGAGATAGAAAAAAGAAGAAACCTTATTATCCTAAATGGAGGAGTTTTGGAAAGAAAAACAAGAGCCCGTACCTTCAAGAAGAAAGTGATTCATCATATGCTAGTGATAGTTTGGATGATGAACAAGATCACACTCTAGTAATGGAGGAAGAAGAGGGAGAATTCCTCTTTATGGCCAAGGACTTAAAGGATCAGAAGGATGGACAAGTTGAAGAACACTATGTAGAAGGCGAAGAGGAAGCAGTTGTTGATCTTGAGCGAGAATCAATCAATGTTCTTGAAGATCTTGATGATCTAAGAGATAAGTTTGATGCTCTTAAAAGGGAAAACAAGAAATTGAAAAGATCTGCTCAAAAGGAGAATTATGAGCTAACCCAGGATCTTGAGGAATCTAACTAGTTGGTAGTAAGCTTGAAACTTCAAATGGAGGAAGACAAAAGAATAGAAGAAGTAATGAAGTCCAAGCTAGAATCTAAAGTGGATAGATGCTTGAAGCTTGAGGCAAAAATAGTCACATTAAGAAAAGAATTGGAGAAAGCAAATGAATATATTAGTAAGGGTTTAATTCTAAAAGGTGGCTCAGACATTTTGGATGAATTGATAAGTACACAAAAGCCAACAAATAAAGAAAAATCGAGCTTACGACTAGAGAAAGGAAAAAGATCATTTGTTGACACCTCTATAAAGCTCTATGAAAGATTCAAAGAAAAAGAAAAAGAAGTCGTTAAGGATGAAAAACCTGAGAATAAGGATGTCTCTATAGCCAAAAAGAATCCCGCTATAGTAGAAAAAAATGATAAAGAGAAGAAGTCAATTGAAGACAAGAAAGAAAACAAGATTGCCCCTACTCAGCCAAAGAAGAAGTAGAACACAAAAAGGATAGATGATGAAGGTTTCACAAGAGTAAATTATTCAAGAAAGCTGAGACAAAGAAGATTTTGACCTCCAGCTGAAGGAAATGCCATGACTAGGTACTCATTATATGTAATGCCCCATCTTATAACCTAAGGAATGTTGCAATTGTGTATAAAAGTGAAATAATTTTTTTTTTTAAAGTAATAATATTAAGTTAATTAGTTGCATACATTCACTAAGTTACACGACGTTACACTACTTGAGTTTCCATAGACGACTTTAGTATTTCACATTGCTTATAATTAATTAACATAAACATTAAAAAGGTAAACATTGCACATCATTTGAAATTCCATTCAAGATAATTTAAAGTACAAATATGTTTTCTTACATTGCATTTGATATGATATTACAATGCTCATTCATTTGATGAGGTAGATCAATAATAGTTACAATTACATTTTACAAGTGTTCACCTCATAAACAATTGAGGGTTGTTACAATACAAGATTTCAAATAATACAATTAAGAAATACACATGTGTATCCAAGTACGAGCTCTCCATCCATGAAGCTCTTGTTGCCATGATCATAAATTGGGGACCCAACGGAGTAAGGTGCACGTTCCACCCAACCATGTGGTACCCGTAAGTCCACCCCCCATGCTAGGAGATAGTAATATGGTTACCTAGACATAACCTAATAACCTTAGACACAAGTACATAACTAACTGATTATTACATTGCTTCCAGAGTTTAAGACAATCAAATGTGCTAAGTACACAAGGTTAACTGTTATTTTAGGTGAAGTGTCATCACAATGTTGCAAAGGTTACCCTGGTGTTTCTTCCTAGGTTCCGGCCCCCAACTTGGGTTACCCTGGTAACCTCTTACGAAACCTGGCCCCATTTGCAAACTATTGCGGAATCGAATGTCTTTTAAAGTAACAAGACACCGATTTGCCATTCCGGGCCTTCTCATCTTATACTCAAGACTGAACTAGCTCAAGAGTCCATAAGTGAGGCATAATCATCTTATTAAGGATTTTAACTCTAACAACTGTGTTATTTAGTTATCACTGACTTACTAACTCTTTGTAAGTTACCCTGACACCACTTTGTGTGTCGGCCCTCACATAGAGCCACTCCCCTAAACATAACAACGAAATTCTAAGTTTTCTTGACTAAGGTTTACAAGGTGCACTAAATTCAATCACATAATAACAAATGACACACAACGGTCATTAAAACTTTTATTCATAACCAAGTAACAATACACCATATTCTAACATGTGTACAACCCAAGTCAACTCAAGAAATACATATGAACAATAACATCACCCTTTCTATACAAATCGTTTTGGAAGACTTATATATCTAAGACTTTCCCAATTTTCCCAATAAGAAACAAGATTAAAAAAAAACGTCTACTATTCGGATTTACTAAATCTAGTCATTCAATAAGATTTTTCAATAAATTAAAAAAAAACAACATGATTGTAATTCTTTTCTCATATAACCAAAAGAAAATACATCAAATTTATTCTAATTTTCATTTTCCTCAATTTCACATAAAAATGAAAACTAATTTTTTTCTCTTCCAATCTATTATTGTTTTGAAACTAATTGATCTTATATTTTCAAATATCTATTAAATAATTCCATACTTAAATACCAAAAGTATTTTTTTTTTTATATATAAAAATTAAAATAAAAACCATATATTTATATATATACATATACATATATACATATATATATACAAAATATTAAACAATCATTATTTTGAAATTCATGGATATATAAAGCAAGTTCGAATTTTACAAATTAAATATTGAGCGGAATTCGAAATAAACATGAAATTCCTTAAATTTTATTTAACAAGGAAAAACCCTTTATGTAGGGTTTGTTGGTTGTGCGCACAACCGGCCATGAAAGGTTGCGGCTGTGTGGGCAGCCTAAGCGCTGCCTATGCGGGCAGCGCTGGCTGCCTCCACAGCCGTCGCCCTTCATGGGTGGCTGTGGGGGTAGTCCTACACCCCTAGCCACAATTAATAACAGTCTAAAAAAATTCGAAACTTCATAAAAATTAAACTCTGTGTTTTTTTTTTAAATAGAGACTATGAATTTAATTCTGTCTCTCTAAAATTCCGAACCCTAACTCGCCCATACGGCGAATTCATTTAAATAATCATATAATTAAAAATAAGTTTCTTTCACAATCTAATTTATATATATAAGATAAAATATATGTATAAATATATATATTATATATATATATATTTATACAAATTAACAGGGTTTTCATACATAAATTTTTTAGAAAACTCTATAGAGGTTTATTTGAAATAAATATTTGACGGGGTTTCAAAGGGAAATAGGGAAAATTGTAAAAATTTTCAACAGTACGCATATATCTTTTTCCCAAATGAGTTCTAATTTTTAATTCCAGAAAAATAAATTTCATTTTCCCATAAGTATATAATTTCCCTTCACTCAAACGTATTTTTCCAAAAAGAGAAATCTACAGAAGTTTTTTTTTTAAGAATTCACTAAATCCTTATAGAGAATAAACAGTAAATGATTTTTCCCGTGAAATACAGAAAATTTTAACAAGTAACTTCCTTTTCTTAGACATTCCTTTTCAAAAACAAATAAATTAATACACAAAGGGAAATACCTGTAACTTGAAAACTGTCTGTAGAAGAGAGCCTCTGTAGCCTGTAGAATACAATCCTCCAAGCTTCTCCAAAATACCAAATCCAAAAGAATCTAGAACCAACCACAAAGAACTTCCAACCAAAGGGATCTTCCAAAAAAATACAACATACAGAGAAAATCACAATTTCTCTAAAAATAATTTTTTTAAAAGCAAGCTATTCTTTCATTTCCCATGAAGAAAAGTAATAACCCTTATGTATTTCCTAGATCCCAGATATCCTCCGAGAATTTCCTCAACAAAATGCCATAAATTAAACTGGCACACATGTCGAGAAGAAGAAAATATCTTCAACAACTTCTCGACAATCTTGCCTTTCAAGATTTGCATGCATTTAATTTTATTTAAAATTTAAAATTTTAATTTTCAAAATGCAAAATTTATTTAATGATTAAAATACCATTTCCAAATAACAATTAATTTTAAATAAAATATATTCACACATTTAAAAACAATTTAATTTAATTAATTAATTTATTTAATTAAATAAATTTAATCTTTAAGATCAAATTATTTAACCAACAAACTAATTAATTTATTAAATAACATGTAAAACTTATTTCTTTAACATTTAAAAATTTATTAAATAACAGTATATTAAAGAATAATAACAGTAAATTAAAATATAATAAACTATCATTACATTAACAAGATTTTCCTATCCAAAGCAATTAATCCAAACAGGAAAAGACAAGACAATCTAAGACTCCAAACTAAACTGGCAATGTACTATGACCGGGTTAAAGACTAGACTAGGATGAACCATACTACTACCTCCCAATCAACATTTCCGTTGAGTCTTAACATGCTCATACTTGAGTAACCAGGTGGAGTCGGTGTCATGTACCTACAATCCTGCAACCAAGCAATAACATACATATATATATATATATAATCCATTGTACAGGCACACCGTGCGGAGAAAATCACGGACATCACAGGACACTCGCAAGCGAGTGATGCAATTCCATTCTCCACACCAATACACATCACATCAGACTGACAACTTAAATAACAATTAGTCCATCATAAACATACATATAGCAATAATCATCTAAAGGAAAACATCTACGCTATATCAAAGCATATCAGAAATCAAATATCGCAATACAACGTATGATCATGTCACAAAGGGAATCCACTGTCGCTCAAAATCAGTGATCAAAATATCCAAACCAAGTGCCAAAGTCTAACAGTATAAAAACATGCAACATAAAACATAAGCATAAATGGAGGGGTACTACATTATACTTCTATGGGTATTACTATACATGTAATCATTTTGGTCATAGGGCTAGAGAATGTAGAGTCATTCCAAGGAGGAATACATACTTTGTGAGAAAAAAATCATTTTCTCCCTTGGTTGACATGAATGTAGTCTATTACAATTGCAACAATTTTGGTCATGTAGCTAGAGAGTGTAGAACAAAGTTTATGAGACCAAATGTTTAGCTTGAAAAGAAGAAAAAATCACCCCCCAAAGTGGAGAAGTAAACTAAAAGGTTTGCAAATCTGGAAGATAATGCTGAAAAGAAATCTAAGAGGGTGTGGAAGGAGAAAGGATAGAGTTCCACTAAATCTATGATTTCCCAAACAACACCGCATGCTAAGAAACAATTTTTTTGGGTGATTGATAGTGGTTGTTCCAAGCATATGATTGGAGATAAAAGCAAGTTCATTGAACTCAAGAAGTGTAAGGAAGGGTCAGTAAGTCTAGGTGATAATACTACTATAAAAATTCATGGTAAAGAGATCTTGAGCTTAGATGGAAAGAATAAGACAAAGGATTTCCTCTATGTTGAGGGTTTGAAACATAACCTTCTTGGTGTCAGCCAAATGTGTGATAATGGGTAAAAAAATGTTTTTAACTCTGATGGCTGCAAGATAAGAAAGAATGGTAAGACACTTACACAAGGGATAAGGATTGATAGTAACCTCTACAACCTTTGTGAAGTAAAAGGCCACAATTTTCTAGTCAGTCAAGAAGATGAGAGTTGGCTGTGGCATAGAAGATTAGGGCACTTGTGAACTTTGACAATCTAGTAAAGATTAGCTCAAAGGGGCTGGTTAGGAATATGCCCAAGATAGAAAACCTTGAAAACATAATCTGCTAATTGATGATTACAATAAAATGGCATGGGTAACGTTTCTAAAGGAGAAGGTTGAATCATTTGAGAAGTTTAATATTTTTAGGAAGTTGGTAAAAAACGAGACTGAGAGAAGAATTAAGTTCCTAAGATCAGAAAGAGGAGGAAAATTTACATCAAGTGAATTTAAATATTATTATGAAAATCATGGAATTAAATGATAATATTCATCACCGAGAACACCACAACATAATGGTGTAGTAGAAAGAAGAAATAGGATTGTGAAGGAAATAGAAAGATCCATTTTAAATGAGGCAAGGTTGGTAGATACTTTTTGGAACTAGTTCATACTACTGTATATATTCAAAACAGAGCAATGCTAAGAGCAAACAATGGTAGAACTCCATATGAACTATGGTAGGGAAAGTTTGCATCAATCAAGTACTTCAAGGTTTTTGACAACAAATGCTATATAAAAAGAGAATATGAAGACTTGGGAAGCTTTGGGTCAAGATGTGATGAAGTAATATTCCTAGGATATTACACCTAGAGTAAAGCTTATAAGTGTTAAAACATAAGGATGCACAAGATTGTAGAAAGTATAAATGTCAAGGTTGATGAAAATGCAAGTCATGGTAAGCCTAGCAGAAATAATTTTGAGAATGAATCAAAAGATGATGATATATGTCTAGTGGTCAAAGAATAGGAATGCGAAGAAGAGGATGAGGAGGAGATTGAACAAGACCTTGTAAAATATGTGCAAATGGATCATCCTTTAGATCAAATAATTGGTGATAAAAATGAAGGAGTTCAAACTAGGAGAAGAATTGTAAGAAATAAGGAACAAGTAAATTTTTCTCTCTTGTCTCAAATCAAACCAGAAAGCTTTAATGAAGCTAGAAAGTATGAGAGTTGGATAAAATCCATGGAGGAGGAACTCAATTAGATTGAGAAGAACAAGACATGGGAAATAGTTCCTAGGCCTTCAAGCAAGAATGCCATTAGTACAAAATGGGTATTCAAAAATAAGTTGAATGAAGATGGAGTTGTGGTTAGGAACAAGGATAGACTGGTGTGCAAGGGATATTTCCAAGTTGAAGCCATTGATTTTGAAGAGACATTTGTACCTTTTGCAAGATTAGAATCCATAGAATGTTTCTTTCATTTTCAATCTACAAAGGATTTAAGTTGTATCAGATGGATGTTCAATATGTATTTCTGAATGGAAACCTTGAAGAGGAAGTCTACATTGAACAACCAATTTTTTTTCATCTTTCAGAGGAAGACGATTACATTTGTAGATTGAGAAAGGCATTGTATGGTATAAACAATCACCTAGAGCATGGTATTCTAGACTAGACCAGTACTTGCAACAAGGATTCAAAAAGGGGTGTGTAGACAACAATTTATATTTCAAATAAGAAGGTGAGCACATGATTGTTGTTCTTGTTTATGTAGATGATATAATATTTGGAGGTAGCAATTCAATAAATGTGTCAAAAATTTGCTACACATATGCAAGATGAATTTGAAATTTCTATGTTAGGAGATTTGTCATTTTTCCTTGGTCTGTAAATTATACAAATAAAAAATGTGATATTCATATCTCAAACTAAATATGGTAAGGAAATGCTTAAGAAGTTTGGCATGGAAGATAGTATGCTATTTTGTACCCCTAGATAACTAGCTATAAATTGAGTAAATCAAATGAGTCACCTAAAGAAATTTAGACTATGTATAGGTTTTCAAGTGTGTAATTTGTAGGTCATCTTAGTGATAAACAAGTTCAATTTGAAGTGTTTATGCTTTGTCCTGGCGGATCTACATTATCCCTAGTAATGTGGCTATGATCAAGTCAGAAGGAGTATTGTGTTAGGGGGAGTTTTCCCTTTTCCATTGATGTCAAATGGGGATAAATGTAGCAAATGCTCAGATAGGAGCATGGAGGAGATGTATGTCATAGGGGGAGTGAACTACTATGTAAAATATTTAATTGGCATAGAGCTTATATGTTATAATTTGCAATGAGAACTTCAAGTTTTTCCATCAATGAAAAAGGGGGAGATTGTTGGAATATTATTGAAATTGATGTCAAAGGTGGAAAATATGCAAAAGGGAAATTGAGGAGGTTCGAGAATCACATCGAGGTGACATTATGTGTTCGGTGTGACAAAGTTGTTGGCCCCTTTGATGTAGCAATTTCATGCTTCACATCCTTGTTGTCAAGTGATCAAAGTGATAGTATAGATTCAACAAGATGGTTTTGTTTGTCCCTTTGATACTTTGTTGGTGGGTCCCACAATAAAGTATGATCGAGATGAAAAGTGTGATGTGCAGTACAAAGATGATGTGGCTAAAAGGTGGAAACAACTGATTGCTTGACTAGAGTGGAGCTGCAGAAGAATGTGCGAATGCATAGGCATCTGATCAGAGAGATTGGTGATGCTCGAGGAGGTCTTATGTTTGGTCCTTTCGACACTCCAATGGAATCTTAGTGGGGTGACTAGTGTATGTCGACAGGAGATGTCCTAGTGTCTCCTTGATATAGTGATGGCAACATATAAAATAACGGTGGATGATTATCGATGAGAAAATGTAAATTCAACAAGAAGCAATTTGGTGTTCCCTTGATATGCTAATGGCTCACCATCGGTGAGAAGAATATACATCGGAGTGACTCTATAGTGAGTCCCTTCAATATGACGATATGATGAATGATGGTTGGTAGTGATGTGGTAGGCACATAGAGATGATGATCAAGTAATCTTATGATGTGTCAAATGACGAAAAGCGATTGCTCGATAGGTAATTCACATCCTTGTTGTGAATTACATGGTGACTATGTGGAGATGTTGATCGGAAGCAGTCTATTGAAGGGAATGCAGGAGTTTAGAGTGAGTAATTTATAAGTCCCTTCGATGTAATGAACCACAATGATCATAAAGCTATGAGATCGATGATAGAGATTCAAAGAAGAATAATCTAATGACAATGAATTAACGTTGTCAAGATGGATAAAGAACCATGGATCGTGGCACAAAGTGACAAGATCAATTTTCAGAATTTGAAGATGGTGGTTTCAAATGGTTAAGTCTATGATGGTGGTTTTTGACTGGCAGCCGACCAGAAGAATGAAATCAATTGGTATACCTACCCCAACAATAGAATTAATTGGTGATTAGGGTTGTAGAACGGCGTAATAGAGTGCTAAGGGAACAAAGATTAGATCTAGATCTTGTGTATAAAGGATTACATTAAATGTTTATCTAATTTAGGGTTTATAGATCACCAATCTTAGAAGATCTTCTGAGACAGAATTGATGCGGGTGTGGCTTGATGTAGAGAAGGCTTCCTGCATAAGTAAGAATAAAAACCATAATAGAAGTACTAGTTGTATTGGTCGGTGATGTATGAATCAAATAAGTGTCCAACTATTAACAAAGAAAAGAAAAAATAGGCTAATGAGGTAAGGGTAGAGTGGCATAAAAGTAGTCTAAAAGGTGAGAATAGTGAAGTGGGGGGAAAAAAAAAGTCAAGAGTAGTAGAGTACATAGAACATGATTATAGAGAAAGAATGTACTATGATTAAATAAGCTGAACAAAATAAAAATCAAGAATTCAAATATGGATTTATATTCAGTGTAAACCCCTTGATTGTATTGGTGCTTTTTGTTTGGCTTTTTCTCATTCAAACTAGTGTATTATTGAAAGAGGATGTGGTGTCTAGTAAGTAGTAAGTGCAAAGAATAGTGGTGCAGAAATAAAGTGAATATAGAGTGGATAAAGAAGTGAAAAGTAGAAGAAGAGTTGCATAGTGTGCAACATACATGTTAGTGCAACTACAAATAAGTTGCAACATAGTATTGTCATTAAAACTGTAATATCTGACATTGTAAATCTGATTGGTGGGTGCCATCAAATAACTAGGTAGAAGATCAAATTAGGGAGTGGGTGCTTCCTTGGAGTGCTTTCTCCTAAAACTAGGGGATTGGTGTCTCCATAGGGTTGGTGCACTTAAAGTGTTGTAACTAAATTTCAAGCTTGCGAGGTTGGATTAGGAAAACATTTCTCATTGTGGTTTTTCCCAACCTTAGGTTTTCCACACATTTGGTGTATGTGTTGACCACATGTGTGCTCTCTCATGTGTTTTCTTATTAAATTTTTATTTTCACATTAAGAATTTACATAGTTATTCTACACTAAATATATTGAGAGGTAAAAATTTCAATATCTACTAATTCACCCCCCTCTCAGTAGATCATTGTGTTCCAACATGGCCATGTTTCTATCAACATCTTATCAACAAGAGGTAATGTAGGAGACCTATTAATTGAGTGATAGATGGAGGGATGGAGAGATGAGATAGAGAGAATTAGAGATGGATAAACGTAGAGAGAGGGTGGGTGGGATAGAGAGGGAGAGGGAGAGGAGATATAGAGAGAAGAAGAGAGGGAAGGAGGGGAAAAGGGAGAGGTAGGGAAGGAGAGAGAAAGAGAGGTGAGATGGATAGAAGTAGAGAGAGAGAGAGAGGTGATATGGAGAGAATTAGAGAGGGAATGAGAGAGAGAGAGGTGATATGGAGAGAATTAGAGAGGGAATGAGAGAGAGAGATAGAGAGAGGTGAGATTGAGAGAGAGAGAGAGAGAGAGAGAGAGAGAGAGAGAGAGAGAGAGAGAGAGAGAGAAGAGAGAGAGAGAGAGAGATGGATGGAGAGAGAGGTGGAGATTGAGGGAGAGGGGAGATAGATATAAGTAGATATGGATGGATGGAGGGAGGAATAGGTAGGGAGGGAGAGAGAAAAAAAATAGAGTTAAGGGGAGAGAAAGAGAGATAGAGATAGAGAGAGGTAGGGATTGAGGGAGGTAGTGGTAGGTAGAGAGAGGGTTATAATCAATAGTTCATAAACATCAATATATGACTAAATAAACTACTAAAAATTGCATATAAATGACTAACTTTAGTCATGTGACTATTAGTGGTTTATTTGTAGTCATTTATAACACTACTAAATTTATGACTAAACAATTTTAGTCATTTATTTAGTCATTAATTTGGTCATTGATTTGGTCATTGATTTAGTTATTTATTTAGTCATATATTTAGTCATTAATTTTAGTCACGTGACCATTTTTTTGGTTTATTTGTAGTCATATATAACACCACAAAATTTATGACTAAACTATTTTAGTCATTTATTTAGTCATTAATTTGGTAATTGATTTAGTTGTTAATTTAGTCATTTATTTAGTCATGGTAGTGATTTTTTTAGTCATTAATTTAGTCATGTATTTATTCATTGATTGTTGCTAACTGTTCATTTATTTAGTTATGGTAGTCATTTATTTAGTCATTACTTTATTCATATATTTAGTCATTAATTTAGTCATATATTTAATCATTAATTTAGTCATGTATTTAGTTATGTATTTAGTCATTGCTTTAGTCATATATTTAGTCATTATAAATCAAATCTAACTTAATTAATCCTCACAAATTTATGCATATAAACTTCAAGTATCATAGATATTCAAATGTTAAAAAACACCATGAAATGCAGACTAAAATGCTTGAAAAAATATGATTGATCAGACACAAATACAAACAGATTAAAAATCAAGAGGAGCCACAACATAGTATTTATGAGTGGAGAAAAAACCACTCTAAAAATTTGCTTCATTAAGCCTCATTGGAAAATCAAAATCTCATTGGTTACATTCAATGTCTCAATGACACTGTACAACTTACAAACACTATATAAACAAAATACTCCTATTTTCATATACTTATACTATTTTCCTCTTCCTTAATTGCAGTCCTTTTGGAAGGGCAACGCCCTCCTATAGGGGCTTAACCCATTTAATCCCATTGCAAATCCACAACTTTCCTGTCGCTATTGCTTTCGGCTCCTCCAAAATCTTCCTTGCTAGTATTCACCTTTCACTTCTCCAATTTGGAGTTGCAGCCTGAAAATAAGGTTTCAAAATTTGCACGACAAAAACTTAGAAAAGTTAAATAATATAGAGGATAAAATGCAAACATTTTCTTTTAACTTTTCCAACTATGGCACCCTAAACTTAGGCACTAGATATAGTGAATGTATTAGAATTAGATATAACATCCATCAAAAGCATATTTGGAAGTAGATTTTTATCAGATATTGTAGTTGCAAGTTCCACTAATTATAATAAAGATAAATAGTTTTACCTTTCTACATCAACTAATGCAATTCTGATAACTTTTAGAGGATCGACAATGCTAGCCTTTATCATATCAACATACTCACCTGCAAGTTGCAACACAACATTAAACTCATTAATTAGAATCAACATCTAAGAAACAAAAAGAAACTTCAAACATTATCAATTTAGTAAAAAAATCATCAATTTCAAAGATCAAAGTAGCCAATTCTTCACTCTCTATATTCTCTACTACAATCAAAAGAGGCCTTTGTTTATGTGATAAATGCAACAAGAAATTATATTATTTGTCAAAACTTATCACTATGTACTTATGAACTCAAGATCATTTAAATTGTCAAACTAATCGACATGAATACCTAATTTCTTTCTATCACATACACTTTGGGTATACAATATCATTGAGAATCCCAATTATTGAACTATGAAATTCAGCAACACAACAAAATTATATCTTAAGTAAAATGTAAATCAAATCAACATTACATGTTGTGGCTTATCAATTGATCTCAAATTCTATATACACCTTTTTCATATAGCTTAAGGACATCTACAATAGATATGCACAAAATGAATTTGGTGGAAAGACTTTAAAAACTTTCAAGCAAATACAATTTGCAGGTGTAAAGCCAAATTCCACAACCATTGAAAACATCCTCCCTGCTTGTGCCAAAATGGGAGCTTTGAAACAAGATATGAATATCCATCAAAGCATAGACAATACGTCCCTATAAGAAATATTATAATCCCTCAAAATATTATTACATATTATTCTATTGGGGGCAATTTACTTTATCAGGGGGACTTTTGTTTAGAAAACCTAGATCACCAGCATATTAGATCATGTGAGAGGTCAATAACCCACTATTAAGCCTACACATGGCACATGAATGCACAAAATAACAAAGAAAAATAATAGATCATGCATCACACAATAAGTATAAGACATTTTTTTTTTCAAAAGAGTTGTGTTAGGACTAAAAAAAGAAATCCCACATATTTGCATTAACATCTATTCATTTATGTCCTAGTCCTTACAAAATCTCACTAGACACAATTTCATGATCTATACAAATTACTGAGGTTTGTGTAAAAAATCAATTTTTGTAACCAACATACCCAAAAAATCACATTCATGAAATCCATTGAATTCCTTTGATACCACTGAGCTAACAATACTCTATTGGTGGAACTCCCATCACCACCCCACTGATAGCCTGATAGGGGAAATTCATATCCTTACATTGGCATAATATCCTTCCATCGGGCTAAGTTCCAAGGTAGTCTCCCTGACAAGCCGATGGAAACAACAAAGATTATCACATCGCTGTAGCTCTGGTGCATCGACAAAATGAATGATGAATCTCCCCCGATAACCTGATATAATCATAGGGTATCAAAGTCTACCACTTATCAGTGAAGTTGGGATTCATCGGGGTAACATTGTTTGATGTCTTACCGATAGACCAAAAGAGAAAAAACTTATCAATGGAGAAGGTGGCCATCAGTGGAAAATGAACCAAGGTCCCAATGATATAGTGATGAATGATTACTACTAGCTGATGTGACATCAAAAGCATCGTCAAGATATTTAACGTAAATGCTCTCCCCGATGACAAGACTGAAGCAAGTGGTATATTAATGAGCCAAAACAGAGGTGAATTGCACCACGAATTAATCATACAATTTGTAGAAACTAGAAAGGCTACACTAAGGGAAAAAGTAGAAAGGATAGAACTCAGAGCTCTCACGCAATGAAGCCGGGAGAAGGAAAAATTCCCGTAAGTACTCGACTCTTAGCTAGAAAGTTGTATTTTTTCAGAGTTTGCAATGGAAGAAAATGTGGAAAAACCTACTAAGGCAAAGAAACAAAAAATTGAAAAGAGGAATTTAAACCAAGACTTTATAGACCAGTGTCTGGGGTCAGGACCAAGACCCAAAAGAAGTGTTCAAGCAAGTAAATTGTTAGATAAACATAGGGGTCTTGGGGATGCTTGGATGCCACACTGGGGCTATGAGCTTTTTATGTATCACTACAGAAAACAATTTAGATTTCAACCAGTTTATAACCCATGGAGACTAAACTTAGGAAGACTTGTGGCACCAAATGTGTTCATCAACATAGAATTGGTGAAAGCTCTGGTCAGTCGATATAACGCCAAGCAAAGAACTATCCAATCACCAAATGGGGCCGATATGCTTATTATCTCCCAAGACCTAATCTCTAATGTATTTCAGTTAGAAGGTCCCATGAACTTGCCATTCACCATTAGAGACTTTTTGACAGAATACTGTTGCATGGATACTAGTTACAAGAGATGGAAGCTAGTTTTGCATAGACCTAAGAATGAGCAAGGTCAATTCAGAAAATTTTTGAGCAATGAAAACCCTCCATTTCATATAGATTTTTTTGAAGAATACTGCCAATATACCTACTACTCAGCTAGTCAAGTCTTGGGAATTGCGGTTCCACCACTTATGTCTATTGCACCGATGGTTGTAGCAACTGATATACAAAGCAAAGATGCTAGGTCATTCAACTATGCAAACTATTTGGTGAATACCCTAAATCAAGGGCTTGAAATAATAAAAAACAATAGTGATTGCATAGATTTCAAACACTATTCCTTGTTAAAGAATTTACTTTTATATGAGGGACATGCTAGAAATGTGTGGGGTAAAGAATTAAGAATCAAAGACACAGATAAAGATGGAAACTTTAAACTTGTATAGATGTGGACTGCACTATGGGATAGTCGATGTGAGAGGTATCACTATTTATATTTTGAATAATATTTTGTTAGACCACTAATGAAGTTGCTAGGCTATTCATATGATTACAATTTATCCCTTGAGGTGTAGAGATTTTTGAGACTAAAGGAAAAAAATCCCGAGAGGCAAGGTGAACCATAACTGGGGAAACCGGTATGCCATCTTTGATTGCATAGTAATAAGGGTTTATGGATTTGAAGGGGTTCCACATTTGATACCCCGAGTGGTTCCTAATAGAGTTGCTTATTTGGAAATAGTAGGACAATTAGCAAGGTATGATACTAAAAATCTCAAGAGTCATAATAAACAATCACTCTTGCCTAGCACTCTTTGTTTTGGAGATTTCACAGTATGTGCCATTGAAGGATATGAAGAAATTGATGCTAAATTAGCTCATTACAACCTTCCTCTTGGGTATGAAAGAAATAAATTTGATGCAGAGGGATTTATTCATTAAGCAAGATTAACTCAAAATTTGTTAGGGTATGAGCATTGGTTTGCACTTGATGATGTGATCAGGAACCGAGATGAAGCTTCCACTGGTGAGATAATGGATTCATATAATAAAACTGTGCTTATAGAGGAATGGAAGATAAAGGATTCCCCATCATATAGAGAAGCATTTGCTAATATACAAGATCCCTTGGCTAGGATTGAGCAGCTTATTGCTCATATGAATGAAATAGTAAAAGATTTTCCCTCATACATTTTTGATACATCTCATACGAGTTACATATGAATGAAGGTTGAGGATGTGGAGACTTTGGATCACATACCCTCACAACCCACCCCTAATGTATGTTTCTCCACTGACAATAGTGAAGATGAAGGAAGTGATGAGGAGAGTGATGGAGAGGAGCAACCAGTGGAACACATAAAGGCCCCTGTGATTACACAATATGAGCCCCCTTAGAAACTTGTAAAATTTGAAACATCAGATGAGTTATCTGATGACATTAGGGTCAAGGCTGGTCATGAATTCATTTCTGATAATGATTTTGTTGAAACTCCCGAGTTCAAATTATTTGTCTATGAGTATAAGGGGAAGAAAATAAGACAAAAGGAGCAAGACATTACTCTTGAAAAGGAAGCTTATGCCTTAGAAGAATTGAAAAATGAAGTTGACAAGGAAATGCAATCCATCACTCCTGAAAGAGGTAGAGAATTACTTCAAGAGTCTGGGGTACTACTTCTACCAGGATGGGACATGAGCTCAACAATTGTGTTCGACAGTTTTAGAAAAGGAGGGGATACAACAATGAACTTATCAAAGGAAGCTAGTGATAAGTATATTCAGGGTCTGGATACAATCCAGATGAGTATGTGTATACGCATAAAAATGGTCATATCTATAATCCTGGCAATTAATTAAATATTTATTATTTAATTAATTTATCTAAAAGTCCTCTACATATGATTAAATTTAATTAATTTAATTATATTGTTCATTCATCTTATTCTTCTTTCATAATTAAATAAATTTATTTTATTTAATTATTTTCATATGTCCACTTAATTAATTAAATAAATACATTTATTTATTTAAATTAATTATCATTGTTTGAATTTAAATTAAATCTTTTGATTTAATTAAGTTTAAATATCTCTCTTTCTTCTATTTTAAATTCTTCTTCTAATTAATTAATATGTCATTTAATTAATTTCATAAAAGTGATTTAATTAAATAAACCTTATTTAATTAAAGGATCTTATGTTTTTCTAAATCACAGCTAGATATTAAAATCTTTTGTTTTCTTCTCATATCATAATTAAATATTTTATTTAAATATGAGATCTTCTGCTTTCTTCAAAAATCCTAATTAAAACTTTCTTCTTATCACAAACTTTCTTCTGCTTTCTTTAAAATCTTAATTTAATTAAGAAAAGCTGAATATCATCCACAAATAAATAATTGAATTTTTAATTCATTATTTATCAGCTTTTAAATCTTTCTTTTATCTTTTTAAAGAAAGATGATTTCTTATCTTCTTATCTTTTTTCTCTTTCATAAAAATAGAAAAATCTTGTTTCAAGGTATTCTTCTATTTTCTCTTCAGTTTCATCCATCTTCAGCCATTCGATCTGCCAGGAATTATCACAACCGTCAATCAAGACAACCAATCAGAATCCTTCGAAAAACTCTATAAATACCTGTGTGAATCTAAGCATTGGGGATAGGCAATTAATTAGAGTTCATTGTATTTAATTCATTTAGCATTCTAATATCATAGCATCATGTTTATTTCAATCATCTTAGTCTTATTCCATATCATGGCTTAATCTTGCATCATGCATCATATTTAAATCTCGTTCTTTAAGAAGACAGTTTGTTGAGCCTAGCATATAATCTGAGAGCAAAAGCTGGAATCAACAAAAACACTGAAGATAGAGGACAATAGGACGACAATCGAAGCAAAATATTGAGTTTGCATCTACTTACCTTTTATTTTTTGTTTTGATATAATGTCTTATTGGTGTGCTTGAAATAGTATTTATTTTATTTCATTACGCATATATTTTCGATCACACAGTATGCCTTGCTTATTTGGTCACTATACCCTCATGAGAAGAGGCCAACGGTGATTGACAATCCTAATCAAGTATTTGGACACCTTTTGGTCAAAAGAGTTGGGGACACTAATCCATTACAAACTGCAGAGCTGCATGTCAATGTGGCAAAATTCACTAGAGCACAAATTGAAAAATTGGTCAAAGAGAATGACAAATTGAAAAAGCAGTTATTACATCAAATGGAGAAGTCATATTCCTCTTCTACTCCAGAATTGTACGCTCCATGGATCGAAAAGGATAAGAGAGTGTTAGATGCATTAGTTGATGTAGCCTATTGGAAAAATTCCCATTTGAAAGCCCAATAAAAGTGTAAAACACTGGAAAAGGAGGTGAAAATCATTAAGTACAATATTGTGTTCGAGATAATCAAAGAGAGGTTCAATAAGCTAATAAAGCAAGCTGATGATTATTGGGGTGTATTTAAGCAAATACAATCAACACTAGAGGAGAATGTCTGGTTACAAGGAAGAATGATTGATAAAAAGAAGGAACTTCTGGGTAAATAGATCCTGAAAGACTAAACACTGCAAAGATATAATGACTTGGTTAGATCCCACAACCAATATCAACAAAGAATCGAAGAAGACATTGGTTGTTTTAATTTGGTTCCTGCACTCCATGATGATACAGGGAATCTTCGAGAAAGGGATGATTAGAAAGCATAATTTATAGAGTTTCTAACAATTGCATTGCAGGAGATCAATGATGAGGATACGGTCTTGCAAAATACTCATAAACAAATTGAGAAATTCATGCACATAGAGTATGATATGAAGGAGGTCATATCCAATGCTGACACTCATGCAAAATAGGGATACATTGATCACCTCTCAGCTTTCAATCTATTTATAAATCAGGTAGTGGATAATTTGGGCACAACTGAGCAACAGTCAGAATTGGTTGGTGGTAATGATGTGGACCCTATCATATAGTAAAAGCTTTGAATAGGTCTTAGATGACCACAAGATTTTACTCAGAGATTAACAGATTGGTACACATGTTTATGATTGTGTTAGTTTCTTAAATTAAGTTCAAAATCATGTTTTGTTATCAAGAGTCATGTCTTTTGGTCTTAAGCTTGTTGTCTTTCATGTATATAAGAGAGACCAGGACCAAAAGAAGGATATAGGAGAAGATAGTAGGTGAATAGGGATAGATAGACAGTAGAAAGCTTCCATAATGTTTCCACTTCAAAAGACTATGTTGCAGATATAATTTTGAGGAAATCAATGAAAGATCTCTGATTCCATGGCTTTATATTGGTATCAATTGTTTATTGAAAATATTCAATTATCTGGTTATCTCCAATTTCATATTTCCTTATTATTTAAATTGGTATATCAAGTATATATTCAATTTATCAATGCACATTTGTTGTTCTTGTGTGATATGATTAATTGGTTTCTCCAAAAGAATTAAAATCCTTTTAGTCAATCACAGTAATCTAGAAGTGTTATTTGGATCAATAAGAACCATATAATTAGGATTGCCATTTTTTCTCCAGTTTGATATTATTTGTTGTTTCTATATGATCTATCCAATTGGATCTTTCAAGTAAAGATTAAAATCCTTTTGATAAATCATAAGTAACTTGGTCGTGTCATTTGGATCCATAAGTAGAGTTTGTCAATCACTTTCCTGCACGTTTATACAAGATATAAACCAACATAAGTGTGCCAAATAGTTTAAGTTACAACCAATATAAGTTACACATTCTAGATCTTCATTTGACTCCATTTACCCAACAAGGCACTAGTCTTATCCATTTCATCATTTAGTTTTATCAAATTTGTTTTCAAAACCTCACATCTGTTAACTAAACATATTAAATTTCACCTTGATATTGCTTATACAATTTATACCAAATTAGGATTACATATTAAAACGTACCAAGAGATTGACAACCTCTTGTGGTTTTTCAACCAACGTTTTTGAGAACTAACAAGCTTCTCTATGTTTCCCAATAGTTACAAGTCATTGATTCGATGGAGGAGCATCTATTTTCCTCAGACATGCAAAATTGTCATGTTGCACTATATTTAGCAATTTTGCAAAACTTGACAATAATGACCTGCAACAACTTTTGATAGTTTGTAATTTTACAATTTTTTTGCAACTTTGTCTCTTTTACCTAATTGACTCTAAAATCATCACAATTCATAGCTGCGAATGGTCTCACAAGACCTAATTAACATAAAATGACCTCCTCAAATGCTAAAATGACCTACTAAGATGCAATGGCCTTCAAATTTTTAAATGGAAGCTTAGGTGCTCCTACACCAACATGTATGCTAAATGTGGGATCATAGACAAGGCACTTGAAGGGTTCAAAAAAATGCTTCAAAGAAATGTGGTCTCATGGACTACAACAATTGCACGATATACAAAAATTAGATCTGTTGAAAAAGCTTTAGAAACTTTAAAGCAAATGCAAATTGTAGGTTTAATTGCAATTTGTAGGTTGTTCCAAAACAACCTATGGTGAATTTGGGATACATTTTAGAAGTCATTAAAGGGTATCTGAAAATGGTTTTATATCTTGTCTTTAGTGCTTGTGGATTGAAGGAATTAAGAGATTGAAGCCTATTTTTTGTGAAATTTGTCTAAGTGAGGTTGAATGGTGCTCCTAATTGCTATCAGGCTCCATGTTGGAGATGCCCATGCTAACATTAGAGACCTTTTTGGCAGATCAATATATGGATATTGAGCCTACCATGTCGGTCTACCAAGATTATGGGACCATTATCCAATCATCAAACAAACAAGATCAAATCACTTAAATGAAATATAGCCTCTTCTAACAAGTGAATGAAATAATATAATAGAAAAGTGAAGGAAAAGGAAAAGTTCTTGGCCTTCACATAAATTTGATGAACCAATTTTCCATTAACGCAACTCAAGAACTCAACCAAGGTAGCAAAGAATTAAAAAATCCAATGGGGGCAAGGAACCAATGCTTTGGAAAAGGATTTAGCCAACCACATAACAGGTGGGAGCACATTGTACTAGATAAAACTTATGCAAAATTTGATTATAGTGGAAGATTATTTTGTTTCTAGAACTCCTCACAAACAAACCAAATCCTATTGAATCATTCTTGGTCGAATTATCTAGCAAGTTTAACAAGGCTACACATAGAGCCACAAAAAGATTAGTTAGATTAGTTTTCAATACCTGTCTCTCATCTCAGTTGGTGTGATTTGGTCCTCAATTGAGCTATGAGCATCTTCATTTTCCATTTGTTAGTGAAATCATGCCCCACGAATTTGTTTTCAAAGACTATCTCAAGTGGGTTCAACTAAATATGAAGCTTATCTACTTCTTATCCTTTCAACACAAGAAGACCAAAACCTTGGTTTTGTTGGTGTTGACTTAGATCATGGGTGCCAACAATATTGGGCCATCATTGGAACCACTAGTCAAGTCCTGGCGATAGGCACGAACTCCACCGACGACATCCCCATCAAACCATCATGAGAATAGGAGACCTCGTCCTACCAATAGAAGATCCTCACACCGAGGAAAAAATAGAATTTTCTACACATCGTTGGAACTAGAAGACACGTCCGACCAATAGAACGATAAGGTGGGGGCAGTCAATTCCATTTTTTGTAATGTGGTAAGAGTCATATAGGTAACACTATGTCAAGCTGGGGAACTCTTCTTGGAGGTTCTAAACGATTTTCCTCTTTTTTATAAGACTGTGTTGGTAGTGCCACCTAGATCATAGTTGTTTGGTGGTATTCCAAACCCAGACAATGAGGTGCAGTTGTGGAAATCTCATAGAGAGAAGCTACAAGATACCATGATGATTTTGCTAAGTGAGTTTATATCAAAGTCTTGCTTAGCATGGCTTAAGACATGCGCAGATGATATTCTCTCTACAGATAGGCTTGGGGGAAAGTATGTTCTTGATCTTGTGAAAGGTGGAAAGGAACTTGCAGAGAATAAGACATTGATTAGAGAAACATTGGATAGTCTGGATGCATTTAAAGGGAGCTTGGAGTGGCTAAAAATGGTTTTTGGTTCAAATGTTGAGTTTCCATGACAATGTGTGTGTGAGATTGTTTTGAAGCACTCAAAGAGTCTGTGGGATGAACTTTTTGAAAGCCTGTTTGTTAGTAGGATGAAACAAATAAAAGCTGATGGATTTGCAGATCTATGTGAGAGAGTTAAGGTTGGTAAATTCAATGAAGTTACATCTCTGACAAGTTACAAAGATGTTGAAACCCATTTTCACAAATTAATTACTAGTGAGGGTTGGCTTGTCAGAAGAGGGGACCTAAAAAGTGTCAATTTACCTGGGTTGAGTTTTAGATTTATGATGACAAATGATGAAGACCAGTTTGGTCACCTTAACACTTATTTTGGAACTAAGGTTAGTCAAATAAAAGATACCATAGATGAGGGGTCCAAGAATATTTTGGAAGACCTCCTAAGTTTTCTTCATGCACATAAATATCCTTCAAGGATAAATGATTTAGCACCTTATTTGCAAGGGCAATGCTTCCATTTTATCTCAACATTGATTGTTGAGATTGAAGAACATCTTGCACATATTTCAGAAGCTCTCTATCAAGAAATTAAAAATGAGGAGATGCCAAAAAAAAATGAACAAGGAGACACTAGAACCGACAATTATAGTGGAAAGGGCACTTTTCTTAGGAAGGCTTTTAGTTGCTCTCAGTTTTCATTCAACTTCCCTTCCACTAGTTCTTGGCTCATCTCAGCTCTAGCTTGTTCAGAACAAAGCTTCAGTTTCAGGGAAAGGATCTTTGATTTTCAAATATTCCAGTACTGATTTTGATTACCCTCTTCTAGACAATTCTGGAAGACAAATACTAATGAGAGGGGTTGGTTTGAAGCCTGAATCACGGGATAAAAATAATGGCACCAAATTGAATAAATTGGGAAGAGCTATGCACAATCTTTGTATCAAAGCTCATGGCATGTGGATATTGTGGATAACTGAAGAGCTTTTAGGAATTCTCACAAGTGATCCAAGGGAGGATGATTCTTTATCCATGACAATTCCTTTGAAGCCTGTATTAATATTTACATTGCATATTTTTTTTGTTGTGGCTTATGGAGTCGGTTCCATTTCCATGATTCATCTAATCACTGATCTCTTCTTGTAGTTTTCATGAGATTTCTTCTAGTTCTGATTTAAGTCATCATGGTTTATATCTAGATATATTAATAATCAAATGAGAATAAAGCATCTAGAGTAAAGGGCTACATTTGATTCTTTTAGTCACTTCAAACTCTTTATTGGCTAATAAATGGAAAAGACTAACATGTGCCCTTTCAACCCTTCTAGTCCATATTAATCATGGAGATGTAATCTGTAAGTATGAAAAAAAGTATCAAAGGGGAGACAAAAAGTTAGAGATTTTCATAGGGCCTATGAATCATCTCTTGTTGTTTTTATATGAAAATATTGTTGTTTGTTTTCTATTTATAATATCTATTGGAGTCATTTGGGAAATCCTATTTTTGGGAATTCAGTAAGAGTTCTCAAACAAAGTAGGATGACATCTATTATACAATTGAAAATTTAAATGGAATTTGAAGCATGATTTTTTTTAATTTTTAATTTGCTTCCTTAAGGAAGCCTCATAAAATGCCCTTTTCTGATTGTATATCAAATTTCCTACTGCTTCTTTTCTTTTACTGTTGCAAGTCACAATTTTAATGTTGTATGTTTGCTCCATCTCTTGTAGTTTTTTGTTCCATGATTTCAAGGCTTACCATTTATTAGTCTGTGATTTTTAGGGTTGGGAAAAAATTGAATTGAAACAAGAGCATGAGGGTGAAGGTCAACTAGAGTTTAGGTTCGTAAATTCCTTGAAGCCATAGTTACATCTCTAGAAAGTTACAAAGATGTTGAAACCCATTTGCACAAATTAACTACTAGTGAGGGCTGGCTTGTCAGAGAGGGGACCTAAAAAGTGTCAATTTACCTGGGTTGAGTTTTAGATTTATGATGACAAATGATGAAGACTGGTTTGGTCATCTTAATGCTTATTTTGGAACTGAGGTTAGTCAAATAAAAGATACCATAGATGAGGGGTCCAAGAATATTCTGGAAGACCTCCTAAGTTTTCTTCATGCACATAAATCTCCTTCAAGGATAAATGATTTAGCACCTTATTTGCAAGAGCAATGCTTCCATTTTATCTCAACATTGATTGTTGAGATTGAAGAACATCTTGCACATCTTTTAGAAGCTCTCTATCAAGAAATGAAAAATGAGGAGATGCTAGAAAAAATGAACAAGGAGACACTAGAACTGACAATTATAGTGGAAAGGGAACTTTTCTTAGGAAGGATTTTAGTTTCTCTCAGTTTTCATTCAAGTTCACTTCCACTAGTTATTGGATTTTCTCAGCTCTGGTTTGTCAAGAAAAAAGCTTCACTTTGAGGGAAAGGCTATTCAACTTTCAGATATTCCAGTACTTATTTTGATTACCCTCTTCTATACAGTTCTGGAAGACAAATACTAATGAGAGGGGTTGGTTTGAAGCCTGAATCACAAGATAAAAATAATAGCACCAAATTGAATAAACTGAGAAGAACTATGCACAATCTTTGTATCATAGCTCATAGCATGTGGATATTGTGGATAACTGAAGAGATTTTAGGCATTCTCACAAGAGATCTAAGGGAGGATGATTCTTTATCCATGACAACTCCTTTGAAGGCCTGTATTCTCATTTGCATTGCATATTTTGTTTGCTATGGCTTATGGAGTTGGTTTCATTTCCATGATTCATCTAATCACTAATCTTCTCTTGTAGTTTTCATGATATTTCTTCTAGTTTTAATTTAAGTCATCATGGTTTATATTTGGATATATTAATAACCGAATGAGATCAAAGCATCTAGAGTAAAGAGCTACATTTGATTCTTTCAGTCACTTCAAACTCTTTATTGGCCAATAAATGGAAAAGAATAACATGTGCCCTTTCAACCCTTCCAGTCCATATTAATCATGGAGATTTAATCTGTAAGTATGCAAAAAAGTATCAAAGGGGAGCCAAAAAGTTAGAGATTTTCATAGGGCCTATGAACCAGCTCTTGTTGTTTTTATATGAAAATATTGTTGTTTGTTTTCTATTTATAATATCTATTGGCGTCATTTGGGAACTCCTATTTTTGGGAATTCATAAAGAGTTCTCAAAGTAGGATGACATCTCCTGTACAATTGAACTACTGTTCAACTGCACTCTAAATGTTAAACCTCTACCATCCATGCACTCCTTTCACTGTACTCTACATGGTTGATAGAAGAGCCATTTTTCACTTCATTACTATTCATCCTTTTTCTTTACGTGCTACTCTATTTTTTACACTCAACTTCAAAAGTGATTTGAATGCCCCCTCATAAAGTGGAAGCGAATTTTAAGAGTTCAAATTTTGAAATTTGTATAGACAACTCAATCTATATGTCCCTTAATATCATTTTTATAGATAAAAGTAAGTTCTCCTATGAACTATGCAATTCAATAGTGGAAACTTCAAAAAGAAAAGATCACTTTTAACATCTCATAATGGAAAAGAAAAGAATAAAAAGATCTCGATTCCAAGTTCTCTATATAAATCCTTAACTTTTGCAACACAAGATGGATATGCTTTTCCATAATTAGTCTAAAAAGAACATAATCACTATTAGTCAACAAGCAACTAGTAAAATTATTAAAAATAATGGATCATATGGCTTGACTACGTACAAATTTGAAAAGTAAAATTAACTGAAACCATGGAAAGTGACTTACCACAAGATTCTGCACAAATCGTGTCCGATGCAAAAAAATTGGCAGAGGTTGCAATCCAAAATTAGGCATCACGCTTTACTTCCCCATTTTGGTGGGCTACCTTGAAAATAAGGTTTCGACTCACTGCTCCATTTTGACGAGCTACATTGAAAATAAGGTCTTCACGAAGGTTTTAGAGTATGTTTATTAAAATGAAAATTATGCTTATAAAAAAAAATTTGGTCCTTTTTCCTCTTAGATTATTTGGTTGCTTATTCTTATCTTTTGTTTTTTCTCTTCCTTTTGCTTATTTTTTTGTTTTTCAAGGTTTTTGGGTTTTAGTTTTTTAGGTTCTCTTATGTTTTTCGTTAATTTTTATAATTTGGTGGTTTTTTGTCAATTTAGAAGTAACTTTGGTGTTCATATGATGACACCACAAAACAAAATATTTATTCCACAAAAAATATTTATTAGTAATTTTATTTGTAATATTTTATTATTAATTAGGGCTACGATTGAAAATAAGGTCTTGACGAAGGTTTTAGAGTATGTTTATTAAAATGAAATTATGGCCAAGATTTTAATAATGAGCACATTTATTTAGTCAATTTTATTTTTTTGATATTAGTCAGTCATTTTTATTTATCTGATATTAGTCATTTATTTAGTCATTTAGTTGTGATTTTACCTGATGACCAAATTAGTCACTTATAAATGACCAAATTAGTCATTTATTTTGTAAATACTACTAGTGTTAGTCACATGACTAAAATTTTTAGTCACGTAGTCACTTATTTGCCAAATTCTACTAGTGAATGCTTGGTAGGTTATGGGTTGGTAGTGATTGAGCTTAGGCTTAGTCATTATGAATCCAAAAAGTGAGCATGTTATAATGCACTTACATTATGGTTTGGAAATCAAAAAATGTGAGCATGTTATAACATGCTTGTATTATGTGATTGCACAAAATGTGAGCGCGTTATAACATGCTCACATTTTCTTACATTGAAATTTTTTCTCTTTCTTGTCTTTCTCTTTTAGTGAAACTATATAAATGGAATAAAATTTTAGTATAAGTTGACATTTAGATATGGAAATTTACTTTCTTATACTTTAAGTTATGTTTCATTATATAGTTTTAGGATGTTTGAGAGTGGTATTGGATCTCTAGGAGTTATAATGCAAATTCTAGTTTTTGGAAGATCTTATAATTTTTTAGACTTAGTCAAATTTTAGTAATCAGTAAGTTGCATCTTATTTTTGTCTCTCTATCTCACCCATTATTTATCCCCTATGCTCTAGACCTATCTCTCACACTCTCTACTTCTCTTTATCTCATAATTCTCTCTCTCTCTCTCTCTCTCTCTCTCTCTCCTTCCCTCTATACTTATCTCTCTCCCCTCTCTCTCTCGCTTGCTCCCTCCCTCCTTCCATCATTTCCTCCTTCCCTCTCTCTCTCTTCCTTCCTCCCACCCACCTTCCCTCTCTACGTATCTCTATCTAACCTATCCATCTCTACCTCTCTCTCACTCCCTCATCTCTCTTTCAATCTCTCCATCTTCCTCCCCTCTCTAATTCTCTCTACCTCTGCCTCGCTCCCTCCCCATCTCTCTCTCCCCTTTCCTCTCTACTTCTCTCAATACCACCTCTCTCTCTATCTAACCTCCCTCTCTCTTTTCCTTCCACCCACCTTCCCTCTATCTAACCTATCCCTCTTAGAAGAGAGAGTCAGAGGGAGGGAGAAAGAATGTTGAGATAGAGAGGAGATAGTAGAGAGAAAGAGGGAGGAAATAGTGAGAGAAAGAGAGAGGGGTAGAGGGAGGGAGAGGAAAGATAGAGAGTAGAGAAGGAAAGAGGTACAAAGGAAGACATAAATGAGATAGAGAAGACAAAAAAAGAGAGACACAAAGAGTGATGGAGGAAGAGGGGAGGTAAAGATAAGTAGAGAGGGAATGAGAGGTAGAGAGAGAGAGGGAGGGAGTGGTATGGAGGGAAAGATATGGAGGTGAGAGAGAGGTGAGATAGAGAGAAATAAAGAGAGAGTGGTAGGGAGCAGAGGGAGAGGTAGGTATAGAGGGAAGGAGAGAGGGAGGGAGAGGTAGGGAGGGAGAGAGAGATGATATATATATATATATATAGAGAGAGAGAGAGGAAAGGAGATAGAGAGATATAGAGAGGGGAAGGAGGGAGGGAGATAAATAGAAGTAGAGAGGGAGAGAGGGAGAGAAAAGGAGATAAAGAGAATTAGAGAGGGAGAGAGAGAGAGAGAGAGAGAGAGAGAGAGAGAGAGAGAGAGAGAGATATAACATATACATATTACATACATATATACATACATATACATATACATATACATACATATATACATATATATACATATATATATATATATATATACATATACATATACATATACATACATATATATATACATATATATATATATATATATATATATACATATATATATACATATATATATATATATATATATATATATATATATATATATATATATATATATATATATATATATATATATATATATATATATATATATATATATATATATATATAAATGGTGAGATAGAGAGGAGAGAGTGAGAGAGAAAGAGGGGTAGGTAGAGAGGGAGAGAGAGAGAGGTAGAGGGAGGGAGAGGAGACATATGGAGGGAGACATAGGTGAGATAGAGAGACAAAGAGATACAAAGAGAGAGTGACGAAGGGAGAGGTAGGGAGAGATAAAGACTATGCAACTCTTCTTTTTCTCTACACTTCTTTATCCACTCTGCATTCACTTCTTTTATGCGCCACTATTCTTTGCACTTATTGCTTACTCAACACCACATCCCCTTTTTGTAATACACCATTTTGAATTAGCGAAACCCAAATAAAAAGTACCAATACAATCAAGGGGTTTACACTAAATATAAATCCATATTTGGATTCCTAATTTTTGTTTGGATTAGCTTATTTAGGCATAGTGCATTCTTTCTCTGCAATCATGTTCTCTGCAGTCTGCCGCTCTTGACTCTTCTTTTCCCCCACTTCACTCTGACCTTTTTGGACTAATTTTCTGCCACTCTACCCTTACATAATTATCCTTTTTTTTTCTTTGTTAATAGGTAGACACTTATTCGAGTCATGCATCACTGACCAATGTAACAAGTACTTCTATTAGGGTTTTCATTCTTAGTTTTGCAGGAAGCCTTCTCTACATTGAGCCATTACTGCATTAATTTTATATCAGAAGGTCTTCTAAGATTGGTGATCTGTAAACCCTAAATCGGATATGAATTTAATATAATCCTCTATATGCAAGATCTAGATCCAATCTTTATTCACTTAGCACTTTGTTCCATATTTCTACAACTTTAATCACTAATTAAGTCTATTTCTGGGGTAGGTAGACCAATCGATTCCATTCTTCTAGTCGACTACTAGTCAAAAACTACCATCACAAACTTAACCATTTGAAACCACCATCTTCAAACTCACACTATTGATCTTGTCACTTCACACAATGATCCATGGATCTCTATCCATCTTGAAAATGTAAGTCATTGCCATCAGATTATTCTTCTTTGAATCTCTATCATCGATCTCATAGGTTTGTGATCATTATTCCTCATTACATCAAAGGGACATATAAATTACTTAGTTAGAACTCATGCATTCCCTTTGATAGGCTACCTTTAATCAACATGTCTACAGAGTCACCATGCAATTCACAACAAGGATGTGAATTGCCTACCGAGCAATTGCTTTCTGTCATTTGACACATGTTGTATGCTTACTTGATCAACATCTCTATGTGCCTACCACATCACCATCAACCATCATTCATCATATCGTCATATAAAAGGTGCTCACTATAGAGTCACTTCGATGTATATTATTCTCACCAATGGCAAGTCATTAGCATATCAAGGGAAAACCAAAGTTCCTCTCGCCAAATTTATATTTTCTCATCGACAATCCTCTGTGCTGTTCTTTCATATGCCACCATCACTATGTCGAGGAGATAGTAGGAAATCTCCTTCTGACATACACCACTCATCCCATTAAGATTCCATTTGAGTGTCGAAAGGATCAAACATAAGACCTCCCCAAACATCACCAATCTCTCTGATTAGATGCCTATGTAGTTGCACATTCTTTTGTAGCTTCACTTTGGTCAAGCAATTATATGCTGCCACCTTTCAGCTACATCATCTTCTTACCACACATCACACTTTTCATCTCGATCATACTTCATTGCGGGACCCACCAACGAAGTATTGAAGGGACAAATAAAACTGTCTTACCAAAGCTCCATTTTCACTCCGATCACTTCACTTAAAGGATGTGAAGCATGAAATTGCTACATCAAAGGGATAGATAACTCTAAAACACCAAACTCATAATGTCACCTCAATCTGATCCTCAGACCTCCTCAACCAATAGTTTAGATATGAGGGGTCCGTCACCCACATGGTACAAAGGGCTTAAGTTTCCACTTAAGTAACCAGTAACTTACAGTAGGTAGTCAACCCAGGAATATAACATAGTTATGTAGATCCACCAAGACAAAGCATAAACATTTCAAATTGAACTTGTTTGTCACCAAGCTGACCTGCAAATTACACACTTGGAAGCTCTCGACCAACCACTACTATTTTAAACACTGATATTTCAATTGTATTCCTTTGCATGATGTCATTTCCCTTTTTCATATTTTCCATCTTTGACATCAATTCAACAAAAATATTTCAACAATCCCCCCTTTGTCATTGATGGAAAAAATCAAAATGCTTGTTACAAATTATAACATATAAGCTCTGTCCTAATTAAATATTTTACACAATAGTTCACTCCCCTTGTGACATAATCTCCTCCATGCTCCTTCTGAGCATTTGCTACATTTCTCCCCCTTTGACATCAATGGCAAAGGGTAGAATCCCCCTGACACAATAATCCTTCTAACTTGATCACAGTCGCATTACCAGAGATGAATGAGGTACAATTTAGGCTCCCCTTGGGTGTAGTCCCTATCACTAGAGTCTAGTGATGTGATGTGGAAGTAAATACTCCCAACTTCTACCTTAGATATTCAAATTGTTCTATGGGAAGAGGCTTGGTAAAAATTTCAACTACTTGTTCTTTTGTGGGAACATATTCCATGCTGACTTCCTTGTACTCTAACTTAATGTCCTTGAGTGTTTGCTTCATCTATCACTTGAGTACAACAAGATGCTGCAGCTACATACTCTGCCTCAACTGTGGAGAGAGTAACCAATTCTTGCTTCATACTCATCCATGAAACCATTCTGTTTCCTAGAAAGAGAGCTCCTCCACTAGTGCTTTTCCTATCATCTACACTTCCAACCCAATCAACATCAGTATATGTGATCAGGTAAAATATTTTCTTTTGGGATACCACAACTCATAGTCAATAGTGCTTTTGATGTATTTGAAAATTCTCTTCACTACGTTGACATGAGACTCTTTTGGTGCAACCTGCAATATTGCAACCATACACACTGCTTGCATAATGTCTGCTCTTGATGCAATTAAGTATAGAATGCTTCCAATCATTGACCTATACATATTTTTATTTTCTTTAGGCGACTCATCTAATTTACTCAATTTACAGCCAATTATCATGGAGGTGCTAACTGGCCTACTATCTTACATGCCAAACTTCTTAAGCATTTACTTAGCATATTTTGTTTGAGATATGAATATCCCATTTTTTGTTTGTACAATTTGGAGACCAAGGAAAAATGACAACTCTCCTAACATAGACATTTCAAATTCATCTTTCTTGTGTAGCAAATATTT
>VDFB02379711.1:187728399-187818550 GCA_007258455.2 Sequoia sempervirens
AAAAATTCAACATAGGGAGCACAAAGAATCCTTATGATGAAACCGATGTCAATACTACAACTAGCCACATCACGAATCTTCATCCACCCATCACCCCATCCATGAATTGGGACCAACATCAAAGGAAATATTTGAATGAAAGTACGAAGAATGTTATCAAAGAAAAAGAAGGTGACAAGCATAATGGACAAATCAAATACATATGGATACCAAAGAATACAGAGAAAGATTATCCCTATCAAACTCCATCAGTCAAAGAAACTATAGGGAAAAATAAAAGAGGGAAAAGTATCCATCAAAGATATCCACAAAAGAAAAAGCAAGCTTTTCAAGTGACGTACAAAGTGTATCAAGCAGTTGGTCCTAATTCCGTGCACACATTTGTATCGACCCATCATTGCTCATCTTCCCAAGTTTGGAGAGTCAAAGGTTTCAAACTGTCAACCAATCCATCTTTTATCCCTAAACAAACTCCATCCACGCCTCCACACATGATATCCAATTCTCACATTAACCATGTATTGGCAAGAACCCTCCATCATAAGGATTCTAAAGGCACTCTATCATGATGTACACACAAATAAAGAGTTAACCCCGATATCAATGAAGCAGATCCAGAATCCCAAAAGTTGCATTCAAGTGCATGTATCTTAGCAAAGTAGTTTCTTTAGGTAAGATACTAATGGCACATTATGATAAAATAATCTACATCAACACCACCAAGTGGGTCAGCATGAATCTTTTAGAAAAATCAAAAAAAGAAAAAAAGCAAAATATCCAAAAAAATCAGAAAAAGCATTGAAAAAAAAGTAAAGAGAAAAATCGTCTTCTAGTGAAAACCGCATGGGCGGCGCTTTGGGCAAGACCATGATAAAAACCTGGCAAACAGGAATCATGTGTAGAATTGAGCATCTACATGCGCCAATTCAGGTGAAAGCATCTCATCTCATTCGTAATAAATCTAGCATTCCATCCGTTTTGGCCATAATAAATCCAGTCATCCATGAACCAGTTATCCAATCCATTTTTTTTCTCATCCATCTGCATCCATCATCCAATTTATCTTGATCTTGATGAAATTTTGGGGCACACCTTACGCTTGCTTATGGTAAAACATCTTGACATGGGGCATTTTCATTGATCCTATCCTATTCAGCATTATCTAAGCCATGAAGCACTATCCAAATGAGGTTTCTTTATCCAAACACCTTATCTTATCACAAGATAATCCTTCGCATCCTTTGTGTGCTTATCCACATCCATCCATACACCTATTTGAACATCCATCTATGACATTCCCTACATTGCTAGACACTAGGGGCAGATATTGGCATCTTGCTTTGAGAATAAATCTTGATCTATATCCTCCAACTTATGTGGTGATCCAAACATTGGCAAACGTGAAACCAAATTGATCAAGGCATTTGTGATCCAAAATCCAAATCACTAGCCCATGGCATATTTTGACAAAAATACATTCCTTATCAAGCTTCATCGAACATCGAACATCGATCCAAACAATTAATATCAGTTGCATCTAACACACCCTTCAAACGTCACATCAAATCATTCAAATAGATTTTTTCTGAATCAAGCTTCAAAATCATGATCAATCAAATCCAATCAAAAAATCATCATTTCGAGACATCCTTGTGTTGCTTAACACTATCCTTGCATTGTTGTGTATCATCAACAATGTTATCATCATCCACCCAATCGACATCTCAATCCTTGTGTTACTTAACACTATCCTTGTATTGTTGTGCATCCTCAACAATGTTATTGTCATCAATCCCAATCAATCAAATCCTTGCATTGTTGTGTATCCTCAACAATGTTATCATCATCAATCCATCAATTTGATCATTCACCTTAGCTTGGTTTTCAAAAAAAAAATCCTAAATAGAGCACTAATATCATCAAACACATCCATATCCAAATCATCAAAATCATGCGAAAAATCCAAAAACATCCAAAACATCAAAAAATCCAAAAATATCCAAAACATTGAAAAATCCAGAAACACTCAAAAAGTCAGAAAAATGTCAAAAACATTGAAATCCAAATTACATCGTCTCTGAGCTTAAACGTAGGCAAGGCTAATCTTTGATCAGCCACCAACACACAAAAATCCAAAAACATTCAAAAAACCATCAAAATCCAAAAACATTTATAAAACACAAAAACACAAAAACATTTGAAAAATCAAAAATTAAAATATTTGTAAAATGTTGAAAATACCAAAAATAGCCTCAAAACATTCCAAAAATGCAAAAAAAATCTAAATATTTGAAAAAATCCATCTGTCCCATCTCGATTTCATCCTCGATAATCAATCATCCATAATAAACTGATCATCACCTTCATCCTTTGGAAAAACAAACAAAAACAATCATAGCAATCAGCAAAAACAAGCTTTAGTCGTAAAATCAAAAGCAAACAACGAACAATTATAACAAAATCAAACTCTTGATCATTCACAAACATGTCAATCAACCTTATATCAACAGCCTATCAATCAACTTATCAAACCATCATCATCCTATACAATGCATGTCCTAGGACATATCGTTCCGACAATGGGCATCATTTTGGATATCACCTTGGATTCTTATCCTATCAAAACACATCCATTTGGCTGGAGGTATGAAGAACACTGGCTTGTTTGTGTATTTGATCTTTTCTTTTGATTTATTTTATTGTGCTCTTTCTAGGGACCTCTCGATGATATCCAAATGAAGGATTTAGAGAGATTGGAATGGGGCAACAATCATTATCTTTTTGTCTGTTGTGCTTGTTGGACATTCTTGTAAAATAGCTTGGTGAATACTTGCTTTGTTAGGTACGTCCTAGCAAGGTTTACATATGTCAAGTGTGAAAAAGAATACTCCTATCTGCTTGTTGAGTCAAATTCCATCATACTAGGTACAACGCCATCCTGATTCTTTATACCTTGATGCATCGTACCTATGTGTGTTATCAAACATAAGATAAGTAGCCCTTTTAAAATCCCAATTCTTAATAAGAAAATCATCATCTATCATCATCATTGTCTCTAATAATGTTTTGTCAGATCATGGACTTGTTGGATCCTCTTGTCATCACTTGATTTCTTCTTTTCCGCACTAACATCACGTCATGAATACTTAATCATCATCACCAATACATCCATCATGCATCCATCCTCTATCCATCCAGCATTCACAAGCCATCAACATTCTACATATCATTCCACATGCATGTTCATCATCATAATATAGATCTGTTAGTCTAAGCATCTCATAAATCATCCATTGCATAATCATAGCATATCACATCATCAATCTCATCCATCTCACGTCATATCATCATTTAAGTTGTTTAGGATAATATAGATTTCTTATTCTAAGCATCTTAAAATCATCTCATTTGCATCATCACCCATAACCATCCATTTTGAACCTCTTTATCGCGAGATCGACCCTCAAATCGAATCTTTTCGCTCGATCTCTCGAAGGGGCAATGTACTAGTGTACTCCTTTTCGCTGGGGCATCTAAAAAATTAGATATTTTTTGAATTTTTATTGCAGAAAGTTTATTCTTTGAACCAATGCAACAAGTACATTGCTTCAAATAGGGGCAAAATGTAGACATGCAAAATTAGCATTGTGCATTTGATCAAATTAACACTCGTCCATTCATCAGGGTAAATCAATTTCAATCTCCTAAGGTCATTCACTTAAATTGAATAAATTAACTTTATTTAATTTAAGCCTATCATTCCCTCTTTGATTAAATAAAACAATTATTTATTTAATTAAATCTCAAATCATCATTCATCTTCCTTTGATTTGATTTAATCCCTAAATCAAGTCAAATTGGTCAAATCATCCTAATCATCATTAAACTAATCTAAGCATGATTAAATGCTAATCCTAACCACTTGCATCCTCTAGATATCCCCACTTGCACAAATAAATCAATTTATTGATTTATTAAATCAACATTTTCACTCAACATGGCATCTTCCCTCAAATTTGAATTCAAAAACAAGTGGACATGTACACCCAACAAAGCATTTATGAGGCCTTACATGTCTCTTACATGTCCCTTGCACAAGTCAAACTCAACATTTATTCACAATTTCAAATTTGAAATTTCCCCCTCTTTGGCACATTTCTCAAATCTTGCACATCCTCAAGCCTATCACAGGTTGACAAGTGGCCTCTTCTCATTGGTGGATCTTTAGTCCCACATCATCCATGTTTCGCAATCTTTTATCACTTTTGGCCATAAATAGAGGTCTCCTCTATTGTTCAAATCCTCCACAACTTGATCCACTAAGCTAATGCAAAGTCATTCTCTTAAACTGAGAATTGATTTTGTCCACTCCATATCTTAGCATTCCATATCATATTCAAATTATTTTTATCATGGAGCTTAAGCAAGGATTGGGAAAGGGCTTCTTTTAACATCAAAGAAGCACCAATCCATTATGAGATAAATATACTTCATGTTTTCATATGCTTTTGCTTGGTTTTATTGTTTATTTCATTTGTACTTGGAAGTATTGATGTATCATTTCATAGGGATGTTCTTATTTTGTTTTGTTTTAAATGATATACTAAGGTGTGTGTTTGAGCAAATGTAGATTTTGACATCTACATTAATATATTCAATAGTATTGTTTTCTAAATTGAATAAAACAAATTAAAAAGAATAAGAACTACTAAGATAGAAACATTGAACAAGGACACGCTACCAAATGGGATTATTGTTTGTTGTGGAATCACAGTCAAACCATAATCTGCGATCAATCAAAAATCTAAACCAGTGGGATTACAAAACAGTACATCTTATCTTCAGCCGAGGCTGAGGAGAAAGATACAAAACCTTTTACACCGCTTAACTTGGAGGACGCTTCATTAATGGATTCCTTAATTTTGAGGGCCCGTAGACACAAATCTTCCCCAATATCCATTGCCATGGCTGCCTTCACTGTGTTTTCCACAATATTACTATTAGGAATGGCATCGAATCCCTCGCAAATCTGCTGTCCAACACCCAACTGCTCAGTTATCAATTTGGCATTTATAAATTGATTGAACCACATGGGCCAAACCACCATTGGAACTCCAGCACTAATACTCTCTAATTTTGTTTTCCTCCAATCAACCATGCTTCTAAAAATTAAATTCTATTTTATCCACTGACAAAAATTGTATAGCATATCTTTTATTTTTTCTTTTTATTTTTTTCTTTCTTTTTTTCTTTCTTGTGTTTTCTCTACCCCACATAAATTGTCATGCAACTTGTCTCTTCCATATTTTCCATCAATTGATCATTCCTGTTTCATTAGATTAGATTCTTCATATGAATAATTGTACAATATCTTTTTTCTATTTCCCAGATTCTAATTAATTCTACCTTATCTTTCTTATCTCAATAATTGTACAATTTATTTTTCCTTTCACATTAAAAGATGTTGACATCTTAATGACAATAAATTTTTTTAGAGAACTTTATCAACTTCGTATAAAAAAGTAGTGACATCTATCCTTTTACGGTCAGCCATACTTAAAAGGCCAGATTTTACCTTATGTACATTATGTAACTAATAGTGCAATGTCTTTTCTCTGTGCTTTAGCCAGTCAGTAGTGCTGGTCTGTAGAGTTCATATTCTATTTTAAGCAGTGCAAGGACCCCATTACAATCCATTGCAGGAATTATGGGAAAACATTGCGTTGATGCTACAGGTTCTTCTGGTTGCTCTGATGAAAACATTTGTATTAAAGCAAGATGGCATTTATTTTAGCATGGATGGGAGGAGCACAAAGCACAATATACATGGAGCTAATAGTAGTGTTTATGCATGCATTCGTTATATAAAAGTTTTGTAATTGAAGTTTTTTATATAAAATTTTGGCTATTATACTTTTAAGTATATAATATTATATAAAAGTTTCGTGATTATAATTTTAAAGTAAAGAATTATTTTATAAGTATCCATGCTTTCAATTTATAATTGGAAAATAGATGAGTTGTAATGATAAATTATAGTAAAAAAAATATTATATAATTAATTTATAGATTATGTTATTAATTAGTAATTGGATTTGTAGGTTCAGTGGGTATTTTGATAAATATTTTGTTTTATTGAAATTTTGTTAATGTAGATTATTTTTTATAGTCACTATTGTGCCCTCAGCACACACGCCCCGTTCGGAATGGGGACCCTCTTTTCTTTCGCCTTGTCGGGTCTTTCGGGGTTGCCTTGTTTTGCATGCCCCTCTTTTCTGATGTTTCGCATGGTCGATGTTGCTCTAAGGTTTCATCCTAAAATCAATCGTGCCTCCGTTTTGGTCTTTTGCTGCCCTCCGGGGCCTCGTGGGTTCTTTTGGCTTTGTTTGGCTCTGGACGGCCCTGGGTCCCCCCGGGCCCGGGCCTCCAGGGTTCCCTTATCGGGTTTCCCCTTTGCCTTCGCCACCCTTTGCGGCATTCCCTGGGCATCTTTTCGCCCTCCGGAGCCCGCCCTACCATCTTCCGCTCAGAAGTCTTCGGGGATTTTCCGGACGGCCCTTGCTCCTTCGGGCCCCAGGCTCCGGAAGTCCGCTTCCGGACTTCTGTCCCGGGATCGCCGTCTGCGACGGCGATCCTCCGGCGGTCACCCGCCCCTCGGGCCCCGGGGTGTTGCTCGTCGCCGCCACCATGCGGCATGAAGAGGTCTTCCGCGGCGAACTCTCGGCGGCGCCCCGCCCTCCGGGCCCCGAGAGTCTCGTCGCCGCCGTCGCTCAATCAACGTCGAAATCTCGCGGCGGTCGTCGTCTCGCGTCCCTCTGACCTCTGAATCTCAGAGTCTCTTCCACCGCCGCTGACTCAAATTTGAAATCCACCAACTTTTGGCGTGGCCGTACGTGCAATTAATGCTCGCATTAATGGCAGGTAGGGTATATAATGCATGATCCGCCAATTTCATTTTCACTTTGCAAATTGGAGCGAGTTGATAAAGCTAGCATCTTGAGCCCACTACAATCGGCATCCTCACGATCATCCGTGTCTGCATCGCTCCGTCGATTCCCCATGAATTCCGCGCCTCCCCGCCTAGTGTTTTCGAGGTAGGCCATTCGCGTTTGCCCTCCATTCATTTTTTGATCATTTTTGGGGATTCCGGTAATTGAACAAATAAATTAAATCGCATAAAGTTGAAGGACACCCCATCGCGCCCCAAACCCATGTTTTAGAAATCCCCTAAACCCATCGCAATGGCCCTCCCTGCCGATCCGGAGCTCGCCCATTGCGTGGCCGTTCTTCGCGTAGGGCAACTGGCTCCCTCAGGTCCGGTTCCCTCTTTCGCCATCCCATTCCTGGGTGCAGCTACATGCCGGCGGCGGTTCTCTTTGCAGGGCCCGGGTTGTCGGGATTCTGTCCCCCGAGTGCCTTTTTCATTCTGCTGCGTCAAAATCTAACCAAGCTATCCTGCCTCGCGGCAGTCGGACCCCAATCTCGCCCTGACCGTTAAAATTGAAACCCGGGTCTTCCTCCATTTCTGTGCTCAGGCCCCGGACATCAGGGTTCCGTTGCCTCTTTTCTGCCGTTTGGCCAGTCGGGGCCTCGGCGGCGAAGTCGAGTGTGTCGCCCGCCCTCCGAGTCCCAGGTTTCCCTTGGCCGTCTGGGGGTAGCCTAAACTTTACCATGCCCCGGAACCCTGCCGGCTGTCCTATCTTCAGGCCCCGGGGGTGCCTTTGCTGTTGCCGTCGCCCTTTCCCTGCCTGTGGCTCGCGGCGACTGTCATCTCCCATCTCTCCGATCGCCGGGTCCCGGTCCATCTTTCGCCGCCATGGTTCAAATCATCACAAAATATATACGGCGGCCTGCACCCAGCGTCGTTCTGCCTCCCGGGTCCTGGGATGCCTTTCGCCGTCGTCGCCCGTGAGTTGCCATAACCTCGCGGCGGTCGTCGCCATGCGTCCTCCCGTGGGCCAGACTCCGGGGTTCTCCTCGTCGTCGCCGCTGAACCACATTGCAAAATCCCTCTGCGGCGAACCTTCGTCGGCTCCTCGCCCTCCGGGCTCCTGTCTTGTCCTCGCCGTCGCCGTTCAAAATTGTCGAAGATTATTCGGCGGCCTTTGCGACGCGCCCTCCCGGCCTCCGGGCCCTGGGTCTCCGAATGCCGTCTAGTCTAAATGGTTAAACTGAACCTCATTTCGGCCATCCTTTGCCTCCCAGACTCCGGCCTTCGGACTTCAAAAACCAGATTTCCTTGGCTGGACTTCCTAGCCCGGACTTCCATCCACTATTTGTCGTCTCCAACAGCCACCCCTTAACTGCCTTTCGGCCTGAACACTCCGAAGTTCCTTAAATCAATCCTGACCGACTCAGATCCAGAATCTGACTTCGACCCACACCCTAAATCATGTCGTTCTCCATCTTGGGCCTCTCAAAATACCAAAATTTGGCCAGCGGGGGTCTCCGAGAACTTTCGGTCGTGTTTTCCCTCCCTGACAGCATTCCTGCCAGGGAAGTCCGGCCCTTCGGGCCTGAATTGTCCAAATGCTCTAAAATGAAATCGATATCATATGAGGATAAAATTTATGATGTATTTGAATGGTTATTTAGATGATATGCTCGTAATATGGACTAACATTAACACTATTGATGTTTTGTTGTGCTGACTTCACCCTTTGCTTGCATAATATATGGAATCGGCAGCAGGAACTTTAGGGGCCTCCACCGAAAAGGATAAGGGCAAGAAATCCAGAAGGGCCGCTCGTGGAAAAGACAATAAAGATCAGATGAAGTTCCAATTTCAGGGTGAGCCGCTCCAGTCAAAGGTCTCGACTGACTGGAAAGAGATCTCAGATACCAATATCGGCCAGGTGGACATAGATGAGTTCACCCAGAGGGTCAAGGTCAAACCTAAAATGAAGAATGCCAGGTTGATACGCCAAAGTGGAATCGCCAAAGCTGGCGGCTTCCCTCCTTCTCTAATAGCACCTGAATTAGTAATGGCTTGCCGAGAAGCCTACCAAACAGACACCAAAACGATCGTGGACAAGGAGGGGAACATCCTCGCTGACATGTCCCCAGAAGGAATCACTAAAACATTCCATATTCCTACATTCCCACATATGCAAGTCCCCACTTTGGAGCAGTGTCAAGCGGCATGGGATGCCAATCCATCGGGCTGCAAGAAGTCAATTAACATTTACTGGTTAAAAAAGAAACGGGGCAGCGCTGCAAAGGTTCCCCAAGAGCTGTTCCGCAGTGATTTTCAAGAAGATTATCACGACTTGATGACTATGCTAAGCAAAGTCATGGGCCTCCCAACAGCCACCTACTTCCAAGAGTGGATGGCTTACTACATTGAACAGATCATACGAGGCAATGAGGACGTGAAAACTAAGATCTCATTCGACTGGGGGAGTATCATCAGCAACTGCTTCCACGAGCAGTTCGTAAATGTCAAGAAAAGCTCCAAATTCTACATGACCTCGTATCTGGTATACTCCTTGGCAGGTCAGAGACAATACAGTGGACTACTTATGGCGCCAGATCAGGATCATAAACGAGGGCTCAAGCCTTTTGACCGGTACCCTCAACTACAATACCGTAACTTCAAGAAGGAGTACTGCCAGGTCAATTACGCCTTCATTGGCCACATTATCAGATTGATAGCCAGAGACTTCGAGAGAAGGGTATCCCACAATGCCCAGGCGCTCCTAAAGGAGTATGCCTCCTTATATATCCAGTTTCCCAAGTTCGCTTACATCTGTGCCCAGGGATTCACAGAACGGCCGAACAAGTTGCCAAGATACCCTAATGACAGGATCATTCTCCTAGAACTCTCTCGGCAACTCCAACACATTCAAACGGTCTTTGGCAACAAGCACGTAGCAGGGATCCCCTATCCCATGACCCTCGGCCAGGGCCAGAATTGATTGTAGACATCTCAATGTGCTAGCAACTCAGAGAAAGAACTTAAAGAATATAACTTTGAATGGTACACGGCTCATCCACGAATGGACCCACATGGCCATGTCAGGAAGGCGCTAGGGCCGGCGTACGCCCACAAGTACCATGTCAAGGATTTTTGGGCAGATTGTAAAGATGACAAGGAGGTCCGCATGAGACACTACATGCGCATGACCGTGCAGTTTTTGAGGAGAGTGCAGCTGTTTCCGGTGCCTGACCAACTTGAAGAGGATGAGTCCACCATTGTGCACCCAACGTACCCTGCGGTTGCCGGCCTGGCAATCCCCTCCATCATTTGGGATGAGCAAGAGGTCAAGGACCTGGATACTATCACCCAACCTATCATAGCTCGCACTAAGGAGTGGGTCGATGGGCAGGTGGCGCAGCTAAAACAACAGGGGGTGACTTTAACATATGAGGTGCTCAAGAGTGAGCCGAGCACCATGGAGGACATTGCCGCCTCCCCATCAGCTGGTGAGACTTCCAAGTCTCCCCCCATCACCAGGGCCCAAAAAAGGAAGGAAGCAAAAATAGCCCAGTCTGCGGACCCCAAAGAACAAGCAACGAAGGACATGGGAGGCTCATCTCCCAAGAAGCTCAAGAGGACTGTGATCATAACAGAGGTGCAGCCTCCCTTGCTCCTTCCTCCCCCAACTGGTGTGCTGCCCGCCTCCTAGGCCGCAATTGCCTCATCTCTACAGGCGGTGGACATTTCTGTCCACCTTGCCTCTTCGCCCCCAGCCGGGTCAATAATCAATATCGACTCCTCCTCTAGCATGACCACTTCCCCTTCCTCTATTGCTGCCATGTCACCCATCACGTCCCTCCCACTGGCAACAATACCATCACCTGTCCCCCTTTCCAGCATACCCAAGGCTATTACCCGGCACCTACAGAGTTTTCCTCCTGAGCTCTCGCAAGTCCTAATGGACCCCGCACTCCAAGCAGCCCTCACCTAAGCCCTCGCAACAGCTCAACCTTCGCAACCACCAACAGGTCCGCCGGCGATGGAGGCCACAATGCAAATTTCCAAAGAGTTGGAGGAGCTAGAACAAGAGGCTTTGAATCCTATTGAGGAGGAGGCCGATGATTACTATGAGCAACCCGAATACGAGCATAGAACCATCGACAAGGTGGCCTACGAAGAAGAAGAGACAGGCTCTTCTGAGGGTGGGGATGGAGAGGATGGATCGGGTGACAAAGAAATTATTCAGGTTTTCGATGAAGACATTAAAGAAGAGTTAGCTTAGCAGCCAAAGGATGTTAGGGAGGAGGCAGAACAGTCGCCGCATGGTGAAGAGGGATAGCCGCAAGAAGAGCAACCTAAAAGGGATATCACTGAGGCCGAGACCCATATTGTGAAGAGCCCCGGGGCCGAGGCTGTTGAAGAAACGAAAGAAGAAGAGGTGGCGGGAGAAGAAGATCCCACCCGGATGTTGTCTACCAAGGCGCTCGCTAAACACCTCGTGTTTTATCGTGACTCTGACGAAGAGGAGGAGGAGCTTTAAAAGGAAAAGGAGGCAGAAGTCTTGTCTCTAACTAAAAAGGGGGAGGGCAGCCATGATGCACCCAAGGACAAATCTGCCATGCCTGACTGGTTGGAAAGGCAGCTTGAAAGGGCAACCCCAGTTTCGACGGACCCGAGGTCAAGATTGGAGGCCATCTTGGCTCGATCCCTGACCACGACTAAGAAGGAGAAGAAGCCTAAGTTCCGTTCCAAGATAACCATGGACGCTTCCGGCTCTCGGGCAGCACAAGTAGCAATGCCAACTGTTGGCCAGGCCGGAGTTAGCTACAATATTTCTACAATTGACCTAGGGACAGCAACTAGGGAACAGAAGGTCGAACATCTGGAGGACTCAGTGGCCACGATGGTGCATCTAATCAAACAAGACAAGGTCACCAAGGACGAGCTCAAGGCGCAGGTTGCTACCCTGACTGATTATATTCAGCAGTGGTCCTCAGTAGATGACTTTCCCACTACCTCTACAGCTACACCACAGCTACTCTCTAAGGAGTAGATAGATAAGCTAGAAAAGAGGAAGAACTTGGACCACTGTGGATTGGTTCCAACAGGTCATAAGCATCAGAAACAAGGGGATCACCTTGGCTGTGCAGATAGCCAACAAGTTCCTGGACTTGGTCCAATCCCTGGAGGGCACGAAGAAACTCTACACAGACTTCCTTGCAATCTACGACTCTGCCTTCTCGAAGGTTGAAGCCATCCTTCAAATGCCAGAAAGCACGTGGGAAGAAAAGCTAGAGCTGAGAAAAGAGGATCATTGGCTGGTGGACATATGGCGCAGAGACCTTGTCAACCGGAAGGAGAGGATGGAGCAGATCCTAAACAAGGTGGATCCATATATCAAGTGGATCAAGGAGATCAGGGCAGAATGCACCCAGTATCTTGAGTTAATGATGGGCCATGATATGCCCACGGTACAATTGGACGCCGACAAGATCAATCCATACTTTGATGAAAAGATGAAGGACAGGACAACCAGAGATATCACAACGGACTTCCTGAGTTTTGCTGCCCGTGCCTTCGATCGATCAGAGCTGTTCAGAGATCAAGGCTCAAAGTATGACGAGAATTGGAAGTGGCTGGAGGAGAACGCCAAAGAATGGAGCTATCAGGCATTGAGATGCAAAGTCCTCGAGATCGACAAGCTCCAAGCCGTAATCTTCAAATACATAGAGCATACAGCCTCCGAGGAGTGAGAAGACAGCCCAGCCAAGGAAGAAGACCTCCCAGAAGAGTAGTTAGAGCCAAGAAAACAACAATTAGCTACAGGAAGAAAAATGAATAGTGTCATCCACTAGATGACGAAATAGGGAAGGGACAAAAAATGTTTTTTAATTATAAATCTATTTGGGGGTAGGTGAAACCCTATTTTGTAATGAATCTTGGCCACACAATGGAAATGAATCTTGGCCACTCATTCAACTTTTAGAAAACTATAAATAGAGCACTTCCCTCATTTGCAAAAGAGAGAGTTGAGTTGTTGTAAAGACATGTTGCAGAAATTTATAAGAAATAGCATTGAATTGGTGCATTTCCTTGTTTTCTCTCATGTCATTTGATTCACTTCTCCAATATTAGATGTTTAGCTTAGATCTCTTTGCTGTTTAGTTAGCTGTTTATTGCATTTGGGTAAATCTTAGGAATGTTGTTTGGTGTTTATGAAAATTCTTGCACTGTTGATGATCCCTTAGTCCATACTTTTTGTTGTTTGCTGAAGGTAGATAGCTGTGCAAAGTTAGCCTGGACTTGATTAAAGCTGTCCCAAACCCTTATCTTTAGTTCTTGCATGTATGTGGTGGATGAAGGATAAAAATCTGCAGCCCTTAGAAGATAGCACAATTTCCATGATACTGTGAAATCCCTGGTTAAGTGGGATATTGTTTTAAGGAATTGTCCATTGCAGGAACTCCATTGTCATTCATTGCAAGTTTTAGACTTAGGAACTTTTCTTCCTCTTCGCTCTTTTTCCACCTTTTTTAGAAACTGAACAATACCAAGGTTAATTGCACATTATAAAGCCAAATCTGCAACTAGATGGAGTTTGAGACTACTGTTTGAACCTATAGCCAACACATAACTGCTTTCATATTAAAACTCCTTTTCAAAGATCTAATTTCATGCTTCGCATCCACAGTTTGTATTTCTGTAAGGCCGCCTTATGATTCCAGCAAATCACATCAAACTACTGAGGTATCTAAGCATTGTCATGACCTGACACCCGAGAGACCTTGGGATAGTGTTCTGCAACTCGATTGTGGGAGATTATCTTTCAAGAGAGGTAGTGCACCTAAGCACTGCCTGTGTTGAGAAGTGCATAAAAATACCATCAACATAACTGGCGCTAGAAGGAGGGCTACGATCGGAATACTAAGGTACAAGATAAAGCGAAGCTGGATTGGATTGGATCGTTCTCCCCAGAGAGATTTCAAAGGATTCTATGATCAGCACCAAACAAGGGAGAATTCGAAGAATTGCAGCCTCCCACGAGGGCAAACTGAGCTCAAGGAAGCAGCTCCGCCTCTTCCTCTTCCTCCACTCCATCCACCTCCATTTCACCCCCACCTCCACTTGGCTGGCCTTCATCTCCCACCCAACCGTCTTAAATAGCATTTGCACATCTTCCCTCCGGTAGCCAGGGGTTCACTCCTCTCCCGGCCCTTTCACCCCAAAGCACAATCCAGGCAGCCATAGCTCAAGGGCAGCCCCACATTGTGGTTGTATTGCCAATACAGCCCCAAATCCCTTTTCTCCAACAACAGGTGCCACCTCCGCCTCCCCCCATGGCTTGGCTTGCGCATAACCCTTCGCCGATACACTTTGGTGTTTACAATGATATGCCCAAGAATCCGGAGGGCTTTTGTTCGAAGTTCCATCCGTGAGACATGCAAAGAGCAGCTGAGGAGCATATTAAGATATTCAAAATGGCGATTACCAAAATGCAGGTGGATCACGAGGACGTGGCGTGTCACCTTTTTCCACATTCATTGGGAGAAGAGGCCTTCTATTGGTACATCAATCTGTCGAGGGGATCCATCAACTCGTGGAACCTGATGAATAATGCCTTCCTGTAGAAGTACAAGATCCCTGTCAACCCCACGGACCTCTATCAATAGTTCATGTCCATCAGAAGGGAGGTCAACGAACCTATCGGCTCCTTCAATGATCGCTTCCACCGGGCTCACATGAGGCTTCAGGATCCATATGTCTATAATGATGCGGCAGCTCTCCCCGTCTACTACGTAGCCCTGGACAATCTCACGTTGGCCTTGGTGAAAAGAATGCACCTGCCGCTTGCTACCCTACTGGCTGCCTATGCAGAAGCCGTCGTTGCAAGTGCGGACTTGGGACAAAATATCTCCGGCCCACTGCCCTCTTTGGGGCCCGTCGCCCACCCAATGCAAATTCAGGGGCTTAATCAAGCATTTGCTCATCAAACTCCTCTCATGAACCAGGTGCCTCAATTGCCTATGGTGCCGCATCCAGGGTAGCCGTTGAATTATGCGCCTCCTGCGACGTCTTATTTGTAGCCCTAGCAGCAGTACAGCTATTCCTAGATAGCTCTACAGCAGCAAGCATATTCTCAACAACCCCAAGCGCCATTATACTTTTCGGGACCAGACTTTCCTCTAGCCTATCAAAATCAGTCGGCAACCCCGCCCGCTTTTCTCCAAAATCTAGCCCCGCCGCCTGTAGGTGCGGCCGAGAAGGACAAGCTAGAGGAATTAACAGAAATGATTAAGAAGATGTCCACAGAGATGATGCATCTGAAGAACTAGAATAATTAGTTGCAGGCCTCCCAACGCAACTTCCAAGCCAATCTCAACAAGGACAATCGAGTCTCAAGACAATAGAGACAACAGAGATAATCGGGAAGCAGGCACCTCCTCGGGGAAAAATTATGAGAGGGGGCAGAACTCCAATCAAAATACAGAAAGAAAACCTTCTCGGAGGCAAAACCGCACATGGAACACCTGGCCCAACAACGGCGGTGTCCCCACGCCATTTGATCAATAGTCAAACAATGATAAAACATCCAGTGGTGTGTATCTAGCCGAAGCGGCTCTGTCCGGATGGTGCCGACTTCACAAAACCAGTAGGCATTCTGAGCTGGACTGTCCTGAGTTCCAGACAGCTACTGAAATCTTCCAAGTGGAGGTACAAAATGTCGTTGATAATGCCAACTGTAGGAACATCGTCCCATCTAAGCCCTACGATTCCTCATGTCTGGTGGTCAATCAAGCGCCGTTTCCACGAGGCGATCGCAACAAACCTGAAGCCGAACCTACCCCTATTGAGTATGAGAAAGCACAAGAGGTAAGTAACAAATCATCTTTAGCTCAGCTTTTTGATTCGGTAGATAACGGTCCGGTGGATGAAGAAGAGCCATTTTTGGATGAGGTCCACATGTTCCATCAACGGTCAAGTCCCTATTTCCTTAGGAATAGACAAGCCGGTGGACCCTTCACAACTTCCACCCCACCAAACAATCTCGCCACTCCACCTGATCCAAATGCCAGTAACAATCCTGGGCTACCCCATATACCTACCCAGTACCTCAACAAAAATCAATCTCAACATCAGTCACAAAATTAGCCTCAAGGCCAACCCCAAAATCCATCTGGACAAGCGAAGATCCAGCCCCCTAGTTCTCCCATAGGCCAAGCTTTTAGCTCTGAAATCGAGCATATGGGTGAATATGTGGCGAAAGAGTTCAAGAAGGTCAAAATTAGTTTATCAGCCTTTGAATTACTCAAGGTTCCTGCCATAAGGCACGCCTTCTTCAGAGTTTTGAATGGGACTCCCTCATCTAGCACGACACAAGATACCCCGGCCAAGAGGGTAACCTTTGAGGAGCCCAGGAAAGAACACGAGATACAGGACAATACCAGAAGAAGGAACAATATGCCCGTGAATGAGTCGGCAAGTAGATACATTGAAAAGGACCCAGAAAGGGCTAGTAGACAGCCTCCCAAGGACCAGCAACTTAAGCAAACCAAGGATACGGGCAGTGATAGGAACAAAGGCCAAATAGCTCAAATGGACACACTTGTGGGCATCCTTCAAGGGAGACCGGAAACTCCCCCGTTCCTGACTACTATTAGGGTCTTTGGGAAGAACTTGCACAACTACCTGCTCGATTCAGGCGCGTCTACCAACGTCATGCCCTTAGCCGTATGCAAGGCTCTTGGCATCACTCCCACGCTTTCAAAGAGAAAGGTCACCCAACTGGACAAAACAGAGATCACAATCATAAGTGAAATAAACCGCATCCCCATGCAAATTGTCGTGGACCCCCAGATACAACAGGTTGTTGATATCCAAGTGGCAGACATTCCTGATGCTTATGGAATTATTCTGGGGAGGGAGTTTACTAAGTCGCTGAACGGATACACCGCCCCAGATCTTTCCCATATGTGGCTGCCATAGAAGGGGCTGCCAAATCAGATCTGTATTGACCGTGAACCCCGTATGAAGTATATGATCACGGAATATAATAATCTCAGCGAGGTGCTGTTCACTAAGATCAACTTAGGGAATTATTGCCCTTTTGCTTACCAAAATGAGCTTGAGCTTCAGGAAGAATGTGCAGATGAGGTATTGGTGGTATTGTGTAGTCCCTCGGCGGGTCCCGCACAAATGCCCCCAGATAGAGGAACATTGCTAGAAGCTGATGGTGAGCTGGATAAAGATGACGATTGGGGATTGCTCAATGGATTCTGAGATTTCATGGAAAAATGTGCAAGAGATCAGCTCAGTCTGGGAGCTAGAATGAATTTCCAAGACCTCTTATTGCCGAACTGGTGTAGGGTCCACAATGTTGTTCACTCCAAATTTGACTGTTGCTTGTGCCAAGCAGTAGTCGAGCATGTTAAGAGGGTCGTCGCTCCGCCGATAGGAACACCAAAGGAGGCACCAGCAGAACCGCCTGTTGATCATTGCCTCGACCCGGAAATCCCCCCTAAGATCACAAAGCTCGCCACCCAGCCGGAATAGAACGAAGGCTCAATCAAACCCAAAGACAAGGAATCCTCCGTGTGCTCGATGCTCCGATTTGATGGATCAAAGTCAAGACAAGGAGCTGGAGTGGGGATCAAACTCATCAGTCCCACGGGTAAGACATTTCTCGCTGCCCATCGATTGCAGTTTTATTGCACCAATAACATAGCAGAATATGAGGCTTTAGTCATTGGCCTTCTTATGGCCTTGAAAAAAAATGTGAAAGTGCTGCAAGTCTTTGGGGATTCCGCACTTATAGTTAAGCAGGTCAGAAAATTGTACTCCTGCCATGATTGAAGACTCACCAATTATAGGCAGAGGGTTTGGGATCTCTTAGAGGGCCTAGATGCATTCAACATACAATTGGTCCCTCGTACTCAAAATCGCACAGCTGATGCCTTGACTCAAGCAGCTAGCACGTTACAGCCCCTCTTTTTGTCTGGGCTCAAGAAGTTTACTGTTGAGCTAACATCCACGCCATCAGTCCTGGATAATGTTACTCACCTACAGGTCTTTAATGACGATAAGCATATCCTCCAGTTCATCACAAGTTATGATGTCTTTGCAGTCCAAATAATTGATGAAGCTGATCCACAGGAGGCTGAATTGGACATAGAGGGGGTTATCAATCTAAAAACCAACATGATCCCCAGAGGTATGGTTCAGCTGGAGCGTGTATTTGACCTGGATCAAATTAGGGATCAGGATCAACAAACAAAAAAGGAGGCTATAAGCAACCAGTGCAACGCTCACAACCTGGGAATGGCCGAGGATACCAAGAATGTTTTTATTGGAAAGGTATGCATGCCCGAAGAAAAGAAGGGAATCACGGATGCTTTGCAAAGATATCATGACGTGGTGGCATGGAGTTACGAAGATTTGAAAACGTATGACACCTCTGTCATCATGCACACCATCCCTCTAAAGACTGAGGTAAGGCCATTCTGTCAGTGGCAGCGCCCTATCAATGCCTTGTTAGAACCTATTGTTTACAAGGAGGTGTAGAAATTACTTTCAGCAAGAATCATCTTTCCCATTAGACACTCTACGTGGGTGGCTAATTTGGTCCCGGTCAGGAAAAAGAATGGAGAGATCAGATTGTGCGTGGATTTCTGCAATCTCAATCGCGCCTCAGAAAAGGACAACTATCCGGTGCCTTCACTGGATGAAGTGCTGCAAATCGTCAACGGCTCCCAGATGATGTCATTCCTCGACGGATACTTCGGGTATAATCAAGTAATGGTACAATACGAGGATCGCCACAAGACTACATTCACCACTAAGTGGGGGACGTTTGCGTACAGAAGAATGTCGTTTGGGCTCATCAACGCTGGCGCCACTTTCCAACGCGCCATGGATATCACCTTTAAGGACCTGATTGGCAAATGTATAATCATCTATATGGATGATTTGACCGTATTCTCTAAGAAGCGAGGTGATCACATCTCCGACCTATGCAAAGTATTTCAGAGATGTCGAGAATTTGGGGTTTCTCTCAACCCCAAGAAGTGTATTTTTGGAGTGACCGAAGGCAGATTACTAAGGCACATCATCTCAGAGCAAAGAATCTCCATTGACCTTGAGCGCATTGAGTCGTTACTCAAGATTTAGGCCTCGGGCAACAAGAAGGAACTAAAGTCTTTCTTCGGAAAGATCAACTTTGTCCAAAAATTCATCACGGGTTTTGTAGAAATTGTCAAACCTCTCAATGTCATGCTCAAACAGGATGCTAAAGTTGAATGGATGCTGGATGCCAGACAATTCTTCGAGGAAATCAAATGGGCCATTGCTGAGGCACCTGTGTTAGTCAGCCCAGATTATCTGAAGCCATTCTATATCTACTCATTTGCTTCAGAGCACTCCTGTGCTAGCATGTTAACCCAAAAGGATGATGAAGGAAACGAGCATCCGATCACCTTCATAAGTGCCCCCCTCAAGGATGCTGAATTGCGTTATCACAATATTGAAAAGCAAGCGTATGCCCTAGTCAGAGGAGTGAAGAAATTTAGACACTACATTCTACGCAACAAGGTGTTCACAATTGTCCCCGACCCAGCAGTCAAAACACTACTCATTCAAAACGAGTTGGGCGAACGGAGGGCTAAGTGGGTCACCCTGCTTCAAGAGTACGATATGGAGATCCAACCAATGAAATTGGTACGAGGGCAGGCACTCACCCGTACAATGGCCGAAACAGCAGTAGACGCTGGACCTGAACTCACAGTACAGCAATATCAGCTTGAAGATATCTCCCCGGGAGAATGGTACCAAGATGTCGTTTATTATCTGCTGAATCATAAGTGTCTGCCGCATCTTCAAGGAGTCCAGAAAAGGGCCCTGAGATTGAAAAGCAACGGGTATATGTTGCAGGGTTCTATTCTTTATAAGAAGAATCATGAGGGCATTTATTGAAGGTGCCTCGACAAGGAGGAAGTAGAATGCATTCTGAGGGAGTTTCACAATAAGTTTGGTACAGGCCATGGCTCGGGTTCTTCTATGACACATCAGATATTAAGGGCAGGGTACTATTGGCCAACCATCTTCAAGGATGCCCATTGCCATGTTCGTTCATGTCATACGTGCCAGACTGCTGCCACCAGGGAGAGAAATGTTGATGTCCCACTGCAGCCCATGCTGGAGGTAAGGCCTTTTGCTTAATGGGGTCTCGACTTCATTGGTCCGGTAAGCCCTCCATCATCTGTGGGACACAGGTACATTCTGACCGCTACTGATTATTATACTAGATGGACCAAAGCAATAGTTTGTAAGTATTGTACAACTGAAGTAGTTACTAATTTCTTAGAAAGTTTCATTTTAAATCGCTTTGGTTGTCCGTATGCTTTGGTATGTGATAATGGACTTGCCTTCGCTTCATTAAAATTTGCTAGCTGGGCGTTTGACTATGGGATTACCCTCAAATTCTCATCCAATTACTACCTTCAGGGTAATGGCCTTGCCGAATCCATGAATAAGAATTTGATTACTATGATCAAGAAGCTGTTAGATAGGAATCCCAAAGACTGGCATACCCAGCTCTGTTTTGCCCTTTGGGCTGATCGCACCCGCCATAAGGCTGCCCTTAGTGATTCTCCGTTCCACCTTGTCTATGGCCTTGAGCCTGTATTCCCCATCCACCTGAAGATTCCTACTCTTCAGTTCATCAATAATTTTTATGAAGGTGGAGATCGTAGGGAAGCTCGATTAGCTGAGCTCTTACATTTAGAGGAAGTTTGAAACCGCATAATAGAAAATTTTGCCAAACATCAGGGCATAGTCAAGAGATCGTTCGACCGCCGAGCCAAAATCAAGGCCTTTAGGATTGCAGATTTGGTCCTATATTGGGACAAGGCCCATGAAAAGAAAGGGGGACACAATAAATTCGACAAGCTCTAGCTTGGCCCCTTTCAAATAGCTGAGATTTTGGGAGATAATGCCTTCTTCCTAAAGAACTTAACCGGTGAAAACGTCCCATTGCTAGTCAACGGGCAGCACCTGAAGCATTACTTCCAAGCTTGAGCTCCTTCGAGCTTTTTGTTGTAAATACCTGTACATAGGTTAGAATAGTTGCTTTCTTACTTGTTTGTGTTTTGTTCGCATCGCTTTTTGCTTTCTCCCTCCCAACAGTTTTTGTTTCGAAGGATGTTTCCTGCTCCTTTGCGGTGGCCGTGCTTGCCTGACAAGCAGTTCACTTTGCTGTCCGTTCTTCGTGTTCTTTGGCTAAGCATTCACTCTAGACTATTGGTCTTTGTAAAGCTGTCCGCGAATGATTTCCCTATCTGAATTCTACTCAGAACTTGACCCTTCGCCGGATCTTCTTACCCACATCTCGGATCTCACACAAATTACATAATAATAAATTTTAAAGGACTGTGCTATGGTTGTCACGACACCCAAGTGAGTGAAAAATATTAAGTCTACTCCAGTGACCACTGCAGTCTCAAACCCATTGTAGGCTTCAATGCTTACCTGGTCGAGCTAAATGGTAAAAGAGAAGTGAAATATCAAAGAAAAAAGGAAGAGAAGAAACTTTGACAAAAGAAAATAAATGACCATATGGGCGTTCGGATAACTCTACCGGGGCTATGGACGCCCGGCCGGTAGTAGAGCAATATCCATGAGATTGTAGCGACAACTCCGCCGGGGCTATGGACGCCTGACTGGCAGCGGGGTAATGTCCAGGTTACTTTTGGTGTTAGGCAACTTATGTAGCTCACTTGCTTAAAGTAATAACCCTGGTTACTATCCCTAGGAAAGGAATGAACTCACTCCACACACACTTTCGAGATGTCATATAAGCTGACCCAATTAAGGATCTCGTTCTCCCCGATTCATCCTCAGAAGCCACTCCTGGTCTGCAAAACCAGAGATTCTGGGTCCTGAATGAATATTTATCCATAGAACGCTTTGTAGCGTTCTCCAGCGGAGTCGCCATTTGTTGTGCCCTCAGCACACACGCCCCATTCGGAACGGGGACCCTCTTTTTTTTCGCCTTGATGGGTCTTTCGGGGCTGCCTAGTTTTGTGTGCCCATCTTTTTTGATGTTTCGCATGGTCGATGTTGCTCTAAGGTTTCATCCTAAAATCAGCCATGCCTCCGTTTTGGTCTTTTGCTGCCCTCCGGGACCTCGTGGGTTCTTTTGGCCTTGTTTGGCTCTGGACGGCCCTAGGTCCCCCCGGGCCCGGGCCTCTGGGGTTCCCTTATTGGGTTTCCCCTTTGCGTTCGCCGCCCTTTGCAGCGTTCCCCGGGCATCTTTCTGCCCTCCGAAGCCCGCCTGCCATCTTTCGCTCAGAAGTCTTCGGCGATTTCCCGGACGGCCCCTACTCCTTCGGGCCCCGGGCTCCGGAAGTTCGCTTCCGGACTTCCATCCCGGGATAGCCGTCTGCGACGGCGATCCTCCGGCGGTCGCCCGCCCCTCAGGCCCCAGGGTGTTGCTCGTCGCCGCCGTCACCATGTGGCATGAAGAGGTCTTTCGCGGCGAACTCTCGGCGGCACCCCACCCTCCGGGCCCCGGGAGTCCCGTCGCCACCGTCGCCCAATCAACATCGAAATCTCGCGGCGGCCATCATCTCGCGTCCCTCCGGCCTCCGGATCCTGGAGTCTCTTCCGTCGCCACCGACTCAAATTTGAAATCCACCAACTTTTGGCGCGGTTGTACGTGCAATTAATGCTCACATTAATGGCAGGTAGGGTATATAATGCATGATCCGCCAATTTCATTTTCACTTTGTGAATTGGAGCGAGTTGATAAAGCCAGCATCTGGAGCCCACTATAATCGGCATCCACACGATCATCCGTGTCTGCGTCGCTTCGTCATTTCCCCGTGAATTCTGCGCCTCCCCGCCTAGTGTTTTCGAAGTAGGCCATCTGCGTTTTCCCTCCCATTAATTTTTGATCATTTTTGGGGATTCCGATAATTGAACAAATAAATTAAATCGCATAAAGTTGAAGGACACCCCATCGCGCCCCAAACCCATGTTTTAGAAATCCCCTAAACCCATCGCAATGGCCCTCCCTGCTGATCTGGAGCTCGCCCATTGCACGGCTGTTCTTAGCGCAGGGCGACTGGCTCCCTCAGGCCCGGTTCCCTCTTTTGTCGTCCCATTCCTGGGTGCGGCTACATGCCGGCAGCGGTTCTCTTTGCAGGGCCCGGGTTGTCGGGATTTTGTCCCCCGAGTGCCTTTTTCATTCTGCCGCGTCAAAATCTAACCAAGCTATCCTGCCTCGCGACGGTCTGACCCCGATCTCGCCCTGACCATTAAAATTGTAACCTGAGTCTTCCTCCATTTCTGTGCTCGGGCCCTAGACATCGGGGTTCCACTGCCTCTTTTCTGTTGTTTGGCCAGTCGGGGCCTCAGCGGCGAAGTCGAGTGTGCCGCCCACCTTCCGGGTCCCAAGTTTCCCTTGGCCGTTTGGGGGTAGCCTAAACTTTACCATGCTGTAGAACCCTGCCGGCTGTCCTATCTTCGGGACCCGGGGGTGCCTTCGCCGTCGCCCTCGCCCTCGCCCTTTCGCTGCCTGTGGCTCGCGGCGGCCGTCATCTCCCATCTCTCCAGTCGCCAGGTCCCGGTCCATCTTTCGCCGCCGCGGTTCAAATCATCGCAAAATACATACAGCGGCCTACACCTAGCGTCGTTCCGCCTCCCGGGTCTCGAGATGCCTTTCGCCGCTGTCGCCCGTGAGTTGCCATAACCTCGCGGCGGCCGTCACCGTGCGTCCTCTCGTAGGCCGGACTCTGGGGTTCTCCTCGCCGTTGCCGCTGAACCACATTGCAAAATCCCTTGGCGGTGAACCTCCATCGGCTCCCCGCCCTCCGGGCTCCGGTCTTGTCCTTGCCGCCGCCGTTCAAAATGGTCAAAGATTATTCGGCGGCATTCGCGACGCGCCCTCCCGGCCTCCGGGCCCCGGGTCTCCGAATGCCGTCTGGTCTAAATGGTTAAACCGAACCTCATTTCGGCCGTCCTTTGCCTCCTGGACTCCGGCCTTCGGACTTCCACTACTAGACTTCCTTGGCCGGACTTCCTAGCCCGGACTTTCGTCCGTTGTTTTCCATCTCCAACGACCGCCCCTTAACTGCCCTCCGGCCTGAACCCTCTGAAGTTCCTTAAATCAATCTTGACCGACTCAGATCCAGAATCTGACTTTGACCCACGTCCTAAATCATGTCGTTCTCCATCTTGGGCCTCTCAAAATACCAAAATTTGGCCAGTGGGGGTCTCCGGGAACTTTCGATCGTGTTTTCCCTCCCTGATAGCATTCCTACTAGGGAAGTCTGGCCCTTCAGGCCCGGATTGTCCAAATGCTCTAAAATGAAATTGATATCATCTGAGGATAAAATTTATGATGTATTTGAATGGTTATTTAGATGATATGCTCATAATATGGACTAACATTAACCCTGTTGATGTTTTGTTGTGCTGACTTCGCCCTTTGCTTGCAGAATATATAGAATCGATAGCAGGAACTTCAGGGGCCTCACCGAAAAGGATAAGGGCAAGAAATTCGGAAGGGCCACTCGTGGAAAAGACGACAAAGATCAGATGAAGTTCCAATTTCAGGGTGAGCCGCTCCAGTCAAAGGTCTCGACTGACTGGAAAGAGATCTCAGATACCAATATCGGACAGGTGGACATAGATGAGTTCACCCAGAGGGTCAAGGTCGACCCTAAAATGAAGAATGCCAGGTTGATACGCGAAAGTGGAATCGCCAAAGCTGGCGGCTTCCCTCCTTCTCTGATAGCACCTAAATTAGTAATGGCTTACCGAGAAGCCTACCAAACGGACACCAAAACGATCGTGGACAAGGAGGGGAACATCCTCGTTGACATGTCCCCAGAAGGAATCACTAAAACATTCCATATTCCTACATTCCCACATATGCAAGTCCCCACTTTGGAGCAGTGTCAGGCGGCATGGGATGCCAATCCATTGGGCTGCAAGAAGTCAATTAACATTTACTGGTTAAAGGAGAAACGGGGCAGCGCTGTAAAGGTTCCCCAAGAGCTATTCCGTAGCGATTTTCAAGAAGATTATTATGACTTGGTGACTATGCTAAGCAGAGTCATGGGCCTCCCAGTAGCCGCCTACTTCCAAGAGTGGATGGCTTACTACATTGAATAGATCATACGAGGCAATGAGGACGTGAAAACTAAGATCTCATTCGACTGGGGGAGTATCATCAGCAACTGCTTCCACGAGCAATTCGTAAATGTCAAGAAAAGCTCCAAATTCTACATGACCTCGTATCTGGTATACTCCTTGGCAGGTCAGAGACAATACAGTGGACTACTTATGGCGTCGAATCAGGATCACAAATGAGGGCTCAAGCCTTTTGATCGGTACCCTCAACTACAATACCGTAACTTCAAGAAGGAGTACTGCTGGGTCAATGACGCCTTCATTGGCCACATTATCAGATTGATAGCCAGAGACTTCGAGAGAAGGGTATCCCATAGCGCCCGGGCGCTCCTGAAGGAGTATGCCTCCTTATATATCCAGTTTCCCAAGTTCGCTTACATCCGTGCCCAGGGATTCACGGAACGGCTGAACAAGTTGCCAAGATACCCTAACGACAGGATCATTCTCCTAGAACTCTCTCGGCAACTCCAACACATTCAAACGGTCTTTGGCAACAAGCACGTAGCAGGGATCCCCTATCCCATGACCCTCAGCCAGGGATAGTATCGATTGCATACATCTCAATGCGTCGGCAACTTAGAGAAAGAACTTAAAGAATATAACTTTGAATGGTACACGGCTCGCCCACAAATGGACACACATGGCCATGTCAGGAAGGCGCTAGGGCCGGTGTACGCCCACAAGTACCATGTCGAGGATTTCTAGGCAGATTGTAAAGATGACAAGGAGGTCCGCATAAGACACTCCATGTGCATGACCGTGCAGTTTTTGAGGAGAGTGCAGCTGTTTCTGGTGCCTGACCAACTTGAGGAGGATGAGTCCACCATTGTGCACCCGAGGTACCCTGCGGTTGTCGGCTTGGCAATCCTCTCCATTGACTGGGACGAGCAAGAGGTCAAGGACCTGGATATTATCACCCAGCCTATCATAGCTCGCACTAAGGAGTGGGTCGATGGGCAGGTGGCACAGCTAAAACAACAGGGGGTGACTTTAACATATGAGGCGCTCAAGAGTGAGCCGAGCACCACGGAGGACGTTGCCACCTCCTTATCAGCTGGTAAGACTTCCAAGTCTCCCCCCATCACCAGGGCCCAAAAAAGGAAGGAAGCAGAAACAGCCTAGTCTGCGGACCCCAAAGAACAAGCAACGAAGGACACGGGAGGCTCATCTCCCAAGAAGCTCAAGAGGACTGTGATCATAACAGAGGCGCAGCCTCCCTTGCTCCTTCCTCCCCCGACTGGTGTGCTACCCGCCTCCCAGGCCGCAATTGCCTCATCTCCACAGGCGGTGGACATTTCTATCCACCTTGCCTCTTTGCCCCCGGCGGGGTCAATAATCAATATCGACTCCTCCTCTAGCATGACCACTTCCCCTTCCTCTACTGCTGCTATATCACCCATCATGTCCCTCCCACTGGCAACAATACCATCGCCTATCCCCCTTTCCACCATACCCAAGGCTATTACCCGGCACCTACAGAGTCTTCCTCCTGAGCTATCGCAAGTCCTAATGGACCCCGCACTCCAGGCGGCCCTCGCCCAAGCCCTCGCAACAGCTCAGCCTTCACAACCGCCAACAAGTCCGCCGACGATGGAGGCCACAATGCAGATTTTCAAAGAGTTGGAGGAGCTGGAATAGGAGGCTTCGAAGCTTATTGAGGAGGAGGCCGATGATTACTATGAGCAACCCGAATACGAGCATAGAACCATCGACAAGGTGGCCTACGAAGAAGAAGAGACAAGCTCTTCTGAGGGCGGGGATGGAGAGGATGGCTCAGGTGCCAAAGAAATTATTTAGGTTTTCGATGAAGACATTGAAGAAGAGTTGGCTCAGCAGCCAAAGGATGTTGGGGAGGACGCAGAACAGTCGCCGCATGGTGAAGAGGGACAACCGCAAGAAAAGCAACCTAAAAGGGATATCGCAGAGGCCGAGACCCATATTGTGAAGAGCCCTGGGGTCGAGGCTGTTGAAGAAAAGAAAGAAGAAGAGGTGGCGGGAGAAGAAGATCCCACCCGGATGTTGTCTACCAAGGCGCCCGCTAAACGCCTCGTGTTTTATCGTGACTCTGACGAAGAGAAGGAGGAGCTTCAAAAGGAAAAGGAGGTAGAAGTCTTACCTCTAACTGAAAAGGGCGAGGGCAGCCATGATGCACCTAAGGACAAATCTGCCATGCCCGACTGGTTGGAAAGGTAGCTTGTAAGGGCAACCCCAGTTCCAACGGACCCGAGGTCAAGATTGGAGGCCATCTTGGCTCGATCCCTGACCACGACTAAGAAGGAGAAGAAGCCTAAGGTCCATTCCAAGATAACCATGGACACTTCCGGCTCTCGGGCAGCACAAGTAGCAAAGCCAACTGTCGGCCAGGCCGGAGTTAGCTATAATATTTCTACAATTGACCTAGGGACAACAACTAGGGAACAGAAGGTCGAACATCTGGAGGAGTCAGTGGCCATGGTGGTGCATCTAATCAAACAAGACAAGGTCACCAAGGATGAGCTCAAGGCATAGGTTGCTGCCCTGACCGATTATATTCAGCAGTGGTCCTCAGTAGATGACTTGCCCACTACCTCTACAGCTGCACCACAACTACTCTCCAAGGAGCAGATAGATAAGCTAGAAAGGAGGAAGAACTTGGAGAGGACCACTGAGGATTGGTTCCAATAGGTCATAAGCATCAGAAACAAGGGGATCAGCTTGGCTGTGTAGATAGCCAACAAGTTCCTGGACCTGGTCCAATCCCTGGAGGGCACGAAGAAACTCTACACCAACTTCCCTGCAATCTACGACTCTGCCTTCCTGAAGGTTGAAGCCATCCTTCAAATGCCAGAAAGCACGTGGGAAGAAAAACTAGAGCTGAGAAAAGAGGATCATTGGCTGGTGGACATATGGCGCAGAGACCTTGTCAACTGGAAGGAGAGGATGGAGCAGATCCTAAACAAGGTAGATCTAGATATCGAGTGGATCAAGGAGATCTAGGCAGAATGCACCCAGTATCTTGAGTTAATGATGGGCCATGATATGCCTACGGTATAATTGGACGTCGACAAGATCAATCCATACTTTGAAGAAAAGATGAAGGGCGGGACAGTCAGAGATATCACAATGGACTTCCTGAGTTTTCCTGCCCGTGCCTTCGATCGATCAGAGCTGTTCAGAGATCAAGGCTCAAAGTATGACGAGGATTGGAAGCGGCTGGAGGAGAATGCCAAAGAATGGAGCTATCAGGCATTGAGATGCGAAGTCCTCGAGATCGACAAGCTCCAAGCCATAATTCTCAAGTACATAGAGCATATAGCCTCCGAGGAGCGAGAAGACAGCCCAGCCAAGGAAAAAGACCTCCCAGAAGAGTAGCTACAGCCAAGAAAACAACAATTAGCTACAGGACGAAAAAGGAATAGTGTCATCCACTAGATGACGAAATAGGGAAGGGACAAAAGATGTTTTTTAATTGTAAATCTATTTGGGGGTAGGTGAAACCCTATTTTGTAATGAATCTTGGCCACACAATGGAAATAAATCTTGGCCACTCATTCAATTTTTGGAAAACTATAAATAGAGCACTCCCCTCATTTACAAAAGAGAGAGTTGAGTTGTTGTAAAGACATGCTACAGAAATTTATAAGAAATAGCATTGACTTGGTGCATTTCCTTATTTTTTCTCTCATGTCATTTGATTCACTTCTCCAATATTAGATGTTTAGCTTAGATCTCTTTGCTGTTTAGTTAGTTGTTTATTGCATTTGGGTAAATCTTAGGAATGCTGTTTGGTGTTTATGAAAATTCCTGCACTGTTGATGATCCCTTAGTCCATACTTTTTGTTGTTTCCTAAAGGTAGATAGCTGTGCAAAGTTAGCCTGGACTTGATTAAAGCTGCCCCAAACCCTTATCTTTAGTTCATGCATGTATGTAGTGGATGAAGGATAAAAATCTATAGCCCTTAGAAGATAGCACAATTTCTATGATACTGTGAAATCCCTGGTTAAGTGGGATATTGTTTTAAGGAATTGTCCATTGCAGGAACTCCATTGTCACTATTCATTGCAAGTTTCAGACTTAAGAACTTTTCTTCCCCTTCGCTCTTTTTCCACCTTTTTTAGAAACTGTACAATACCAAAGTTCATTGCACATTATAAAGCCAAATCTGCAACTAGATGGAGTTTGAGATTGCTGTTTGAACCTACAGCCAACACATAACTGCTTTCATATTAAAACTCCTTTTCGAAGATCTAATTTCATGCTTCGCATCCACACTTTGTATTTCTGTAAGGCCGCCTTGTGATTCCAGCAAATCACATCAAACTACTGAGGTATCTAAGCATTGTCATGACCTGACACCCGAGAGACCTTAGGATAGTGTTCTGCAACTCGATTGTGGGAGATTGTCTTTAAAGAGAGGTAGTGCACCTAAGCACTGCCTGTGTTGAGAAGTGCATAAAAACACCATCAACAGTCACTTATTTAGTTACAATGAAAGTAATATAAAATGTATGAAGTTTATTAAAATAATTTTCATAAGGTAAAAAATAGTGCAATCTCTTGTATGTATTTGTATTTGTTACATGTATAAACTACAAATAAAATTAGGAGAACACAAGATAATATTAAAGCAAAGAATAGATGTATCTATAATCTAGTAGTCTAACAATATGGATATCATCCAAGGGATGAGTTAATTGATTGAAAATTATTTTCTACTTTTTTAATATCAATAAATGTAAGTCATATTGTGTGTGGGAATGCTTTGATTATAGTTGAAATGCATCTAAACAAGTCTATTAGTGAAATGAAAATCGAGTTAGGATTGATACAATATTTCAAAAGATACATTATTTTTGTCATATATTTGGATCTCTTTTTATCTATATAAATGCATGGAAATAATATCCACAAATTCGTTAAGAAATACCACGAATTTCAATTGAATTCTATTAATGATTTTTTTTTTTTAAATTACATTAATATAACTTTTTATTATTATCAATTATGTAAAATAATTAAGATCTATAGAGAACCAACAAGAAATCCAAACTAAAAAGTGCAATTCACTACGGAAAATTCACCATCAACAATTCACCACGGGAATATTCACGGCCACGAGCAATTCACCACTACCGAAAATTAACCGCCAAAAATTAATGCAATTAATTTTTTGCGTGGTAAATTGTCATGGCAGTGAATTTTCCCTGAGAATTGCTGGTGGTGAATTTTCCATATGCCATCTTATTTATATAAAATAACATTTAAATTAAATAAAATTGAACATCTTGTTGATTACAAACAAAAATAAAATATATTATATGATTTACAAATATATAGTTTATAAATAAAAGAATTAAATATACGATATGTTTTAATTCTATATCAATGTGAAATACTGTAAAATCAAATTATTCTTTTGCAAAAAAAATCAAGATTTTTAAAATATATATTAAAAAATATTAATACAATTAATTTCCAATTTCAGTCATGATGAATTGGTAGTGGTGAATTTTTGTTGAGATAAATTTGTCATGATGATGAATTTTCCTAAAATAAATTAGAGCCTTTCACAATACTTTCATTCATCATAATCCCTTTCATGATGATGATGAATTTTGAATTTTTTTAGACAATAACATTCACTGCTCCAATGTAATCCCTTTCATTCTTAGGCATTAGAGCGAGAGCAGGTTTTAAATTACCTTTGCAGTCGGTCAAGGCCATGTTGTGGATCTGGAATGGCCAGTGAAACGCACAAAATGAAAGGCAGCAAAACCCAGAATAATTATGTAGGAGTGCAGCATATAAGAGCTCGGCTAAACCTTCGTAGGGGTTTGTTTCTTATGTTTCTTCTGTAACAAAAAGTATTTTCTTGAACCATTAATTAACTGTGTATTAAATTAATAAATGGTAAGATTAAAAAATTAAATGTAAAGAAAACAAAGCCACCGTCAAACGATCAATATTAAATCTCATAAATGTTAGTTTGAAATTGTGAGATTTTCTATAAGCAACGGTAATAGAAAATCAAATGATCATGTATTTGTCTTGTCAGTATAAAATCTAATAAATGTAGCAGTTTGAAGTAGTGAGATTTTATAGAAGTGAGGGCACCAAAAAAGATACAAGCATGTTTCCTCAACATAAGAAGCAAGTAAATGATGGTTTCGTGTAGATTTATTCGAGTTCAAAATTTCACATAAAAAGTATATGGATAATTATGCATCACTACAAAGATTTTTTCGAGTTCAATATCTCATTTGAAAAGGATATGGATAATTATGCGTCACTACAGATATGATATTCTCTATTTTTTTAAATAGGTTTTAGCCGAACACACTAGATTTTTTCCTTGCTTAAATATATACAATGAGCCTTATATGACTATGTTTTCTCTCCTTTCTATGATGAGTACGCAACACAATATAATTGTTAAATCTGAACACAGTATTTTCTCTCATCTTCAACTGAGGCTGAGGACGTAAGATACAAAACCTTTTATACCGCTTAACTTGCAGGAAGCATCATTAGTGGATTCCTTAACTTTCAGAGCTCGTAGACGCAAATCTTCCCCAATTTCGGTTGCCATGGCTGCTTTCACCGTGTTTTCCACAATGTCACTGTTGGGAATGGCATCGAATCCCTCGCAGATCTGCACTCCAACACCCAACTGCTCAATTACCAATTTGGTGTTTATAAATTGATCGAACGCCATGGGCCAAACCACCATTGGAACTCCAGCGCTTATGCTTTCTAATATGGAATTCCATCCACAGTGCGTCATGAAAAATGCAGTCGAAGGATGTGACAGAATGCGCAATTGAGGTACCCACCCATGGATTACCATTCCTCTGTCTTTAGTTGCTTCGATGAAATCCTCGGGAAGAAAATCACAGGAATTAACGTGGCCTCCAACTGGGTCTTTAATCATCCAAATGAAACTCTGCTTACTCGCTGCAATGCCTCTGGCGAGGGCTTTCGTTTGGTCTTCCAAAAGAAAGACCTGAGATCCAAACGATATGTAAAGGACGGAGTTTTGCTTTTGGGTGTCCAGCCAAGGGATGCACTCTAACTCATTGTCGACCACATGTTCGGGTCCGTGTAGAAGATTGGCTACACCCCAAACGGGCTTACCCGTGGATTCCTCTAAATACCGAACATACTCTGCTTCGAGCCCGGCAAAAGTGTTGTTGGCGGATATTAATTTCTACCACCGAAAACATTAAAGGCAGAAGCTTCTACCATCTTCTATCGACCATTTCTTCGCTGTCATTCACCGACCACCAAAAACATGTGCAATTTTCTAGCTCCATGTGAAGTAGTTTCTAGATCTCCAAGATCTTTCCAAAGACCTCTATAAATAGAGGCAATTATAATCATTTTCATTTAGGCAATGCAGTTAAAGTTTAATATCTGTCTTTGCCTCTGCCCACCTCCTACAAGTGGTATCAGAGCAAGATGAAGATCTTAGGTGTCAAGCTTATCAGAAGCAGATCTGGAATGCCATTGCAAGAAAGAAGAAGATGCCGCTGCAAGAGATCGTTGTTGCCAGAGAAGGAGCAGTCAAGACAAAGGTGTCTCTCATGAGATCGTTGGCAGTCCCAATGTAAAGATAAGAGATTTCAAGTTGCCTGCAGAAGATTGGAGAAGAGTTGATGAAGCATCAGATAAGGTGAGCGCTGGTCTGAAACTGCTGTAGCAGTTGCTTGAAGCTGCCAAAGTCTGAAGATCGCTTTCTATGATGGAGCTGCTTTCTTTGAGCTACATAGGTTGTGAGGTTCTGAGAAGAGTGCAGGTGAGAGCAGAGAAAGGATCGTGGGCTTCAAACTGTCAGAGGATTGGGAGTGCATGTTTTTGAAGCTGCAGAAGTGTTTGAAGTTGGAGAGGATCGCTGCAAAAAAGGTGTGGATCACCAAGTTGTAGCTGTGGAGAAACTACCAGTGCTAGATGTGGTTGGAGATCACAGGCTAAAGGAGCTGTTGTCCCTTAGCAGAGGGAATCACATTTGAATTAGAGATTGCAGAAGAGTTAATGCAAGGAGAAGCAACCACCATTTGGAGCATTAAAGATTGAAAGGAGCTCACAGCTTGACTAAGGATGTTGCAGATCTAAGAGAACAGTAAATTGCAAATTGTGAAATAAAGGATGCTGAAAGGAGATCGAATCACTGCCAGATTGCAGCCAATGAAATCAAAATGAGGTGCTAGAGCAAAGTGTAAAGCTGTCGATTTCTATAATCGAAGGTGAATTTGATGAGGAAATCCTGTCACAATTTGTGACAGACGTCAAAAGGAAAAGGAGGAGATCCTGTCACCATTTGTGACAGATGTCAGGCAAGATTTTGGAGGTGATCCTGTCACCATTTGTGACAGATGTCAAGAGCTATGTTAAGAGGAGATCCTGTCACTATTTGTGACAGATGAAAGCTTTTAAGAGGTTTTGAAAATTGTGGGCATCACTTAAGGAATTGGCAGTTTGAAAACATCATCGAATTGGCATCAAGGAGTTGTATAGATCGGAGCAGATTTTTGTCAAAGTTTGTGAGTCTAGCCTAGCTCCGCAGAGCTGAGAAAGTAGTGAAAAGCAGCAGATAAAATAAAATAGTGTTTGTGTTTGTATGAGCTAAAGCTCAGATGATGAAAGACAATGATGTAATTAGTGGTAGAAATTAGGGGGGACTGTTGGCGGATATTAATTTCTACCACCGAAAACATTAAAGGCAGAAGCTTCTACCATCTTCTACCGACCATTTCTTCGCTGTCATTCACCGACCACCAAAAACATGTGCAATTTTCTAGCTCCATGTGAAATAGTTTCTATATCTTCCAGATCTTTCCAAAGACCTCTATAAATAGAGGCAATTGTAATCGTTTTCATTCAGGCAATGCAGTTAAAATTTAATATCTTTCTTTGCCTCTGCCCACCTCCTAAAAGTGTTGACAAGCGTTGGAGCGCAGCTCTCTTTGGCCAAGGCATAGGTCTCCTGTAACGATGTACCGCCAGAGTGAAGAGAAATGAACAACTCGCTTAATTCGCTTGTTAGCATTGGAGGCAACTGCGAACGCCTCAGTTTCACATTGATACAACGATCCCGAATCTCTATGATTTCACGGTCACCTATTATGTCTGAGACTATATTGGTACAGAGAAATTGCAGAAGAGAAACCGCCATGGCTCCTGTCGTTTGGAACACAACACGCGGAATCCCGAATTTGGAAGGCGATTGTGTTGTCCAAGGTAAGAATACGTCACTTATAATACAGGCGGGCTTCTGTGACGTCTCTTCGATTATCTGCTCCAGCCACTCTTCGAACGGCTGGGAAAGCTTGTGCAAATTGATAGACAGCAACTGGGCCTCGATGAAGGAAAGAACATCAGTGCTTTCGCGGCCGGGGGGGACGCCAGGGATGGGCGGGAGAGAAAGAGAAACGAAACGAATAGAGGATCCGACCGCCTGCAATTTCAATTTGGAGGCATTGGCGGTGGTGGTGAGGAAGTTGACGGTGAGGCCTCGGGAAGTAAGAATGTTAGCCAAGCTGAGGAAGGGAATGAAACGGCCCTACGCCGTGTAAGGGAACATCACTCGTGCTTACATTCTTTACTTTCTACCATTGCAATATGTTTTCTGTCAGAGTATTGAGCAGCCTCACCTGTTTTTAACACCGGATTTTCCTTACTGTTGTAAAAAAATTATGACAAAGTGATGGTGTATATTAAATTATCCTATTTGACGAGGATTCCACTAAGTCTTTTCCGAATTTCTCGTGTCAGTCTAATAATGATATGAATTTGTCTTTTGTAAATATTAGGTAATGGTCTAATAATAATGTTTGTACCATTAATTCTCTCTCATAAGTGTATAAATATATTAAATATATTTATTTAAAATATAAAATAATCATTTTTAAATTATTATTATTATTATTATTATTTTTCAAAATTACTGTAAATTTCTTTTTTCGTTTTTACTTAAGAATTATTATATTTTATTTATTTATTTAAGAATTATTTTATAATTATTTTATTTATATTTATCAAGAGATTTTGATAATGTATTCACATCATTATATTTTGTCTCTTGTTATTATTGTAGTCATGTATCAATATAACAATTAACTATTTAGCACTCATTGTATGCATGTAATATTCATAATTACTCATAAAATATGGATTGATGAGTTTGTCTTAAAAACTGCAATGTTTAAAAAATGTCTCTTACTAATCATTGGAAGAGTTAAAGGGGTTTTATTTTGAATTATTTATATAGCACAACACTTTCTAATGGTTTCACAAATGGGATAACAAATTAAGTGGGCTTGATTTTGGGAGGAATGTCATAGTTAAGTGTACTTAAGTAACAATAGTCACAAAATGAGTGACCTCTGAAAAAATCTTGATACTTCACCTCTATGAACATCTATTAGATTCAACATAGTGAGTGCTAAGTGGAGAACCATATTTGACTTAACATTTTTTAAAACCCTTTTGTAATCTATTTGTGCCAACATCTAAAACTAAATTTGCCAAACTTGTGTAACATGATAATTTTCCAAAAATCATTAAAGTTATAATTGAGAATCCTATCCACCTCATGGATGCATTCAACTAATGCGTCTTTTTATTTGTTTTTTATTTTCTAGTCAGCTATATTTTTTTAATTAAGATCAACTTATACCTTATTTGCATAAGATAGATGTTGTGTAATGTGTTTTTCTTTATTTTCTATTTTTTGTGTTTTCCTTCTGTTAGCCACTGCTTCTTATAACTGAATTCTATTTTATTTCACATAGAAGTTGTTCAGTATATCTATTATTTTTCTTTATTTTCTATCTTTCTTGTGTTTTCTATCAATTAATTATCCCTGCTACTTAATGTCACAATCTCTAGATTGACATAACATTTAAAAAAAAAAAAAATTACATAAAATTAAGAACACGGAAACTTCTCCACCCCATATAAACAATCATGCAACATATATTTTTTATGTTTTCAATTAATTAATCATTGATACTTCATTAGATTAAATTCTACCTTTCTCATGTAAATAATTATGCAATGTCTTTTTTCTTATTAAATTCTAAACGGAATCTAAATAACTGTAGAGTTTTTGTTTTTTTATATTTTTCAAATTCAACCTTATTTACTTAACATTTCTGCTATGACATTGAACCTTTTCCATCACAAATAAACAATCATGCAACATGTATTTTCTGTCTTTTCCATTAATAGATCGTTCGTACTTCATTATTGCAGCATCTCCTTTTGTCTAACCGTAGCCACGTCATCCTGTGGGCCCCATTACAACCGACTGCAGGAAATAGCGGAAACCTTTTTACTTTGGCATTCATGCCACATCTCTTCCTAGCAAGGGTACGAGTTGTGCAGGTTGTTTTGGCCAGACACATTTGTATTAAAGCAAGAAGATATTTCTCCTAGCATGGATGGGAAGAGGAAAAAATACATGGAGCTAATTACGTGGAAGGCGTGTCCTATATGAGTTCTACGAACAACGAACCAAAAGTGTCGAGAAATATGGCAAGGTGTTAAAACTAATTTTAGCCGTTTATAAATTTTCATGAAAATTTTGGTTGTTTTCACCATCTTTTACTAGTTTCCTCGTTGTTATTGGTTTCCGCTCCTTCGAACTCACAACAATTTGAGATTGTTGGCCTTACGACACTTTCTAGTTGTATCTTACGTCCGTCAAATCAGAATGCAGATATTGAAATGCAACTTGCATTTTCGCCAGCTCGGGCACAAAGGTGGTGTTTACTGGAAATAGCTATGGCATTAATTTTGTACGGGGATTTTACAGATCTCTTCATATTCCCTGGTGGGCTTTAAATAATATATGCAAGCTGGTGTTGAAGATTTTCTCGTTCATGCGCGTCTATTACGCTGTGCCGTATTCCACTCTCATATCTCAAATCAAACCCTTGCATCTCCAGTCTGTCAAGGATAAATCAATATTCAATGCTCGATGGTCATTTCTTGACTTTCCCCTCGACTCCACTCCTGATTTCCCATGACAATGTCTATTTGGTATATTAATATTTTACTTAATAAAGATGACAATGAAGTGTATTTTCCTTATCCTCTTGCTCCTATCAGGGTTGATCCAAAATCGTACATAGTCTGAGCTTCAACAGCCACAACTCCTGCAATCAGAGGCCAGAGCTTTTCATTGAAAGACCTGTTCCAAAGCTCCTATTTTGGTAGAGGCTGGGTGTACGCTGGAAAATATGATATGATCAGGTTGGAGACCTGTTCGTTACAGTTGGTGAAACAATAAAGTCTGCCTCATGAGGATATCCAATTCTTCGGTATGCTGCAATAATCGTATTCCATGAGACGCTGTCTTGTTCATTCATGAGGTCAAACACTTCACGAGCATCAACCAAACTCCCGCTCTTGACATACATGTTAATAAGCTTATCCTAAAAATCTATCCATAAAACAAATGCAAATCGCCTCTAAGCGATGAAAGCATGGTTGTTTTTCGCTTGTGAAAGGTTATTCTTGAGAATGTAGGTTTGAAATAATTGAAGATATGTAAAGGAATCACCAGGTTAGTTGTGTGTAGTAAGCAGAATGTTCAGTGCCCAGGATTTGTAGTAAACATGAATCCTTGATATTTTTATAAGAGCCCATCAATCAAGTTTTAGTTTTAAATGTCAGGTTTCAATTTCTAACAATTCAGATTTTAGATTTTTGTTTTTTCTAAATAATTATGTTCAAAAAGTTCAAATTCCAGTATTTGTTTTTTAAATTTTAGTTACAAGATTTTCAAGATATTAACATATTATAGATGTGGTTCAGAATTTTGGTATTTGGGCTACTTCATATGGCTCCATTCATGAAAACCTTAAAGTTTGCAATGCTTCATTGAGTTGGCACATTGCAAGACGGTTCCATATTTTATCTGTATCTGAATCTGTTCCTTATATTGGTGGAGTTTTCTGCATTTTATCTGTATCTGAATCTATTCCTTTAGCCTCTCTATTTGTAATGCCTGGTTGTTCTTTCCACTACAATTTGTTCAGTGTAGATGTACATTTCAAATTATTCTTTCAAATAGTTTGGTTATGATTTGGTCCAGCTTGTTGACACACCCTTATTGATGGTCGCCCCATGACCATTCTGATCATTGAATGCCTAATTAAAAGAAAAGAAGATCCACAAACTTATGGTTATGGCATAAATTTGCAATAAGTAATTCTGAACATTGATCAACTTCATCGACAACATCAATACTTACATGGGTGAACTTTTCCGAATCTAACCAAATTTTACAACATATAATAGAACAGGTGCACAAGCATAGTGAAATATTATTCTAGTTAATTTGGAGAACTTATTTTCTCTTTTGAAACATTTCTCTTTGTTTCTAAATTCCATTTCTAGACAAATGGGGCAGCATATAATAATAATATAATAATAATAATTATAATATAATAAATATTTATTTAATATAATATTATATAGTCTAACTGGAACCTTTTGCATGGACTGTTAGGGGTGATGTTTTTGGAGGTCCCCATTTGTGGCATCTCTGATAGGCTAAAAATTCCACTTTTAGTGATTAAAAACAAATTATATAACATAAATATATAATATAATTTAAAATAATTATATATTACAATATACTTTAATATAATCACATTATATAATATTATTTAAATATGAACAATAACTATTAATATAAATATAATCTAATCTAATACCCAATCCAATTGTAAATAATATAATAATTATAACATAACATAATTTGAACTTGATATAATAATAAATATTAAATAATATAGTAATAAATACATAAAATAATAAAATAATAATATTATCACATAATACAAATATATAATAATAATAATACTAATAATCATTTAAAAAAAACAAAATCATTTACTAAATGATCCACCAATTCACTCATAAATTACACTAATATATATAAAAAATAAATCATTTTTTTGCCTAATTTACTTCCACACCTATTTAGCGTACCCATTGCACACCAAGGTGCAATTGCTAGTAGTACTGTACATTCATTCATTATATAAAAGTTTTGTGGTCACAATTGTTGGGGTAGTTTTACTTTAATAATTTAAAGTGTAAGTATTGATATTATAAAATTATAATTGCAAATAGATGGATTATCATGATAAATTATACTAAAAGAAGTATTATATAATTGGTTTATAGAATATATTATTAATCAATAATTGGATGTATAGATTTTTTATTACATTAATTTTTTCTTAGAAGTAGATACATTTTCTCTAGTCAAATCTTTATTTACATGAAAAATGATACAAAATGTATGAAACTTATTAATAAATCATTTGCAAGATAAAAAATTAATATAATAATTTTTATTTGTTTATAACAAAAAATTAGTGCAATAATTTTTGTAGAAAATAAGTAAAAAAATAATTAGAATTAAAATCCATGTATCTCATTTGAAATTTGTTAAAACAAAATCTATAATAATTTTATTAAAACTAAATTCCTAATTAATTATTAGAAATAAACTAAATCTTGTGAGAAACTTTGAATATGGTATCATAGCTAATATGAACATGAATATACTCTAGGATTTTGTTGGAATTAAAATACACTTCTCAATATAATTGAAACCTCCATCATGAAAAGGCTTGTGGCTCAATAGTGGAATAGTTCACTAGCAACAAGTAGGTTCTAAGTGTGTATTAGCTAGTCCAATATTCTTATTAATGCAATTATAATATTCTTAAAAAATAATACTATCCTTATTGCAAAGCAATACAAGAAAAAGCAATATAAAAGTTATTGAAATTAAAATCCATGTAAAAATATCTAAAGTGGTTTAAATAACTCTTACATGATGACGTAAATGCACTCCAAGTTCATGGGAATGAATCTACACCTTACACTATTCAATAAGTTGAGTTCCTTTAGTGAAAACTAGTTTATTCCATATTTGAGAAAGAAATTGTTGTGCCCTCAGCACACACGCCTCGTTCGGAACGGGGACCCTCTTTTCCTTCGCCTTGTCGGGTCTTTCGGGGCTGCATCGTTTTGTGTGCCCCTCTTTTTTGGCATTTTGCATGGTCGATATTATCCTAAAGTTTCATCATAAAATCGACTACGTTCTCCCTTTTGGTTTTTGCTGCCCTCCGGGGCCTCGTGGATTCCTTGGGCCTTTTTGGCTCTGGGGCGGCCCTGGGCCCCTCCGGGCCCTGGCCTCCGGGATTCCCTTATCGGGCTTCCCCCTTTCGTTCGTCGCCGCAGTGGCGTTCCCCGGGCATCTTTCCGCCCTCCGGGGCCCGCCCTGTCATTTTCCATTCGTGGTTCTTTGAGGGTTTCCCGGGCAGCCCCTGCTCCTTCGAGCCCCGGGCTCCGGAAGTCCGTGATTGGACTTCCGTCCCAGGATTGCCGTCCGCGACGACGACACTGCGGCGGTGAACTCTCCACCGCACCCCGCCCTCCGGGACCCGAGCGTTATTTCGCCGCCGTCGTCAAAGTCACCGAAATTTCATGCAACGGCTATCGTTGCGCGAATTCCCGCCTGCCGGATCCCGAACCCCTCGCCGCCGCCGCCGACTCAAATTTGAATTTCACCAACTTTTTGTGCGGACATACGTGTAATAAATGAGAGCATTAATGACCGATAGGGTATATAAACCATGGTCCCCAATGTCATTTTAACATTGCGAATTTGAGCGAATTGATAGAGCCGATGTCTGGAGCCCACTGCAATCTGCATCATCACGATCATCAGCGTCAACGTCGCTCCGTCAACCCTGCCGGTGAATCCCATCGACTTCCCGCTCAGCGAATTGGAGGTAGGCCATCCTCGTTCGCCCTCCCGCTGTTTTTGATTTTTTTGTGGGTTTCGTTAAAATGAACAATGAATTAAATAGCATAAAATTGAACATCACCCCGTCGTGATCCAAACCCATGTCCTCAAAATTTGCTAAACTCAATGCAGTTATCCCCCCTCTCAGCCCGGAACTCACCCGTTGTGAGGCTGTTCTTCACGCAGGGTGACTGGCCCCCTCGGGCCTGGTCCCCTCCTTCGCTGCTCGATTCTGCGTATGAATGCGTGCTGACAGCCGCCTCCCTAACCGGGCCCGAGTCATCGGGATTCCGTCCCCGGAGTGCCTTTCGCACTCTGCCACGTTAAACTAACCTCGGCGGCGAACCTCCGTCGGCTCCCCGCCCTCTGGGTCCCGGTCTGGCCTTCGCCGTCTACCTGCGCCGCTTTTGTCTTTCGGCGTCCTCCTCACTGCCCTGCGACCCTTCGGGCCCGACCGTCCAGAGTTCCGTCCCCGAAACTCTGTGACGGTTCCGCAGTCGCTCACGGCGGAACCCTACCGGCTGCCCGACCTACGGGCTTCAGGGGTCTTTTCGCTGCCACTGTTGCCCAAGCTTACCGAAACCCTTCGCAGCGGCCGTCATCCCGCGGCGCCCCGCCTCCCGGATTCCGGAGGCCTTTTCGTCGTCACTGACCACCCTTCGCGGCAGCCGACGTCTCCCATCTCTCCGGTCGCTGGGTCTCGGTCTGCCTTTCACCGCTGCCGTTGAAAACATTGCAAAATGCATGTGGCGGTCTACACCTCGCATCTTTCCGCCTCCCGGGTCCCGGGACGTCTTTCGCCACCGTCGCCCGTCAGTTGTCATAACTTCCCGGCGATTGTCCCGTTGCGTCCTCCTGTGGGCCGGAGCCCGAACTTCACCTCGCCGTCGCTACTAGGCCACATTGCAAAGTGCATCGGCGGCAAACCGTCGTCGGCTCCCCGCCCTCCGGGCTCCGGTTTTCTCCTCGCCGCCGCTGTTCAAAACAATCCAAGGACAAATCCGCCATGCCCGACTGGCTGAAAAAGCAGCTTGAAAAGACTACTCCTGTCCTGAGGGACCCGAGGTCGAGACTGGAAGCCATCTTGACTCTATCTCTAGCCACAACAAAGAAGGAGAAGAAGCCTAAGGTCCATTCCAGGATAACCATAGACGCTTCTGGCTCCCGGGCTGCATAAGTAGCAACGCCAACTGTTGGCCAGGCCGGAGTAAGCTACAATATTTCCACGCTCAACCTAGGGACAACCACCAGGGAACAGAAGGTTGGACATCTGGAGGAGTCGGTGGCCACGGTGGTGCATCTGATTAAACAGGACAAGATCACCAAGGATGAGCTAAAGGCATAGGTTGCTTCCCTGACCGATTATATTCAGCAGTGGTCTTCAATAGACGACCTCCCCACTACCTCTATAGCCGCGCCACAACTCCTCTCCAAGGAACAGATAGATAAGCTGGAGAGGAGGAAAAACTTGGAAAAGACCACGGAGGATTGGTTCCAGCAGGTTGCAAGCATCGGAAACATAGGAATCGGCTTGGCTGTGCAGATAGCCAATAAGTTCCTGGACCTGGTTCAATCCTTGGAAGGCACGATAAAACTCTGCACCAACTTCCTAGTGATCTACAACTCTGCCTTCCCGAAGGTTGAAGCCATCCTTCAAATGCCAGAAAGCACGTGGAAAGAAAAGCTAGAACTGAAGAAGGAGGATCACTGGTTGGTGGACATATGGCGCAGAGACCTCATCAACCGAAAAGACAGGATGGAGCAGATCCAGAGCAGGGTGGATCCGGATATTGCATGGATTAAAGAAATTTGGGCAGAATGCGCCGAATACCTCAAGTTGATGACGGGCCATGATATGCCCATAGTGTGATTGGATGCAGGAAAGGTCAGGTCATACTTTGAGGAAAAGATGAAGGACGGGACAGCCAGAGATATCAGAATGGACTTCTTGAGTTTCGCTGCCCGTGCCTTCGACAGATCAGAGCTGTTCAGATATCAGGGCTCAAAGTATGATGAGGACTGGAAGTGGTTGGAGGAGAATGCCAAAGAATGGAGCTATCAGGCGTTGAGATGCGAAGTCCTCGAGATCAACAAGCTCCAGGCCATAATCCTCAAGCATATTGAACACACAGCCTTCGAGGAACAACAAGACAGCCTAGCCAAGGAAGAAGACTTCCCAGAAGAGTAGCTACAGACAAAGAAACAGCAATTAGCTACAGGACGAAAAGGCAAATAGTGTCATCCACTAGATGACAAAATAGGGAAAAAACAAAAGATGTTTTTTAATTGTAAATCTATTTGAGGGTAGGTGAAACCCTATTTTGTAATGAATCGTGGCCACTCAATTGTAATGAATCTTGGCCATTCATTTGATTTTTGAAAAGCTATAAATAGAGCACTCCCCTCATTTGCAAAAGGGAGAGTTGAGTTGTTGTAAAGGCATGCTGCTAAAATTTATGAGAAATAGCATTGACTTGGTGCATTTCCTTGTTTTCTCTCATGTCAATTGATTCATTTCTCCAATATTAGATGTTTAGCTTAGATCTCTTTGCTGTTTAGTTAGCTGTTCATGTTATTTAGATAATCTTAGGAATGTTGTTTGGTGTTCATAAAAATTCCTGCTTTGTTGATGATCCCTTAGTCCATACTTTTTGCTGTTTGCTGAAGCTAGATAGCTTTGCAAAGTTAGCCTGGACTTGATTAAAGCTACCTCAAACACTTATCTTTAGTTCATGCATGTATGTGGTGGATGAAGGATAAAAATCTGCAGCCCTTAGAAAATAGCACAATTTCCATGATACTGTGAAATCCCTGGTTAAATGGGATATTGTTTGAAGGAATTGTCCATTGCAGGAACTCCATTATCACTATTCGCAGCAAGCTTTAGGCTTAGGAACTTTTCTTCCCCTTCGCCCTTTTTAACTTTCTTTAGAAACTGAACAATGCCAAGGTTCATTGCACCTTATAAAGCTAAATCTAACAACTAGATGGAGTTTGAGACTGCTGCTTGAACCTACAGCCAACACATAACTGCCTTCATGCTAAAAACTCCTTTTCGAAGATCCAACTTCATGCTTTATGCCCATACTTTGTATTTATGTAAGACCGCCTTGTGATTTCAGCAAATCACATCAAACTACTGAGGTATCTTAGTATTGTCATGACCTGACACCCGAGAGACCTTGGGATAGTGTTCTGCAACTCGATTGTGGGAGATTGTCTTTCAAGAGAGGTAGTGCACCTATGCACTGCCTGTGTTGAGAAGTGCATAAAAACACCATCAACAGAACTAGCGCTAGAAGGAGAGCTATGATTGGAATACTAAGTTACAGGATAAAGCGAAGGTGGATCAGATCGGATCATTCTCCTCGGAAAGGTTTCAAAGGATTCTACGATCAACACTAAACAAGGGGGAATTTGAAGAATTACAGCCTCCCACGAGGGCAAAACGAGCACAAAAAAGCAGCTTCGCCTCCTCCTCTTCCTCCATTCCATCCACCTCCATTTCACCTCCACCTTCATTTGGTTGGCCTTTGTCTTTCACCCAACCATTTCAAACAACATTTGCACATCTTCCATCCAGCAGCCAGGGGTTCGCTCCTCTCCTGGCCCTTTCAGCCCAAAGCACAGTCCAGGCAGCCATAACTCAAGGGCAGCCCCATATTATGGTTGTATTACTAATACAACCCCAAATCCCTGTTCTCCAACAGCAAGTGCCACCTCCACCTCCCCCCATGGCTTGGCTTGTGCATAACCCTTCGCTGATACACTTTGTTGTTTACAATGATATGCTCAAGAATCCGGAGGGCTTTTGTTCAAAATTCCATCCACGTGACATGCAAAGAACAGCCGAAGAGCATATCAAGATATTCGAAACGACGATTACCAAAATGTAGGTGGGTCACGAGGACGTGGCGTGTCGCCTCTTTCCACATTCGTTGGGAGAAGAGGCCTTCTACTGGTACATCAATTTGCTACAGGGATCGATCACCTCGTGGACCCTGATGAAGAATGCCTTCCTGCAAAAGTACAAGATTCTTGTCAACCCCGCTGATCTTTACCAGCAGTTCATGTCCATCAGGAAGGAGGTCAACGAACCTATTGGCTCCTTCAATGATCGCTTCCATCGGGTTCACATGAGGCTTCAGGATCCGTACCTCCATAATGATGCGGCTGCTCTACCAGTCTACTACGCGGCCCTGGATAACCTCACAGCGGCGTTGGTAAAAAGGATGCGCCCACCGCCTACTACCTTACTGACCGCCTATGCGGAAGCTGTCATTACAAGTGCGGACTTGGGATAAAATATCTCTAGCCTGCTGCCCTCTTTGGGGCCCGTCGCCCACCCAATGCAAATTCAGGGGCTCAATCAGGCGTTTGCTCACCAAACTCCTCTCATGAACCAGGTGCCTCAATTGCCTATAGTGCCACATCCGGGGCAGCCATTGAATTATGCGCCTCCCGCGACTTTGTATTTGCAGCCCCAGCAGCAGTACAGCTATTCCCAGATAGCTCCACAGCAGCAAGCATATTCCCAACAGCCCCAAGCGCCGTTGTACTTGTCAGGACCAGACTTTCCTCCAACATATCAAAATCAGCCGGTAGCCCTACCTGCTTTTCTCCAAAATCCAGCCCCGTCGCCTAGAGGTGCGGCCAAGAAAGACAAGCTAGAAGAACTAACAGAAATGATTAAGAAGATGTCCACAGAGATGACACATATGAAGAACCAGAATAATCAGTTGCAGGCCTCCCAATGTAATTTTTAGGCCAATCTCAACAGGGACAGTCGAGAGTCTCGAGACAATAGAGACAACAGAGATAATCGGGAAGCGGGCACCTCCTCGGGGCAGAATTATGAGAGGGGGTAGAACTCCAATCAAAACACAGAAAGAAGACCTTCTCAGAGGCAAAACCGCACATGGAACACCAGGCCCAACAATGGTGGTGTCTCCACGCCATTCGATCAACCGGCGGGGCATGACAAAACATCCAGCGGTGTGTATCTGGCCGAGGCAGCTTTGTCCGGATGGTGCTGACTTCACAAAACCAGTAGACATTCTGAGCTAGACTGCCCTGAGTTCCAGACAGCTGCTGAAATCTTCCAAGTGGAAGTACAAAATGTCGTCGATAATGCTAACTGCAGGGACATCGTCCCATCGGAGCCCTACGATTCCTCATGTTTGGTGGTCAATCAGGCGCCGTTTCCGCGAGGAGACTGCAATGAGCCCGAGGCAGAGCCCACTCCTATTGAGGATGAGAAAGCACAAGAGGTAAGTAACGAATCAACTCTAGCTCAACTTTTTGATTCGATAGATAACAGCCCAGTGGATGAAGAAGAGTCATTTGTGGATGAGGTCCACATGTTTCATCAACGGTCAAATCCCTATTTCTTTAGGAATAGACAAGCCGACGGATCCTTCACAACTTCTACCCCACCCAATAACTTTGCCACCCCGCCTGATCCAAATACTAGCAATAACCCGAGGCTCCCTCATATACCCGCCTAATATCTCAGCAAAAATCAATCTCAAAACCAACCGCAAGGTCAGCCTCAGAGCCAACCCCAAAATCCGCCTAGGCAAACCAAGAGTCAAACCCCTAGTTCTCCCATAGGCCAAGCTTTTAGCTCTGAAATCGAGCAAATGGGTGAATATGTGGCGGAAGAGTTCAGGAAGGTCAAAATTAGTTTGTCGGCCTTCGAATTGCTCAATATTCCTACCGTGAGGCACGCCTTTTTTAGGGTTCTGAATGAGACTCCTTCATCTAGCATGACACAAGAGACCTCAGCCAAGAGGGTAACCTTTGAGGAGCCCAGGAAAGAACAAGAGATATAGGACAATACCGGAAGAAGGAACCATATGCCCATGAATCAGTCGGCTAGTAGATACCCTGAAAAGGACCCAAAGAGGGCTGGTAGACAGCCTCCCAAGGACCAGCAATTTAAACAAACCAAGGATATAAGCAGTGATAGGAACAAAGGCCAAATTGCTCAAATGGACACCCCCGTGGGTATCCTCCAAGGGAGACCGAAAACTCCCTCGTTCCTCACTACTATTAGGGTCTTTGGCAAGAATTTGCATAACTGCCTGCTCGATTCAGGCGCGTCTGCCAATGTCATGCCCTTGGCCGTATGCAAAGCTCTTGGAACTACCCCTATGCCTTCAAAGAGAAAGGTCACCCAACTAGACAAAACAGAGATTAATATCATGGGCGAAATAAACCGCATTCCCATGTAAATTGCTATGGACCCCCGGATACAGCAAGTTGTGGACATCCAAGTGGCAGATATTTTCGATGCTTATGGAATTATTCTGGGGAGAGAGTTCACCAAGGCGCTAAACGGATACACCGCTACCGACTTGTCTCACATGTGGCTGTCGTGAAGGGGCTACCAAATCAGATTCATATTGACCGTGAACCCTGGATGAAATATATGATCATGAAATATAATAATCTCAGCGAGGTGCTGTTCGCCGAGACTGACTTAGGGAATTACCGTATTTTTGCTTACCAAAATGAGCTTGAGCTTCAGGAAGAATGGGCAGATGAGGTATTGCTGGTATTATGTAGTCCCTCGGCGGGTTCTGAGCAAATGCCCCCAAATGCAGGAATGTTGGCAGAAGCTGATAATGAGCCGGATAAAGATGACAACTGGGGATTGCTCGATGGCTTCCAAGATTTCATGGAAAAGTGTGCGAGAGATCAGCTCAGCCTAGGAGCCAGGATGAATTTCTAAGACCTATTATTACCGAACTGGTGTAGGGTACACAATGCTGCTCACTCTAAATTTGACTATTGCTTGTGTCAAGCAGCAGTGGAGCATGTTAAGAAGGTCGCTGCTCCTCTGACGGAAACACCAAAGGAGGCACCACTAGGACCACCTGCTGATCGTTGCCTCGACCCGAAAAGCCTTCCTAAGATCACTAGGCCCGCTGTCCAGCCAAAAGAGAACGAAGGCTCAATCAAACCCGAAGATACAGAATCCTCTGAGTGCTAGACGCTCCGGTTTGATGGATCAAAGTCAAGACAAGGAGCTGGAGTGGGGATCGAACTCATCAGTCCAATGGGTAAGACATTTCTCGTTGCCCATCGATTATAGTTTTATTGCACCAATAACGTAGCAGAATATGAGGCTTTGGTCCTAGGCCTTCTTATGGCCTTAAAGAAAAATGTGAAGGTACTGCAAGTCTTCGGGGATTCCGCACTTGTGGTTAAGCAGGTCAGGAAATTATACTCCTGCCATGATCGAAGGCTCACCAATTATAGACACAGGGTGTGGGATCTCCTAGAGGGCCTAGATGCGGTCAACATACAATTGATCCCTCATGCTCAGAATCGCACAGCTGATGCCTTGGCTCAAGCAGCCAGCACATTACAGCCCCTCTCTTTGTCAGGCCTCAAGAAGTTCACTGTTGAGCTGACATCTACACCATCGGTTCCGGACAATGTTACCCACCTACAAGTCTTTAACGACGACAAGCATATCCTCCAGTTCATCACAAGCTCTGACGTCTTTGCTACCTAAATAATTGATGAAGCTGATCCACAGGAGGCTGAATTGGACATAGAAGGGGTTATCAATCTGAAAACCAACACGATCCCCAGAGGTATGGTTCAGCTAGAGCGTGTATTCGACTTGGATCAGATTAGGGATCAGGATCGGCAAACAAAAAAGTAGGCTATAAGCAGCCAGTGCAATACTCACAACCTAGGAACGGCCGAAGATACTAAGAATGTTTTTATTGTAAAGGTATGTACGCCCGAAGAGAAGAGAGGAATCATGGATGCTTTGCGCAGATATCCTAACGTGGTGGCATGGAGTTACGAAGACTTGAAAATATACGACACTTCTGTCATCACGCATATCATCCCTCTGAAGACAGAGGTGAGGCCATTCCGTCAGCAGCAGCGCCCTATTAATGCCTTGCTAGAACCTATTGTTTACAAGGTGCAGATATTGCTTTCAGCAAGAATCATCTTTCCCGTTAGGCATTCCACGTGGGTGGCTAACTTGGTCCCAGTCAGGAAAAAGAATGGAAAGATCAGATTATGCATGGATTTCCGCAATCTCAACTGCGCCTCAGAAAAGGACAACTATCCAGTACCTTCACTAGATGAAGTGCTGCAAATCGTCAACGGCTCCCAAATGATGTCGTTCCTCGACGGATACTCCGGATATAATCAAGTAATGGTACAATACGAGGATCGCCATAAGACTGCATTCACCACTAAGTGGGAGACATTTGCGTATAGAAGAATGTCGTTTGGGCTCATCAACGCCGGCGCCACTTTCCAACGCGCCATGAATATCGCTTTCAAGGACCTGATTGGAAAATGTATAATCATCTATATGGATGATTTGACTGTATTCTCCAAGAAGCGAGGTGATCACGTCTCTGACCTATGCAAAGTATTTCAGAGATGTAGGGAATTCGGGGTTTCTCTCAACCCCAAGAAGTGCATTTTTGTGGTGACCGAAGGCAGACTACTTGGACACATCATCTCAGAGCAAGGGATCTCCATTGATCCTGAGCGCATTGAGTTGTTACTCAAGATTCAGCCCCCGAATAGCAAGAAGGAATTAAAGTCTTTCTTCAGAAAGATTAATTTCATCTGGAAATTCATCACCGGTTTCGCAAAAATAGTCAAACCTCTCAATGCCATGCTCAAGTAGGACGCTAAAGTTGAATGGACACTAGAGGCCAAACAATCCTTTGAGGAGATCAAACGAGCCATTGCTTAGGCACCTGTGTTGGTCAGTCCAGATTATCTGAAGTCGTTCTATATCTATTCATTTGCTTCGGAGCATTCTTGTGCCAGTATGTTGACCCAAAAGGATGACGAAGGAAATGAGCATCCGATCACCTTTATGAGTGCACCCCTCAAAGATGCTGAATTGCGTTACCACAACATAGAAAAGCAGGCGTACGCTCTTGTTAGGGGAGTAAAGAAATTTAGACACTACATTCTACGCAACAAGGTGTTCACAATCGTCCCTGACCTAGCAGTCAAAACGCTTCTCATGCAAAACGAGTTGGGCGAACAGAGGGCTAAGTGGGTCACCCTGCTCCAAGAATATGATATGGAGATCCAACCAATGAGATTGGTAAGAGGGCAGGCACTCACCCGTACGATGGCCGAAACAGCAATAGAGGTCGGACCTGAACTCACGGTACAGCAATATCAGTTTAAAGATGTCTCCCCGGGAGAGTGGTACCAAGATGTCGTCTATTATCTGCTCAATCATAAGTGTCTGCCGCATCTGCAAGGAGTCCAGAAGAGGGCCCTCTGATTGAAAAGCAACGGTTATATGCTACAGGGTTCCATTCTTTATAAGAAGAATCATGAGGGAATTTATTTAAGATGCCTCGGCAAGGAGGAAGCAGAACGTGTTCTGAGGGAGTTTCACGATAAGTTTGGTACGGGCCATGGCTCGGGTTCTTCTACGGTACATCAGATATTAAGGGCAGGGTACTAGTGGCCAACTGTCTTCAAAAATGCCCATGGCCATGTTCGTTCATGCCATACGTGCCAGACCGCTGCCACTAGGGAGAGAAATGCTGCTGTCCCACTACAGCCCGTACTAGAGGTAAGGCCTTTTGCACAATGGGGTCTCGACTTCATCGGTCTGGTAAGCCCTCCATCATTTGCGGGACACAGGTACATTATGACCGCCACTGATTATTGTATTAGATGGACGGAAGTAATAGTTTGTAAGCATTGTACAACTGAAGTAGTTACTGATTTCTTAGAAAGTTTCATTTTAAATTGCTTTGGTTGTCTGTATGCTCTGGTATGTGATAATGGACCTGCCTTCGCCTCATTGAAATTTGCTAGCTGGGCATTCGACTATGGGATTGCACTCAAATTCTCATCCAATTACTACCCTCAGGGCAATGGCCTTGTCGAGTCCACAAACGAGAATTTGATTACCATAATCAAAAGGCTGCTAGATAGGAATCCCAGGGACTAGCATACCCAGCTCTATTTCGCCCTTTGGGCTGATCGCACCCGCCACAAGGCTGCCCTTGGTGATTCCTCGTTCCACCTTGTCTATGGTCTTGAGCCAATATTCCCCATCCACCTGAAAATTCTGACTCTTCAGTTCATCAACGACTTTTATGAATGGGGGATCGTAGGGAAGCTCGTTTGGCTGAATTTTTACATTTAGAGGAAGTTCAAGACTGCGCAATAGAAAATTTCGCCAAACATCAGGGCATAGTGAAGAGATGGTTCGACCGCTGAGCCAAAATCAAGGCCTTCAGGATTGCAGATTTGGTCCTATATTGGGACAAGGCCCATGAAAAGAAAGGGGGACACAATAAATTCGACAAGCTCTGGCTTGGCCCCTTTCAGATAGCTAAGATTTTGGGAGATAATGCTTTCCACTTAAAGAACTTAACCAGTGAAAATGTCCCGTTGCCAGTCAACGGGCAGCATCTGAAGCATTACTTCCAAGCTTGAGCTCCGTCGAGCTCTTTGTTGTAAATACCTGTGCATAGGTTAGAGTAGTTGCTTTCTTGCTTGTTTGCGTTTTGTTCACGTCGCTTTTTGCTTTCTCCCTCCTGACAGTTTTGTTTCGAAAGAGGTTTCCCGCTCCTCTGTGGTGGCCGTGCTTGCCTAAAAAATGGTTCACTTTGCTGTTTGTTCTTTGTGTTCTCTGGCTAAACATTCACTCTAGACTATTAGTCTTTGCAAAGTTGTCCGCGAATGATTTCCCTGTTTGAATTTGCTCAGAACTTGACCCTTCGCCGGATCTTCTTACCCACATCTCGGATCTCGCACAAATTACATAATAATAAATTCTGAAGGACCGTGCTATAGTTATCACGACACCCAAGTGAGTGAAAAATCTTAAGTCTACTCCAGTGACCACTACAGTCTCAAACCCATTGTAGGCTTCACTGCTTACTCGGTCAAGCTAAATGGTAAAAGAGAAATGAAGTATCAAAGCAAAAGAGAAAAAAAGAAACTCTGAGAAAGAAAATAAATGACCGTATGGGTGTTCGGATAACTTTACCGGGGCTATGGACGCCCGGCCGGCAGTAGAGCAATATACATGAGATTATAGCGACAACTCCGCCGGGGCTATGGACGCCTGACTGGCAGCGGGGCAATGTCCAGGTTACTTTTTGTGTTAGACAATTTACGTAGCTCACTTGGTTAAAGTAATAACCCTAGTTACTATCCCTAGGAAATGAATGAACTCACTTCGCACACACTTTCGAGATGTCATGTAAGCTGACACAATTAAGGATCTCGTTCTCCCGGATTCATCCTTGGAAGCCGTTTCTGGTCTGCGAAACCAGAGATTCTGGGTCCTAAATGAATATTTATCCCTAGAATGCTCTGAAGCGTTCTCCAGCGGAGTCGCCATTTGTTGTGCCCTTAGCACACACGCCCCGTTCGGAACGGGGACCCGCTTTTCCTTTGCCTTGTCGGGTCTTTCGGGGCTGCCTCATTTTGCGTGCCCCTCTTTTTTAGCATTTTGCATGGTCAATATTATCCTAAAGTTTCATCATAAAATTGACTACGTTCTCCCTTTTGGTTTTTGCTACCCTCCAGGGCCTCGTGGATTCCTTGGGCCTTTTTGGCTCTGGGGCGGCCCTGGGCCCCTCTGGGCCCGGGCCTCCGGGATTCCCTTATCGGGCTTCCCCCTTTCGTTCACCGCCCCGGCGGCATTCCCCGGGCATCTTTCCGCCCTCCGGGGCCCACCTTGTCATTTTTCGTTCGTGGTTCTTTGAGGGTTTCCCAGGCAGCCCCTGCTCCTTTGGGCCCCGGGCTCCGGAAGTCAGTGACCGGACTTCCGTCCCAGGATCGCCGTCTGCGACGGCGACACTGTGGCGGCGAACTCTCCACCGCACCCCGCCCTCCAGGACCCGAGTGTTTTGTCGCCGCCATCGTCAAAGTCACCAAAAATTTATGCGGCTGCCATCGTTGCGCGGCTTCCCACTTGCTGGATCCCGAACCCCTCGCCGCCGCCGCCAACTCAAATTTGAATCTCACCAACTTTTCGTGCAGACGTACGTATAATAAATGCGAGCATTAATGACCGATAGGGTATATAAACCATGGTCCCCAATGTCATTTTAACATTGCGAATTTGAGTGAATTGATAGAGCCGACATCTGGAGCCCACTGCAATCTACATCATCACGATCATCATCGTCAACGTCGCTCCGTCAACCCTGCTGATGAATCCCATCGACTTCCCGCTCAGCGAATTGGAGGTAGGCCATCCTCGTTCGCCCTCCCGCTATTTTTGATCTTTTTGTGGGTTTCGTTAAAGTGAACAATGAATTAAATAGCATAAAATTGAACATCACCCCATCGCGATCCAAACCCATGTCCTCAAAATTTGCTAAACTCAACGCAGTTATCCCCCCTCTCAGCCCGGAACTCGCCCGTTGCGTGGATGTTCTTCACGCAGGGCGACCGGCCCCCTCGGGCCCGATCCCCTCCTTCGCCGCTCAATTTCGCGTATGAATGCGTGCCGGCGGCCGCCTCCCTAACCGGGCCCGAGTCATCAGGAATCCGTCCCTAGAGTGCCTTTCGCACTCTGCCACGTTGAACTAACCTCGCCGGCGAACCTCTGTCGGCTCCCCGCCTTCTGGGTCCCGGTCCAGCCTTCGCCGTCCGCCTGCGCCGCTTGTCTTTCGGCGTCCTCCTCGCTGCCCCGCGACCCTTCGGGCCCGGCCGTTCGGAGTTCCGTCCCCAGAAATCCGTGACAGTTCCGCCTCGCTCACAGCGGAACCCTGCCAACTGCCCGACCTACGGGCTCCGGGGGTCTTTTCGCCGCCATCATCGCCCAAGCTTACCGAAACCCTTCGCGGCAGCCGTCATCCCGCGGCGCCCCGCCTCCCGGACTCCAGAGGCCTTTTCGCCATCACTGACCACCCTTCACGGCGGCCGACGTCTCCCATCTCTCCGGTCGCCGGGTCCCAATCTGCCTTTCACCGCCGCCGTTGAAAACATCGCAAAATGCATGCGGCAGTCTGCATCTCACGTCTTTCCGCCTCCCAGGTCCCGGGACGTCTTTCGCCGCCGTCGCCCGTCAGTTGTCATAACTTCCCAGCGGCTGTCCCGTTGCGTCCTCCCGTGGGCCGGAGCCCGAACTTCACCTCACCGTCGCCGCTGGGCCACATTGCAAAGTCCATCGGCGGCGAACCGTCGTCAGCTCCCCGCCCTCCGGGCTCCGGTTTTCTCCTCGCCGCCGCTATTCAAAACGATCAAAGATTACGCAGCGCCCGTCAGCTGGCATCCTCCCGGCCTCCGGGGCCCGGTGCTGCAAGTGTCTTCTTGTCTAAAGTTGTTAAACCAAACCTGGAATCGACCGTCTTTTTGCTTCTCGGGTTCTGACTTCCGGGCTTCTGCCGCCGGACTTTCGTTCGATGTCCACCGCCGCCGGCTTCCTTCGCCTGACTGCCTTCCGGCTTGAAACCTCCGGAGCTCACCAAATCGATCCAAATCGATTCAAATTGAAAATCTAATGTTGACCCACATCCTAAATCATGCCATTCTCCATCATGGGTCTCTTAGAACATCAAAATCTGACCAACGGGGGTCTTCGGGAACTTTCGGTCGTGTTTTCCCCTTCCTGGCAGCATTCCTGCCGGGGAAGTCCGGCCCTCCGGGCCCGGATTGCTCAATTGCCCTAAAATTAAATCGATATCGTCTAAGGATTAAATTTATGATGCATTTGAATGGTTAGTTATATGATATGCTCACAATATGGACTAACATTAACGTTATTGGTGTTTCCTTGTGTTGACTCCGCCCTTTGCCTGCAGGATATACGGAATCGGCCGCAGGAACTTCAGGGGCCTCTATTGAAAAGGACAAGGGTAAGAATTCTGGGAGGGCCAGTCGAGGGAAAGACGACAAAGACCAAATAAAGTTCCAATTTTAAGGTGAACCGCTCCAGTCAAAGGTCTTGACGGACTGGAAAGAGATCTCAGACACCAATATAGGCCAGGTGGACATAGATGAGTTCACCCAGAGGGTCAAAGTGGACCCTAAAACAAAGAATGCCCGGTTAATACGCCAAAGTGGAATTTCCAAAGCTACCGGCTTCCCTCCTTCTCTGATAGCACTTGAATTGGTGATGGCTTGCTGAGAAGCCTACCAGACGGACACCCGAACAATCGTGGACAAAGAAGGGAATATCCTTGCTGACATGTCTTCGGAAGGAATCACAAAAACATTCCACATTCCTACATTCCCACATATGCAAGTCCCCACTTTGGAGCAGTGTCAGGCGGTGTGGGATGCCAATCCATTGGGCTGCAAAAAGTCAATTAACATTTACTGGTTAAAGAAGAGACGGGGCAGCGCTGCAAAGGTTCCCCAGGCGCTGTTCCGCAGTGACTTCCACGAGGACTATCATGACTTGGTGACCATGCTAAGCAGGGTCATGGGCCTCCCAGTAGCCGCCTACTTCCAGGAGTGGATGGCTTACTATATTGAGCAAATCATACGAGGAAATGAGGATGTGAAAACCAAGATCTCGTTCGACTGGGGGAGCATCATTAGCAACTGCTTCCACGAGCAGTTCGTAAATGTTAAGAAAAGCAACAAGTTCTACATGACCTCATACCTGGTGTACTCCTTGGCAGGTCAGAAACAATATAGTGGACTCTTCATGGCACTGGATGGGGATCACAAACGAGGGCTTAAGCCTTTTGACCGGTACCCTCAGCTACAATACCGCTACTTCAAAAAGGAGTACCGCCGAGTCAATGATGCCTTCATAGGCCACATTATCAGATTGATAGCCGAAGACTTTGAGAGAAAGGTATCTCATAGTGTCAGGGCACTCTTGAAGGAGTATTCCTTCTTATACATTCAATTCCCCAAGTTCACTTACATCTGTGCCCAGGGATTCACGGAGCGGCCGAACAAGTTGCCGAGATACCCGAACGATAGGATTATTCTCCTAGAGCTTTCCCGGCAGCTCCAACATATTCAAGCGAACTTTGGCAATAAGCATGTGGCAAGGATCCCTTATCCCATGATCCTCGGCCAGGGCCAGTATCGACTGCAAACATCTCAATGCGCCGACAACTCAGAAAAGGAACTCAAAGAATACAACTTTGAATGGTACACAGCTCGCCCACGGATGGACCCCCACGGTCATGTCAGGAAAGCGCTGGGACCAACATACGCCCACCAGTACCATGTTGAAGATTTCTGGGCGGATTGTAACGATGATAAGCAGGTCCGTAAGAGACATTACATGCGAATGACAATACAGTTTTTGAGGAGGGTGTAGCTGTTTCCGGTGCCAGACCAACTCGAAGAGGATGAGTCCACCCTGGTGCACCCGAGGTACCCTGCGGTTGCCGACCTGGCAATCCCTTCCATTGACTGGGATGAGCAAGAGGTCGAGGACCTAGATATTATCACGAAGCCAATTATAGCTCGCACTAAGGAGTGGGTTGATGGGCAAGTGGCACAACTAAAGCAACAGGGGGTCACTTTAACATATGAAGCACTCAAAAGTGAGCTGAGCGCCACAGAGGATATTGCCACCTCCCCATCAGCTGGTGAGACCTCTAAGTCTCCCCCCATCACCAGGTCCCAGAAAAGAAAAGAAGCAGAAACAACACAGTCTGGGGACCCCAAAGAACAAGCAACCAAGGATACAGGAGGCTCATCTCCCAAGAAGCTTAAAAGGATAGTAATCACAACAGAGGCGTAGCCTCCATTGCTCCTTCCTCCCCTGACTAGTGTGCTGCCCACCTCTCAGGCTGCAGCCACCTCATCTCCACAAGCGGTGGACATTTATGTCCACCTTGCCTCTTCGCCCCCGGCCGGGTCCCTAATCAACATCGATTCCTCCTCTAGCATGACTACTTCCCCTTCCTCTGCTGCTGTCATGTCACCTATCACCTCCCTGCCTCTGGCAACAATACCATCGCCTGTTCCCCTTTCTAGCGTGCCCGAGGCTATTACACGGCACTTGCAGAGTCTTCCTCCTGAGCTCTCGCAGCTTTTAATGGACCCTGCTCTCTAGGCTGCCCTCACCCAAGCCCTTGCAACAGCTTAGCCTTCGCAACCGCCAATAGGTCCACCGGCCATGGAGGCCATAATGTAGATTTTCAAGAAGATGGAGGAGCTAGAACAGGAGGCTTCAATGCCTATTGGGGAGGAGACCGATGATTATTATGAGCAACCTAAATATGAGCATAGAACCGTCGACAAGGTTGCCTACGAGGAAGAAGAGACAGGCTCTTCCGAGGGCGGGGATGGGGAGGATGGCTCAGGCGCCAAAGAAATTATTCGAGTTTTTGATGATGACGTTGGAGAATAGTTGGCTCAGCAGCCAAAGGATGTTGGAAAAGAGGCAAAACAGTCGCCACGTGGTGAGGAGGGACAGCCGCAAGAAGAGCAACCAAAAGGGGATATCATTGAGGCTGAGACCCACATGGTGAAGAGTCCAGAACCTGAGGCCACTAAAGAAAAGAAAGAAGAAGAGGCAGCAAAAGAACAGGATCCCACTCAGATATTGTCAACCAAGCTGCCCGTCAAAAGCCTCGTGTTTTATCAAGACTCTGACGAAGAGGAGGATGCTACCAAGGAAGAGGAAGAGCTTCAAAAGAAAAGGGAAGCAGAAGTCTTTCCTCTGACTAAAACGGGTGAGGGCAGCCATGATACACCCAAGGACAAATTTGCCATGCCTGACTGGCTAGAAAAGTAGCTTGAAAAGACTACTCCTATCCTGAGCGACCCGAGGTCGAGACTGGAAGCCATCTTGGCTCGATCTCTAGCCACAACAAAGAAGGAGAAGAAGCCTAAGGTCCGTTCCAGGATAACCATGGACGCTTCTGGCTCCCGGGCTGCACAAGTAGCAATGCCAACTGTTGGCCAGGCCGAAGTAAGCTACAATATTTCTACGATCAACCTAAGGACAGCCACCAGGGAAAAGAAGGTCGGACATCTGGAGGAGTCGGTGGCCATGGTGGTGCATCTGATTAAATAGGACAAGATCACCAAGGATGAGCTAAAGGCATAGGTTGCTGCCCTGACCGATTATATTCAGCAGTGGTCTTCAATAGACGACCTCCCCACTACCTTTACAGCTGCGCCACAGCTGCTCTCCAAGGAACAGATAGATAAGCTGGAGAGGAGGAAAAACTTGGAGAAGACCACGGAGGATTGGTTCCAGCAGGTTGCAAGCGTCGAAAACATAGGAATCGGCTTGGCTGTGCAGATAGCCAACAAGTTCCTAGACCTGGTTCAATCCTTGGAACGCATGAAGAAACTCTACACCAACTTCCCGGCGATCTACGACTCTGCCTTCCCGAAGGTTGAAGCCATCCTTCAAATGCCAGAAAGCACGTGAGAAGAAAAGCTAGAACTGAAGAAGGAGGATCACTGGTTGGTGGACATATGGCGCAGAGACCTCATCAACCAAAAAGACAAGATGGAGTAGATCCAGAGCAGGGTGGATCCGGATATTGCATGGATTAAAGAAATCTGGGCAGAATGCGCCGAATACCTCAAGTTGATGATGGGCCATGATATGCCCACAGTGCGATTGGATGCAGGAAAGGTCGGGTCATACTTTGAGGAAAAGATGAAGGACGGGACAGCCGAAGATATCACAACAGACTTCCTGAGTTTCGCTGCCCGTGCCTTCGACAGATCAGAGCTGTTCAGAGATCAGGGCTCAAAGTATGATGAGGACTAGAAGCGGCTGGAGGAGAACGCCAAAGAATGGAGCTATCAGGCGTTGAGATGCGAAGTCCTTGAGATCGACAAGCTCCAGGCCGTAATCCTCAAGCATATTGAACACGCAGCCTTCGAGGAGCAACAAGACAGCCCAGCCAAGGAAGAAGACTTCCCAGAAGAGTAGCTACAGCCAAAGAAACATCAATTAGCTACAGGACGAAAAGGATATAGTGTCATCCACTAGATGACAAAATAGGGAAAAGACAAAAGATGTTTTTTAATTGTAAATCTATTTGGGGGTAGGTGAAACCCTATTTTGTAATGAATCATGGCCACTCAATTGTAATGAATCTTGGCCATTCATTTGATTTTTGAAAAGCTATAAATAGAGCACTCCCCTCATTTGCAAAAGGGAGAGTTGAGTTGTTGTAAAGGCATGCTGCTGAAATTTATGAGAAATAGCATTGACTTCTTGCATTTCCTTGTTTTCTCTCATGTCAATTGATTCACTTCTCCAATATTAGATGTTTAGCTTAGATCTCTTTACTGTTTAGTTAGATGTTCATGTTATTTGGATAATCTTAGGAATGTTGTTTGGTGTTCATGAAAATTCCTGCTTTGTTGATGATCCCTTAGTCCATACTTTTTGCTGTTTGCTGAAGGTAGATAGCTTTGCAAAGTTAGTCTGGACTTGATTAAAGCTGCCTCAAACACTTATCTTTAGTTCATGCATGTATGTGGTGGATGAAGGATAAAAATCTGCAGCCCTTAGAAGATAGCACAATTTCCATGATACTGTGAAATCCCTGGTTAAGTGGGATATTGTTTGAAGGAATTGTCCATTGCAGGAACTCCATTATCACTGTTCGCAGCAAGCTTTAGGCTTAGGAACTTTTCTTCCCCTTCGCCCTTTTTAACTTTCTTTAGAAACTGAACAATACCAAGGTTCATTGCACCTTATAAAGCTAAATCTAACAACTAGATGGAGTTTGAGACTGCTGTTTGAACCTACAGCCAACACATAACTGCCTTCATGCTAAAAACTCCTTTTCGAAGATCCAACTTCATGTTTTATGCCCATACTTTGTATTTCTGTAAGACCGCCTTGTGATTCCAGCAAATCACATCAAACTACTGAGGTATCTTAGCACTGTCATGACCTGACACCCGAGAGACCTTGGGATAGTGTTCTGCAACTCGATTGTGGGAGATTGTCTTTCAAGAGAGGTAGTGCACCTATGCACTGCCTGTGTTGAGAAGTGCATAAAAACACCATCAACAGAAATGAGCTTCATTAATTTCCATAACATGCAATAGAGAGATGGAATAAATTATGCACAAAACCTTTCTAAATAGTCTACTATGTTGTATTGCTATTACATAGTCAATATGAAAGACTCAAGAAAACAAAATGCCTTAAGAAAAAAAGAAATTAATAATTTAATTTAATTTGAGGCTATATATATATATATATAATTGGAAATTAAATTAAAGAATTCAATTGGTGAGGATGATTGTGTGTTCTCTTATTATGTGACCCAATAAGTTTTAAATCTACCATAGATGTGATTAGGTCAAGTTTGACCTTGTATGACTTTAATAAATTGATCAATCTACTCATAGAAAGTTAATTGAAGAATGAATTCTAATTTATAATTGTATGCCTATTCATCTAAGAAAAATAAATTCTAACTCATAATTGTAAGCTTTCACGAAGAATGACATCTAACTTATAGTTATATATTCTTACATTTCCAATTTTGATCCCATGTGACTTTGACAAACTAATTCCCACAACCATCTAGTAGATTAACCAAAGGACAAATCTTGATTTATGAATGTGTGGTTATTCATCACCTTTTTACTTTTAAAAGGAAAATACCCTTTGTATGTGCATGCATGTAATTGTATGTGTGTGTGTGCATTTGTATTATTTTCATACATAAACTAAATATAAAATTATTACAATACAAGATATTAAAATTGAGAACAAATATACTTATAGTATTCATGCGTTAGCAACCTAAAAATATATATGTCATCCAAATGATGAGTCTATTGTTTGGAAAATATTTTTTTATTTCTTTTTAATGTTAATATAGGTAAGTTATATTATGTGTGGGATGATTTGATTAAGGTTGGAATGTATTTGAAAATTTTCATGAGTGACAAAAAAATCAAGCTATGATTGATCGAATATTCTCAAAGAGGTATTTTTGTCTTCATATGTTTGGATTTTTTTTTTCTATCTAAATGCATGAAAATAATATTGAAAAATTCAAAACATAATAATTATTATGATTTCAAATTTGATTCTATTGGTAATTTCAAAAATATATTTCTTACATTAATATGGGCTTATTTATTTTGATTACTTTTGTAAAGAAATTAAGAATTGTAGAGAAAGAAAAAGAAACCCTACAAAATTTTATTAATGAATGTTTAAGACACTAATTTTTTACTAAGTTCGAAAGCCACCTAAAGTAGAACTTGTATCTTGTGGGGTGCAATGGGTATCTCGATTGTAGCTTAAATTTTGAAATAATGTTTTAGAAATTTGAAACAAACATATTTAATAGAAGATATATTATTTTGATTATTAATCTTATTTACATAAAATAAAATGTAAAATTATTAGCATTGGAATCAATTTTTTGTTCTTTTGATAATAAAAAAGGAGAAATGTATTATATTATTTATAATTGTTATGTAAGAAATATATTAGAGGAGAGGGGCCCATAGTGGCGCACCTAACTTCGCATCTCTAAAAATCTTATGTGGAAATTTCAAATCACTCCCAATTTTCTAAAATAGTTTATTTGGAAACTCATGTGCTTATATATTTCATTTTAGGGATACATCATCAAATATGATGTCACATCAACATGCTTTTTGTTGAGGTATCCAAAAAGGCCCCCAAAAAAAGTGAGACCGATAGTGATGCACTAAGTCATGTTTTATTGGTGGGTTGATGTGGCATCACATGATTTGTCAATTTGTGTACTTTATGGATAAAAAGTGTTTTGCAATTGGATATTAAGGTGCTCCACTATAGGGACCACTGTGGACTACTTCTATCCCCACTATTGGACCCCGCTCCACTATGGGCCCCTCTCCCCTATATGAATTGATGAATGAAATGTACAATATGTATGTATTATATATGAATGCTTAATATTTAAAGGATTCTTTCATAATATCTTCATATTTGGTTGAATTTGATCATCATTAATCTTTATTATTATTATTTTTATTTGAAACTTTTTTAGATGATTTATGCACCAACACTTTGTAATCATTTATTCTTATACATTGAACTATGATGTTGTTTAATTCAAATAATTAATTTATCATTCATTTTATTAGAAAACTATAAAATATGAACAACCAATAAATTATTTTGTTATTTTCGTTAAAATCAAATGAACATTATATTCACGTAAAGGAAATTAAACAAAAAACAAAGAAAGATAGATAATGGATACATCCACATTGTGCAGAGGATTGCACTATGTATTCATCTATATATCAATTATATACAACATTCTTAGCCAATATATAGCATAAAGCTAATTACATCTTCTTCCAGGAAGATTCTCAAAATTTAAGTTATGCATTAACATGCACAAAAGGGGCAGACTGCAATATGCCAAACATAGGCAGCATTTACAAATTTTATATTCTTGACAAATGCCAGACTTGGCTTCACACACAGCCAACAATCTCCCACTTGAAGACAAGTCATACCAGAAAACAAGAATGCTCAGAGATATCCCCCATAGTAGGCTAAGATCACTTCTTCAAAATGTCGAGAGAAGCTCTACATAATTCGAACTTCTCCTAAGTTACAACCTTTGTTAGAGCATCTGTCAGATTGAATTTTGTGTCAATTTTGTGTAGCTACAACTTGCCTTCATCAAGAACATGGCGAATGAAATGATACCTCAACTCTATATGCTTGGTGTGACTATGAAATGGCCAAATGAATGGCACTATTACTTTCACAAAATAAAGGAAAACTAGATTGCTTACACCATAGTTTTCCCAATAGCCATTGTAACCTAATGATTTCCTTGGCTCCTTTAGTTAGAGTCATGTATTCAGCCTTTGTTGAAGAGAGAGCAATTGTTTGTTGCAAGTGAGATACCCAGCTGATTGTTTCCCTAGCAAAAGTAAAAACATAACCAGTAGTAGATTGGCTCTTATCCAAATCTCTAGCCATGTTCGAATCAATATAACCAAAAAGTTGTGTATGCTTTCCTCCAAAACATAAAAAATGATCAGTAGTCCCTTTTAAATAACAAAGAATCCACTAAACAACATGCCAATGTGTCTTACCTGGATTACTCATAAATCATCTCAAAACTCCCACTACATGAGCAATGTCTGGTCTTGTACAAATCATAGCATACATAAGGCTGCCAACTATGGAAGAATATTTAATGGTTTTCATGGATGCTTGCTCCTCAGGAGTTTTTGGACACATGGTTGATGATATATGGAAGTGATTAGCCAAGGGTGTGCTGACAGGCTTGGCATTTGACATACTAAACTTATCCAAAACTTTATAAATTTAGTTATCTTGAGACAATTTAAGTTTTCTTTCATTTCTATCTCTGATTATATTCATTCCAAGAATCTTCTTTGCTGCCCCTAAATCTTTCATGGAAAAATGAAGAGCTAAAAGATGCTTCAATTCATTCACAATCCGCATACTAGTGCTAGCAACCAACATATCGTCAACATAGAGTAAAAGAATAACAAACTCACCATTAGGAAGCCTCTTGTAGTAAAAACATGGATTAGATTCACAATGGAAAAACTGTTGTTGTGTCATGAAGCTATCAAATTTCAAGTACCACTGCCTCAAGGCTTGCTTAAGCCCATACAAACTTTGCTTGAATCTGCAACACAAATTCTTGTGACATTTTTGCACAAAACCTTTAGGCTAGTCCATGTATATTTCCTCCTCAATATCACCATGAAGAAAATTTGCTTTGACATCAAGTTGCTCAAGCTCGAGATCCCAAATAGTTTTCATGCCTAAAACAAAATGAATTGTTTGCATTTTTACAACTGGTGAAAAAATTTCATTAAAATCAATACCTTGTTGCTAAGCAAAACCTTTTACCACTAGTCTGGCTCTATATTTTTTACGTCCTCCATCTTCTTCTTTTACATAGTAAACCCATTTGTTTTTCAAAGGCTTTCGATTTGGTGGAAGAGGAACCAAATCCCAAGTATTATTTACCCTCAAAGACTCTATCTCTTCTATCATTGCTTTCATCCACTTCACATAATCTATAGATTTATAAGCATGTTTAAATGTTATAGGCTATGTCTCACCACAAAGAAATAATTCAAAATTATTAGAGAACAATAACTCATAATCATTAAATTTGTCTGCTTTCTTTCTCTCATTGGTAGATCTCCTAAGTTTGGGACCCAGTTCTAGTAGCAAATCACCCTATTATTGCACGTGTTCTTCAGTACCCAGCCTCTATTGTTGTGCATTTTCTATATTATGCTCTAAATTAATAGGAATTATATTCCCCTATTCCTACAAAGGGCGATCAATGGCTGGCTGCACACCAAGTGAAGGGCCCATATTATAGTTAAAGGGTTGCGAATTTACTATTGATGGCAGTAATGGTAGCATATCAATTTGGAGGGAGGATGAGCTAGAGGCAGTGTATGAGTTAAGGGATTTTGCGCAAGACTTGGGAGAGGGTGTGTATGACTTGGGAGAGGGTGCGATGACACTGCCAAGGGTAGTGAAGGAAGGTTTTAGAGCTACGTGAGCTCTAAGGAAGGTTGTGAACCATTAAAGAAAGGAAATGATTCATTATTTCTTCCAAAACCTGATGTAGTATGGCCAAACAAATGTGTTGAGACTTGCACATTTTCTCCACAAGGGATGCCAAGACTATGTGAGTGTGTTGGAACAAATTCTTCCATAGGTTGCGATGCACATAGAGAAGGTTGGGTATGAACTATGGTAGAGTGCATAGGACTAAAAATAGGGGCACCAACGTTAGAAGGAAAAGAGGTCACATTTGATGGCTGGGTATAAGTTACTAAAGACTGAGAAAAAGAAACAATGGTATGTTGAGTTATGCCATTGTTAAATAAATCAACATCAATACATTCTTTGTGGGAGAAACTCTAGTTTTGCAAACCTGGGAAATTATGCTCAATAAATACATCATGGCTGCAAACAATTTTCTTTACAATGGGATCCCACATTCAGAAACCAAACTGATCTTCACCGTAACCAAGGAAAATGCATCTCTTAGGTTTGAAATCTAATTTTGTCCTTTGCTCCTTTGGAATATGCATGAACACTTCACAGTCAAACACCTGCAAATGGTGATATGAAATTATTTTTCCAGTCCACCTCTCCTCTGGAATATCAATGTCCAATCAAATGAGGGAGCTTGATTGACCAAATAAACTATCGTGTTACATGCCTCTGCCCAAAAATCTTTTCCTAAACCGGCATTAGAGAGCATGCACAGAGCTCTTTCTAAAATAGTTCAATTCAATTGTTCGACTGCACCATTCTCCTAAGGTGTGAATGGTACCACTTTGATTCTTCTCATGCCATTGTCTACAAAAAATGTATCAAACTCCAAAGAGCAGAACTCACCCCCATTGTTAGTTTTGAGACATTTAATTTTAGAGCCAATTTGATTTTCAACAAGAGCTTTGAAAGCTTTAAATTTTTAAAAGACTTCTGATTTTTTATTCAAAATATAAATCCAAATTTTGCGTGTGAAGTCATCAAGAAAATTTAGAAAATAATTTGCACCTCCAAACGATGTTACCTCTGTTGGACCAAAGACGTCGGAATACACAAGTCCCAATGGAGTGGTTTTAGTATCATGGCCCATCTTCAAAAAATTTCTCCTGCTCTATTTGCCATAAAGACAATGTTCACACAAATCCAAAGCAATGGATTTTAAGCCTGGAAGCTGTCCTCAATGTAACATAACTTCGAGTCCTTTCTTGCTCATGTGGCTGAGCCTCTTGTGCCAAATTTTAGAACCGTTGTCCACCACTATCAAAGCTACTCCCACTTCATTGTTGCATTCTAAAACATACAAACTTCCCAATTTCTTTTATTGTTACTTTCCAAAAATCTAAACCGAAATTAACATTGAACCCTTGAGCATACAACTGACCTATAGAAATCAAATTTCTTTGGAGTGTAGGAACATGCCTCACGTCCTTTAATAACTATTTATTACCATTTCTCAAGTACAATAATACATCTCCCTTGCCTAAAATATCACATTCCTTGTTATCTCCTAGAAAAAAAATTCCAAACATACCTTCCTAATAATTGATAAAAGCACTCCAACACAGAGTAGCATGAAATGAAGCGCCAGAGTCAAGTACCTGGGAAGCTGCAGTTGTGTTTCTTGCGGATAGAATCATAACACCATCATCAACAACATTAACTTCATTGTTACACACATTTTATTGATCCTTTTTTTAGTTCCAACATTTTTTCTTTACATGTCTCAGTTTTCCAGAAAACCAACAAGCACCAAGCCGTCCTCTAGACTTTGATCATTTCATTGATTTTGACATTCTATGATCTTTGTGTCTTCCTCATTCTTGACTTCTCCCTCTATTGTTCATACTTACATTGGTTAGAGCATCACCAGAAGAGAGCTCTTGATGTTTCCTTCTCATATCTTCGCTGAGAAGAGTGGATGCAACATCATCAAACTTTAACTTGATTTTGGTAGCCACTGAAGTGCTCACTGCCATTACCACACCTTCCCAACTATTTAGTAAGGAACATAATAATAAAATAGCTTTAATCTCATCATCCAAGTTAATACCCACAAAAATTAACTGAGTGACTAATGTATTGAACTCATTTAAATGATTTGACATAATACCCCCTTCTCGCATTTTCAAGTTATACAATTTCTTCATGATAAATACCTTATTTGAAGCTGAAGCAATCTCATATAGTGCAGATAATTTTTCCCACAACTCTTTGGTTGTCATCTCAGCTAAGACATTGAAGAGCATGTTGTTGGCCAGTGATAAGAAAATAGTTGCTTGAGATTTCATGTCGATCTTCTCACATTCTTCATTCGTCATTCAAACCTTTCCTTTAGTTTTCCTGAGCAAAGCAACATGTAGTTCTTGCACTATCAATAAAGATTCCATTTGAACTTTCCATAATCCAAAATTCTAGCCTACAAATTTCTCTATCTTCCATTTGTCTGCTTCTTCCATGGCTCTAAAAATTCTTTATCAATTTCTCAATGAACCATGTTTGCAATGAGCTTCTTCACCAAGCTTTGATACCAATTGTTAAATTTTAAAACAACAAAAAACAATAGAAGAAATTGCAGCAAAAGGAAATTAAACAAAACACAAAGAAAGATAGATAATGGCTACATCCACATTGTGCAAGGGATTGCACTCTTTATGAACGTCTCTATATCAATTACATACAACATTCTTAGCCACTATATAACATAAAGCTAATTGCATCTTTTTCCAGGAAGATTCTCAAAATGTAAGTCATGCATTGACATGCACAAAAGGGGTAGACTGCAATATGCCAAACATAGGCAACAGTTACAAATTCTATATTCCTGACAAATGCCAGACTTGGCTTCACACACATCCAACATGTATAATAGATTTTTTGTCCATCCTTCACTCGAGGGATTTTCTAATTTGACTTTGAAAGGCACAAAAATTTAAGCATCAACAACTACGTTTGCAACTACTGACATTGCATGGGGAGAAAACTTGACCTCCTCCTCTTATGGATGAAACAATTGTTTGAATGCATATCTAAATAGAATACACATTTGGTAGAGAATAAGAGTAGGTTTTAAATTACTTTTCTGTCTACTTTGCAATTGGTCAAAATCAAGTTGTGATTTTGTAATGGTCAATGACAAGGACAACATGAGAGGCATAAAAATCCAAAATATTTATGCAGAGGGAAACATATAGGATCTTGGATAAAACTTCGTATTGGTGTGCATTTTCTAATTTCTTCTATAAGAAAAAGTATTTTATTGAACCATTAATAAATTGTATCTCAAATTAAGTTTCTTTTGTAATCAATGATTTGGTGCACTAAGTTACCACATGGTACTTTGACCTATACAACATATGAAATCTCATGTAAGAAAAATATGTTGTGGCATTTAAACTTGCAAAGAGTGTTAGGAAAAAGAAGATGTCTCAATCTTTGATTTTTCCCATAGCATTGATTTTTCTAAATATTGAATAATGCTAATTTTCTCACATTATCTTTTGAGTTACAACTTGAAGTTCTTTTCCTGATGAGGAGTCAAGTTGGAAAGTTGATTTTATAGGTAGAGTTGTGCATGAAGGAGTTTTATATTTTCGTGTTGAGTTTTGACAATTTCAATTTAGAAATTTCTAATTTGTGCATTGTAAGCTCTATAAATATAATATTTTTCTTGAGTTGTGAGAGGAGGTATTGAATTCATAGAGGTTATGTTGCCAGATTTTCTCCAGATGGAACAAGATGTAAATCTCCATGCCTTAAATTTTGCATGAAACACGAAAACAAAATTAACAATTTTGCTTATAAGCTCTATAATTATCATGCTTTTAGTGGATAGGTTGTGTTTCGATGATGTGTTGTGTAAGTTGTGTCGAACGAGTCAGCCACATTAAAGTAGGCATGACAATTTTGATTTTACAAGTGGAGTTGTGCATGAAGGCATTTTCTATTTCCATGTTGAGTTTTGACAATTGATTTAGAAATTTCTAATCTGTACATTATAAGCTCTATAAATATGATATTTTTCTTGAGGAGTTGTGAGAGGAGATATTGAATGAACATACTAGTTATGTTTTCAGATTTTCTCCAAATGGAACATGATGTAAATCTCCATGTAAAGGCTTAGAGCCTGCAATTGTATTGTAACTATGTATTTGGTTACTAAATAATACAATAGATCTATGCTTTTAGAGGGTGGGGTTTTTTACCTAAAAGGGCTTTCCTCACGTAAATATTTGTGTTCATGTCTTTTGTCCTTTCATATTTAATAATTTTGTTTATTGATTATGTTTATTGAATTTGCTTCGCATAGTCATATCTCACTTCCTTGTAGAGACGTGGAGGTAAAAAAAAAAACTAGTAAAGAAATGGTATAAAGGGGCACCCATTTCATAGGTTTCTATAATTCCTTTAAGGAAGAGAATACAAAAGCTAAAGTTTAAAGGATAAAAGTTAGGTATGTAAATTCTAAGAGAGGTATATTGTTAATACTCTTTCTTTAATTTTAATTTATTTCTTTTTAAAATGTTAAGTTAATTTATTTAGAATTATAATATTATTTTACTTTAATTTATTCATATTAGAAATGAAAAGGAATTTAGTAATTTAAAAAATATGGCCACCCTATTCATGGATAAATGTGCACAAAGTGGACGACCATATTTGTTTTAACATTGGTAACAACATTATTTGGGTTGAATGATAATGATACATGGTATGTTAAATTGGAAATGGTAATTCAATCAACATTTCAGACTAATTGGAAGAAAAATTAACATTGATATTCTACAATGACTATTAATAATAATACTTGATTGAATAATTGTATCTATGTTAGCCATGTTATTATCATCAAGAACATTCTTACCTCTGAAAGTTCCTTCCATAAGTAAATACTAACATTACTATATTTTCATAATGAGTATGTCTTATTACCAAATAGAGCTAAACTTTAGTGGATAGGTTATGCTTCAATGATGTGATGTGTAAGTAGTGTCACACGAGTTAGCCACATTAAAGTAGGCATGACAATTTTGATTTTACATGCGGAGTTGTGCATGCAGGAATTTTCTATTTTTGTGTTGAGTTTTGACAATTAATCTAGAAATTTTTTATTTGTGCATTATAAACTCTATAAATATGATATTTTATTTGAGTTGTGAGAGGAGATATTGAATTCATAGGGGTTATGTTGTTGGATTTTCTCTAGAGGGAACGGGATGTAAATCTCCATGTAAAGGCATGAGCCTGCAATTGTATTGTAACTGTGTATTTGGTTGTTGAATAATACAATAGATCTATGCTTTTGGAGGGTGGGGTTTTTTACCTAAAAGGGTTTTCCCCACATAAATATTTCTTTCATGTCTTTTGTCCTTTCAAGTTTAATGATTTTCTTTATTGAATCTATTTAATACATGTTGAAACTAGTTGATCTTGCATGATCTAAATTTGCATGAACTTTACTCTAAGGATTAATGGTGGGAAATAAACTATGTCTAATTTTGCTTTATGGCATACTAGTATGTGTTTTTGAGGTTCTTTGAAGAAACATTGTTTACTGAAGATGTACTTACTAATCTCAGTTGCTCGTTCTAGGATGAATCAATTTCCCTTCAATTGGTATTAGAGCTTTCTACTGGGATTTGTTTTTTTCTCACATGTGCAAGTTTGTGAGTTGCATGTAATTGCATGCGTGTTGCATGTACTTGCATGGAATCACATGTGGCTTGCATGTACTTTCATGTTGATGCATGTAAGAATTCTTGGTGTTTTTGGTTATGGGTATTCCTTTTGTGAAGATTTCTTAGCCTAGAAAGCTTGAGGAAGTTTGAAGGAATCAGTTGAAGATTGATCCTTAAGTTTCAAGAGACAGTGCATGCAACTTGAAGGATGGTGAAGACAGAGAAAATGGAGTTGGTCATATTGAAATGGTGTGATTTGAAGCTCCTAGTTGACAATGTAATAATCTTGATGCATGGGGTCACATTTTTTTCTTTTTGGTTGTGTTGCAACAAAGCTTTCATATAGGGTGTTTGTCTGAGAGGCTCCTTGGTGATATGGAGAAGCTTGGGTTGTTTTTTAGCTATGGAGTAATGTGCTTATGCTGGGTGTTTTTTTTCTTAGTATTAGAAGGAACTGCTTTTGTTACCCCGATTGCATGTAGACTATGGAATTGATCATTGGATGATATGGAAGCTTTTGTAATAGCTTGTCTCCCTCAGTTGTATGTGCATGTTGGTCATTGTGGAGTTAGCCTGAAACGGGCCTGGAGTTCATGAATTTTTTTTTCCTTTTATGGATGATTTTTACTTGCATGGCTCAAATTCATGTTCCTTAGATCTAAAGGTTTTATATATTTTCCTAAAAATTCTATGGTTAAGATCATCTATGATAATCCATTATTTTGGTTTAACTATTATGGTGTTTTTGTTTCATACTTTTGAGTCTTCCAGATGTGAAGTGGATGTGGATGTGCATGGGTGTTTTTCAAATAGAGTGGTTTTGTAGGTTTTACACGGTCAAGAAAATCTTGTGGTTTTTTTGAGCTATGGTTAAGCTATTTTCTTGACCTTGGTTTTTAGGGTGTTACTAGATGAGATAGTTGCATTTTTGCATGCATGCTTTGTGCATGGTTTGAGGAGGTGAGATGCTTTCTCTACATGGGAGTGTTGGTACATGATTGGTCACTCAACATATCTATGGTGATGTTTGGTGGGTTCCTTGATTATGGTGCTCATTGTGGACATCATTGGAAAATCATATATGAGGTTGATCTAGTGCTTGAGTCATGTTGTCTACATTGTTATTCTCTTTGAGATCTCAGTTTTGAGATTTCTAGTGTGGTAGTGGTTTTTCATGTTACATTTAATGGATCTACGGGTTGTGCAATCTTATGGGTTGTCTTTACCTACATGATTTCATAGATGACTTGGAAGTGGACTATCTATATCCATGAAGTTTGATTCTATGTTGATGTAGATTTGTTAGATAGCCTTTTCTATGGTCACTTGTGCATTGGTGTGGTTTCTTTGAGATGAGAGGATGGATGATATGAGAGTACCTAGTACCTAGATAGTCAATGGAGGCATGGCATATTTCCTTAATTTGGAGATCTTGGTTTCACTTGGTGTGATCAATAATACACTTGTATATGCATGGACTTGAACGATTTTCAAATTTGGGTGATGGTGTGTCATGTTCTTGGAAAGCTCGATGCCATGATTTAGTAGAAGTTTTAGTAGTGAATGTGTATTCATCACTATGTGGTGAATGATCTTCTTTAGTGATGCAGATGTTTTAAAGAAACTCTTAGATCTTGTTGTTGCAGAAGGCTTTCTTCACATTTGCATGTGAACACTAGTTGAGGATGTGTAGCATCTCGAATCCATGGAGGACTCTTGCGGTCTTTGGGTTGAGGTGTTGGTTGTACTTGATAGGTGATGTTAGTTTAGAGATTTTTTGTTTTATGTCATGGTATACTCATGATTGAGTATTAGAGTTTTTGAATGATGCATTTCTCTTGAGACCTTGGCATGTTCACTTGGAGCATGGGATCTCCTAAGGGGAATGGTAAGATCATGATGTCATGATAAGTTCTTGATTCAGATGATTGGAGCTTTGATAGTGGTCTGGTGATTCTCTGTGTTTCAAGTGCATTAGTCATATGCTTGAGAACTTCATGATAGTGTAGTGATGTATTTGGAGTTTAAGATGAGATGATTATTTGCTAGTGCTCATGGATACATGGAGAATGAGGTGAGGCTATTTTTCTCTTGAGAAGAGAGAAGTGTTGTTGAGATGGTTACTCTTGATGAGATTTCAATAGAAAGTTTGAGGAGGGTGCACCTTGGTTGGATGTGAGTTCAACAAATTCCTATGAGGAGGTTTCTCTTGGAGGAGTCATTATGGCTTGCATATCTTGGAAGAGCATTCTCATTCCCCACTCTTGGTCTACACAGTGGCTTATCACTTGAGAGGTATTGCCCATTGTTTCTCTTAGGTGTTTTATGCTTTCTTTCATAGACATGGACCTTGAGCTGCAATTAGATGGTTCTGGAGGATTCATTGTGAGAGATGGATAGCATGTTTATCTCCTTGGGTTTTGCATTTTCATTTATGATGATTATAAGGGATGGTACTGGGTTAATTTTCTAAGATGGGAAATGGAGTAGTTTGATATTCTTTGAGAAGATTACATCCATGTAGATACATGATGCATATGTTATGTTTGATCTCTTGAGATTGAATAGGTTTGGATGTTGTTATGGCTTTTGTCTTGGGGTTGTGAAGGAGATCTTACTTGACACAGCTAGCACATAGAGGTATATGTAGAAGGCCATGCTACATGTTTATGATTTGTAGATTTTTCTCTTTATTCTGGTTCTTCTTCTTGTATGTTCAGATTCATATGACACTAGATGTGAGATTTCTATGTGGAGCTATGATGATCACTATTTTATGGTCATGTGTTGTCACTTGGTTGATGACATGGAGTTCCTTGTATCTCTTTCTTCTATTAGATATGGAGAACATGCGAGAGTTGTGTAAGATTGTTGAGAGAGATGTTTCTTGTAGTAGTTGGTTGTAGGATTTAAAGATCTTTGTGGATGGTCCTTGGTACTACATGGTTACACTTTCTATGTGTTGTTATCAATAGACTAGGTATGCCTTCGATTGTTTCAGATTTGGCATTACCCATGTAGTGTGAGTTCTTGGATGTGTTTGGTCTTCTTTGATTGGTTGGAACATGAAGCTTATATTTGCAATTGATGGGTTGAAAAACTTGCAAAAAAACAATAGAAGGCTGCTCCAAGACTTGAAACACTCCTTCAACTTGCTCAACTTATGTGTCTTGCTCAAAGCTTAACTCAACTCTTGTCATCTTATGGAGCTTATATTTGTAATGGGAGTTCCTAAAATTTAGGGGCTTCTATTTTCCAAGAAAATATTCCAATTAATTCTATAACTTTTTTTTTACTTCATGGGACTGCTTGATCCATGAAAATAGAAGCCCAAGCCCCCCATGAGACCATATAGTTAGTATTTGGATGACCAATTATTTTAAATTTTTAAACAACTGTAATGACTATAAAAAGGCAATGAAAATTTAAAAATTGCTAAAGAAAAAACAACTCGACTAATAATGGCTTTATCAGTCAAAATGTAGTTTATAAGATAGATTCCTAACAACACAACATTTAAACAAGACAATCAATTTTTGTTCTAGTTGGAAAGTGATAATAAGATATGAACACATAATCATTACACCATCCCTATTGGTCCTCCAAGTGGCGTTGCTAGTCTACTTGCTCTATGTAGGTGGCATGAGTTTGTTGATGTGGATACCTTCTAGGTATGGGTGATTGAATGGATTAACACTTGTTGTGTGCACTATTTTTAGTCACGTGGGTTGGTCAATTGGATGGGAGCAATCAATTTCCCATTTGTTGTTCTAATTGATGTTCTATCTAGTTTTCTGGAGGATGACCTCATGATTGAGTTCAAGTTGTGAGCTTTGAAGTTGATGTTGTTGATGCTTCTATATAGCTTGTGAGCATAGTGGAGTGGTGGAAATATTTTGTAGCCTTTGTTATTAGTTAGATCTTATGCTTCTATTCTTTGGATTGGTGCATATACACCATGGCTTGTTCCTTTCCTTGGAGGATGGTAGGAATTGTTTCCTGAGATGGTGGACATCTTGGAGGTTGCTGCAGGTGTCTTGGTTCTTGCATGATAGGATTGTTCGATATTTTTGTGATTACATGTAAGACTATGATGGTGTTTTCTCATTGGTTGACTCTTAGCAGTTAAATCTTGTTACTTTCATGGACTCTCCAAAGGTGTTCTACTAGGGGGAGAATGTTAGGAAAAAGAAGGTATCTCAACATTTGATTTTTCCCATAGCATTGATTTTTCTAGATATTGAATGTTGCTAATTTTCCCACATTGTCTTTTGAGTTACAACTTAAAGTTTCTTTTTCTAATGAGGAGTCAAGTTGGAAATTTGATTTTATAGGTGGAGTTGTGCATGAAGGAATTTTCTATTTCCATGTTGAGTTTTTACAATTGATTTAGAAATTTATAATTTGTGCATTGTAAGCTCTATAAATATGAGATTTTTCTTGAGGAGTTGTGAGAGGAGATATTGAATTCATAGGGGTTATGCTGCAAGATTTTCTCCAAATAGAATAGGATGTAAATCTCCATGTAAAAGCTTAGAGCTTGCAATTGTATTGAACTGTGTAATTGGTCGTTGAATAATACAATAGATATATGCTTTTAGAGGGTGGGGTTTTTTACTTGAAAGGGTTTTCCCCACGTAAATCGTTTTGTTCATGTCTTCTTTCCTTTCATGTTTAATATTTTTTTTTATTGAATCTATTTAATACATGTTGAAATTTGTTGATCTTGCATGATCTAAATTTTCATGAACTTTCCTCTAAGGATTAATGGTGGGAAATAAACTATTTATGATTCTGCTTTATGGAATAGTAGTACATGTTTTTGAGGTTCTCTGAAGAAACATTGTTTACTGAAGACACTGATCTCAATTGTTCATTCTGGGATGAATCAATTTCCCTTCAAGGAGAATATAACTTTAACAATGAGAAATATTAAAAACAATAAATTAAGGAACTAGCACTTGTGCTAGAAAGAGGTAGTAAGGAATACGCCAATCTTCTAGAATAATATATATAATTTTTTGGAAATTGTAAGGTGTTTTTTTTTTGCAATCTAAGAAAATTGTCAACATAAAATTTCACTAAGGAAATATAAAATTAATTAGTTTAGTTGAAAAGTCAATACAAATGAACTTTAGAGTAAATCCAAAATTTAACAATAGTAATAAGTAAAAAAAAAATGGTTAGTTTAACTGAATTTAGTTGAAAATTTTATACAAATTAACATTAGTCTATGAATAATGCATTTTCTTGCCAGTATTCAAAATTACCTTGCATGTGGAAAATGATGAAGTAGTGGAGTATCTTGATGAGTTTCACTTTTGTACTACCATGTTTCATATTTTATAGTCACCTACTTCGTTATTTGTTGATTCATTTTCTGAAAGATAACATCCCAATATTGCTTCACAATATATTAAAGCAACCAATAACTTCACCCAATATTTAACAATAAAATAAAAAACTATTGTACTCCAATAAAAGAAAACTACAACCTTGATAAGACTTTGTACAAATGCAGCTAAATAATTAAAATGGACAAGGAAACTTCAAAATCCATCCCCTTGAGGCTCCTATTCCTAAACAATAAATAGTAATACAACTAAAACCTAGTTTAGCAAAAACTATCTAAATCATTACAAGATATCAACCCATTTAAGTAGAAATTGTATGGATTGTTCAAAGATTTAAAACCTAGTTTAAGAAAAGCTCTATTAATAAGGTTCATTACCTTGCATACATCTAAGGAACCTAATTCAACCCACAATTTACCTCACTAATTTCCCTTCAAAATTGGCACCCACAAATATCTTTGACAAAATTAAAAATGCGACAATAACAAAATCCAAAACCCCTTTGGCCTAGCAATGTTGTTATTATGGCTTTCCATGTAGTTTTGCCACCATATTAGTCCTACACAACACTATTTTAACATTCTAGAGGAAGAGTTTATAAAATATTTTTGTATCCTTTTAAACAAAAATTATGGTTGCATGAGTTTTGTCTTGGCAGCAGTAGGAAGCCATCAACGAGAGGAAGAACAAGGGTTTGCTTCTTGGATTTAGTGAATAATATTTATAAAAAAGGTAAGTTAGTACTAGACTATGAAGTTACATAAGTTTCACATGAACCCCAAATCATTGGTGGAACATTGGACAAAAAAAACCATACCATTATAGCTAAATAAATATCAAGAAATATAAATCAACAATAGGGGGAAATGCTACAATGTTTGGGAACAAAACAAAGATAGTTTCTTACCTCATCATCATGAAATTAAGTTTAGATTTCTAATACCCAACAAACAATGATCTAAAGGACCACAATGAGAAGGAATCTCAAACATGTAAACTAGGTTTGAATTACTGAGGCCCAAGGCTCAAGAGCTAACTCATTAGTATCATAATTCTCTAGTTCAAAACCTATCTAGAGAGAAATTTCAAGGGAGTACGTGTCAACCACCAAAGGCTAGGTGGTCCCAATGACATGGGATTTTTACCTAGTTACAAAGAGATTCAATGGTGAAAACTTAATAATCTCTATTGTACATACCTAGGTAGAGAAATTATCTTGTACCCCATTAGGTGTAAACTCAAGACAAAGGCTTAAAAGGGTACTACTATTTTTGAAATTTTAGAAGAAATCTCAATGGAAAAAGTAAATTTTGAAAATAGCAACCATCTAGATAACAAAAATAGTAAACATAAAATAAAACAAAACATATTGTTATGTTCTTCACATATAGTGTTACACCTACTGGAAGTTATGGGTAATTCTTACTTTGCATATGGAGGCTACTTATTGATAGGTGAAGGCGGTTATGTAGGTTGAGGTAGTGAAGCAAGGTAAAATTTAGATAAGCTAGAAATAGAATCCTTACAAGTAGCTATTATCGACAAGCTCTCAAGAACAATGCCAGGCATGTATATATTTCCATGCACTTGTCCATTTGGACTGTTTCATTACATGTAGTGACTAACTTTGAGGTTGCCAACATGAACCTTGGAATTCCATTAAGAATTATTGTGGAAAGTGCCTTCCAATAGTAAAATCAACCCTAAACAATTTATCGATGGGAGAGGGTGGAATACAGATATAGGAAACATAGTTTACTGGTATGAGACAACTTCCTAGGTGAAATATGACACCAAATATAGCATATTGTCTAAATGAACATGTTTCCTATAATAGCAGATTAAAGGCAAGATGCTAATTGATTTTGTAACAATATTTACCATAAATGCCACATCATTTGTTGTAATAAAAACTCAAACTAACACCACTAATTGTGTTAGAATGAGGTAAAAATAATAATATAATAACTCTTCTTGATAGGAAGGAAAGACTTGATGACTCTTTGACTATTGATTAGATGGAGAGGCAAGAAATTATGGTTTCTTTTGAATCCATTGACTTATTTGCATCACTACCTATAGTGTAGAAAATTGTACTCCTTTCTAGAGATAGTACAATTTCACACTTAACTTTAGGACCCATTTTAGTACCCTTGCATTCATTACCCTTTAAATCATCATTAATAGGCCCTGCAGACCCTTTATTTTAGATGCCAAGGCTAATCTCAACTAAAATCTCAAAAAAATAACAAAGGCATTCAATTTTCTAATATCTTGACACTTTCCCACCTCAAAAAACTAGGGTGGGACTCATATGCTACCTTGGGTGTATGAGTCCCCCTAGGTGGGACTCATATGCCACAAGTGGGGTATGAGTTTCAGGTGGCCCCTTCTTAGGGTTTTCAAGTGGGAAATTAAGATTTTTAATTCAAATTTTTCATTAATGTTGGAATTTTGGATCTAATAAATGGTAAATTAGATGAAGTTCCTATACAAATAAGGTTTCAAATCATTATTTTTATCTAGAAAAGTAATTCAAGATCTAAGCATTCCTAATATCAACTTGAGCACTCAAGCATACTTTCATAATAGTATTAAAAATCAAAGAGAACATAAAGTTGAAGTCTTGGAGCAACATTATAGTGTTTTTGTAGGTCTTCAAGCTCACTTTCAATTCAAGATCTAGCATTTTCAAAGATTGATGATGGTTTCCTATGGAGAATAATGATGGATTCTAGGTTGGGGAGATGCAACTAGCCATTGAACCAAGCTTAATGACTTGTTTCCTATGTGATTCCATCCTCCATTATCATTCTACTCTCTACCTAGAGGAAGGTACATGCATTATTATGGCTTATTAGAGTGATTAGAGATCTCCCAAAGTGAGTCATCATCTCCATGTTTCATTTATGCATGTTATTCTAGCAGAGTAGAATAGGGTCTTATGGCATTTCAAATCTCCTAATCTTAAATGCACTTAAGAATAAGGATTGTAGTCATATATTTAGCTTCAAGATATATTATTTCTATCAATATTTAACTACCAAACTAGGGGTTTGATAGAGGCAAACCCCCATAAGAAGATCAATACAATATTTTGTTTTACAGGTTTTTAGTAGGTTCAAATCCAGAAACAAGGTTTGTAAGAAAGAGGAGAGATAGGAGAATAGATTTAGATCTTAATTTTTTGAAAAAGAAAAAGGGGACTGATATGCCACTTGTGGTATATGAGTCCTAATATAGCATTTTTTTTGGATTTTAGAGGATTTAGAATTACCACTAGATGAAATTCTAGTTTCTTTCCAAAAACCCAAAATTGGGACTAAATCACCTAGCCTAGTGTATGAGTCCCAGTATGTTTTGAAAGTTATACTTTCAGGATTTCAAACCTTATTCTAAGCCTCTTCATTTTTCTAGGTGCACCTCTATTTATTTCAAGTTTGATATTCTGATATGAGTTCATTTTTTAGGTCATATCATTAGACCGTTGTGCATGTCATTTACATTTATTGTCTTTCCAAGCCTTCACTTGGTGGTGAACCCCATTTTTGTCTTTAATCACACCCTAGGACACCTTATTGCAGATCTCTTTCTCTCATTCCATCTCTAGATTGATATATCTAAGGTTTCCCTAAATGAAATTTGAAGGAAATATGTGGTAAGGTCCTAAAACCCTACCCTTCTGTTCCATCTCCTAAAAGGTGGAGCAACCTACTTTTGCAACATTTCATTTTGGTGAACCTATCCTTTAGAACACCTTCTTTTCTGATTTGGAGTGCATCATAGTCCTATATCTAGCTTGTGTTAACTTGGAATTAGGTCTTGCATTAGTTAATTTGCATCTAGGGTTTCTAAATCTTGCATTAGGGTATGTGCAGGATCATGATGGGCCAAAAAGTGGTGATATGATGGGTATGTGTAGGGTATGCATCAGAGGACTTTTTTTTACCCAAAATTGATGAAACGAGAAGGGTTTTTAAAGGATATTCTTAGCTTTCCACAAATATAAATTATTCTTTACTTTGAATTTAATAAATAATTATTATGCATTTTCTATTTGAATTATGACTAAAGTCTTGATTGATAGCCTAATTGAAAAACATCTATAGCTTTCAAATGGTATCACATTTTTTGAATTTGAAACATGTCACATTCTATGCTTCACATACTATAGGATTAAAAAATAAAAATTGAATTTCATGAAGTTTTGACCAAGTTAAGGTGGTCAAACATACAATTTTATATTTTTTAAAAGTTGTAATAAAAAATTCATAATTAATTATTTACTTGGAAAAAAATTACAAAAAAATATGCATCAGATTAGGACATGATTCCTCTACTTATATCTAAAATATTATCATTTTATTGTTGTTAGAGTGGTAGACAGACATCTAATTCTTATTTTTTCCCTGAAATTTAAAAGTACTACTCCATTGAAATTTCAAATTTTCACCAAATAGATTTTAAAAAAAAAAAACTAGTAGTTTAGAAACTACATTCAATTTTCTATAGATTCTATTATTAGATATTTTTGAAATAATATAGATAACTTCTTCAAATTTTTACGTCAAGTTGCCTAACTTTGATTTTTCTGAATTTTTTACCACTTAAGGGCCTATTTTTTCCATGATGATCCTTCACATACCCATTAGTAAAAGTGCATATAGGTTGCACATTTTCATCTTGCATCATTGAATTTCACTTTAAATTTATAAAAAAACTTAGTTTAGACAACATTCAAACCAAAAAACATAGCATCCACTTAGAATTTATTGAAATAATTAGTGCAAAAACCCTAAACTAGGACTCACACGCCCCTCTAGGTGATTTAGTCCCAATACAGGTTGTTTTACCTAATTTTTGGGTATTTTGTGTGGAATGTTTTGCAGTATTTGAATCCCTGAAAAACCCTAATTGGGACTCATATTCACCTCTGGGTGATTTAGTTCCGAGATAGAGCTAAATCTACATTTTGTAGCATTAAAAACTCTATTTCTATGTTTCAATTTGTTGTTGATAGATTTTTGTTTCAATTTATGGAGTTTTTATTTCATGCATTTCATTATATCTAGCTTAATTTAGATTCATTTCAATTGTGGATAGAATTAGATCATTGTACTTTTTATTTCTAGCATTAGTTCATAGTTTGGTGAGCTTAGAATACATTTGGCATTCATTAGAAAGCAAAACAAAAACACCTATAAACTAATGAACCACTTGGGAAAATATAGTTATTTGAGTATTTAAAATCTCTTTTTCCAAGTTAACCTAACCTTCGAGCCTTTTAGTAGTGCTTACTTTGACATGCTAGATAAAGCCCTTGAGGATTTCATCTCATAAGGTTCATCTCTAAGGCTTGCTATAACAAACTGAAACAAAGAGAAGTTAATGTGATCCAACCTCAACTCATCCTTTACCTACCTTCAAGCAATCCTCAAACTTCAAAAGAACATGTTTTCACCCTTGAACCACCTAAGAATAATGTCTTACAAAAATCAAGTTATAATATCATTGATCATACATACAACACTAGAAATAATCCACAACCAAAACAAACAACTCCAACATCCTTACCTTTGCCTTACCCCATCTAGCCTAGTGCTCCTTTTTTTCCTTCCAATAGTGGGAAGGAGCATGATCTTGTTGAACAACTTGAGAATAATCTTGCAAAGATATCCCTATGGGACCTAATTCAAAATTCACCTAATTATCATATTATGCTTCAAACTTCCTTGCAACAAGTTGTGGTTCCCTCTCTAGTACAAATGCAAGTGATGTGGGGACTCTAATTAAAGGAATGAATTCTATTAATGTAGACATTACTTTTTGAAACAATGAAAAAGTGGTATGGTGCTATCATATGGTTTTAGGACATAGAGTACACCTACTTCTCCAATTTCATTCAAGGATAACCCTTGAGATCTCAATGAAAAGGAGAAAGAGATCTTGTAAGAGGAATTACCTAGTGTTTGAATGCTAACTAATAAGGGGTTCACCACCAAGTCAAAACTTGGAAAGACTAATGGAATGAAAGATGCAACACTAAATCCTAATTCAATGCAAACCTTCACTAAATTTAGAAATGCAAATGAAACAACACAAAAAGCTACAAAAAGGACTATGTGCACCTAGAAATCAGAAGATGGATGGAGGTCTAGAAAACTGGAAATTTTGACTTTAATGTTGAGTAGGACTCATTGCCAAGCTGGGTGAATCAGTCTAGAATCCCAGATTCTGTGCAGAAACATGAATCTACCAAATGGGTATCCAAATCTACAAAAATCTAAATTTTGACTAAAATTGGGATTCATGCGCCAGAAGTAGCAAATCAATCCAGGTAGGGTTTTCTGGAGCTTCAAATTTTGATTCTACTCTTCTATGTCTACTCTATCCTTCTTGATTAGTTTCCAAATCTGAAACCTTTGTTTGCAACCTATAGGTGTTCTCCAATGTTCCCTAAGGCTTGATGACAACTTTCACAACTTTAAATGATTGGACAACTTTCCAATCTTGCTTCTTAGGAAATCTACAACCTATACCTACAAATCACACAAAAAAGAGAGGGAACAATGTTGTTGGGTTAGTGGATAGGGTTTGCACTGGTCAAACCCTATTTTGGTAATCAAACATTGAAATATAATGAAATAGTAATGGAGAATGGTGAATCAACAAGATATGATGTTGTAACTCACCAAACCCTATTAATGGAGTGTTGCAAACATTTGTGAGATGGATCCAATGGATGTAAATCTTGAATCTTGCTTGAATCATAAACCCCTAAATCACAATTGTTAGCTCAACAACAAACATGATGCATGAAATCCTTGACATGATGCTTGATACTTGAATGCTAGTCTACAATGCTTGATAATATTTGCTTGAAAGCTCTTGAAAACACATGAATGCACTTGTGAACTCAAACTTGCTATAAGGATGGATACTTGAATGCTTGGGGTTAAAATGAGAGAAAGAAACTTGTATTTATACTCAATTATGCAAGAATTCCCAAAATTGCAACACTACAAGCCAACATCAAATATAGGAGGATAAAACCCCACCAAAAATTTGAATTAATTTTGATTTTGGGCCACACGAGATTCATTTTCCCAAGGTGGCGAATGAGTCCCACTAGGAATAATTTTTGGGACCATTTTTCAAAATGCTTAGAAAGGTGTGAAATCAGGATTGGGACCAAAAAATTTAAGTGGAACTCATTCGCCCAAGGTGGAAAATGATTCCTAGATCACTAAATCTAGGCCATTTTGAAAACTTGAAACACTTGAATTATGATTGGGTAATGATTTGTGTTGGGATTATCCTTGAAAAGATGCATTAAATGGGGCTTGTGGATGCAAAATAGGGCTAATTAAAGCATAAATAAGCCCAATTATTAAATAAAACCATAGAAAAGTGTGAAAGTGTGTTACAACAATTTACAACACTCCAAACAAGCCACCAATAAACTCATTTAGTTCACAAGGGCCCAAGACCTAATGCAAATATGTTAGACATATTACAACATTAAATCAAGGCCAAGTTAGGGGGACCTATTTCTACATCATTACATCTAGCCCCCACTTTAGTGAGAGGAGGAACTTGCTTCAAACTCACACTAAAGTAGACAAGATGCAACAATGCCAATGAGATAAGATGGTCATGATTAAGAGGGGTTCAAATGAACCAACACTAGTAAGATAGGATAGACATGATCAAGCGGGTTGCACAAGCCCCCAAGACCAAGGTCCTATGGCAAACCAACATAGTCACAAAAGAACACACATGAAAATGATATAAAGAGAAACAAAAAGGAACAAGCATGCTATATCAAAGACATAAATAAAATGAAACAAGATGAAAAAGAAAAGAGCATATCAAGCTTCGACCATTTGTCCATCATGGTGTGGATCAGATCTAGTTTGTTTGTTCCAAAAAAAATGCATACTCACTTTGAGGAAATGTAACATCAAGCTATCTATTGGGTGAGAATTCCAAGAAGGAGAGACACATACACTCATGGTTGGTATGCTCTCACACACACATGAGTGGCTAAGGGAAATCCATGCCCCCATTCGGCTTCTCATCAAATCGTACCAAGTTATACCTCTTTATAACTTTAATAAGGTGCCACACAAAAATGGCTTTCAAGCTTCATGAGACAAGAAAAGCTTTGTATGCTTGGAGCTCATGAATAAACAAGATGGCTCCATAGGCATGCAAAGTGTGTTATGTGAGATGGCCATATAATAGTTGTTGTAAATGCAAAATAGTGTGAGGAACATTCAAACAGATTTTTTTTAGTTCATGTCAAGTCTCTTCTTAGGGAACATTGTGCCTAATGTTTCCAAGAGAGGAAAATTCAAATAAATATCACACTTTGAAAGGAAATCAAGCCCAATGACACCACCAAGAAAAGGACGTATCACAAGAAGAAAGGAAATCACACAATGAAACACGAGTCTCAACGTATGCCCCCAATTTAAAGCAATTGATAAAACCATTGCAATCAGGAATTGCTTTAAAGTAGAAGAAGACATGTGAGCTTACTCAGAAAGCCCTATGTTAAGTCATATGTTTCAATACTTGAGGCATGTTGTCCACATCCCAAGCTTGCTCTTATATGGACATGAAAGGTGATAAATTAGCTAAAAGAGACAATGAAAAGTGACATACAATGACAAGGATACCTAACCCCTTTCACCTACGTAGTGTGAGACAAGGATGAGGCAAAATAAGTATCAGTTGGAGGAAATAGGCACTTCAACATAAGGAAGAGCACCACAGTCCTTAAGATGTTGAATTTTGTTATCCAAAGCCTTATATTCATTAGTAGAATGACCATGAACTCTATGAGATATGCAATATGAATTCTTCTAGTAAAATTTCTTTCATGTTCTTGGAGGGAGAGATATCAAGTGATCCTAGGGGATTCTCAACAAGATACTCTCTTGATCAATAGTAGAATATGTTCTTATATTTGTACAAGATGTCATACACACACTAAATGATAAGGCTTTAGATGAAAATGGAGATAAGGGTGGTAAATTGAGATTTTTCTTGAAAGAGTATGGTATATCAATTGGCTTCGTATGTTCATTGCATCCATGTGTAGGAGGGAGATTGTATCTAATACCATTACAATATTCCAATTTATATGAAGGGGGTTTATGCTTCTAAGAAGTATTGAATTCTTCACGAGAACACAAATCATTTTTAAAGTTATGTGTCATCCCTTTATGAGGGATGAGAGTTATATAGCCCCCATCACCACCATGGGGTAATGTCGTAGATCTAAGTTGAGTGAATGAAACACAAGGTTGTTTTTGTTTAGATTGTGATATTTTGCACTCTCCTATAAAGGAAGGTATAAAACCCCAATCGTCAGTAGAACATGTATCTGAAAAAGGAATCATTTGTATCAACTCTTTGGAATCCGAGGGTGAGATTTGGAAACTTTATTGAAACAAGATGTAAAATATGACAACCCCCAATTATCACTAAATTTTTTTGTTATAGATGAAGGATTAGTATCAACTTCTATAGGTTTGTAATGACCCCCCAAGCAACCCCAAAAGAGACTAATACATCTAACATTTATGGCACCAATTTTTTTTTAAAAGTACTAACATACATCATATTAATCATATATCACATGAAATGAAACTAAACATGAACTACATATAACAAATCCCTCGGGTTGACATGACTGCATTACTTTTCACAACAACATTATTACATCACATGAAAGGTAAGTATACACCAGTAACCATTAAGATAACATGAACATGGACAATACATTAATCAAAGTTTACAATATTACAATGCTGCTTCCCAGCATCAATGTTGAAGACACAATAAAATGGAATGATACATTTGAAATGAAGGAGTACAAAGCTGCAATACTAGATTCAACTCTGGTTCAACTCAGGAGTCACTACAAGGTACAATTTCACACTTCTCGATCGACAACTGGGGACCCAATGGGGTGCATAGCACATTCCACGCAACCATGTGGACCCAAAGGTCCACCCCCTATGCTAAGAGACGACAAGAAAGACCCCAATGATAACCATCATACAGAACAAGGATACAAGACTTCACAACAAGAACCACAATAACATAAGGCAATCTCAGCACAAGATATAACCAACACAAGATGTGCCCAACATAAGGAACAACCAATAAAGCATCAACATACAAATGCCAACATGTGCTTCCAGAGGCTCAAGAATAACATAGAGGGGAACAAAGCATGCATGGTTGTTAAAGGAAGAGTGTCATCACAATGTTGCATGGGTTGCCCTAGCGAATCTTCCTAGGCCCCGGCCCCCAACTTGGGTTACCCTGGTGACCTCTTACGAAACCCAGCCCCACATGCAATCCAATGCGGAATCGATTATCTTTCATAAAGACAAGATAACGATCTTGCCATTCTAGGCCTTCTCAACTCATCTCAAGCCCATACAAGCACTTGAGCCATGAGTGAGGTATTCACTTATATCTTGTTAATGTGTGATTCTATCCAAAACCCCTAATTAAATATTAACGTTTTCACTTGATTAATAAACTTCCAATGAGTTACCTTGGGACCTCTTCTGGGTCTCGGCCCCCATTGAAAGCCACTCACCCTAGCAACAGAAACCAAAAATCACTAACTGGATAAGCCAACATGTAGAGCATAAAATACCACAAGAACAATCATGTAAAGCAAGGCATACATCATCCTGCATAAAATCTTCATAATGGATCAACTTCCAAGTGTAAGGCTATACCCAAATCACCAAAAATCAAGTAAAAGAGCAACAACACACAATTATACAACATGAAAGCCAATCATAAAGGGAATTTTCCCCAACCTCTAGATGACTAACAAATCCAAAACATAAAGTTTCCCAATTCATCATGGCAACAATATCAAAAACTCAAGAACTAATTCCAATCCAAATTAATGAGTCAAATAATAATAACTCAAATTTTATTTCTTCTCTAATTTAATTCCTAATATAATTATCTCCATAACCAAATAATTATAAAGCATATAATGCAGAGTGAGTATTAGTATAGATCTAGAATGGGCCTCCTTAGTATCGAATATCTCTCAAATAGGCGATGGTAAAAGCATCATGGCGTAACTTAAAGTTCAATCTCTTAAGACACCAATATATTGTTATCGAGTTCGCAGCTTAAGTGAAGATCGTATGGTAATTTTATAAGACATGATAGCAAAGCCTCAAAACTGAAGGTAATAAGGAAATTTTAATAAGGATAGATCAAGAAAATTATGTGTGTTTCATACATAATCTAAGAACATAGTAAAGAAAATGTTTTTTTGTGAGAAGAAACCTGTTTTGGTTGAAAGGATTCAAGAAGGTCTCATATCAGAGGAAATGAAAGCCACTCAAACATGCATGGAAAGGTATGGGAGCATAAACAACACATGTGGTTTATTTGCCATAATTCCTTGATAAGAAGGTTTCCTCTCATGACATGAAATGTCAGAGAGTAATGTGCAAAAGGGAAGGATGGGAATGCAACGTACAGAACAAATCAACACTGTACTTGTGCAATATCCCCACCATATTGATAATAAACTCAACACTGCATATTACAACTAAAACATATTGTGCTCAACTAATGATGTATCTACAAGAAATCACACCTAGTGCTCTATATGGCAATAGAAATCATTAACGAGAACCCAAGAACCTATCAAAAGACTCATTAGGACAAGAGCACAGATATTTGTAGATTCATTGGGTGAATGGCATGAGAAGAAAGTTTTAGTTGAAAACATCTACGCTGAAATAACAATAGGAATTTGACAAGGTCAATTTGTGATGAAATCATTGGAAAGTTTCCAAAGATGGCGCTTAGATGAGTTGTTGTAGATGCAGAGAGTAAGTTGCTAGAGATGGAGTGTTGAAGTCGACAAATCTCATAAAATGTGTAAGCAGCAAGGATGAACCTCTAAGAGAACATGCATAGAGGAAGTTTGAAGGCAGATGGTAATGGTTTGCTTATATTAGAATCTTGACGTACGTCATCATTTGCATATATATAAATATAGTAGGAAGCTTCTTCCCAAAGGAAAAGAACATACATCGGTACAATGTAGAAAGAGAAGACAAGAAATCTATTGGTAAGGTAAGTAACAGACAACAATGCGGAGCTCACAACCAATAAATGCATAATGCTAACGATTTTGGCATGCATTTTCAACAAAGAGCCCGAAGCTAGCCTATGCATGGTGAAATACAATGGTAGATGTGGCAACTGATAGGAATGTTGTTAAGTTTAGATAGAAAAGGAGGTGAGATGAGGTAAAGGATAGTGGATCTGCTTAGCAATGGCCTGATACAAAATGGCATAAGACTCGGACTATGCAAAGTGTGAAAGAGAGGACAAGACACCTATGTCGTTTGACAAGCATACAAATAGACGATTTTCTGTATGACAAGAAAATAATGAAATGATAATGAAGTTCATTCAGTACTAAATAAAGCAAGGCATAGAGGAAAAGCACAATAACAATGTCGATGTCATTCTCACGAACCATATTCAACAAAATGCAAGATAGTTTCAATTATTAAACGCTCTGTACAAGAGTTCACAAAAAGAGGAACAATGAAATTGCCTAAAGAGGATGCCAAAATAATTAGGGAGGTTATTTAGATCTAAACACCCTACCATGCTCAAGTGCACCACCCTGATAGGTTGACAATGAAATCAGAGAGATTATTTAAACCTTTAAACTTCCTATTAAGTTCAAGTGCCGCAGCTAAGACAGGTTGACAATGGTTTCAGGGAGGCTTCTTAATTCTATACACTACCTCAACTCTAAACATTGTACACTGACAGGTTCTCAAGTATATAAGAAAATGTATATTGGAATTTGGAAATATTGCCATCTACATGCATTTATTATTGTTATTTTCAAATGCTGAAACTGCGATAGATTCAGTAGAATCAAGTAGGCTATTTAAATATAAATCTGATATGTGCCCTTAGAGGCTACTTTATCATGTTTTGCACCCATGATAATAGACTTTGCTAAAACCTCCAGACCTTGCTTTTGATGGTTTTTTTTGTTCTTTACTATTTTACTGCTTAGATTCCCGCATACCGACATTGGGAGCATTTTCCCCAGCCACCCTATTTCCCATGAATATAGATGTAAACCTTAAACAATCTACACATACACGAAAACCTCAATATTACTGTGTTCTTCCCTACTCTTTTGTAATTTGGTCGTTGTGCTTCACTGCATAACTCTCCGCTTTTATGGTTTACTGTTTAGAAACCCAAATTGGAACCCTCCCTGTTCTTCTGAAATCTAGTACCAGTGTACAGGGAAACTACAAAAATCTCAAAATCATTGCAGATTCCTTGTGCTGGTGCCATTCTCTTATTTTGTGTGTCAGTAGGCCTTAGGTTCAGGTCACACACTATACCACAAGTTAGGCTTCTCTAACAAATGTTACAGAAAGTAAGCAATGGCTCTAAAGGAGTTGGGAAAGCAATACGAGAAACTCTGCCATCAGAGCAAACAAATCCTTTTCTAAAATATTTTCTTCTTAGAGCCTGAGTTGAACTATACTAGCTATGCCTATCAAGGATGCCAGGTACAAACTAACAAAATTCAGAAACTTATTATTAATCCTGTTCAATATAAATGATGGTGATAAAGAACGATTTCAAGTAGAAAACTGATAAGTATCTGATATCTCCTGATTTGGGAAAAGAAATATTACAAGGCATATACATATAACTCTAAAGAAGCATAAATTAATCATCTATGGGATAAGGAAAGAAAATCAGAGAGAGCATTGGTCGTAATAAACGTACCAGGCAATGTTGGAGAAGAATCAACAATGAAACAACAAAGTAACCCGAGAATTACAACCAACGTTACACCGCGGAGATAGTACCAATCCTCCCCTGCTCTTCCCAAGATGATATCAGAGCAGTCCTTAGAAAAATGTCAAGATGTGCCCTGTCAATCCTCTACCCGCCTCACCTTTTTCTCTTCAAGAGCCTTCTTCCCTTCATTTCAGGATTCCTTATCCGTTCGTCTTCACTCAGCCTTCATTAACCAGTGTGACCTCTTTTCCCTGAATCCTCTTTTTCATGTAACCACTCCCGTTCCTTATTAATATCCAATCATTGCATTAACTAATAATAGTTATTTCCATTAGTCCCACTAACCATTAGTTAAAGCAGTCTTCCAAAATGGGTTTCCTTTCTCCCGTAGAGCGGTAACAAAACTGTTTCATCCTTTTTGCATGCCTTCACCATGCGCCTACCTATCCTCTCCACAATGCTTTCATAATGAGAGTAACTGTTAAACATGCTCTTCACTGCACTTATTGGCGTATACTTATTTTCATTACATTACTTGTAATAGATATTTTCCACTAACTGTTAGATATAAGAATCTTCAAAAATAAGTTACACTTACTCTTGCAAGGTGGTTGCAAATCCATTACAACAATAACCTAAATTTAGATCTTTTGTATTGATAATACATTACATTTGATTTATAAATTGTATTATGATTTATTTATTATATTTTACCCTTCTTTTATTTTATTTATTATAATGTATTAAATAATCCAAACCTTGTTTACAAACTACTATACCTATATCAATTAACAATTTTATTGTGATGCAATGATCAATCAAAACACAAATCAAACTAACCAAATCAACTTAGCAATCATACCATA
>VDFB02379711.1:187818650-187836918 GCA_007258455.2 Sequoia sempervirens
CCCCTCTTTCTATCCCTCTATTAGGTCACTCCCTCCCACAACCTCTCCCTCTCAAGTCTCTCACTCACACTCCCTCTTTCTCCCACTCCCTCCCTCTCACACTCCCTCTCACTACCTATCTCTCAAGTCTCTCCCTCTCACCCCCCTCACACTCTCAAGTATCTCCCTTTGGAACCCTACCCACATAACTCTCCCTTTCTCACCATCTCTCTCTCTCTCTCTCCCTCCCTCTCTCTCAATTCTCTCTCTCTCTCCATCCCTTCCTCTACCCTCCCACCATACCTAGCTAGGTCCCTCTCACTTCAACCCCTTCTCTCCCACCCCCTCTTAAACTCCTCACTTTATCCCTTTATCCCTCCCCACCCCTCACACCTCAAGCTCCCTTGGCACCCCTACCCACATAACTCCCTCTCTTTGTCTCCTCCCTCCTCTCCCACCCCCTCTCTCCTCACCCTATCCCCTCCCACCCTACCTAGCTAAGTCCCTCTCACTCCAACCCCTTCTCTCCCACTCCCTCTCTCTTAAACTCTCACTTCAACCCCCTCTCCCTCTCTCCAGACTCTCTCTCTCTATCTCTCTCCCTCTCCCACCCTACCTAGACAACTCTAGATCTCTCTCTCTCTCTCTCTCTCTTAAAATTCTCCCTCCCTCTAAAGACATACATAAATACATACATAAAAGCATAATACATATGTACATACAATCCTACATACATACAAGCATACATGTACATGCATGTATATACAATCTTACATACAAGTAGGCATACATACAATATACATGCATTGATACATACAGGCATACATACATAAACACATACATACATACATACATACATACATGCATACATGACTTACAAGCATATATGTGCATACAAACATACATTCAATATGCATTTAACATAAAATAAGACATAATGCGAGCATGTTATACTGTGCTCATGTTATGTCTTGCTAGACATGCTCCCCACAAATGAAAAAAACCATGTCAAAACTGACATATAACGCGAGTGCGTTATAACGTGCTCGCATTATATCTTGCTTTGGGAATACCCAAGCCTTGGTATTGGTATTTTCCTTGGAATACCAACCCAAAGGCTTAGAGGGCATTCCCAACAACTAGAGACGTGTTTTTGCAATTTCTACAATATTTCACCTAATCAGGTTCATGCTCACCGTCACGATTGCACGTGGTTCAATATTAAACAAATCGAACATCTGGGTAATGTTAGGTTATCTCTTAGCTATCCAATGATGTATTTTCTTTCACTTTATGACAATGTTAATCCGTTCATCCATAATTTATTTTGTTTGTATGTCTCCTTTTTGGCAAAAAGCAATGTTTGGTGTTTTTTATTATAAATTAACCGTTCATTGAAATTTCAAATAAGTTACATTTTTAGAAACTAGACTCCATTCTACAATTTTATTTTATTTTTAAATAATTTCAATTAGTTTCCAAAATTTGTAGGGGTAGCATGGCCAAAATTCTATTTTTCAGGAAGTGTCCACTTTAAAAATTAGTAAAAAATAAAATATTTATTAAAAAAAATTAGAAAAATCGTAAATCAACTGCAAACTGTTAGCTAACTTCTGACCGTAGCGATTTTAAAAATACTAAAAAAAGTTCATTGCATGAGGGTCGTACAAGAGTTGCTATGTTATGTTTTTCTCACAAAAACAACACCAATTTGTGTATGTCCCTCATTTGAACCCCTTAATCTCAACCATTTTCAAAATAAATTAGTAGTTTAGAAAGTAGACTCAGTGCACTTGAATCCTTCTTTTTGTTCCATCTCAAAATTTTGAATGCAACTATCCTCAATTTCACATCCAAGGTCAGTATTTCCTGATTTTAAAAAAAAAGTGGCCACTTAAGCCCAGTTTTTGCGAACCATCTTGGTGCACTTACCCAAATAAGGATAAGTCTTCTAAGGTTATGCACATTATATATCCCTCGAAGTACTCTCCTAAGCCTAAACTTATCCATTACCCACCCTCAAACCAACCAAAAACTCAAACCAAACCCATCCTCATCCTTGAACCACCTAAGAATAATGTTTCACAACAATCAAATTATAATACCATTGCTCATATATATAACACAATAAAAAATCTGCAACCAAGACAAACAATTCCAATATCCCTCCCATTACCTAATCCTATCTTGCCTAGTGCCCCTCATTTTCTATTACATAATAGAAAGGAGTATGACCTTGTTGAACAACTTAAGAACACTCCTGCTAAGATATCATTATGGGACCTTATTCAAGCCTCCCCTCATTATCATAAGATGATTGAAAGGGCCTTACAACAAGTTCCTACCCCTCTTAATGTGCAATCAAATGATGTGGAAACCCAAATTAAAGCTATAACTTTGAAGTCAACTTAGACATTACGTTCCATCAAGATGAGTTACCTCCGTTAGAAGTGCAAAAACAAAATGAAGCTTTCATGGTAATAGCTAATTTCAATAGGACATGGATAAAACGAACACTTGTTGATAATGGCTCAACCCTTAATGTGTGTAGTGTAACCCTTTTGGATAAGCTTGGCATGGATAAATCAAGAATTGAACCTGATTTCTTATTGATTCGAGGATTTGACGATGTAGGAAAACAACTGCTTGGTGTGATCACTTTGCCTATTATAGCTAGAAAGGCCACATTACAAACTCCTATCCATGTTATGCCTCACGATATTTCATATAATCTTCTTTTAGGCAGACCATGGATTCATTTGATGAATGGAGTGCCTTCAACTCTTCATCGTACAATGAATTATGTCTACAAAAATAAAGTGTTTATAATGAAAGCCAACCCTAAACCAAATAGTTGTTTGAACATTGACAATGGTAAGGAAAATCCTTTGAAAACATTGACACCAACTACACAAGTGGAACCCATGCAAGAAAAAGATAAAGATAAGTGCATTGAAGAAGGTACAAAGTTACTAGAAGATGATTGGGGTTACTTAGATTTCACATCAACACTCATGGGAGAATAGAAGGTCATAAACAAAGATTCTGAAAAGGGAAAAGAAAAAGTGGTAATGTCAACACAAACTTTGGAAGACCCTTCAAAAGCATCCACTTCAACCATTTTAGAAGAAGAAGCAAAGTATACGACAAACTTTAATGAAGTTGATTATAAACAACCACCGAATCCAAATGAAATGCTTTATGGAAGAGGTTATGAACTTATGAAACAACTTGGTTACAGGGGAAAAGGATGTGGTGCTAGAGAACAAGGTATCTACATTCCTATAGAGCCTAACACACAATAAACTACTAATGGTCTTGGTTATTGTCCCTCGAAGGAAACAAACATGCCTACACTCAACACCAACACTATTACAAAAGATTCTTCTATGCCAACTTTAACGATAGTGCATCTTGAATTGATCGAAACTAGTGGTCTTGGTTATTATCCTTTGAAAGAAATGAAAGAGATAAAGAAATATTTGCTTAATATCAATGTCATCACGCAAAACACTAATGATTGGAGTTCATCGGGTTTTACACCCTCCTTTCAAGGAGAGAAAAAAATCTCACAATCTAAAGAGCCTTGTGTAAGTATGACATATTGTACGAAGCAAGAGATATCTTTGTTGTAAAATAAAGGAACATCCTCTACTATTGATCAAGTGAGTAATAAAATTCAACATCTTATGGATTTTTTTGCTCTTCCTTGTGTTGAAGCACCTAGTTCCTCCAATTGATAATGATTTTCATGTTTCTCATCAATCATCTCGATGCATCCTTGTCCTACATGAAGTGGGGGAAAGGGGGTTAGATTAGCCTTTTCCTCGTATGACACTTGTTGTTGTCTCTTTTGGCTATTTGACTGCCTTCCTTGTATATATAAGAGAAAGCTCGGGATGTGGATGGCATGCCTCAAGTTGGCTCGCATGTTACATACTGAGTTATGTTTAGTATTGCATTTTGGGGGAAAACCCTTATCCATGATGTAGTTTCATTCGGGAACATATGACTTGACATAGGGCTTTCTGAATAAGCTCTCATGTCTTCTTCATTTGCTACTTTAAAGTAATTTCTCATAGCATGGTTTTTAGCAATTTCTTTAAAGTGGGGGCATACATTGACATTATCTTTTGACTTTCTCATGTTTCATTATTCATTTTTCTTTCTTCTTGCAATGTTTCTTTTCTTGGTGGTGTCATCGGGTTTGATTTCCTCAAGAGCATGATATTTCTATGATTTTTCCTCTCTTGGAGACATTAGGCACAATGTTCACTAAGAAGAGACCTTACATGAACTAAGAAAAGTCCCTCTAAACAAATCTTTACTTGCATATTGTTCATAAGCTCAAAGTTTCCTTGTGTGGTGCCTTATTAGAGTTATCAAGAGGTATAGCTTTGGTATGGTTAATACCTATGGGAGTTGACCCTAGGCATGAATTTCCCATAGCCACTTGCTTGTGTGTGTGAGTGCATACTGGTCGTGTGTGTATGTGTCTCACCTCTTTGGGGGCTCACTTAGTGGACGACTTGAGGTTCCACCAGCCCTTGTGAGCATTTGTTTTGTTTGCATAGTGTACATCATGTTCCACTTGTAAACGTTTTCTTTTGGACAAACAAATTAGATCTAATCCACATCACATTGGAAAAATGGTTGAGGCTTGATCCACCCTCTTTGTCTTTTTCTTTCTTCTTTATGTCTTTGATAGTGTATGTTTGTACCTTGTTGTTGCTTCATACATCACTCGCATGTGTTTTCCTTTGTGCCTATGTTGGTTTGATGTAGGATCTTGGATCTTGGGGTCTTGACCACCCTCCTTGATCTTTTCCATTCTATACCAGCCACATTGGTACACTTGGACCCCTCTTGATGTGAGTTTATTTACTTTAGTGCAAGTTTGAAGCAAGTTCCTCCTCTCACTAAAGTGGGGGCTAAATGTAGTGATAGAAAAAGTATCCATTTTCCTCACTTAATTTGGGAGTAATTGATAAGATGAGCTAAGTGATGCCTTAATTTGGTGTTGTACTATGTTTTACATATTCACATTATGTTTTAGGTCCTTTTCATTAAAATTTGGCTTCTTTATGCCTTAATTGGTCCTATTTTGCATCCATGGGCCTTATTAAATGCATTTTTCTATGGATAATTTTGATATTTAACAAATGGCCAATCATAATTCAATGTTTTTGGTTATGTGTTCTAGATCTAGGGATATGGGACTCATACACCACCTTGGGTGTATGAGTCCCACCTAGGTCTTGGGACCTAATTTCAAATCACACATTAAAAAGACACTCCTAGAAATCTATGTCCCAGGTTTTAGCCACTAGGACTCATATACCCCAACTGGTGTATGAGTTCCATTTTAACTAATACCTATTTTAATTCAAATTCTTGGTAGTATTTTATTACCTAGATCTAATGTCGGCTTGTAGTGTTGTAATTTTGGGAAATTAGGCATAAACAAGTATAAATACAAGGTTATTTCATATAGTTTCATCTTATAATTTCATAAGCTATCAAGAGTACTTTCACAAGAGCATTCAAGAGAATTTCTAAGGAATTTAAGGGCATATTTATAGAAGATTATTGCAGCAATCAAGATTCATTTCATCATGTCAAAGGCTTGATGCATCATGCATGTGGTTTTGAACTAATGTTGTGATGTATTGTTTAAGATCAATTCAAGTATTTAAAGGCATTATCATTCATCAAGAATCATGATTGAGATCTACATCCATCGAGGCCACTTCATGCTTGTTTGCATATCTACAAGGTTTCAAACAAGGTTCTATTGTTTCATCTTATGTTTCATGTTTCATTTCATTCATGCTTCATTTGCCATTAAGGTTTGATTTACTAAAATGAGGTTTGACCAAGGAAAACCCCCATTCCCTAACAAAACAACATTTTTTTCCCTATCTTTGTTTGTTGCAAGTTTATAGGTTGGAGAAAAAGTGGATTTGAAGCCTTTAAAAGTACCAAAGTTACAAAGTTGCAAAAAGATGTAAAGTTGTCATAAGTTGTCAAGGCTCACAAAAACTCAGATCTAGAGAAAAATATCTAACTTATTTACATGAAACTAGTGGGAAAGTGATTATTTAATCCATCTTCAGAGGCTCACAAAGTTTTAATTCAAAAATTTTCTCTTGGGATGCTTTGCGAAAAAGTAGGTCACTTTGTAAGTATCTAGGCATATGAGTCCCAATATACCATTTTTGTCAAATTTTTGTAGATCCTAAACAGTCATTGGGAGATTCTAGATTCTACCCAAAAACCCTAGACTAGGACTAAATCAACCAACTTGGCATGTGAGTCCCAGTACACCTCAAAAAGTAGAATTTCAAAGTTGTAGACCTTGTTTTGAAGCCATTAGTTTTCCAGGTTCCTTCCTATTTGATTTCTATTTCTTCATTTGATTTGATGTTCTCAAGTTTCTAGGGTTTTGTGCATTAGAATTTGCATCTTTCCCTTGAAGCTTCATTTTAATGGTGAACCCCCCCCCAATTTAATCACACCTAAAGAAACCCCCTTGTAGTTCTCCTTCGCTCAATTGAGCCACTTGATTGAGAGATCTTGGTTTCCCAATGAAATTGAGAGTGAAATAGGTCCCCAAAGTTGTCCATATCCTAAAAGGTGGACACCTATTTTCCTTTTGTTCACATTCTTTTCAATCTTTTTCATACATTACATTCTTAAATAATGAAGCCCAAAATATTAGTTATCATGGGTCCCTTTGTAACTATAGAAGATATTACATTCAAACCTCTAGATATCATATTAATTGATCCTACATGCTAGAATAATATAGATGAAACCACAATAGTCTTTCCCACTTTTTGGGTTATGTGGGACATTGAAATAATAGTTGAAACAAAAAATCACTTTCTATCACTTATAGTAAGAAAACTATAAAGAATTTGAAGATGATGTGAACTATTAACATTTTAGATTTGGTATGTAGATTCTAATATATGTTTTTAATGTAAAAATTAATTTATCTCATTTTAAAGCATTTTAAATTATTATTTGTATACTTCATATTGTTTTTAATGAGTGGAATTTATTCTATAACACAATTTTTTATTAAAAAATAAGATAAAATCATAATGTTTTAAACATGGATCACTAATATTGATACCTAGTGCATGCATAGATTTTCAAAAACAATTATTTTTTATTATTTTCTAATTCACATTAGCTATAATTTAGAGTGATTTTATTCCATGCTACAATTTTTTATATAGAAAAATTAATGTTTTTTTATTGAAATTGTTGGTAAAACACGTAAAACTTAATTAATTCTTATTCAAGGAATACATCTACATTTATATGGAATAGAGGAAGTGGTTGAATGGAAGTTGAATGAAGGTGGTTGAGTGAAATAATTACAATCAGTTAACTGTATGCATCTGCACACCCACCACTATATACAATGTAATATAAGTGATTATGCTAACATCCCCCACTTATTACATCATTCTTATAAATATATCCCTAAATCCTTACACCTTGCCAAAGGTTCCCCGACCTTAATGCTTACATAACAAAACTTGTTGATTACAAACTATATATACATCATTATGAAGATCTTCATTGAAGAAACAAATCATGAATTAGGTGGAACTCTGTCAAGTTGCCTCTTGACCCTTGGAAAGGTGTAGCCCCTAGTTGAATTCTTGAGTTGTTCCCTCTACGAACTCCTGAATCATAGATTGCTGAATTATTCGACAATAATCCATATTGATCTCTCCAAACACATGGCTTCATGAAGTTGTCTTATGACCCTTAGAAGGGTATAATTCTTGATCATAGCCCCTTAAACTCATTGGACAACCATCCATATTGAGCTCTACACCAAACCCCTTACCTGTCTCCAAAAACCAAACTTCACAATATATATTCTTCAAATATGTTAGCAACAACACGAAAAAGCAAAAATTTAAAGACAAAAATGCTTCTCATGCAAAGAATCATCTCAAAGTGAGAAGCTGAGTTGAGCTAATGGAAATTCCTCCATCCTCAAGGGCCACTAGCCTCCAATGTGATCTTGTTACCCTTTATCTATTTGATGTCTTGGATGAATCTTTGGAGACCTCCAAGTTACCACTAATAAGAGATGCATTCAAATGACTAAGTAACCATTCAAGAATCCTCGTATATTGTAAATGAATGATTGGTGGGTCCTCATCCTCTTGGCCTCTAGATAACTCTCCTTCTTATATTTCCTCACCAGCATACTAGTGCACAAAGGAACACTTGGCGTACATGACATTAAACTTATCACTCCACATACAAAGTCATCAAAACACTATTAAGATGCATAATCAAGTTTGAATTAAAATTCCACAAATTTCATCAACTCACCTATAGACTTCATTGAGATAAATCTTCTACATTTGGTCAATCAATCTATCTTAACAAACTACCAAAACAAAAATTTACTTGTACACCCTTATACACACAAAATTCATAATATTTATGATATTATTCAAACTACTACCCTAACTTTGTTGCATTCATGTTCCTTTTACGCTATTTAGGAGTCACATGATCCCCATTAATTGCATAGCTTTTACACATCTATTCAACATGCTTCTTCTAGACATTAATGAGGATTATGAATCTAGTTTCAACACAGGAGGCATGGCACTTGCAACCTCTGAAGCCATTTGCAACAATCTATCCACTCCTCTAAAACTAGTCAAAAAGCTTATCCCAAGAATTATTTTCACCAAATCATTTTAGGAAAAACAAACTTGTTCCAAACATTAAGAGATTTAATGTTGCAACTAAGAAACAGGAACACTACCATATGAGGATTGGCAATGATGAGTGGATATTCTAAGAAGCATGGATATGATTATGAGGTAGCTCTGAAATTTTACTCCAACAGTTGAATTCCTCAAAATAAATCTTCTTCTATTAATCTAGTCATAGATCATTATCATTCCTTTCTCACAAAAACATCACACCATTTTCTCTAAGTGAAGCTCTCTAATCATGCCTAGCATAGGTTAACACCTCTTCTACACACCTATGCACCTTCCTCCATTATTCTATTCATTACACACAAGAACAAAACCATTGCTTCTCTGATACCATATGTTGGTAAAACACATAAAACATAATTGATTCTTATTCTAGGAATACATCTATATTTATATGGCATAGAGGAAGTGGTTGAATGGAATTTGAACGAATGCAGTTGAGTGAAAAAGTTACAATTGGTTAATTATACACATCCGCACACCCACCACTATATACAATGTAATATAAATGATTATGCTAATAGAAATAAGGACACTGATATAGAATGCTCAACTATTCTTAAAATCCCTCTAAAAAACATTTGCATGTGTCAAATAGAGACCCTTATGTTTGGTTAAAAACTTATGTTCACTAAAAGATAGAAAAATAATACCATAATTAAATAAAATATATTATAAATTATACCTTTTATAAAGATTATGTAGACACTATTAGCATACATACATCCTGCATAGTCACAATATACTCATCTGCATATCATAAGCATAACATCATCATATGGAACATATGCAAAAAGAAATACATTCATCTCATAGCATGTCATAGAAAGATACTGAAAAAGTGAATAAAACATCCATTGCATTTGCATCCATCACATATATCATACATCACATATCATATAAGCATCGCATCATATATCATATCATATCATAAGACATAAATAAAGAAATACATCCATAACATTAACATTTGCATCCATACATGATCGGAACGCATGAAATAAAAGAAAAATCAAATCGCATCAAAATATTAGAACATCATATCATAACCAAATCAGGCCATCTCATATATATCATCAAAATCGAAATATCATGGTACAAAATGTTAGATTCAATGTGTAAGTATCATCAAAAGTACATATACAAGAGGCTATCAAAAATGAGCAAATGGATGTGTATGCATGTACAAATCAAGTTGTTTATCAAAAATGTGTCTACAAAAGAGCAACATGGGCTATCTCCTGCTCTACCAATCATCGTGTCGAGGCTGGTCTTGATGACCACCAGGTGGCTATCTATGACTACCCTCTCTAGGGTATCTATTTGATGGCTCACCACCCGAACCCCTAGGAATAGTCCCACTCCTCTGAGAGTAGTTTGGTTGTCGTTGCTCTCAAGGTACATCCCTATGGTAGAGTGTCCTATAATATGTTGCCTCTAATACATCATCTCTGTACATGCATGTAGACACCACTTGCCCCTATGTTGCTACTGCAACGACCTCTAACTATTGCCACTGTCTAGTCTCCTACACCAACTAAAGATCCAGCTGCTACCACAACTATCACTCATAATCCCTTTCAATTGTCATGATCTATAATTACTGCCACAACTAATCTCTCTCAACCGTAAGGACCTAAATCTACATATCATGGGGATCCTACTTTGACTATTACAAAACTTGTGGATGTTGGTGTTGTTGACGTAGTGGTGGTGGTGGTGGAGGTGGCCTTGGTACCTATCTAACTACCTAGTCCTAATGACCCTAATCCCAATGACCCTGGTCCTAATGACCCTAATCACAGGGGGCTACTAATCACCCTATTATAGTCCTCTACTTGCACCCCGACCTCTGGGTCTACCCCATGGATATCCTTTAGCTAGATTTGTCAAGCATGTGGGAGACACCCACCATGCATTATAAGTTGGGGTAGTCCTCACATCATGTTGTCCTCCATCATATACCCAAGGTCGAGCCACAAGCTATTGAAAGTCATCAATAGTTACCTATGGTTGAATAGCAATCCCCACTAAACCTCTCTAATGGTCTTGGAAAATACTGTTGTATAGTTATTTGGGGGTACATCTTGTGTCTCCCTGAACTGTCAAGCTACATGATCTGGTAGATACCATTCTATCATCATGTGCTCCTGACCCTGGATGAATAAGGTTTTCTTAGCAAAGAACAACTATTGGTGATCATCATACCATGGTGGTGATTAAAGCCATGGCCTCCACCTAAAGATGGTCATGTCATCTATCACTCTCCTCCAATATGGGATCTTTGTCGACCTTGTGTGCTACAAGGTCATGGCTACTCGGTATTTGTATACAACATGGGCTTGTCTAGATCAATGCCTTCTAATGCAACAATGGGTCTCAACATAGCAATGTGCTCCCATGCCCATATGTGTAGTAAAGTGACCCTAGCCTCTACGCTTCTCCCCTAGTAGTACATAGCTTGATGCATATCATGGTAAAAAGATATGAGCATAACAAGACCCCATGCATACTAAGTGATCTTGTATAGCATGTTGTGCCACACTAGTCCCCAACCTAGACTGAAACCTCTACCCCATCAATTTGGGGTAATCAAACCGAAGATCAAGGTACCTATAACTAACCTGAAGTAGATGACACCTATCATCGGAATTGCTCCAAGTTAATCTAAGAGCTCACTAAAAGGATATCATCCATCCATAGGATTTGAAAGCATGCATCCATCCTGGTAACTGTGTCATAGATAATTTGTTCCTAATGAATGGGAAGCCACAAAATCTGCCATACATCCTCCAATGTGGTAGCCTCACCAGTTAGGAGGTGGAATGAAGATGTCTCACTATGCCAGCACTACACCAATGTTGTCATCATGGATAAGTGAATTTGAACCTCCAACATGTACATAATAAATCCAAAATTGATGACTCTAAGGAACTCTTGTTGCTCAACATCAAAATTCTCTACCCTCACAAGAATGCCAAGTCGATGCCTTAGGGACATAAGAGTTTGAATGTCCTCCTACATGCATGAAGCGAATAGTGTCAATTTGGCTAAAACTAATTAAAATCTAAATTTCCAAGTCTTAAAACTATAATAGTGTTGAGCTATTTTCAATAGCGTTGCTTTATCCTTTTGCAATAGCATCACCATTTTGTGGCACGTCAACCACTATATTTCAATAGCGAATTGACATTTAGGTGAGTCACTTTAGCCAAAATCCTCAGCGTGTCACTCTAAAGTAAGTGTGTCACTATTTTTAAATAGCGTCATTGGACCTAAAACCCTTGACAAATCGCTATTTGGTACATGTGTCACCCTAATTCAATAGCGACTCTACATCTAAATCCTAGGAAACATCACAATTTTGCAAGTGCATTATTGTAATTACAAATGTGTTGCCGACCACTTCAAAAGCATTGTGATATAGTGACACTCTGGAAGGACCTCATTCAAACCCTAATAAATGCAATAAAAATGCAAACAATGAGGAATGTTTTGAAACACATACCCGAGGTCCTACATCTAGAGGTTGTCGATACTCTCAAACTCTCTTTGCAAGGTGTGTAGGAAGCACGCATCGAACCATATCGATGCCAAGGTGTCAGAGAAAAAGTGCAGCAATTCGCTAGAAGACAAGAGTGCAAATGAATTGAAAGTGACGCTTTAACCTATATTTATGCTTGCAAATTAGGGTTTTTTTCCCTAATTTAAGGGGAAAACTAGGGTTTTGATCCTATTTTTCCAATCTCTAAGCTATGGGGCATATTTTGAGACATTTTTGTATTTATGAGCTTTTATTTGCATCTCAACACCTATTTCAACACCTGAATCAATGTTGAACCTTTGTTGTGACATCAACCCGAACTTTCAAATTTTTGTCCGATCTCTCAAGGGGTCAAGGTACCAGCTTAATCCCTTTCATTGGGGCAACAATGGGGCATCCAAAAAAATCAAGATTGTCTAAATTTTTTATCTGAGCAACAACATTAATTTGAAAAGTGCTAGTCTTTGAACCAATGCAATAGGTACCTCACTTCAAGGAGGGAAAAAATGTAGACACTTAAAATTGTCTTGAATGATATTACACACTTGAATCTAGTCACTAACATTGTTTTGTCCTAAAATTCACCTTCTTTTGGACTGTTTAATGGAATAAGCCTAGTTATTTAATTAAATGCATCATTTTCATCTATTAATCTAATTAATTTCATTAGGTTAATTCACCCCCTTTCACACTAAAATTTCATCTTTTTTAATTAGATAATGCAAGTTATTTAATTTAAACCCCCTTATGTCCTCTCATTTCATTAAATAATATTAATTATTTAATTAAATGTCATTTGAACCTATTTTCATTAAATAAATTAATTATTTAATGATAATCCTAAATTCACTCAACTCGCACAATTAAAACTTTGTTTTAATTAACTAATTACTAATTTTCCCTCATCCATCCACTTGCATGGGAATATTCCCTTGGAATATTCTCCCATTTGAGCTCCAAAAATGGAATATTCTTTCCTAATAAACTCTGTAATAAAATTTATAACAACTTTGAAAGTGTGTGTGTTTGAATTATTGTGAGCCATTGATTGACTCTTTGATCCATGTGATCTTGCATTCTCATCCATTGATGAGAATCCTTGATCCATGTCTTCACCTCTGATTTCATCTTGACCATTGATTGATCAAATCAATATTGACCCTTGATTCACCATTTTCTCCTATAAATACCTCACATTTTGGAGGGAAATGGATCCACTTCCATCAAAGCAAAGTTATGCTACACATTTGAGTACTATCTTTATTCATCCTTGCATCCTTTATTGAGATTTTTCATCCATCTTCAACATAGTTTGATCAATATTAGCTTAGCATTCCATCAATAGAGTTCAAATAGATGCTCATTTTATGCAAGGGATTTGGAAAGGGTCATCATTCCATATCAATATGACACCAATCCCCCAATGGGACGAGGTTTGGAGTTTTAGATTAGGTTTTCTTTATGATTTTATAGTTTATTTCATGTTAGTTTAATGGTTGTTTGGTTTGAAGCTTTTGAAAATTTCATTGGGATTTTAGCTTAGTTAAATATAGCTTAAATTCATTTGGATCTGGTGTATTTAGCTCATACTATGACTATGATCACAATGAGCAACAATATAATAACTTGGTTGTTGCAAAATAGTGTTATTAGTGAGTTGCCTTGTAAAATTTAAGATATATCCTAGAGTTTTTGGTTTGTTTTGAGGTGGTCTTATGATAAGCACAGGTTTAGTTTGATTTTACAGTTGTTGTGAAGGTGGGTGGATGATAAGTTGAGGTGTGATTGTATTGATTACTCTTTGTCGTGTTTGGGTATGACAAGCCTTAGTGGATGATCTTGGTGAAGATGAAATCCTTAAGGGCTTCATCTAACATGTCAAAATAATCACTATTAAAGAGCTTGAGGGATAGATGAACTTGTAGAAAGAGATCTGACATGATCAGATGACTATGCTTTCTCCAAGGTTAACCATTTACTTTTTATGCTTTTTGTTAAATGTTTTAGGATAGACTATGGTTTCAACTATTTGCAAAATGAAAACTAATCTATCCAAACTATGCAATGATTCAGAAAATAAAAACAAGTGCCTACATATATGAAGCTATCAATTATTGAAAAGTAAAGATTTTGCAACTTTTTCCAAAATTTTAAGCAAAAGGATAATTTTCTTTAATATACAGAAGTACTATTCCAAAAATTCAAAACAAATATTTACCAACAAAAATAAAAAGCAATCATAGATACAAAAATGCATATAGAAACTTGTCAAGACACATGTACAAGGACTTATTCACCCCTGGGTGAATGAGTCTTTGCTCAAGGTTCTGGAAAATGAAATGTTGAGCTTCTAAGTTACTATTTATGTTTGTTGTTTTTTATTGTAAAGTGATCCTACAATGATAGTTTTTTTCTAGAATTCTGATGAAATATAAATGAAATCGTATGACAATTTTTTGAATGCAATTTTGATCTAAATGATTGAAATAAACCTTAATGCAAGCTATTATGTAGAATGTATGCAATTTTTTTGGATTTTTATGGTTTTGAATGATGCAAATATGCAATATGTAACCCTAAATGTAATGCAAAACAAGATAATGCAAAATTTAGATCTAGGGTTTCAAGGATCTCCAAATCATAAAAGTATGATGCACGAATGTTAGGTTCACCAAAATAAAATGGAGGTAAAGTGATCCCCAAAGTTTTATGTGTTGATTATAAAACCTAGGAATCTCAATAGGTACCTTTCCCTATGATTTCATTAGGAAAGAGATCACAAGGTGTAATGATTGACTTTTAACTTCAATGATGAGCCAATCAGACCTAGATCACATTCCTTAGGACAATAGGATCGATCTATTAACCAAATTAAAATGATTTGAAATGTTCAAAATCAATGAACAACAAGACCTAATACCTAAAATGTAGATTCTCAAATGTACAAAAATGAACATGACAATTTGTAGGCATATCTAAGAAGGGTATGATGGCATGCACCTATCACCAAAAGCTATTTTTGAGACCTATTAAGGGACTAATACAACCTTGGGAAAATAGGTCCTTGTAGTCCTTTCCAAAACTACAAAAACTAAAGTTATATCCCTCTATTTGCACTCTGTTCTTGTAACTACAAATCTTCTTCTTCAGATCCCAACCCATAATAAATCAACAAAAAATGTTTGTCTGTTTACATATGGGGGTTTTCCTTGGTCAAACCCCAAGTTTGGCAATTAAACCTTGATAAAATACAAAGATCTAATAAATGATAGTGTATGTGCCCTAACCTTAAGTGTATCTAAGGTTGTTATGAGCTAAAATGCAAAGAAACCCTACTCAAGTGCACTAGAGTGATTCTTATATGATAATGAAAAGATTCACTTAGGGATCTGAAGTCAAAACACCCCAAATAAATCTGAAACACAATGATACCTTATTGTAGGTTGCTAGTAGAATGAAGCTTGAAGATTATAACACTAGGAATCAATTCATTAGGTTAAAGGAAATGACCAAATGCATCTCCCATGCCTAGAATCCATCATGTCCTTCTATTGGCATCAACCTTCAATCATGTGTTAAAAACTTGATCAAAATTTGCAAATGGGCTTGAAGACCTACAATTACAAACAATGATGCTCGAAGACTTTGAATTTTCCTTGCTTGAATCTTGTCTCTTTTTCATCATCTCTTGATTTAGTTTGAAATGGTGAAAATATTACTTTTATAAGAATTTCTCTAATTTCCCAAATATTAGATCCTAATAGCTGACATTTACAATTTGAATTTGAGACCTTAAAATGCTGCTAGAAACATATTTTAAAATGGGTCTTGGCACTTAAAGGGGACCCATTCACCCATGGGTGAATGGGTCCTAGCTTATAAGCCCATGATACACATGATCCAAGGCAGCTTAATGTTTGAATGCATTTATTCAATGTGTGTTTCAATGTTGTAAAATGATAAAAATAGGCTTTGGGATCTGTATAATAAAGTGAATTAGGGTCTATTTAGGAAGGGTGAAAATGCATAAATGTAAGGTCACTAAAATAGGTCCAAACTAATCATGAAATTGTACTATCACCTACAAGGGAGTACAATTATCTACACCACACATTCTAGCTTAGGGTTTTCTCTTGCCACATTTATTGGTATAATTATAACAAGAATTTGATATATATCACAACACTTTAATTCATTGTAGACTTATTTATAATGGTCTTTTTCCTTATTACAAATAGATTTCTAGGGTTGTTTGATGTCATACCTCTATTTACGTTTTGATGTGTTGTTATTCTTGGTTGATTATGATTGTGTAACCCACAAATAGGGCATTAGTCCCAAAAATTATGACCCTCCATATTCTCAAAAAGAAAATATCTTTGAAAAATAGTTTAGGAGTAAGAACATTAGTTTATATGGATGCCATGATTTAGTGATTAATCTAGGGAAACATTCTTAGCAAGAATGAAAGCTTTTACTTTAAGAGAAGCATGTCTTGCATACTTATGTCAGGTGTAGTTATACATGAAATGATGTCTTCATCAACTCAATATAGGTTATATTTGTAATATACATTAGTCCTTGGTCGAGTGACAATTTTTGGTACATTGTATACTATTGTAGTTATTTTAGTTTGTCTATTTTTAGTGGTGATTAAATATCATCAAATTTTACCTCTAGAAATACCCTCTTAGGTCCAACTAAACCCAAGGTGAAGGATTTATGTTGATGAGTTTATTGACCCCCCCTTCAAAAAAAAAATTCCTTAGCTTGAAGTGGATTAATTCCTCTAGGAGTGTGAGTAGTGATTTTGGGACCCAACATATCCAACTAAAACAACCCTTCCACTCATGGATTGAAATTGAGTTAAAACCACCCTTAATATCAAATGTAGGGGATTTGACACAAGTATTGACTCTCAATAAGTTGATGTTGATACTAATAATAGGAAATCGTATTAATCTAAAAGAAAGGAATAATTGCAAGATAAAATTTACAATAAAAGCATTGTAGTAGAAAAATAAACTCATAACACAAGATATAGCTTGAAAAAATATTTTTAGAAAAAAATCAATCTCTAAAGCACACCTAATGTATTACTGGCAACAAATCCATTACAATAGAATATTGAGTATCAATACTTTATTAGACTTGAAGAGAAGATTGTCAATCTCCAAAACATGATTTATTGAACCTCCAACATGTGAAAAATATATTAGTATCACAACCTTACATCCATAGCCATAATACAACATCACAACTAAAAGAAATAAGAGATTAATGCTCTCCAACCACAAAGGAGACATGGCACCGTAACCCTATATTTTTTCCACTTCACCACCTAATTATCCCATCCTAAGCACTCTATATATAAAAAATATCAACAAGAAAACTTACTAAGTTTTATAATCATTATGTATGTACAATTAGATATTTCCAAGGTGATTGCCTAAGTTTGACTCTAGATCAAAGAGTCATAACAACATTCAAGAGATAAAACTCACATGACCCTTAATTTAATTTTTAAGGTCAATATGGAATGTCTTCATGTGAGCCTCCTCGTATATTGAATGTAGTTTCCCACTATTACATACAAAAAACCCTTAGGGAAAATATTTCTTGACCTAAAGTGTGGTGTCCCATTTCAAGATAAACCAAAAATTTATAAAATGCAAGGTATACAACACCTTCCACAACACACTCAACAATCTCACCTTTTTTAATACTTTGTCTTTTACATTAGTAATCTTAGTCACATTAGCTCTCATATCAAAAAATGCCAAAACCATAGCTCTTACACTAACTCCACCAATCTAGCATCCATTGCATCATTATCTCAAGAACTCAACATAATTGTACTCTTACATTGTTAGTACTCACATATTTGTTGCATATATTGATTACCATGTCTTCCAACTTTTACAAAATTATTGAATTGATTAATAGGTCTTAACTAAGGCACATGAGAGAAGCT
>VDFB02379711.1:187837018-187921267 GCA_007258455.2 Sequoia sempervirens
TATCTTGCAGTCATGGTTCAAAATGGAAGCATGGAAAAAGCATTTGAATTGTGATGCAACTAGGGGAGGTCTTGCAACACAACTGAACACAAAAAATCAACCATAAACAATTCAAAGCCACAATTCTCAAAACTCTTCACTTTTCACCAAGTCAACACTCTTTCTTGTACCATTGCCAACTCATTCAATCAGGTATTTCTTCTCGATAAGATTATTTCAAACTAAGACTTGAACCATTTCAAGGACCCTTCAGGGTACACAATCACATTCCAACAAACTACTATTGGTTACTTTGTAACAACTTTCTCAAATCATGCTTTCTACGCCAACTAGGCCTCAAATTATGACACTTTAGCAAATAAACTTATCTTGAAACTTGACTAAAACCTCCAAACACATGTGTGCAGAAATTTATATGTATTAAAACCAAAAAATGCACAATTATTTCTTAGAAATTCATCCACCAAGATGCCAAAACCAAAAACCCTCTTTTTAAGCCAAATAACCTAGGGCTTATTGGAAAACACACTTCCCAACCTTATCAAAACATGCCACCACCTCAAACAGGTCTAAAATGGCCTGAAAAAACTCAATTCAACAAGAAAAAACTCTTCTCTAACACAATACTCACTTTAGCATGTCAAAACCTTTCAAGTTCACATGGAAAACACCAAATTTCACTATAGGGATTCATGCCCAACTCAACTCTTGACCTCCCCTATACTTACTCAACATTCCCACACCTTTTTAGTGATGTTTTAGACCCATTCCTTGAGTTAGAGTGGCCAAAGCGAGAGGAATGGGTCAATACACCATTTTAAATGACTTTCAAACCTAAAAGTTGCGTGTTCAGGCCGGTCTCAAAAATGGTTGAGATGGTAGGGGCAACACATGAAAAAACATCATATGAGACAAACTTCAACTCCTAACACAACATACCAAAAGGTTTCAAGAGGTTTCTTTGCAACAATATCGAAAACCAATAGGCTGCCCTGCCTTCTAGGCCACCAAATAGCCCCCTTTTACAAAGGAGGTACCCCCAAAACACTTTTTTTCACTAAATATCAACTAATAGTCACTAATTGTGTTAAAAAACAACAAATTCCACCATTATTTCTTAGAGCCTTGACCTCTAAAACTCTATACCACCAAACCCTCAACTTTCATGCAAATAATCGAGGGTTTATTGAAAGTCTTGACAACCGGCCTTACCATTCCTCACCAATACCAACGACACTTCTAAAAAGCCTTAAAAAAGTCAAAAAACCATTACATTGAAGGTTCCTTCAAAATTTCATCAAAACCCTTCTTTAACACCCCATTTGCACAAGGAAAACAATGTAATTCTGCGTATCTTGTAATCATGGCATACCCTTGCACCACCTTTGTCTATGCTAGAAATAGTCTTGTACAAGATGATTGTGTTATAATTGGCTATGGATGCCAAGACCTAGAGACCAAATGGAAAGCACAAAAAGAGAGATAGTGATGAATATGACAAGAATAAATTGTATTCAATGTCAATGATATGAGATGATTATGATTTTACAATGAGAGACCCCTTGGTTATATAGCCAAGGTGAGATGCAAGATGTCATAGGATTATGACAAGTGTCTTAATCCTATGACATGAGACAACTAAACACACTTACCTAGGTTCACATGTAGTAGTTGTCAAAGGATAAGATAACAACTAATGACAACTAACATCTTCTAGAAAGATTCGTTCCTATGACCTAAGTAAACTTAACATGTGTAAATAAGTCCCCTAGTAATGAATGAACTAGGTACAAGACTTTATTTACACTAATAGATTGTAAGTATTTTTTATGAAGCCTTGAATGACATATATTTCATTAATTTGAATGGATAAATATTTTAGGAAATAATATTTGTCTCATTACCATGCTATAGGTAAAATTATCCGCCATGCCTAAGAAATGAAGAAGGAATAAACTAACAGATGAAGAGTATGAAACCTTCAAAGCAAAGGAGAGAGAATAGTTGAGGGAATATCGTGAAAAGAATAAATTGGGTACTATTGACAAAAACAAGCCAGCTGAAGAGGAACCTCAACCGTAAAAAGGAGAACAATATTTGACAGCACAAAGGGCATGGATGTGAAAGCATCGTGGCAAGATAGATTTAGATACCGTAGTTAGAGACACACCCTCTATGGAAAGTGAATACAAAGGGACACCATTAAGCACAAGTGAATATGAAGGGACACCAACTACCTCAAGTGAATATGGAGGGACATCATCTATTGCAAGTGAATATGGTTGGACACCATCCAACACATCTCAAGTTGAGAGTACATCATCACTCAGATTTGACAAAGAAGGTATGCTATCATCCCCATGAGAACCTCAAGGCATGTCTTCTAATCCACCCTCGATCGAAAGTACATAATCTATCCCACCTTAATTAAATATTGATGAAATTCATAATGTTGAGATGTATGTACCTAGGAGAACACCACCTAGAATTTTGTGTAGAAAGCCAAAGTATTTGATTAATATTGATGAGGATATTTTGTAGCACATGGAAGGTAAGATTCCAACACTAGTTGTACAAGATATGCTGATAAGATTTGGAAATTCTTCTTTGAAAGGCTAAATGAGACTACAAGATGTCAACTATTTGTTGAAATGATGCGGGGTATAAAGTATAGAGACATCATGAAGACTCTTGGGTTGAGAACATTGAATGCATCGAGTGAAAACATTATTGTGAAGGATCTAATGGATGCATATGAGAGTGTGGGTAAGACCTCACACTCAAAGGATAGTAATGTTACATGATGTGTCGTTACATCAAATTTGATAAGCAGTCAAACAAAGAGTGCTCGTCTCATTAGAAAGATGAGTGAAAAAATGAGAATTAGTAGAAAAACTTTATCAAAAGCTGTTCAAAGGCGGCAAAGAATTGAGGGCACCGATTCAAATGAATTATGGGAATTCTCGGGGAGACTACCACAAAAAGATAAAAAGTTGAAGCATTGAGAACACTCATTGAAGAGTATTGGAAGAATAACACAAGGCCATCTCTGAATCAAAAGGATGTGGTAAGAAGGAGAATTGGTAGTCGGAACTGTAAGCCACATCCATTTAAGCATTTTTTGGATATGACTCAAACCCAATTTTTTCATAAATTTCAAATGGATTATCCTCAATTTAGTATTTGTCAAATATTTTTTGAAATGCTCGAACTTTTTTATGTCAAGATAAATTAGACACGCACTACTTGTTGTTGTAGACTACATATTGAATTCTCTAACCATTATGATGTTTATCGTTCTATATGTTGTGATTTGCATACTGATGATGTTTTGTAGGATTGTGGCATAGAAGCCCCACCAAAATCTTCAAGAGAGTTCTTATCAAAAAATTTATGTGAAATAGAGGATGGCCAAATATTCTACAGGACAACATTCTTGGATGGTTCATGTGAGCGTTGTAGTGGCTTGCAGTGTATACTAGTATGTCAACATATGGAAAGCACAGGTGAGGTGGGACAAAAACTAGTAGAGTTTAGGAAGTATAAAATAGTGGCATACACTACAAAAGATGGGTCTCAAGAAAAAATGTGTGATTTTGTTATTCAAAAGATTCCAGTGTATCAATTTATGTCCATGTTTCGTGACAATATAGTGTATGAGTATGCAAGGCATACCCATAGAGCTGAATGGCTGGACATGCAATTCAAACTATGTAAGGAAACCTTTCCATTTGGAAGCATAGTATGAGTGGTTGACTTTACAGAGAACTACACTCTATAGCCACAGCGTGAGGTGTAGTCATAGTATTACAAATCCACACAACTTTCGATATTTGTGCAAATAGCATTCATTCATGCAGCTGATAGTACATAGGACCAAAGGAAGGTATTGAGGGAGTACCACTTTTATATTAGTGATGATCACACACATTCTCTAGAGTTCATGCAAGGCTTCTTCTAGATGTTCTACAGTGATTTGGCTTAGAGGGGCATAACATATAGTTGACATATAATATGGTTGGATAACTGTGCAACACAATTCAAGAACTCGTGCATGTTCTACTGGTTGAGCAGGATGCATGTCATTATAGGTGTACAACATATGTGGAACTTTTGTGAGGCTGGGCATGGAAAGGGGGAGCGTGATGGTGCAGGAGCATGCGTGAAAAGAGCATTAGCACAAGAAGAGTTAAAGTATAAAGACAGTGCAAAGTTGACAGATGCAAGATCAATCATCGAGTGGTGTAATGCTTCGATGGGTCTAGGTAATGAAGGTACATCTTTAGTTCGTAGATATTTTTGGTTGATGAATGATACTAACATTGCACCATATGAGGATTGTTGTATACTAATAGGATCAAGTGTGCTACACTCTTTCCTTAGCTCAAATGCAAGTTCATGGAGTATCGATATATGAAAATGGCATGCTTTTGTTCTTCATGTACAATGCAAGCCTAGAATGATTGTGAGTCAGGGGAGTGGGTTGGAAAATGGTTGACAAGCTATCTTAGCCCACTTCACACGTATTGCCCTCCGATGGCATTGGAACTAACACAGATGGAATCATCGGTTGACTTTGACCACGTATCAAATCTAGTTCAACCAAGTAATATATTTGCTTGCTTAGTTTTTGAAATTCCATATTGTTATATTACTTTGTAGTGTATTTGTAATGTTGACTAATTTCAAGAGATTTGCTACACATATCAATGTAGGGAAAGTTTATGCAGTTATTGTAGATGAAGACAACAAAGAGGGAACAAACTATGACTTGTGTCATTGTGTTGAGACCAAAAAGAAATTGGAGGCCCAAGTTATGGATGGAGAAAACATCAAATACCATATAGGCTTAGTTGTTGTTACTGGAATGTGGCTTAGAAGGTACCCACATAAGAGTGTTAAACATTGGCTATTTGAGGACTTTGACACGCATCGTAAGATTCTTCATTACTCGAACCTTGTCATGGCATCCAATGTTTGTTTGACCAAATATGGGGGTAGACCTTTGAACAAGGTCTTGTGGAAGGTCCGTGAGTCTAACCATGAGGCAATACTTGACATAATAAAGAGTAGAGCAGACCCAGATGGTTCGTTGGATTAATTTGTAAGTATTCACATCAGTTCTTATTAATTTATACTTGTATGCACATTAATTTGTTTGATGCCAATGCTATCATCTTCTTTTACTTTTCCTATTTGTAAGTAACCTACTAAAAATTAATTAGTGTTCCCTTGCAGAAAATGCAGATTTATGAGCCATCTAAGAGAATCTCAACCAAAAAAGTAATGCAACATCTTTATTTTGATGATCTTGACAAATCTCAATCATGATTTTAAGCAATTACAAAAGTGTGTGCAAAGCTTGGTGAGGGAATTTCAAGTTATTCATTTGAAGTTAACCTTATCATGAGCAGTTATGATGTAGACATTATAAGAGCATCTCAAATTTCAAGTTAGTCTATTCAACAAAGGTGTTGTATGCAATAGGTATCTTGGAACTCCCAGTGAAGATGTATGACTAGGAGTGACTAAGTTGAGAGACTGGCATGCCTATCTGTAAGTTCCTTCCATCTATTTTCATTTCATTTCCATTTTGGATGCTCTTTCTTTTTCTCTTTTACTTTGCGTATTTGTAAGTAAACTACTAAAAAATGATTGGTCTCTCATTGCAAAAAATGATGATTTATGAGCCATCAAAGAGAATCTCAACCAAAAAAGCAATGCAACATCATTATTTTGATGATCTTGACAAATCTCAATTCTGATTTGAAGCCATTATAAAAGAGAATGTGAAGCTTAGCAAGGGAATCTCAAGTTAATCAATTGAAGTTAACCTCATAATAGGCACCCATGATGTAGACATTTCAAGATAATCTCGAATGTATGAGTGACATTATAAAATATTTGTGAGAACAAAGTACCTAAGGCATTGTAATGAGATTTACTCAAATATTGTAATTTTGGAGTTCATGTTTAGTGCAGGAGCACCTTGTTCTCTAAATGCCTTCAATAGGAAAATTTGCAAAATTTGAATTTTGAAATGTAAAAAATGTGAAAAAGGTCATGTGAAGGTCATATGTAATGTATTCAAAGTCTCAAAGAGTTCATTAGGTGATTAGAGAAGTGATATTGCACAAAAGTTGTCTTGGAACATGTGCATCAAAAATGATCTTCGCTATCCTCATTAGGCTAACTAGGCCTAATTTACAAAGGAACATACCTTTAAACATTCAACAACCCCCTGAACTTGTTGGGGCTGTAATTTTCATGTATTCAAACCCTCAAATCCGCAATTTGTGTAAGGAGAAACTCACTCCACCATGCCAAACCACAAAAACTTTATTTTATGCTAGTATGAGGAGGGTTTATTGAAAGGAATGGTTACACACCTTACCAAAACATGCCACCACCTCAAACCTACTTAAAATCACTTGAAAAAAATCAAAAGACAATCACCCAACCTCTACATGCAATATTTTATCAAACCCTAGGTTGAAACCTCATTTTTCATGCCCTTTTCCATCAAAATCTACAGGGAAAGCAACACAAACCCCATAAAACTTATTCTCTTTCACCAAATAAGCACCCTCACATAAAAAATGGGTTTCTAAATATGTATTGGGTTTGTGGAAACACAAAGAGATTGAAAAAGAGAACACAATCACCCTGTACGCAACCGTACAGTTTAAGGAAACATCAGATTTCTAGTAAAAATATAGAAAAATGCAAGGAAACAATGAATTTTATTGATCTTCTTCTAAGTACATGGTACATTTACGCTAGGCATGGTACATTTACACTAAGAATGGTCCTTTTTCGCACCCAAACATGTAGAATCCCTTCGAGCTATGTTTAACCGACTCGATCCTTAAGAGTCCAAAGTGCAAAAGGGTAGCAATTTTTGATGGGGTATTATTCAGAAAAATTGACACTTAAAAAATCTCCGTCTGAGCCAATGAGATCATGTTGGGCCCCTCTACAATAACCTCTCTCAGTTTTTGTTATCTCAGAGTGGTTTTCCCATGGTATCCAGTTTTCACTTGATGGGAAAAATTGTCAAATGCAAGCAGTGGAAAGTTGCAAAGTGGTGCAACTTTCATTCTGCAACTCGTGTGACCAAACATACTATTCCAACACATCTGAATAGGTACATTTACAGTAGGAATGGTCCTATTTCACACCCAAACACACAGAATCACTCTGAGCTAGTTCAATTGGATCGATCGCTTAAGAGTTCAAAGTGCAAAATGGTTGCAAACTTTAGCATGTTGTTACTCGAATACCGTGACACTTAGAAACTTCTCATCTAATCTTATGAGATCGCATTGGGCCCCTCTACAAAAACCTCTCTTGGTTTTTGTGCGAACCCCAACCTTGGTACCTGCAAAACAACAAGAATAAACAAGTTAGACAAGGGATTGCAAGCCAAAACAAGGATTCCCCATGAAATCCATTTACAACATTCAAACTAGGAAGAAAATATTAAAGAACACAATGGAAATAATAAAACAAAGATTGAATCCTAATAAGATGTGCAAACTCATGATCCCATGGGGGAATTGGTGCCAATTTGATGTGAAAATTTTCCCTTTCCCAATTCCTAAGATGCAAGCTTGATATGTTGATGAAGATTTGATCCACTTTGTTGATGTTGAAGAGTGCTCCAAGCAAAAATTTTCAAAACCTAACTATGATTCAAGAATGATTGGTTAAATTGATGGATAGTTGAGCATGGTAACTTTGCCTAAATTGTGGATGGATAAAATGAAGGATGAACTCTTCATTTATAGAATTCCAAGATGGATGAATGTCCAAATTTGAGCAATGTGGGACTAACATTCATCCAATGGCATGATTCCACTTGTCAATCTATGAATGGATGAAGGATGTGCAAGATTTGGGGTTTGTGCCAATAAATGCATAATTTGAATTTCAAATTTGTTGAAATGACATGTAAGAGGGAAGGGAAAATGCAATAAATGCCACTTGGCTCAAGGCAAAGGACATGTAAGATGAATTTATTGCCTTGTTGGATGTACATGTTGACTTGAAATTTTGAATTCAAATTGAGAGAATATTTCAAAAGATGCCTTGTGAGGAAAATAGAGATTTAATAAATGAATTAAATCTATTTTCATGTGCAACTTGCATTATCTAGAGGATGGGACATGAGATGAGATTAAATTAATCAAGGGTTAATTAATTTAATGAGATAGGTTAGATGATGTGACCTATTTGATTCAAATTTATGGATTTATTTAAATCAAATAAGAGAGGAATATGACAAGAGGTTAATTAAATAAGGATTTTGATTTATTTAATTAAAAGCGATGGTGTTAGATTAAATCAAATAAGGTTTTAATTTATTTAATTAAAAGAGATGATGTTAGATTAAATCAAATAAGGTTTTAATTTATTTAATTTAATGAATAGACTTTAGAGATTTAATCAAATAAAATTGATTATTTAATTAAATAGGGGTAATTAGATCAGATGGATTGATTTAATTAATAAAAGAGATGACTTGATTAGATAAAATGATTTATTTAATTAAGAGAGGAATATTGATGAATTTAATCAAATAGGGGAATTTGATTAAATGGTTAGACTGAGAGATGATTGAAGAAGAAACAATGTTAGTAAGTCCGGATTAGATGCACAATGTCAATCAGTATATTTTACGTGTCTACATTTTTCCCCTCTTTGAAGTAATGCACTCGTTGCGTTGGTTCAAAGAATAAACAATCTCAATCAAAGCCAAAAAATTTCATTATTAAAAACTTGCCCCACTACTACCTGGCAGGAGAGAATATACCAATATAATGCCCCCTCGAGAGATTGGACGAAAATTCCAATTTTTTGGGTGATCTCGTGAAAAAAAGGGGACAAAGTACCCGATAGGTCCGAAAAGGCTCCGAGAGGTTAAAAACGTGTCTAAACACAATAAAACGATGAAAAACAAGCCTCAACTAGACATAAAGTGGTTCAGGGGTCCAAAATCCTAGCAGGACAACCAAACAGGGTGAAAAAACCCTAATTTTTAGGCTTAAAAGGGGCCCGAGGGGTCACTTTCAAGTCATTTTCACACACCTCCACTAGCAACCTTGAGATTTGAGCTCTGACTCTCCAACGATATGGCACAATGACAGCTTCCCCTACACATCACTGATCGAGTTCAGACGTACCAATGACCACCTGGCATTGGGGCACCGGTATGTGACCCTTACCCAAGCTTCGTCTTTTCTTTCAATGCCTTATTTAATGCTTTAAAGGGTCGGTTCACCTGCAACGGTGCTATATGGCGCCACTTGACAATCAAACTGTGCCATGCGGTGCTGTTTTGCACTGCAACGGTGTAGTTTGGATTTTACAAACTCTGACACTGAGCTCGAGGCTGGCGGGGTGGTTTGAAAAAGTGCGACGCGATGTCGCCCATTTCACGAAAATTGCGACGCTGGAAGGAAAATTGCACCGCGGTGGTGCCATTTGGCTCTTTTTAGCCCCAGCGTCAGAGTTTGATTAAAATCAAACTGCGACACCATCACGGGTTGCACTGCTGGGGAACTGTTTTGAACACTTGGTAGAGGATTTTGCAAATTTTTTTATCATGATGATCTTCCTTGATGTAGGATGCGGCGAGGGAGCTCTACTCTCAAGAGCACAAGTCACGAGATTTGGCTGGTGTCTTGTGAGACCTAAGCGATAAGGACCAGGATTGACTCGGGGTTGCAGGGTTGTGGCACATTGCATACTCGGCACCTGTGCACACTCACCTATGGATGTTGTCAGTGTTGGCCGAGAGGTGGCACAATGAGACGTCCTCATTTCATCTCCCCACTTGCGAGGCCACCGTTACTCTGGAGAACATTTGGTGTATTCTACGATTGTCGATTCATGGCCGATGGGAAATTTTTGATATGGACGAGGGGCGTGAGGCCTGTTGTAGAGTCCTTTCCACATAGGACATCATCTTCTATGAGGGACAAATAGAGCTAGAATGATACAAGGTCATAGCGCCTCCCTACGACTGGGTGATTGCAACTATCATTTCAGGTCTTATTGCCCTAGACATACGAGGGCAATACTTTAGTCCTGGTTGGGGGTATTGCTGGGAGTGGATGGTCTGAGACAGGCTGGTTCATTTCACATGGGGGCTTGTTCTTCTAGCTTCGCTTTACAAGGACCTCCATGAGTACGTCTACATGGACGATAGAGCACTAGGGGCTGGGGTGACTTTACTTCATGTTTGGGCATGTTAGCACATTTTTGTGCTACGTCCATGTGTCATTCCAATTCTGATGGGGGTAGATGATCCCCTCGTGGCATGATACAGAGGCGGTGTGTCCTTTACACACACCAGTGAGCATGAGATCCCCTACTGGAGGCAGGTCTTAGACAAGATGTTGGTTTTCACTTGGCGACCGTACCTTGGTTGGCTTGGATGGGTTGACGATGCTGATCAGCTATTCTATTGCCACCAGGACCGGTATATGCAGGGGTGAGAGCATACTATGATTGAGAGGTACCTACCCGAGCGCGTGCAACATCAGTTCAGAGAGCCACAGGATCGACCTAATAATGGCTATGTAGCCATCTTAACTCGCAACATGACATAGGTGTCATGGGGATAGTATATTCCTGCCTCAGAGGCCATCAATAGTTTCTGGTAGTTGGTAGCCCGACCATGGGATTATGATCAGGGTTTAGCAGATCCAGGAACCACTCAGGCCTACAGGGACTGGTTCCGACCTCCACTTCTGTTGACTATTCTAGGTGTTGACCTAGATTTGCGCAGAGTTAGAGGGAAAGGGAGAGGACGAGGATGAGGATAGAGGGTTGAGATTCGACAAGATCCACCAATTGTTCCCCCAGTCCCACGAGGTCACAGAGATGTACACATGCATGACTAGTAGCAAGAGCCACCACGAGATGAGGATCAGACTCGGGTGCAGCCACAGGGACAGGCAAATGCTCGAGATGCACTGATTGCACAGTTATAGGCTTAGATCCAAGCCGTGACCGCCGAGAGAGATTAGGTGAGGGCTGAGAGAGAGCAGCTCAGAGCAGAGAGAGATCAGGTTGTACAACAAAAACAGGCTGTAGAGTTTCAGGTAGCCACTGAGCTAGGTTGGAGACAACAGATAGGAAGCATGACAACCTCCTCCTCCTAGGGTACAGTGTCAGTTTGATCCTATAGGGATGCCATCCGAGAGGCAGCGTATTATTGGCGGTCTTATCATGAGGTCATATCCAGAGTAGAGTGGGTCCTAGAGTACTCAGAGCGGGCCAGCCACAGACCAACAGAGGGTCACGGTGACAAGGGCGAGGGCATCATTCATAGGGACCGAGTTTGATCAAGGTGTTATGATACATTTTTTTGTGCCTTATGGGCTCATTTTTGATAGCCTGATGGGCGTTTTGTACTGATTGACACATGTACAGTGATCTGATTTATTCTTTGTATTATGACAGTGACGTTATTGATGATATATATCCAATGATGATTTTGATGCAATGTACCATGTTCTCTTTTATGCATGGATGGTTTATTTCTATATACTTTGCAATGATGTCTTTATGGATGCATTTATTTCTGATGATGCATGTGTTATGATTATGACTAACAGATCTATATTATGTTAACCTATGATATGAAAATGTGATGGTCTATTTATGATAATGCAAATGCGATGGTCTAATATGTGAAATGATATGATCTATGATGTTCATGTGAAATGATATGTGACCTACATTTGTTTATGGATGCATATATGCCTTGCTTATAATGAATTTTGCATGTTTATGCCTATGTGGAATGATTTATGCAATAAATGATTTATGATGCTATTTATGAGATGATATGGATGATGTAAATGAGATGGTTCTATGAGATGCTTAGAATGGCAAATGTTATTATCCTAAATGTAATAAATGATGATGTAATGTATGCGATGCAAAGTGATATGAGGATGTGTAATGAATGTAATGTGATGAGATGATGTCATGATGTTATGCAAGTATGTAAATGAATTAAATGCTTAAATACCTATTGTTTATGCAAAAAATGATTATGAAATGTTTCTGTTATGCGATGATTTATGTGATAGATGTAATGCAAGAAATGGAAGCAATGAATGCTTATGATAACATGTTTATGAAATGCATATATTTTCTATATGATATGTTTATGCAATATGGTAATGATTTTGTGGATGCAGGATCAATGGCGATAATGGTGATGATGGTCAACTGTCATAGTACCTTGCTAGTGTGGTTAGTAAGAAAAGAAGAAGTCATTTCAACAAGACACAAGATGATGCAAATGCAAATGATGATGATGATGATTACTTGCCGAGGAATTGGGATTTTCAAAGGGCCAAATTTTCTTATGTTTGATAACACACTTGGTATGATGCATCAAGGTATAGAAAACTAGGATGGCGTTGTACCCAGTGAGATGAACTTTGACTTGACAAGCAGATAGGAGTATTCTTGCTCACACCGACATACAAAAACCTTGCTAGGATGCACTTTAGAAGTTTTAGGCACCTCAGACCAAAACACGGAAAGGTAAACCTATCCATGCAATAGTCAACAAGTTTCCCTAGACCTCTTCCATACATACCTAACAAAGCAAGTATTCACTGAGGTTATATTACAAGAACGTCCAACAAGCATAGCAGACAAAAGATAATGATCGTTACCCCATTCCTATCTCTCTAAATCATTTGTTCAGATTTCATCGAGAGGTCCTTGGACTGAGTGCAATAAGATAAGTCAAAAGAAAAAGATAAAGCACACAAACAAGTTGATGTTCTTCAATACCGCTAACCAAAAGGGAATGTGTTTTCAAGGATAAGAACCAAAACTATTGCCAAAAGATAATGCCCATTGTAGGAAGGATTCATCCTAGGACATGTTAGTGGATGGCGGCACATCATTTCATTTATCCAAAGTGTTCTAAAAGGATGATTGATATGGGACTATTTGGATGATGGACTATCAACACAAAGAATTGACCAACTTGTTTACATACTGACTTAAACCTGAGACTTGACATTTTTGAGTTCTACTTTTAAGCTGCTAGACTTGTTTCCAACTGTTTCACCAAAGGTTGAGGATGATGATCAGTTTATTATGGATGGTGTTTATTGTGGGTGCAAGCGAGATGAGATGGATGATTTTTTTCAAATATTTGGATGTTTTTGATGTTTTGTAATGTTTTTAGGCTATTTTTGGTATTTTTCGAGGTTTTACAAATGTTTTGATTTTTGATTTTTCAAATGTTTTTGGGATTTTCCAAAATTTTGACCATGAAACTAACCTAAAGACCTATCCTAGGGGCCTTGGGGGCTGATCGACAGATTAGCCTTGCCTACGTTATACACGCAGAGACCACATAGTTTGATTGACGACTCTATTTTTTGATCTTTTTGAATGACTTTTTGACTTGTTTTTGGGATTTTGATATGTTTTGATGTTTTTGGATTTTCTGATGTTTTGATGTTTTTGGATTTTCTGATTTGAGGACTTTAAGATCATACACGAATCTGATTCGATGAGAATATGCCCCCAATGTGATGCAATAGACTACTCCAATAAAGGCAGGACAAACTGACCTTGAGGATGAGCCGAGCAGTACTAGGAGGGATCATGATATGAAAACAAGACCAAGCTATGTTTCCGATGCAAGTGGATGAGTGATGGATGGAGATCTGGATGCGATGAATGATGGAAGCAAAATGGATGGATGATGCAGAACAAGCCATACAGATCTTGGTGGATGGAAAATGTTTATTTACGCAAGGCACCTGTTTGCTAGGTTTTCACCAAGGTACTTGCCCAAAGTGCCACTTAAGTGGTTTTCACTAGAGGATGATTTTTCTCTTTACTATTTTTGATCCTTTTTCTAATTTTTTTGGATTTTTGGATTTTTGGATTTTTTTGTTGTTACCAAGATGCCTGTTTGCTAGGTTTTTGCCAAGGAAACCATTTTTTCAGGACATTTTCTAATTTTTTTTTGGATTTTTAGTTCTATACCTTGAAAGATTTAGGCATAAAACTTTTTGAGATGGGAGTTATTCATGGGCTCTTGTAGAGGTTCCCCTTCAGGTGTTGATAGCTGATATGCCCCTAATTTGTAACTTGCTGTTATGACGAATGGTCCCAGCCAATTGGGTTCAAATTTTCCTTTGCTACTTGGGTTTGGGACATTCTTTTGATTCTCTTTTAAGACTAGTTCTCCAACTTGGAATGTCCTGCTCTTGATTTTCTTATTGTAGCTCCGTTTGAGTCTATTTTGATAGACTTGCAAATGATTCAAAGCATCTATACGTCACTCATCCAGTAGCTCCAGCTCATTTAGTCTTGACACTCAGTAGTCTTCATTAGTGATGAGGTTTTGTAGTGATATTCTAAGGGATGGGAGCTTGATCTCAATGGGGAGTATCGCTTCTGATTCGTAGACCAAGGAGAAGGGGTTAGTGTCGATGGGTGTGCGGATGCTAGTTCAATAGGCCCAGAGGGTGGGATTAAGTTGTAAATGCCAGTCACGACCTGCGTCATTGACTGTTTTCTTGAGGATTTTCAAAATGGTTTTGTTTGTAGCTTCTACTTGGCTGCCTTGGGGATAGTATGGGGTGGAGAAGTGATGTTGGATTTTTAATTTCTCACATAAGTCATGGACCTCCTAATTTTTGAATGGTGTCCCATTATCTAAGATGATGGCTTGTGGGACACCGTACCAAAAAATGAGGTAGTTCAAGATAAACTTTGAGATCTACTTCATAGTTATATACATCATGGGTATGGCTTCCACCCACTTAGTAAAGTACTCGGTTGTAGTTATGATGAATTTATGGCCGTTAGATGAGGTGGGTGTGATTTTCCTAATGAGATCAAGTCCCCACTGCAAAAAGGGCCATGGTGTGACGATAGGATGAAGCTCTTGAGTTGGAGCATGGATGAGGTCCCCATGATGCTAACATTGTAGACACTTTCTAGCATGATCATGTGCTTCTCTTTCCATTGTGGGCCAATAATACCCATCCTCAGCAGTTTCTTGGCAATGGTCATTCCACTCGAGTGCGAATCGTAGATACCATTGTGTACTTTAGTTAGAGCAGTTAATGCCTCCTTAGCATTTAGGCAGCGTAGTAGGGTACCTTCTATGCTTCTACGGTATAGGGTATCACCTAGGATGACAAATCTAGATGCCTTTTTAACAAAGGTTCATTTTAGGTTTGATGGTAGGTCAGCGGGTATGACTCCTATTCGAATATATGTGTAAATGTCATGATACTAAGGATCGCCAGGACCAACGATTTCACACACATATTCTGATTCTGGTACCTCGAATGCGGGGATGAGAAGCTGCTCGATCAGGAATTCATATTTTGGAACATTGTGAGGGATGTCTAGTAGGGATCCAATTGTTGCCGTGGCGTCTGTTGCTCTGTTGTTGGTTCTAGGAATCAACTCAAATGTTATTTCAATGAAAGATTCTTTGAGAGTCTCCACCAATTTCTTGTATGGAGTGAGCTTGTCATCCTTGGTTTGATATTCATTATTGACTTGATTTATGATCAACTGAGAGTCTCCATACACTTTGAGAGTCATGATGTTCCATTGCACTACTATCCTGAGACCTATAGTCAAAGCCTCGTATTCTGCGATGTTGTTGGTGCAAGGAAATGCTAGTTTGTGTGGCGTTGGTATGCAATCCCCTTGTGGGGTGATGAAGAAGACACCAACTTCTGATCCATGCTATGTGTATGAGCCATCGAAGTGTAGTTTCCAGTGGTCAGCTACGTTGAGGTTAAAAATGGATTCATTTGGAAACTCTGAGACAAGAGGATTCTCAAAATAAATGGGTGCTTCTGCTATTTGATCTACAATAACTTGGCCCTTAATGGATTTTCGCTCTACATACTCGATGTCATACTCTGACAGTATCATCACCCATTTTGCCATTCTTCCTGTGAGCATTGCCTTTGACAGTAAATATTTGAGGGGATCAATTTTGGCGATGAGCTTTATCTTGTGTGCCAACATGTAATGTCTAAATTTTTGTGATGCAAACACTACTGCAAGGCATGCTTTCTCAATGAGTGAGTAGTTTAGCTCATGCCCGACCATTGTTCTACTGATATAGTAGATAGCCCTTTCCATTATGTTTTTGTCATGTTGAGCTAGGAGAGCTCCAAGGGCTATTGCTGTTGCTGATACATATAGGATCAATGGTTTCTTTGGGATGGGTGGCATTTAGATTAGTGGTGTCAATAGGTATTCCTTGATTTTGTTGAATGCCTCTTCACATTTTGTATCCCATTTGTACACTACCCCCTTGTGGAGTAGGTGAGAATATGGGTTCTGCTTGTCTGCCAGTTGTGCTATGAATCATCGAATGGATTGAAGTCTTCCTTGGAGGCCTCTCAATTGTTTTAATGTATTTGGTGCTTCCATCTCGAGGATTGCTTTTACTTTTGCTGGATCCACCTTGATACCCCTCATTGACACTATATAACCTAGGAGCTTTCCTGATTGTACGCCGAAGACACACTTCTTTGGGTTTAGTCTGACCTTGTACTCCTCCAGTCTGTCAAAGATGGCACCTAGGGTTGCTATATGATTTTTTCTCTTTCTAGATTTAGCTAGGATATCGTCAACATATTCTTCAACCGTTTTATGGATCATGTCATGGAATATCAATGTCATGGCCCTTTGATATGTTGCTCCTGCATTCTTTAGGCCGAATGGCATCATGTTCCAACAGTAGGTCCCCCATGGACAAGTGAAAGCCATCTTATGTTGATCTTCTTTTGCTATCATGATCTGATTATATCCTAAAAATCCATCCATTAGTGATAGCATCTCATGTTTTGCTATCATGTCTACTATCATGTTGATGAACTGGGAAGTGGGAAATCATCTTTCAGACATGCTTTGTTTAAATCTCTGAAGTTTGTGCAGATTCTAATGGCTCCATCAGGTTTTGAAACAGGTACCAAATTTGACACCCATTCTGGATAATCTATTGGTCGTATGAATCCTGCATCTAGTAGCTTTTTTAGCTCCATTTTGACTAATAGAGCAATTTGAGGGTGCATTTTTTGAAGCTTTTGTTTGACCGACTTTGATTCTAGATACACTGCTAAGTGATGAACCATAGTCTCTGGATCAAGCCCTGGCATGTCAACATAACTCCATGCGAAGTTTATTTTCCTTTCCCTTAGGAATGCTGCTAGGAGTTCTTGCTCTTCTAAAAGTAGTGATTCCACATAAAATGTGATATGCGGGGTCTCCTCTGTTCCTAGGTTGACAGGATTGCATTTTTCGGCCAAGACTGCTGACTTTTCCTGATGAATAGCTCTTAAAGGAAGATTGAATCCTTCATCCTCGGGTGCCTCAGAGAGGTTTTCACCATTGGATACGTCCTTTATTTTTCCTTTTTTCTTGTCAAAGAGTGCCATAGTGTGGTTTTCACTCAAGGACTTGGATATTATTCTTAGTTTCTCACTTTTACGACTAAAGGAATCAATCATTTCCCCATAATAGGCATGTGTGTCCGACTCTATTATAAACCCTACCTTATGATCTCCATCTAGAATGTTGTCCCACAATCCCATGAATTTTGAGAGTGCCTCATCATTTTTTAATGTATGAAGAACTGGTGGTCCTTATTGGTCGTAGTCGATGAATTGGGGATATACTAAGTGGATCTCATGATTTTGTTGGTCTGGTTCGAAGGATAGGGTACTAATCATGCACAAGGTGGTATCCTCAAATAGTCTAGGTAGATTGGTCATGGTATCCTCATCATCACTACTATTATAGACCTTAGTTATAAAGTTATGTATGTCTCTACCTATGGATATTGGTGAGCGTACTTCTGCTACTATTGGCTAAGGAGAAATATTAACTGTTCTAACAAGAGGACTTCGGCCACGTATGGTTATACTCGAAGGGGTACATCCAAGGCCAAGATTTGTTATGGGTTGCATCTCTGGCATGATAGGTATTATGAGCCCATTGTCATTTTGTCCCAGTCTTTGATTTCTATCGTAGCCCATTGTGAGCATCATTTGTAGACCCTTGCTTCTTTCATCCATTGGTAATTTAGGTGTCAGTCTTTCATCTTGATATAACATGTGAGATGGATCTGCTTCAATAATCTCCTGGCCAAGGTCTCCCCATCTTGTGAATTTGGGATAGTTTTCAGGAGACGTTTGTGATGTGGAAGCTTGGTTTTCTTGTGGACGTCCGCATGATCTAGGAGATTGTGGTAACTCTCCTATCACAAAAGAATTGTTAGGGAGCTTGTAGCTTCCACAACCATCATCCTGGATGATAAGCTTGATGTTGGAAATGGTGGGAATGGTGGGAGTGGTGGGTGTCTCTATCGCAGTAGTGAATGCGAGGGTGGTAGGGTCGATGTATGGTGTGGATGGCCCTCATCATTTTTTGGCACTTGGGGGATTTTGTAATACTTTGCTTTAATATTTTTGCAATATGAGAAAGGTTCAGGATCTCCATGGATGGTAACTTCTTGTCCATTATGTGTAAATTTCACACATTGGTGGAAATTTGATGCTACTACTTTCATCGCATGGATCCATGGACGTCCTAAGAGGATATTATATGGCAAGTCGAGGTCCAAGACCTGAAAAGTGGTTTCCATGATGGCAGGCCCTACTTGAATAGGGAGTTTGATTATGCCCTGAGACACTCTTTCTTGATCATCATATGCCCTTATGGTGATACCTTTTCCTTTGTCTATGGAATCCTCTGATATTTTCAATTGCTTGATGAGACTGAGAGAGCATATGTTCAAGCCTGAACCTCCATCCACCAAGACCCTTTTGATTTTTCTGTTGTGTACAATGGCTTCCAAGTGAAGTGCATGGTTGTGAGATGGTTGAGTGGGGAAATCCTGGTAGGAGAATGTGAGAAGATTAGGCGTAATGATATTTCCGACCATAGCTTGGAATTGCTCCGCATCAAGATCTACGGGGATAGTGGATTAGGCCAATGCTTCTTCAAGGATTTTCCTATGGGCAGATGAGATTTTTAGCAACTCCATGATGGAGATTTGCGTTGGTGTTCTCTTGAGTTGATCTAGGACATTGTAGCAATTATGAACAAATCTAGATGCAGGGACTCTGTTTGGCTGGGATGATCCTACAATGGTTACTTTGCCGCCTCTTGTGGTGACTCCACAATCTTCGGCATGGGCACCCTTGATGGTGATGACCATGCAGTCTTTGTTTAGGGAGGCAATGACTATTTCATACACACGATTTAAATTTCCCTTCCCTTTGTCATTTTTATTCCCTCTGTTGCCATGATTCAACATTGGATTCGCATATATCTTAAGATCTTGATTTCCCGTAGGTTGTTCTACATTTATGATTTTCTTATCAATGAGATCTTGGATGATGTTTTTGAGTCTCATGCAACTGTTTGTGGTGTGGCCTTTGATTTTATGGAATTCGCAAAGTTGATTCTCTTTATACCAAGGAGGTTTGACAGCTGGTTCTTGGTAATTCTCAAATGTAGGAGGCTTGATGAGTTTTTTGTCGATCAACTTTTTCACTATGTCTTCAAGTGGTTCCCCCAAAGTGGTGTATTTTCGTTTAAGATAACTTTTGCATTGAGGTGGTCCCCTTTGGTCATTGAGATTATTGATGGTTGAATTGTTGCTGGGTTGGTGTGTTGTGTGATGAGTGTTTTGGTGTTGTGTTTAGATTTGTGGTGTGGGTGTATGTTGGCGTGGGGCACTAATGACCACCTTGGCATCCACGACACCATCATTAGTAACATTTTTGTTCCTTTCCCATGTGCGAGGTTTATAATTGTAATTGGATGGTGGGTGGTTGTTTTGCTGTTCGTGGTATGATGTTGATTCCGCAGGTTGAGTCACAAGGGCTCTTTCGATGCTAAGTGTCTTGGGGATCAACTGATCATAAGTGGTGATGCCCTGGACCTTGAGATGAAATTCCAAGAGGCCTTCAAGGTTGGCTATGATGGTGCAAACTTTTTGTTCTTTTGGCATGGTCCACTTGCTCTGATTGGCCTTAGATCGCCATCGCTGTAGGAATGAGGTGAATGATTCTCCCTTTCCTTGTTTCAGAGTCGAAAGTTCTTCTAGACTAACATCCATTGCAATGTTGCATGCATAGTTCTTAATTAATGCATCCATAATTTCTTGAAATGTTCTAATGCCTGAAGGTAGATGAGAGAACCATTCCACAACGTGGCCTGCCAAGCTCCTAGGAAATAGTTGCATCAGATAAGTATCATCATATGCGACCTCCATGCAATGAGCCTAGAATTCCCTGATGTGATCTTCAAGGTTTCCCATCCCTTGATATTTGTCAAATTTGGGAATTTCAAATCCCTTGGGGAATGGTTTCATTACCAGGCTCCTATCGAATGGATAGGGACACAAGTTGCTTGGTGTTTTGGTTGTTCACCCATACTTGTTGCAAGAGCAACTTGATTTGTGCCGTCACATCATTTTGTGGATCAGGGGGTGGGATGAAAGTGTTTTGGGGTGTTTCAATCATGGGTTGAATGGGTGGGTTGGTCGGTGTGTTGTTCGATGGTATCTGTATGTTCTACCGAGTGAGGTAGGCTTCCACCTGCTTTTGTATGAACAACACTTGTTGTTGATCTTGCTGTTGTTGCACTAAGATTTGTGCTTGTTGCTGTTCCAACAATGCTTGTTGTTGTGCTTGTTGTTGTTCCAACAACGCTTATTGTTGGGCTGCCAATTCTGCTGCTTCTTGCTACTCTTGATATTGCTTTATTGCTTGTTGATATGCTTGCAATTGTGTTGCTTGTCTTTGTGCAAGAAGTTGTGCTTGATATTGGGCATTTGCCTGAGCTTGAGCTTGGGCTTGCGCTGCTTGTGCTTGGGCTTGTGCTTGTGCCGCTTGTTGTTGTAATAGGGTTTGCGCTTGAGCAACTTTGGCGGCTTGTTGTTGTTGTTATAATAACGCTTGGGCTTGTTCTGCTTGTAATGCAACTTGTGCTATTTGGGCAGCTTGCGCAGCTTGAGCAGCTAGTTGTTCAGCTTTTTGTCTTTGAACTTGTTGGTATCCTCTTTGGAAAGCAGCTTGCAATGCTGCGTCATATTGGCTTGATGTTGTGGAAGTTGGTGGTGGTGGTGGTGGGGGTGGAGGTGGATTTGGAATGGTATTCGTGAGGGTTGTATTGGTGTTTTGCATGATGGATGGTGCTGTTGATGTGGTTGGTCCTTGAGAGACCATGCTTTGTGATGTTAAGGGGGTGTTTGATGATGTTGCATTTGCTTGTGTATTTGTTGTTTGTTGTTGCAATATCAATGAAATTTTTTGAGCATTTGGAATAATGCTTTGATTGATATTTGGGATAGTGGTTTGATTGATACTCGGTAGAGGGGGAAGCCCTAAACCAAGGAGTGATGTGGATGATGATGGAAATGGTGGAAGAGATGGAAATGTGAGGGGTGTGAGTTGTGAAAATGTTGTGGTGTCAAAGATGCCCCCTGGTCTGAACATATCTCCCTCCCCTTGTGAATTTGTGAGGAGGGGAGTTTGGGGTGTTGCACGAAAGTATGATGATGATGGGTCATGATGGAAGGTGAGAGGAACATTCTTATGTAATGGGTTTTCGAGTATGTTTTGTTCCAAGGTGGTGTTTGCATCCAAGTTTTGATTATTAACAAGGAGGTGTGCCTGAAGAGCATTAAGGAATGCATTTCCCTTGTTAACGTTGGGTTGGGTTGGAGCAAAAGATGTCATGATTTGCAGAATGTTTTGCGTGATGTTTTGGGATGGGGGTGTAGATGAGATGGGGATGGTGGATGAGATTGGAGGAAATGATGTCTCCACTATGGTACTCACATCAAAATCTGAAGGTAGTTTGGCCCCTTGTTTTGCTAGTTCGAGCATGTATAACGAAGGGTTGAGCCTCATCATGATGTTGGTGATTCTATGGTTGTCCGGGTTTTGGAGCATTTCAGTTATTTCTTCGTGAGACATTCCAAGGGTAAGATCTCCTTGGTTTTCCTCTTGCAGATTTTGGGATGATGAGATGGTCAATGGATTGCTTGACTCAGCAGGATTTATCTCAACATTTGTTTGGCTAAGATCACTCGAATCAGGTGTTTCTTTGTTGGCTTCCATGCTCTTCTTGTATTCAGATCTGGTTTGCACCATAAAACGAGGATCAATTTTTAAGAATGGGAGATGAATCTCTTGATTCTTTGGATTGATCTTTATTTTATGTCAAAGTAGAAAATTTTTAGGATATCTTGAGGATCGAAAGGTGCTATGATGATGATGTAAAAAGATGAATGATGTGGATGTTATGACCTTTTGGTAAATCTTGAAGGATATACTAGGCTTTTGGGACTTTCAGATATGTTTTGGATTTTGATTTTGATTTTCCCTTGGGATTTGTCTTTGATTGATTTTGATTTTGAACAAATAGTCCCTAAGATGTTTGGATGATTATCTAAGGGATAGATTTGATCAAAGGATGATAATTTGAATATGTGTGGTGAGAAGGATGCATCTACCCACACCTATTCAAACAAGACAATAATTTAGCTAAGCACACGAAGAAGGATGCATCTATGTATACCAAGCTAAATAAGATGATTTTGATGACTTTGACTAAGCATATGCAAAAGGATGCATCTACACATACCTAGCCAAAAGGTGATTTTGATAATGTTTTCAAGGATTTAGTCTCAAGGATTTTGATGATTTTGATTTTGCGAAAAAGCCTAGTATTAAGTATGATTTCAAGATTTTCCAAAAGGTGATTTGTGAGATGATGCTTTTTTGATGTTTTGAAGGATGGATGAAAGGATTTTGATTTACTTTTCATCCTAAGATGAACCTAAAAAGACACTTTGTTTGCCTAGACCTAGGTATTGAAGAACATGCAAATACTTCCTATAGACCTTTGTGACCTGTTATGCCTTGCATAACCACCCCATTTTATTCTGGAACAAAATGGGTCCCCCTTTTGTCTTTTCCCTTTGGCCTTTGGTTTTCTACCTTAGGCGTTTTTCTTTTAAAGTTCTATCGGAAGCGTAACCAGGACCAATACCGGACTTGGAAATTCCTTCTAAGTTCTGGTCTTGTTCCGTCCCTGGTTCTGGTTTTGATAGTTCTTTGTCTTCATGTTTTATTCTTTCTCGAAGTCAGGTCTGGGTCTGAATCAGAATGATAAACTTTCTTCAAAGTTTTTTGTTCAGGTTCCATCTTGGCCCCGATTCTGCCTTTCCCTTTCTCTCTCTTCATTGTTGGGTTCTCCCCTTTGTGTTTTGGTTTGTTTCGGCAGACTCAGAACCAGATCTAGAACCGAATCTTGAAACTTTCATAAGTTTTAGGTTCTTGTTCCATTCCGGTCCCGGTTCCACATTTTGTCATTCTTTGGCTTTTTGTTTCTTTTCTTTTGTTGTGGGGTTTTCCTCCCCTACCTCTTTTTCCTTTCTTCTCCCTTCTATTTTTTTTGGGTGATGTCAGAAGTGGGTTCGGAATGGAATCTGAACCTGAAACTTGAAAATTTTCTGGCTTGGGTTTGGTTTCGATCCTTGTTCTGTCCTATTCATCACTTGTTGCCCTGTTTCGACTGTTTGGTCACAGGGTGTTTTTTTCTTCCTTTCCCCTTTTTTCTTTTTCTTCTTTGTATGTTTTTTGGAGGCTAGATCGGGATGGAATCTGAAACTAAAACTTTGAAGAAGTTTCAATTTTGGATTTGGTTCCGACCCCGCCCCCGTTGTGCTTCACTCGGGATCGGTTTTTGCTCTGACCTCGCCGGTGTTTGTTTCCCTGTCCTTCACGTTTTGGTTTCCTTTGCGGATGTGGAGCCAGAACGAGAGCTAGACTTGGAAATATTGATTATTTCCATGGTTAGTTCCCATCCCGACTCCGGTCCCAGTTCTGTTTTTCTTTTGGCCCTGCCCCCGCCAGTTTTGAAGGCGAGGGATTTCGTTTCTGGGTCATTTTTTGTCCCGATCCTAGTTCCGCTGGGATTCGTCCAATTTTGCCCTCTTGTCCCGGTCCGGTTTTGGTTTTGCCTCCACCAGTTTTAAAAGGTAAGTATGTTCCCAGTTCAGATTTGGTTTCGCCTCTATCGAAAGTAAGTCTTTTCTTACGAAGTGTAATAAAATAAGAATTGTTATGGTTAAGTTCGAGGATGATATTTTTATGATTTAGAAGACTAATGGAGACCTAGTTTTGCAGGGTCATGTTCTGTACATGATGATATGTCTGAAGGGTCTCAATGAAAGTTTTGAGTGAGGTGTAAGGTCTCACCGACCACACGAAGTCTCCCTGAAGTGAAGTGAGCTCTTGGCAAAGGGACGCAACTTCGTTATAGTGTCTCGGCGAAGGAAGTTAGTCTCGCCAACAACTTGTAGAGGGACCGATCTCGAGTGGGAAGAGAGCAGAAGAAGAAGGAAGCCATGAGTCATAATGCCAGCTGGTGTCTACTGACGAGGGTAGCTCGACATTAATGGTGATATTTTAGGGCATTCAAAGTGGCTCCGCTAGAGTTCGAAGATGGAAACGGAGGCGTAGGAGTTAATGCGGTAGCTGTGAAAGATCTAAGAGGATGCCCAAAATGATCCTTCACTGCCATGGACAGCAGGGATTTGCATTCATTGCAGAACCAACTTTATTCAAAATATCTGGACACTAACCCTCTTGCAACCGGCGAAGGATATTTTGTAAACCCCAAATAGGGGCCGACATTCTTTTTGGGAGGTGGTGTATATATGGCATTCTTGCCTCTTTGTAAAGGGTCTTCCCTTTTTGGTTAGAAGTTAGAGGAGATAGAACTGCATCCTATTTCTTAGTAAAGGGAGCTTCTTTTGTCTTCTCAGTTAGGAATTAGATTCAGCATAGGATGGAATGTATCTTTCCAGTTTTTCTTAGTGTAGATGGAAGTAGTATGAAGACACGGGTTTTCTGTACACTGGTGATTGTGCCAGATTTGTAAATGTTGGTTATCTTCCTCACTAACAATAGAAGCAACCAGATTCGAATCTACTTCATATTGTGTTCCAGAATGGTATTTATCTTAAGTTAATCATTTGATTTGAGAAGCTTTCAAGGAATGAAGTTTGGTTTTATGTTTTGTTTGAATAGTGATTTGCAATCTACTGTTGAGATCAACATTGTGAATGAATGAAACTGTGTGTTAGTCACAAGTTAATTTTGTTCTGCATTTTTAGTTAGGAATTCCTTGGAAGGCAATAGGTCTGGTTAAGTGGGATGAATTATTGTTCTTTTATGTTCTGAAGCCCTAATCTATCTTTTTTCTGTTTCTTTAAAAACCCCAGTTAGAGTAAGTTTAAGTTTATGTTTAACCCCAAAAAAATCCAAAAGCTCAACACCAGCAGGCCCCTTGAACATTATTGTTACATTGACCACTGAGGGACATCAGTACAGTTGAGAACCAACTACATAGACCTTGGAAGCTGAGATATCCATGTGATCATCTTTCTCTTTCAGGAGAAACAGAGTAGCAATATTCTGTTTACATGTTGTTGTGCCAAGAACCACGTCAATAGAACTAGCGCTAGAAGGAGGGCCACATGAGTAATTTTGTATCGTTGTGAGTTGGAGTGGGCCAGGTCTTGGAAAACCCAGCTCTAATGGGTAGCCCTTTATATACACAAGGATTTGTCCATGAAATTCGTGGTCATTTGTATGATATGCTTCCTTTATTTTTCCCTAACAAAGGGCAAAATGCTTCTAAAAATGTCAAAACTTGCAGGCGTATATTCACTTTCCTCCAGGTTCAGCATGAGGATGTCGTCTGTCAATTGTTCATCAAAACACTTCAAGGTTCAGTGAGACAATGCTATGTTAATCTTCCACCAAATTATATTTGTTCATGGGCGGAGTTAGAAATCTTATTCTTAGATCAGTTTGATCCTCAAACATAAGATCCATCATTTGAATTTGCAGCTATGAAAATGATACCATTAGAAAAATTTTATTAGTTTAATCACAGATTTTTGTTCATGTATCAAAGGGTTCAAGCTTTAGGTTTGGTTGTAGATGATCATACTGATAGAACATTATTATTGGGGTTTAAACCTCTCATTTGCAACCAAAGTCAGAGGTTGTGGTGAGGCTACATCCTTGCATGATGCATTTAAAAGGGCTCTCTTATTGGCACAATTTGGAGGTGACACTAGGAATTCAGATAGCCAAACTCAGGGTTATAATCCTCTTGTGCTTGCAAATGACCATCATATGCAGCCTTATGCCACTTCACCCACCATCCCTACCCAGATGCAATCATTCTCACCAAGCAGCCACAACCTTCCTAAGGGTCCAAGCACCACATTTTCCAACACCCCATATCAGGTCAATCACACCCAAGACCACTAGGAGAACTCATCCATGCAAAATCCAATCACAGAGTTAACTACTCTGCTCGTCAATGAAGTTGTGACTATATCATCTCTTTTCAGTCATCTTCTAAAGCACAATCCATTACATCACAATGAAGTTGTGGATGAAACATGTGATGAGCCAAAATATAATTTTGATAACTTGTTTGGTAAAAAGCATGAAATGGATGTAAATGTAGAGCATAATGCAAATCTCAAGATGGAATCTAACTTTGTTGAGAATGCTAGTACCAACGGTGGCTTTGAAGGAGATGAGGTTAACTCTTCTGATCAAGATGAGAGTCAGGGTGATGAAGAATGGACAAAGGAACATGGTTTAGGTTGGATTGATATCCCTCGTATGTAAAATCAAATAAGGGAGAAATTAGAAGAGCAGGGAGATCTGGAACTATCAGAACTTGTTGGGCCAGGTGGATGTAGGATACATCGAACTAATCAACACTCTTAGATGAACTGCCATGTCTTCCTAGGTAGGATGGAGTTGTATTTCAAGCAACTGATCTCTATTGAAGGAATACTTATGGAAGATCCTTGGAGTACGTATCCCTTCAATGAGGAAGATGAAACAACTAGCACACATGAGAATGGTAATTAGTCCATCCAAGATGATGAGGGTAATTTTAGGAAGAGGTTTAATTTTACCTATCTTTTGATGGCCATGATCCTTGCATTGAGATGGATTCAATAATGGATGAAACTCCTCTACCTAGTGCAGGCTTGATAGAAGCTGAGAATGGATTTATCGATGCATTCATAGATTCTTTCATGATGGTGAATGAGGAAGAAACACACTTTGATAGGTTAACACAAGAAGATGACTCTGCTGATTTAAGTAGTGGATGGAGTGGAATAGATAACATGCTTTAAGATGAGATTGCCAATGAATCTGGCGGTCAAAGACAAAGACTTAAATGCCAAAATGAAATTTTAAGGGGAGAAGTTCAAGTAGATGTGTAGATCAGTCAATTGTTCCCTGAAGAAATTCATGACAGAGTACATTTGGATGAAGCAGAGGAACGCCAAGAAAGCAACCAAGAGGTTATCTCAGAAGTAGCATCTCTTCAACATAACGAAGAGAATGAGACAAGGGAGTATTTTCTTAATTTTGATTTTGTTTTCTCAGATGTGTTGTTGGAAGAAAGTCCTTGCTTAGTATCCACTAATCAATTTGATCTTACTACTGATAAATTTGATGCTGAATGGCATGTTCTGGCTGATGATGTTCAGGAATATGAATTGAGAAAGTGCTTTCCTGACTTTGACTTCGGGTGTTCAAATGAGCTCAAAGGAAATCCTTCTTCACCATGTGCCAATATCCCTGACGTCAATAATGGTAAGCTAGAGCCAGATTCTCAAACCCTTGGGGATGACATGTTTCAAGAGAATGTTGAAAGTAAGACTTCATGTCAAGAAATCCAGAAATTTTTTGACTCCATGCCCGAGATGAATACAAAGATTCTGGTGAGTGAATATCCTAACTGCAGAACAAACCTTGATTCAGTGGTGTTCCATGAGCTGAGACCTCGTGAAGAGGAGATTATACAACACAAGTCTACATTGGTAACATGGAATCTTCTGAATTAGGTGGTGTCCTTTCATTATCCTCTGTGTTTTAGTAATTTTTCAGTTTGATTATGGTGTTAGGGATAGTGAAACCCATTTTTGGGTAAATCATGACAAAACTGAGAACCCACAACTGATAATAGTTCAAGTTTTATGCCCTCAGAATGAACTTATTGCCTATAAACTTCATATTTCTGAGTATAAAGATAAATTTGCTAGGTTTAGAACTGTGCCTAGTAAGTTAAGATTGTTGCACATAATGAAAAATCAATCAAGTCAATGTACAAATTTTTATAGTCTTGTGTTTGTAAAGCTTAGCTTTGGAGTTAGTTTAAGATTATGATTAGTTAGTTTAGGATTAGGACTAGTTAGTGTTAGTTTTTGGTTTAGTTAGTTTTCTTTTGTTCTGTTGTTTTCCTTTTTCTGTTCCTTTGGTTTTTTCTATTTGTAGATAGTTTGTTTCTCTGTTTGTAAATATTCTGCTTCTTTTTATAAATAGCTCGGTTATTGTTTGCTTATTCTTCCTTTTCTTTCCTTCCGTTTCCTTTGTTCTTTGGTGTCAGTCTTTTTTTGTTCTTGGGGTTTGGTCTGTTTCTTTCCATCTTGAAATGGTGGGTTGTTATTTGAAGCATACTTTGGTTGCAAGAAGAAAAGTGGTTTAGATATTTTCAAGCTTACTGATTGGGTGCTCTTGTCCTAAATTCTTTGTTTTATGCCCATTGTCAACATGAGTTGCGGGAAGTCTTGAGAACAAGGTTGAAAGTAAATGGCCTTCATTAGCTACCCCTGAATCTTTCACAAATCATTAAGATCATCTCCCTTTGTAATGGCATATTTGTCCTAGGGTGATAATGTTGTAAGATTTGAGTGAAAAATCCAATTCCCAAGTGCTGTTACGAGGTCCATGGTAGTTTTCAACCTAGATCAGGTGTCAAACATCTGACATATTAAAAAAAAAAATTTGAATGAAATATCTGAAACTTCAAGAGAAAAGAGAAAAAGAAAGGAAAAGAGAACTATTTGAGGAGAAAAGGGGACTCAATATGAATGGGTGATTCTAGTATCTCTATCGGGGCTATGGACACCTGACTAGAGGTAGAGCAATGCTGTGAGAAAACTAGAGGTATCTCTATTGAGGCTATGAATGCCTGACTAGCAGTGGAGCAATGCCCAGGATATCATTGCACAATGGCTAAGGGGAATCAACTCATGTAGCTCAAATCTTGCACATTGTTGTCTGAAAGATGAAGAAAAATTTATAAAAGAGTGATGCACAATCAAGCACACACAAATTCAGGGTAGCCAGTGTTGATTTACATATGAGATTGTAGCTCAACCTTGCTTGTTAAAACTGACTCAACTGGAGTTGTGATGTTCATAAACCATAGATTCTGGGTAGCTGAATGCTTTGGTTTCTTGAAAATGGTTAAACCGTTTTCCCAGCCGAGTCGCCATTTGTTATGCCTTGCATAACCACCCCATTTTATTCTGGAACAAAATGGGTCCCCCTTTTGTCTTTTCCCTTTGGCCTTTGGTTTTCTTCCTTAGGAATTTTTCTTTTAAAGTTCTGTCAGAAGCGGAACTGGGACCAATACCGGACTTGGAAATTCCTTCTAAGTTTTGATCTTGTTCTGTCCCTGATTTCAGTTCCGACGGTTCTTTGTCTTCATCTTTTATTCTTTCTTGGAGTCGGGTCTGGGTCCGAATCGGAATGATAAACTTTCTTCAAAGTTTTTCGTTTGAGTTCCATCTCGACCTTGATTCCACCTTTCCCTTTCTCTCTCTTCATCGTCGGGTTCTCCCCTTTGCGTTTTGGTTTGTTCCGACGGACTTGGAACTGGAATTGGAACCAAATCTTGAAACTTTCATAAGTTTCAGGTTCTTGTTCCGTTTTGGTCCCAGTTCCGCATTTTGTTGTGGGGTTTTCCTCCCCTTCCTCTTTTTCCTTTCTTCTCCCTTTTGTCTTTTTTGGGTGATGTCGGAAGCGGGTTCGAAATGGAATCCAAACCTAAAACTTGAAAATTTTATGGCTCGGGTTTGGTTCTGATCCCGATTCTGCCCTGTTCGTCACTTGTTGCCCCCGTTTCGACTGTTTTGTCACGGGGTGTTTTTTTTCTTCCTTTCCCTTTTTTTCTTTTTCTTCTTTGTATGTTTGTCGGAGGTGGGATCATGATGGAATCCAAAACTGAAACTTTGAAGAAGTTTCAATTTCGGATTTGGTTCTAACCCCGCCCCTGTTGTGCTTCGCCTGGGATTGGTTTTTGCTCCGACCCCACCGGTGTTTGTTTCCCTATCCTTCGCGCTTTGGTTTCCTTTGCGAACGCGGAGCCAGAATGAGAGCTAAACTTGGAAATATTGATTATTTCCATGGTTAGTTCCCATCCCGACTCTAGTCCCGGTTTCGATTTTCTTTTGGCCTAGCCCTTGCCAGTTTTGAAGGTGAGGGATTTTGTTTCTGGGTCATTTTTGTCCCGATCCCGATTCCGTCGGGATTCATCCAATTTTGCCCTCTCGTCCCGGTCCGATTTTGGTTCCGCCTCTGCCAGTTTTAAAAGGTAAGTTTGTTCCTAGTTCGGATTTGGTTCTGCCTCTGCCGGAAGTAAGTCTTTTCTTACGAAGTGTAATAAAATAAGAAGTGTTATGGTTAAGTTCGAGGATGATATTTTTATGATTTAGAAGACTAATGGAGACCTTGTTTTGTAGGGTCATGTTCTGTACATAATGATATGTCCCAAGGGTCTCGACAAAAGTTTTGAGCGTGGTGTAAGGTCTCGCCGATCACGCGAAGTATCCCCAAAGTGAAGTGAGCTCTCGGCGAAGGGATGAGACTTCAGTATAGTGTCTCAGTGAAGGAAGTTATTCTCACCGACAACTTGCAGAGGGACCGATCTCAAGTGGGAAGAGAGTCGAAGAAGAAGGAAGCCGTGAGTCATAATGCCAGTTGGTGTCTACTGACGAGGGTAGCTCGACATTAATGGTGATATTTTAGGGCATTCAAAGCAGCTCTGCTGGAGTTTGAAGATGGACACAGAGGTGTAGGAGTTAATGCGGTAGCTGCGAAAGATCTAAGAGGATGCCCAAAACGATCCTTCATCGCCATGGACAATAGGGATTCACATTCATTGCAGAACCAACTTTATCCAAAATATCTGGATGTCAACCCTCTTGTAACCGGCGGAGGATATTTTGTAAACCCTAAATAGGGGCCGACATTCTTTTTGGGAGGTGGTGTATATATGGCATTCTTGCCTCTTTGTAAAGGGTCTTCCCTTTTTGGTTAGAAGTTAGAGGAGATAGAACTGCATCCTGTTTATTAGTAAAGGGAGCTTCTTTTGTCTTCTCAGTTAGGAATTAGATTCAACATAGGATGGAATGTATCTTTCCAATTTTTCTTAGTATAGATGGAAGTAGTCTGAAGACACGAGTTTTTTGTACACTGGTGATTGTGCCAGATTTGTAAATGTTGTTTATCTGCCTCAGTAACAGTAGAAGCAACCAAATTTGAATCTACTTCATATTGTGTTCCAGAATGGTATTTATCTTAAGTTAATCATTTGATTTGAGAAGCTTTCAAGGAATGAAGTTTGGCTTTATGTTTTGTTTGAATAGTGATTTGCAATCTGCTGTTGAGATCAGCACTGTGAATGAATGAAATTGGGTGTTAGTCACAAGTTAATTTTGTTATGCAGTTTTAGTTAGGAATTCCTTGGAAGGCAACAGGTCTGGTTAAGTGGGATGAATTATTGTTCTTTTCTGTTCCAAAGCCCCGATCTATCTTTTTTCTGTTTCTTTAAAAACCCCAGTTAGAGTAAGTTTAAGTTTATGTTTAACCCCCAAAAAATCCAAAAGCTCAACACCAACAGGCCCCTTGAACATTACTATTACATTGACCACTGAGGGACATCAGTACAGTTGAGAACCAACTACATAGACCTTGGGAGCTGAGATATCCATGTGATCATCTTTCTCTTTCAAGAGAAACATAGTAGCAATATTCTGTTTACATGTTGTTGTGCCAAGAACCATGTCAACATGACCAAAGAATGATTTAATTTCTGAATTTTGAACCAATGATCTTTGCTTTGGATTTTGGATATTTTTGAGAAATCGTGAGTCTTCAACGCACATGAAGGTTCATTTTTCTTAGCTTTGTTTAATGAATTTATTTTACCAAAAACACTTTTTTTGATTAAGCTTTCAAGCTAAGATGTCCAATGTCTTAATTTCTTGAAACCCCACAAAGTATGTTATGTGGGAATTTGATGAACTCAAGGCAAGGGTTTCCTTATAGTTTACTTAAGGAGACAAATCGAGATATAAGCCAATGTTTAGAAACCTCTAAGGATGTGAATCCCAAGGGCAAGCAATAACATATAGATTGAGTCAAAGGTATTTATCTCCAAAAGAGTTTGAAATTTGGATGATGTTAAGTGTTTGTTTTTGAGATGTTTTCGATCAAGAAACACATTTTGTAACCCAAGAATAAGGACAATCCTATGGATGTGTAAGACAATATTTGTTGGATTCCCACTTGGACAAGTCTAGCTACACTTATCTTTAGCGAATGGTTAGATGCTTGACTCCACTGGCTCCCCTCCACAACACTCACTTATACGAGGTAGCCAAGCATCAACACCCATGAAACTCCCATGGCATGTTCTCCATTTCTACTAGAAGACTGTAAAAGTGCGGGGTGGCTTCAGAATGACTGTTCTTGCACCAACAAATAGATTAAAGGATTTTGGAAAATTCTAGCACATGGGTTTAAATAAGGACTTTCCATTCGTGGAGATTGACCCATACGACAAGAGTCCCCTTTCGGATCCATCTTGTTGGAATCAACCGCGTGATATTGGCATTTACTCCAATACCCACATTTATATACTGGTTGGAAATACTCTTGGATTTAGAGTGTTACCAGTTGAGTTGTTCCCTTGGGCGAGTACTTTTTCCCCAAGGCATTCCCTCTATGATAAGCAAAAGTGAGTGAAAACAAAATCCGTAACTCGATCAAACTTTGATGGCAACAAAGAGAGAGAATATACGTGAAAATGCCCCCACTCACACTTGCACAAGATGTTCAATTTTAAGCCTAAATCGAAGTGTGTAGGTGATTGCTTTATCTTAACCTAAGGTCATAAAAAAGGCCTTTTAATTCTCAAGATCGCTATAAAGCGCGAGAAAAACGCATACATCCTTTTTCAATGGCTTTAGTCTAAGTAAGCTTTCACGAAAAACAAAGTTGCACTTGCTCTTTTTAAATCCACAAAGCAAAATGTGAGTTCTTTTTAAGCACCAAAAGACAAGTGAAAGACATTTTGTTCAATTGTTAATCCAATAAACAAATTCTAGTGTGTTGTGGTCCTAATGTTTGTTTTAGCCCTTTTGCAAGAAATGCAAAGGTTCTTTTTGAAACTAAACAAAAATTAGTGTCCTAAAGAAGCAGTACTAACAATTTCTTAACCAAGTGTTAAGCAAACACTAAAGTGTTTAAAAAAACTTTGATTTGATGAAACATCCTCCTCATGCTTCTCCTTTCTTGAATTTCGGTTTCCAACCTACAAGGAAGAAAAACCAGTCAGATTCTAGAAATACAGAAATTAAAAAGTAGAAAACAGAAGACACATTAATCATAAATCAAAAGCACATGCTAAAATTAGATTTTCCCTTTTTACTGTCTTCCAACATCGCAACTCGTAACTGTGTCACAGTTTGATTTCTGAGCGGTGCCCTCACAGCGCCACTTACCCATCAGCGTCGCTCTGTGTCGAGATAGAGAGCTCAACTGCATCGCACTTTTCACCTAGCGTTGCAGTTTTCTTCCAGTGTTGCAGTTTTTAAAATTTTGAAAATTCCTACAAGTCAACGAGTCCAACGGCGGAGTTTCAAATTCAAATATTTTGCCAGGACGAGTCCAGCGTTGCAGTTTTAGTTTCGAGTGGTGTCATATAGCGATGCTGAAGAGTCAGCAGTGCCAAAACAACGATGCTGAGCTCCCAATGTTGGAATTTTCTGTGTGTGAGTGAAAACGCAAAAAAATTAAAAAAAGATGAGAAAAAATGATATCCAACCCTCCTTCTAGTGCCAAATATGCGAACCCCAACCTTGGTACCTGCAAAAAAACAAGAATAAATGAGTTAGACAAGGGATTGCAAGCCAAAACAAGGATTCCCCATGAAATCCATTTACAACATTCAAACTAGGAAGAAAATATTAAAGAACACAATGGAAATAATAAAACAAAGATTGAATCCTAATTAGATGTGCAAACTCATGATCCCATGGGGGAATTGGTGCCAATTTGATGTGAAAATTGGCCCTTTCCCAATTCCTAAGATGCAAGCTTGATATATTGATGAAGATATGATTCACTTTGTTGATGTTGAAGAGTGCTCCAAGCTAAAATCTGCAAAACCTAACTATGATTCAACAATGATTGGTTAAATTTGATGGATATTTGAGCATGGTAACTTTGCCTAAATTGTGGATGGATAAAATGAAGGATGAGCTCTTCATTTATAGAATTCCAAGATGGATGAATGTCCAAATTTGAGCAATGTGGGACTAACATTCATCCAATGGCATGATGCCACTTGTCAATCTATGAATGGATGAAGGATGTGCAAGATTTGGGGTTTGTGCCAATAAATGCATAATTTTGAATTTCAAATTTGTTGAAATGACATGTAAGAGGGAAGGGAAAATGCAAGAAATGCCACTTGGCTCAAGGAAAAGGACATGTAAGATGAATTTATTGCCTTGTTGGATGTACATGTTGACTTAAAATTTTTGAATTCAAATTGAGAGAATATTCCAAAAGATGCCTTGTGAGGAAAATAGAGATTTAATAAATGAATTAAATCTATTTTCATGTGCAACTTGCATTATCTAGAGGATGGGACATGAGATGAGATTAAATTAATCAAGGGTTAATTAATTTAATGAGATAGGTTAGATGATGTGACCTATTTGATTCAAATTTATGGATTTATTTAAATCAAATAAGAGAGGAATATGACAAGAGGTTAATTAAATAAGGATTTTGATTTATTTAATTAAAAGAGATGGTGTTAGATTAAATCAAATAAGGTTTTAATTTATTTAATTTAATGAACAGAATTTAGAGATTTAATCAAATAAAATTGATTATTTAATTAAATAGGGGTAATTAGATTAGATGGATTGATTTAATTAACAAAAGAGATGACTTGATTAGATAAAATGATTTATTTAATTAAGAGAGGAATATTGATGAATTTATTCAAATAGGGGAATTTAATTAAATGGTTAGATCGAGAGATGATTTAGGAAGAAACGATGTTAGTAAGTCCGGATCAAATGCACAATGTCAATCAGTATATTTTACGTGTCTACAGTTTTCACTATCTCGGAGTGGTTTTCTCATTGTGGTGGATTTTCACTTGGAAAAAAAGTTGTCAAATGCAAGTAGTTGAAAGTTGTAAAATGGTGCACAACTTCCATTCTACAAATCATGTGACCAAACAGACAGTTCCAATGCATCCAAAGAGGTATGTTTATGCTAGGCATGGTCCTCTTTTGCACCCAAACATGTGGAATCGCTCCGAGCTACGTTCAACCAGATCGATCCGTTAACCGTCTAAAGTGCAAAATGGTGCAAACTTCAGCATGCTGTTACTCAGATACCATGATGCTTAGAAGCTTATCATTTGATTCTATGGGATTGCTTTGTGCCCCTCTACAAAAACCTCTCTTAATTTTTGCTATCTTGGAGTGGTTTTCCTATGGTGGTGGATTTTCACTTGGGGATAAAGTTGTCAAACACAAGTAGTTGAAAGTTGCAAAGTGGTGCAACTTTCGTTCTGCTACTGATGTGATCAAATAGACTATTCAAACACGTCTAAATAGGTATGGTTACACTAGGAATAGTCCTCTTTCACACCCAAACATGCAGAATCGCTTCAAACTACGTTCAACTAGATCGATCCCTTAAGAGTTCAAAGTGCAAAATGGTGCAAACTTCAGCATGCTATTACTCAGATACCGTGGGCTTCTCATCTGATCCTATGGGATTGCGTTGGGCCCCTCTACAAAAAGCTCTCTTAGTTTTTTCTATCTTAGAGCAGTTTTCCCATGGTGGTAGATTTTCACTTGATGGAAAAAGTGTCAAATTCAAGCAGTACAAAATTGCAAAGTGGTGCAAATTTCATTTTGCAACTCATGTGACCAAACAAACTATTCCAATACATTTGAATAGGTATTTTTACACTAGGAATGGTCCTCTTTCACACCCAAACATGCGAAATCGCTTCAAGCTACACTCAACCAGATTGATCCTTTAAGAGGCCAAAGTGCAAAATGGCTGCAAACTTCAACATGAGGTTATTCGGATACCATGATGCTTAGAAAATTTTCATCTAATCCTATAAGATCATGTTGGGCCCTTCTACAAAAACCTCTCTTGGTTTTTTCTATCTCAGAGTGGTTTTCCCGTGGTGGCGGATTTTCACTTGATGGAAAAAGTGTCAAATACAAGCAGTGCAAAGTTGCAAAGTGGTGCAACTTTTATTCTGCAACTTGTGTGACCAAACAGACTGTTCCAACATATTAGAATAGGTATTTTTATTCTAGACATGGTCCTATGTCTCACCTAAACACATGAAATCGCTCAGAGCTACGTTCAATTGGATCAATCCTTTAAGAGTCCAAAGTGAAAAATGGCTGCAAACTTCAGCATGTTGTTACTTGAATACCGTGATGCTTAGAAACTCATTATCTAATCCTATGTAATTGTATTGGGACCCTCTAAAAAAACCTCTCACAGTTTTTTTCTATCTCAGAGTGGTTTTCCCGTGGTAGCAGATTTTCATTTGATAGAAAAAGTGTCAAATGCAAACAGTGCAAAGTGGTGCAACTTTTGTTCTGCAACTTGTGTGACCAAACAAACTATTCCAATGTGTTTGAATAGGTATTTTTATGCTAAAATTTTTCCTCTTTTGCACCCAAACATGCAGAATCACTCTGAGCTACATTCAACCGGATCGATCCCTTAAGAGTCCAAAGCACAAAATGGCTGCAAACTTCAACATGTTGTTACTCCGATACCGTGACACTTAAAAAATTATTGTCTAATCCTATGGGATCATGTTGGGCCCCTATACAAAAACCTCTCTCGATTTTCACTATCTCAAAGTGGTTTTCCTGTGGTGGTAGATTTTCACTTGGGAAAAAAGTTGTCAAATGCATGTAGTTGAAAGTTGCAAAGTGGTGCAACTTTCGTTCTGCAACTCATGTGACCAAACAAACTATTGGAATGCATCCATATGGATACATTTACACTAGGCATGGTCCTCTTTTGCACCCAAACATGTGGAATCGCTCCAAGCTACATTCAACCGACTTGATCCCTTAAGGGTTCAAAGTGCAAAAGGGAAGCAAACTTTGATGAACTATTAATTGAAAATCGTGAGGCTTGTGAACTCTCTGTCTGAGCCTGTGAGATCACATTGGTCCCCTTTACAATAACCTCTCTCATTTTTTGTTATCTCAGAGTCATTTTCTTGTGGTGTCCAATTTTTACTTTATGAAAAATATGTCAAATACAAGCAATGTAAAGTTGCAAAGTGGTGCAACTTTTGTTTTGCAATTTGTGTGACCAAAAAAACTACTCTAATGCATCTGGATAGGTAGGTTTACACTAGGCATGGTCCTCTTTCACACCCAAACATTTGGAATTGCTTCGAGCTACATTCAACCAACTTGATCCCTTATGATGCCATTCAAAATAATCGAAAAGAGAAACATACACACGACGGTTGAGAAGTCTGAGTATTCCACACAAAAAACATAGAATCATTGGTGCAAAGTACCTTGTTCCTCCATTTGATGAAGAAGGTCTAGTTCAATGGTTTTAGTCATTATAATGTCAAATAAGGCCATGATTGGTCATTTTGTAATCTTGCTTTTAGTTTTGAGTTAGTGTGGGGTCATTTGAGTTAATTATGTAAGTACGATAGGGAGTATGAATAAGAAAATAACATTGGTAAAGACATTGGAAGAGATTAATAATGTTGCGCCTATTCAAAATTTAGGCCTTAAAAGCAAAGCTAGATGAGGTGAAAAGAAGAAATTACTTGAGAATAAGTTAAAATAGGTTGGAAATAGGGTGAGGTTGTGGTGGTTGATGTGTTCAAATGGTCTACAAGGACAAGAGAGGTCAAAATTATGTTATGGCATGATGCCCTATTTGGGAAAAGAGGGGTTTTGAATGAAAAAGAGAGGTTTGAGGGAGTAAAAGTGGGTAAAGTCAAGGGGAAGAATAATTTGGTGGTCAATTAAGTTTGTGTAGGTAGAATGAAGAGTGTTGGAAGAGGTTTTGAGGTTGTATGACATCTGGATATGGGGTTTTCAATAAACCCTAGTGAAATTTGAGAAAAGTGAGGGTTTAGAGGATAGTGGGGTTATAGGGCCAATCACACCCTAAAAATTATGGATTTTGTGGATTTGCAGACTGGTAAATTCTTTCCAATGGTGTTTTGCAATTGGAAGAGTGATTGAGAGGGTGTTTCTTTGTTAAATATACCTATTCAGGGGTCTAGGACACTGTTGAGTCCATTTCTTATTTGTATTATAAATTATAACTTGCTTTCTCCTCAGTCCATTTCATATACAAGAAATAATATTGCAAAAAGTTGACATATATAAATCTTTCGACGTGTTTATAAGGTGACACATCAAGAACATAACAATTCATTTTGCACTATCAGGATTATGCTGTGAAAATGTTTAAAGAATATTGAAGATAAATGTTTGTATGATAATATGTCAAGAAGTTAACTACTTCATCTACTCTGAATATTATGTTTTTCAAGTGTTGTGAATATTATGTATCCTTTGCTTAATTGAGTTTTTCCAATAAAAGGATTAATTATATTGGAATCTTTTTTATGAATCATTTCATGGAATACCAATTGAAAACGCATTTTTTTCTTTTAGATGAAGTTGTTTAGCATCAATCAATTAATATTCAAGAGAAACCATGAAGGACAACAATGATCAATGCTAGGGATAACTAATTAATAAGTATACACGTGAATAAGTCAAGCATATACATGTGAATAAGGGAAGCACAAGTACTCAAAAACACGTAAGCCTTGAAGTATACACACAAATACATAGTATACACAAATTAATACCAAGTATATGCACAAATACAAGGTATACACATGAAAACACGTAAGTCACAAAGTATACACATAAGTTGTAAAGTATACACTTGAATACACATAACTCATATCTATTGAACCATGAATTTAGAATGCAAATATGGACACCATCGATAAAAAATATTTGTATTAACCAAATAGCCATGTAGGCATACATCAATATATGTCGATATAAGTATGAAATATAGGTACAAAATAGCCATATAGGCTTATGAGAATGCCATATAGGCATACAATGTCAAATATATACAATAAAAAATATGTACAAAATTGCCATGTAGGCATACAACAAAGGGCTCTAGAATCAAAAGTAATTTCTCTCCATTCTCACAAAATAAACTCTTTCCCTTTGCTTGTTGATCTAATGGCGATAAATCTGTCACTCATTTCTACTGCGCTCGAGGAGTGCTCCTGTTGCTCCTCTTAGTGTTTAGTTCTTGGTGAAGTTTTATCTGTTACAATATGAAGTAAAGACATTAATATATAGAAATTACATTATAAAAAATGATATATTTAACAAAATAATCACTTACCGCCATCTGATGATCACTCTCCATGAGGGAAATGTTTGCATGCCCAGGCTGAGGCATGCTAAATCCCTATATAAACCATCCAAGTAGAAATTAAACTATAAATCAATAATGGTTTTCTTTTTCACAAACTAACATCTATAAAAACGAATGTAAATTGAAATTTAGTAATTTGCCTCATACCTCCCCTATCAGAGTCATCAAGGATTCTATAGCAGATGAAACACCGATCTCCATTGCCCTCATTACATTCAGAGGTGTTTATGCTTGCAAGATCTGAAAATAAAACAAAAAATTATTCAATCACAAAAACTACAATAGCCATCCACATCATCACTTATAATGTATGAGATAATGATTTTTTTTTGAGTACTTATTAAACTATAATTTTTGACTATCATGCTTACTATTTTCCCTATCCATATCTTGTTCGAAAGGATGTGTTTTTAGGCTTTTACCCATAGCAGCAAGTCGATGAACCATTTGATCAAATGCTTTTGTAGACATGTACGATAACTGTGGTGGCATAGAGAAGGTAGTGAACTATTTGATAAAACACCTCAAAGAAATGGGGTCTTGTGGTGATGGAATGTCATTACAAACAAATGCACATCATGGCATTCCATCACCATAAGACTGCATTTCTTTTAGGCATTTTTTCAAATAGTTCATTGCCTTCTCTATGGTATTATTGCTTACTATTATGCTTTGATATATTTTTTTTTCCAAGCATCCATAGTTTGTTGGAAAGCACCTATTTTAGGATTTTAGCCATAGCAGAAAGGAAGTGAGTAGTTTGATAAAATGCTTTGGTACACATGTATGGAAAATGTGGTATCATAGAAAAGGTGGTGAGCTATTTGAAGAAATGCCTCAAAGAAATGTGGTCTCATGTTGATGGAATGGAATTCCATCATTGTGAGACTGCATTTCTTCGAGGCATTTTTTCAAACTACTAACTGCCTTGTCTATGCTATTGCTTACTATTATGCTTTGATAGATTTTTTCCAAGCATCCATAGTTTGTCGTGCAGGTGCACCTTTGCAAGCACATGCCTCCATGAGGCAAATTTAGGAGTTTGAAATGGTTAAGGCATTTTGATGATGTAATAAGGCTTAAATATCCATTTTGGATGTTCTAATAGTCTTAGTTAATTTAGGCATAAAGTGCAAAATATTGATAAAGTTGTCAATTTTAAATGTTATAAAAATGCAAAAAAGGTGTAAAGGCATGGAATGCCAAGGGTCAAAGTAGTTGTAGAGGTTATTGAGTCATTGTAGGAATTTGGAAAGGTTGGGAAATGTTTAAAACTGATATGATCCATCGATGTAAGTTGTTGTTGGAGAGATTCAAGGAGAAAACTAATAAAATATAACTGTTATACTGCCATTTTTTTGTGTTTTCCTCCATTGTCTGCCAGTGTACGGTTCTATACAGGTGGTAGGGAATCTTTCATGTGTATGAATTGAAGAGTTAAATGTTGGCATCAATTTAAAACTAATTTTAGCATTTGGTATTGAGTTTCAAGCTTTTGGTGGCCTGATTACTCTAGGCAGTCAGAAAACAGGGGTTTAGTGGTTTGATTGCTTAAATGAATCGATAGGTCATTCCACCTTTCTAAACTCACTTTTCCTTGGTGGAATGGACTTGAATAATGTTGGAGTAGGTGTGGAAGATAGATATTAGGTTTGGGAAGGATATTTGGTGAGTTTCTCAATGCTGCCTTGTTGTAAAAACCAGTTTTAGTGCCTTTGAGCAAGGCTAGAGTGAGTGAGTTGAAGAAAGGGATAGAGAACATGATGGAATCTCATGAGAGCTATGTAATTAGATGTGTTTAGATAAGTTTTATAAACCTAAGAGGCCAAGAGTGGTTAGTTGTGAGAGAGTATGAAACCCTAGTTAGAAAGGGTGAAAATAAGTGAAAAGTGAGAGGTTTATGAAGGAAGTGTCATTAAAAATTTAGGGCAGCATAAGAGAAGTATAAAATGAGCATGTGCAAACATAAAAAATCTTGATTGAGGTGGTTTTCAGCTGTGAGAGGGCAGGGCATAAGAGTTTCAATAAGCCCTAGTTGATTGCAAAGAAAGTGAGGGTTTTATGAAAAGGGGTCTAAATGAGTGAGTGGAGACCTGAAAGTTGAATAATCTGAGGTTTTGTTGGCTATATTTTGACTATTTAGTGGGTTTAAGGTTTGTTTGTGTGTTTGGAGAGGTGTCTCTATGAAAAAGAGGCCTAATTGAGGCCTAATTCAACATTGAAAGCCATGTTTGGAATCAATGATCCAAAGGAGTTGGTATTGAGTTTTTGATATCTGAAAGTAGGCCATGATGGGTGCCTGATTTGGGGATTTTTTGACAAGGTTGTTTGAGAAAATTGAAAGTTTTGACTAGAAAAGTGGGTTGGCTAACCTAGTAGGAAGACTAGGTAGATGTTTTAAAACAAAGGAAGAATTGAGTTTTTGAGTTGAAAAGTGGATTGAATCCTTTTGAATGATGAAGTTAAGTTATTTGACTACCCTGCATTGCATCATTTTTTTTGAAAGCACCTTTTTTAAGCTTTTAGCCATAGTAATGAGGAAATGAATTGTTTGATAAAATGCTTTAGTAGACATGTATGGAAAATGTGGTAGCATAGAAAAGGCGGTGAGCTGTTTGAAAAAGTGCCTCAAAGAAATTGGGTCTCATGGTGATGGACATCACCATGAGACTGTATTTCTTTGAGGCATTTTTTCAAAAAACTCATTGCCTTCTATATGCTATTGCTTACTATTATTCTTTCATATATTCCTTTTAATCATCCATAGCATAGACAAGGTAGTGAAATATTTGAAAAGATGACAAGCAGTAAAAAGTGGTCTCATGGAATGCCATGACAAGCAAATGTAATTGGAAGCTGCTCCTAGACTTATTACTTATGCTATGTGAAGTAATTGCATCACTGCTTATGTTGACTTTCTAAACAACTATATTGTAGTTGAAATTTTGTCATCTATATCAACATCTAGTTAGTAGTTATGGAATGCGAAGTAATGCTTTGAGTTTGAATGATGTGCAATGCAACATAATCAACGATATGAATATAAACTACACAAATCTATTAAGTACAATTCATTAGTTAAACTCTTTATTCTATTACCTGCATGTAGGTTTGAGTAAATCCACTAGCACTGGGAGGTGTTCCCTCAAAACCTCCAATATTAGCCTGTTCAACATCCAAAATCACATATTAAAATACCATTCGTAAAACAATTCTATTAACATGTAATAAATTTATAATTGTTTACTAGTTACATGCCCCACTGATAGGTGTACTACATAAATAAGTAGGTGTAGGGCCGATGTATCCAGTCTCAACACTGTGACCCTACAATTTTATTAAAATCATAAAACTAAATTAGTTAATCTTGCATTTCAAAATTGAAATTTAATAAATTAAATTCAATGAACATGCTAACTTTTACCTGAGTATCAATGCCATATGCCTCATGCAAAATGTCAGTTGCCCTCTCCATCTCCATAGCTATAGACGAATCGTGCATAGTAGCCTCTTGAGTGTTAGTGGGGTCATATGAACAAGTCGTCCCGCAACATTGACACACATGGGTTCGAAGGCCACCACTAGAAATAAGTAGGTGTAGGGCCGATGTATCCAGTCTCAACACTATGACCCTACAATTTTATTAAAATCATAAAACTAAATTAGTTAATCTTGCATTTCAAAATTGAAATTTAATAAATTAAATTCAATGAACATGCTAACTTTTACCTGAGTATCAATGCCATATGCCTCATGCAAAATGTCAGTTGCCCTCTCCATTTCCATAGCTATAGACGAATGCTGCATAGTAGCCTCCTGAGTGTTAGTGGGGTCATATGAACAAGTCATCCCGCAATATTGACACACATGGGTTTGAAGGCCACCACTCGAAGACTCCCCTGGATGGCGCTATAGAATAGAGCTAGTATGTTGGATGACACTCTTGGTCAAAGTGATAATCACCTACAATGTCTATACATCTGCACTCTCCTTTGTGATGAAAGGCATAACAACGTGCCCATGAGGCAGCCTAACAAGAGCTCGTCTCCCTTGCCGCATAGGATCTGGCTGTGCATTGGGTCTGTCCTGAGCCAACCCCCCACCTCTACCCTAGAAGTCCCTCATATCAAAATAATTTTGGATTTTGTTCAATATGAACTCATTGTATAGTTTCCTAAGGAAATATTGTGGGACTTCACAATTGTTGCACGGTGGGTAATCAAAAACCATGTACCACCTATCATAAAAATAGTTCCTAATCTATTGGTGGTGGCACCAATGAATAGGAAACCTCTTCGCATTAAGGGTAAGATTTTGATTTGTGCGTGGGTTAGTGAATAATGCGCATAAATCACCTTTTGTAATTTTTAAATCTTTTACATCTTTATATGATAGTTTATCTATGTAATAACCCCTAGCCACCTTCCTCCTATCTTGCCATCCAGCTATTTGTTTGCTAATTGAATCTACATTTTTTAACATATCTTTCAATGAACTTGCCAGGGTCATTCTTTCCACAGTTGAACCATTTGGATCACTCAACCTACTGATTAAATCCTCAATTTGTCTTTTGTTGTTCTCAATTTCACTCATTAAATTTTGTTGAGTTCCAGGAGGGTGTTGAGTGATTGATGGAGGAGGTTGTTGTTGTGGTTGATTTTGTTGTTGAGGATTTTGAGGGTTTGTAGGTTGGTTTGCATCTCCTAAAAATTCAAAAAAAAAATCAAATACAACCTAAAACTAACAAATTCAAAACAAAAAGTAAACAATCCTTACCTCTCACACCTCCTCATTGTCGTGGCACCATCCTTGCGATGAAATAACAACCGTTGATGAATATTTTTTCAAAATACCTCCTCCTAGAACACAATTGCAAAAAATGGGGGTTTTGGCCACGGGCATAAGAAAAAACACAGTCGAAATGCAAGAATGAATACGTTTCAATTTTTTTTTTCTTTTAACATGTCATAATGCGAGTGCATTATAATGCGCTTGCATTATAACACACTCACATTATGGGCTTGTTGTGGCCAAGCCTCATGCTCGACACACCAAGCCATAACATGAGCACATTATAACGTGCTTGCGTTATGACTTTTCAAAACTTTTTTTAAAAAGTTGCCACAAATTGGCTACCCATCTCCATGCACCTGCCCATTTTCATTATCTATTAGTGAAGGAGAGTCTAATGTCACTTCATCATCTTCATCTAAGGAGGCGTCCTTACTAGTGTTTGAACGACATGTGTCAATGTTCTCATTTTCTTGCACCATGATATCCTCCCTAGTAGGAGAGGTTTTAGGAGAACTACATACTAGATAGTCATGACATTCAAAGGTTGGTTCTTCTAAAATGACCTCATCACAAGTAAGGGAGTTATCAATGGTTGGATTTTCTTGCTTATCAATGATTGAATTTTTTTGTTTAAATATATCTTTCAAAATGGTAGAAGCATCAAGGAAGGGAGGAACAAGATTTTCATGACTCAATAAGTGTATCTTCTCACACCAAACTATATTCTTCACAACTAGGAAAGATATGAGGAGAAGAACAAATGTGAAATATCATGGTTATCTAAAATTACATCCTCATGTCCTATAATGTTTTCCCAAGTAGGAGAGGTAGGATTGCCATAGCTCTCAATTATTGGATCTCTTCACACCAACATATCTTCTTCAAAAATGTGTTTTTCATGATCATTCATGACTGTATCCTCTTTCACTAAAGCATTCTCACAAGTAAGGGAGTTCTTGGGAGATGAATGAAGACTAGGTAGAGTAATGTTAAGGAATTTTTCAATGATCTCATCTTCTTGTGTCTTAATATCTTCCCAAGAGGGAGGAGGAGAGAGACAATCAAGAGTTTCATGATTCTCAATGATTGTATCTTCTTTCAACAAGATACCTTCATCACTAGTAGGAGAGGTATCAGGAGAAGAATAATTATGGTTTTCATGATTATCTATATTTGTACCTTCTTGTATCATATCATCCTCACAAATGGGAGAGATAGTAGGGTTTGAATGAGTGATAGGCAAGGTAATATTAAGGACTATGCCAATGGTTTGTTTCTCTTGCTCTAAGATGTTTTCATAGTTACTATAAAAGATAGTGGAAGGATGGCTAACATGTTTCGTGATGACCTCATTGTTGTACTCTAAATGGAACTCATAAGAGGGGATATTGTATTTATGCAATCCATTCTTAACCATATCAAAACCACATCTCTTAAAAGGAAACATGCTAACATGAAAAAACAAGCTATTTAGTTCTTATGCAATACTTCAAAAATTTAAACAAATGTCCTACATATCTAAATATTTTCATACTAAAATGAGTTTTGGAATGATTTTTTAAAAAATGACTACACCAAATGGATGATTTGACCTAGATACATGAAACAAAAATTCTTGTTCAGACTTTCCAAACTAATACAGTAGGTTACCAGCAAGCCTAAGAAGTACAAAATCACCAGAAAGCTTAGAAAAGTTGGTTTTTGTAGGCCTCCAAGGACTAATTTTCTTAGATGGGTGTATTACTCCCACTTAGGGTTTTTGATAGGTTCAGATAGTAAAAAATAGACAACACAAAATACCCAGAAATCAGGAGACTAAAGACATGCACCAGGACTAAATCACCCAAATGGGCGAATGAGTCGCCAATTAGGGTTTTTAAACATGAATCAACAAATTTTGAGTTGATTTTAATATTTTTAAATTTCATGTTGACTTGACTATTTGCAATTATAAATTTTCAGTGAAATTGAATGATTTAAGATGAAAAGATGCAACCTATATGCACTTTTCACTAATGCAATATTTAGAAGTCCTAAATGCAAATTAACTAATGTAAGATCTAATGTAAAGTTAATGCAATCTAGATCTAGGACTACAATGTTCTCCAAATCAGAAATAAAGGGTCCAAAGGCCAGGTTCACCAAAATGAACACAAGGGAAATAGGTGTCCACCTTTTAGGAGATGGACAACTTTGGGGACCTATTTCACTCTCAAGTTCATTAGGAAACCAAGATCCCTCAACCAAGTGACTCAATTAAGGGAAGGAGAACTATAAGGGGGTTTCCTTAGGTGTGATTAAAAGTGGGGGGGTTCACCATTAAAATGAAGATTCTAAGGAAATATGCAAATTCTAATGCACAAAATCCTAGAAACTTAAGAACATCAAATCAAATGAACAAACATTATTCAGATAGGAAGGAACCTAGAAAACTAATAGCTTCAAAACAAGGTCTACAACTTTGAAATTATTCTTTTTGAGGTGTATTGGGACTCATACACCAAGCTAGGTGATTTAGTCCTAGTTTAGAGTTTTTGGGAAGAATCTGGAATCTCTTGATGACTATTCATGATCTACAAAAATCTGACAAAAAGGGTATATTGGAACTCATATGCCTAGACAGTTGCAAAGTGTCGTAGGAGCATAATTTTGAATTGAAACTTTGTGAGCCTCTGAAGATGGATTAAATAAACACTTCCCCACTAGTTTCATGTAAATTAGTTGGATATCTTGCTCTTGTTGCAAGGTGTTGTCATTAATGTCAACTGATCAATTGGTTATCAACTAGTTGCTATTTTCATTAATGTCATGGATATAGGTTATTGGCTATATATGTCGAGGATATTGAGAAAATTATATTGAAGGAAGATTGAAGGTGTTTAGTGATTGCTCTAAGTTTTTTTCTAGGATTTGCTTCTATGTGCATGCAGTTCAGATATGTTGATCATGGTTGTTGGAAGCTATTATATCTAGATTTTTGGCTTATGATTCATTATATAGTGCAAGTTATGTTCACTAGTTGTGAATTGTGGCTTTTTGTGCTTTTGGCTGAGGTCTGAGAGAAATGTTGTTGGTCCGGATTTCTCTTTGGTTAAGTCTTATGACTTGCAGATCTAGAGTTAAGTTGTTATGAATGTGTTGAAGATAATTTTAGTATCTCAAAGGATCGTGCTTAATTGTTCTATGTGTTTTAAAATAGTTTGTCCGACCTTGTGTTAAAAACTACCTTCAAAATTGATGAAGTGTGTTGGGATCTATTTGGGTCCTCATCAAGCGTGTGTTTGGGTCATCCTCATTCTAATTCCACCCTAGGATGTTTTGGCACCAACCTAATTTAAATTTAATGATGGATGGTCGACTTTGGATATGTTTCAAAGTTGAAGATGGTATAAATACAAGATGAGTTAGTGGTGAAAGATGTACAAAGAGATAAGTGCAAAGAAATAGAGTAGATAGATGTGAAGCAGATGTAAATCAAGTGGATGTATGTGATATGAGTGTGGTAGATCAGTATGAAGTCTAAATGTCGAGTTTCCAGATGTAGTGAGCTGAAGGTGGACTCTATCATTCATGCATGTCTACAAGTGGTTGAGTAAATTGTGGTGGATTTATTTGTTGCATTGAGTTTGTCTTCTCTTTGTAACATATATCTTCTATCTTCTTTGTATCTTTGAGGTAGTGAGCCCTCACTATGGTTAACCCTATTGGACAGTGAGTCTTGATCCAGACAGTGAGTCCTTGTTTTGGTAGTGAGCTCTTTTTCTCAGGTAGTGAGCCTTTTGTAATCGGTTTTGATATTCTCTATAGTGTGAGTTAATCTTCACTGTGGTTTTTCCCTCATTGAGTTTTCCACGTAAATCACTGTTACTATGTTTGTGTGATGGTTTTCAATTTTTGCACTTGCACTTGATGTTTATTCATTTTAACAGAGTGAAGAATTGTGATTGATCTAAGTTTTGGTGAATGTTATAAAGGTGAAATTTGTTACAACTAATTCACCACCCCTCTCAGTTGTCTTGTTCAACAATTGGTATCAGAGTGTGGTTCCTTGGAGAAGAGCTTAACTACTTAAGGAAGGTCTGAGATGGCTGGAGAAATTACTCATGATTATCCAAGGTTCGATGGAACTAATTATGCTATCTAGAAAATACTGATGGAAGAATATCTGGAGTATTGTGGATATATGTGGAGAAAGATTACAAGAATACTTACACTCCTATTAATGGTTCGAGTAAGACTGATGAGATTAAGGCATATGAAGCCAACAATAAGGCAGAGTACATTTTGAGTTGATTAAAGTTCAAAATTTGAAGACTGCTAAGGAAGTATGGGATGCTCTGGAAAAGGCGAATGAAGGTGATGAAAGGGTCAAAGAGGCAAAATTATAGAATTTGGAGACACAATTTGAGCTCCTACATATGTTTGAAGATGAGAATGTTAAAGCATATGTACAGAGATTGGATGAGGTAGTAGTTGGAATGTAAGGACTTGGTGCTGCAATAGATGAATCCAAACTTATAAAGAAGATTCTTAGAACTCTCCCTATGCTTACAACAAAAAGGTATGTGCTATTGAATAACATATAGATTATAAGACTTACACTAAAGATTAGTTGTTGGGAACTCTAACATCTTATGAGATGAGAAAGTCAAATTTGAGAAATGGATCCAAATCAGAGACTACTTTTAAGGCTACAAAAGTTGAAGATCCAAATGAAGAAAATATTGATGAAGCTAACTTTGTGAGAAAGATGAAGAAAGGCTCTGATAATTATGAAGGTAAGTTAACCTTTAAATGCTTTAGTTGTGGAGGAATAGGTCATTATTCTGCAAGGTGTCTAGAAAGAGCTAAGAGGAATAAACAAAGATATGAGAAAGAAAAGAAAGGTAAGAAGATCAATAGAGCATATTATGTGAATGAGGATGCTAGTATATCTGATGATGAATCTAATTATGGAGATCCTAATGACAATGAATGCTAGTTATTGGCTATAAAAGATGAACCTACTTCTGCTAATTCTAAAAAATAGGTGAAGGAATGCCCTCTAGAGAAGGAGAAAAATGAAGGTATTGTAATCTCTTCCCTATATGATAAACAAGAAAATAACTATTGGGTTGTTGATAGTGGTTGTTCAAATCACATGACTGGTGATATGAGTAATTTTTTTAAACTAGAAAAATATGATGGAGACTTAGTTATGTTTGGAGATGATATTGGTGCTAAATTTGTGGGATAGGTTTAGTAAGTTTTGATGGCAAGCATAATACTGATGATGTATATTATGTTAAGGGTTTAAGGCATAATCTTTTGAATGTTGGAAAAATGTGCAGTAAAGGATATAATCTTGTATTTGAGGATGAAAGATGTAAGATCAAGAAAGGATCCAGATTAGTGATTACTGTAGGAAATAAATTTGAAGGAAATATCTATCAACTTAAGGGTGTTGATGGACGATGCTTTATGAATCAGATTAATGACAGTTGGTTGTGGCATCAGATCATATGAATTTTGATAACTTGGCGAGGATTAGTGTAGTTCAGGCTATAAGAGATTTACCAAGGATTACAAAGCATGTTAATGCTATTTGCAGGAATTGTTAGTTTGGAAAGCAAGCAAGAAACCATTATAGATCAAAGGAACAATCTACCACTAGACTACTAGATTTAATTCATACAGATCTCTATGGTCCTACAAGATTGAAAAGTCTACAAGGTGAAAGGTACTTTATGCTTTTGATTGATGATTATTCTAGATATACATGGGTTACATTTCTTAGAGAGAAATCAGATGCATTAGATAGATTCAAGACATTCAGAGCTATGGTTGAAAACAAAGTAAATTTGAGGCTAAAATGCTTAAGGTCTAATAGAGGTGGTGAATTCAATTCCCATGAGTTTAATATGTTTTGTGAAGTGCATGGAATAAAAAGACAGTTATTTCCTCTGAGAACTCCTCACAGAATGGAGTTGTTGAAAGGAAGAACAAAACAATTCAAGAGGCTACTAGATAAATGATTACTGAGGTAGGTCTACCAGAAGTTTACTAGAGAGAAGCTATTCACACTATTGTTTATGTATTCAATTGAGTTCAAGCAAGAGAAAATAGTACAAAGACCCCCTATGAGCTATGGTGTGGAAGAATTCCTACTATTAAGTATTTTAAGGTATTTGGAAGTAAATGTTATATTAGAAGGGATGAAGAAAATTTAGGAAAGTTTGATGGAAGAAGTGATGAAGGAATTTTTCAAAGATATTCTACTAGAAGCAAGACTTATAGATGTTTTAAAAAAAGACCAAGGAATATTGTAGAAAGCACAAATGTCAAGGTTGATGAAGTAATGGAGAATTCAATTGATGTTGATGGATACGTATCTGATGAACCTGATTGTGTAAGGATTGAAGAAGTTGTGGAAGAATAGGAAAAGAATGAGCAAGAGAAGTAGAATGAAGAAGAATAAAAAGAAGAAGAAGCTTCGGTGTTTTCCCCTAAGGCACCTAGATATGTGCAAAAGAATCATTCAAAAAATTAGATCATTGGAGACAAGACAAAAGGAGTATCAAGACAAGAAGCATAGCGACTGCTGGTGAAGTAAATTTGTGTTTACTTTCTAAGATTGAACTAAAGACTATAAGTGAAGCATGTAAAGATGAGCATTGGATGGAAGCCATGAAGGAAGAACTTATGCAGATTGAGAAGAATCAAACTTGGGAATTGGTCCCAAGATCGATAGAAAAAAGCATTATTGGATCGAAGTGGGTATTTTGAAATAAGTTGAATGAGAATGGAGAAGTGGTCAAAAACAAAGCAAGGCTTGCGTGTAAGGGTTACTCACAAGTAGAAGGCATATACTTTCATGAGAGTTTTGCTCCGGTGGCAAGAATGGAAGCTATTAGAATGTTCTTAACATTTGTCACTCATAGAGATTTCAAAGTCTATCAGATGGATGTCAAGTCTGCATTTTTGAATGGCGAGCTAGAAGAAGAGGTCTACATGGAACAAACAAAAGGATTTCAGTTGTCAGATCAATCAGATATGGTATGTAGATTGAAGAAAGATTTATATGGATTGAAGCAAGCTCATAGAGCTTGGTATGCAAGGTTAGACATGTACTTGATTCAACAAGGTTTCAACAAAGGTACGATAGATGGTAACCTATACTTTAAAGTTGAAGATGAAAAAATCTTGATTATGGTTGTATATGTTGATGACATTATTTTTGGAGGAAATGAAGCTATGTGTAAGATGTTTGTGGAAGAGATGAAAAAATAATTCAAAATGTCTATGTTTGGAGAGATGAATTTCTTTCCAGGGCTTCAAATTAAATAAACAAACAAAGAAATATTTATTTCACAGTCTAAGTATGTGAGAGAGATGTTGAAGAAGTTTGGGATGGATGGTTCCAGACCGGTATGCACTCCAATGGTGACTGGTTGCAAATTAGGTAAAGATGATGATTCACCTAAGGTTGATTAAAGCAAGTATATATCTATGATTGGTGGGCTATTGTATTTGACTACTACTAGACCAGATATCATAAATGTTGTCTATCATGTGGCTAGATTTCAAGAAGATCCTAAGGAAACACATGTTGTTGCTGTTAAAAGAATATTTAGATATTTGAATGGCACTCTAGATTATGGTATGTGGTATCCTAGAGATACTAACTATACACTAAGTGCTTATACAGATGCAGATTGGGTTGGATGTGTAGATGATATAAAAAGTACAAGTGGTGGTGCATTATTTCTTGGTTATAGATTGGTGGCATGGTTGAGTAAAAAGAAAGATTTAGTTTCCTTATCTATTCTTGAAGCTGAGTATATTACTGCTACATATTGCTATACACAAGTTCTATGGATGAAACACACATTGAAAGATATCACAGTTGTGTATGATGCTCCTATTTTTATCTTTTGTGATAACATAAGTGCAATTAAATTTTTAAAGAATCTAGTGACGCACTCGAGGACAAAGCATATATCTATTAGGTATCATTTCTTGAGAGAGAAGGTTGTGGAGAATGAAGTAAACCTTGATTATGTTCCTATGAAGGATCAAATTGCTGATATATTTATGAAGGCTCTTCCTAAAGATACTTTTGAGTATCTCTGAGAAAAGTTAGGGGTCATTACCCCTCCTTTCTTGAACTAGATGCATATGGAGATGCATTAGTCTAGTGAATCTATGGATCTATCTTTCTTTTGGACTGATATTTTGGTGGCTACCTCTCAGGGGGAGCATGTAGTGTCATGTTTTGTCATTTTATGAGTATTCTATTTTTAATGTCAAAGGGGAAATCAATGTAAAACATATTTTTACTTTTCCATTGATGTCAAAGGGGGATAGGAAGATGAAGAGTATCATGTGAAAATATTATTAACTAAGGGGGAGAAACAAAAAGAAAAATCATTAGAAGTGTGTTCAAAGCTAGTATGTTGTCTTTGATGGTTTTTCACATCATGTGTTGCCATCAATGAAAAAGGGGGAGATTGTTGCAAGTATGAAGAATTTGTTGTAAGGTGTTGTCATTGACGTCAACTAGTCAATTGGTTATCAAATGGTTGCTATTGTCATTAATGTCATGGATGCAGGTTATTAGCTGTATATGTTGAGGATATTGAGAAAATTGTATTGAAGGAAGATTGCAAGTGTTCAGTGATTGCTCTAGGTTTTTCTATGAGACTTGCTTCTATGTGCGTGCAGTTTGGATATGTTGATCATGGTTGTTGGAAGCTTCTATATCCATATTTTTGGCTTATGATTCATTATATAGTGCCAGTTATATTCACCAATTATGAACTATGGTTTTTTGTGCTTCTAGCCAAGCTCTGGGATAAATGCTTTTGGTCTAGATTTATCTTTGGTTAAGTCTTATGACTTGTGGTTCTAGAGTTAAGTTGTTATGATCGTGCTGAAGATAATTTTGGTGTCTGGAGGGATTTTTCTTAATTGTTCTATGTGTTTTATACTAGTTTGGCCAACCTTGTGTTAAACACTACCTTCAAAATTGATGAAGTGTGTTGGGACCTATTTGGGTCCTCATCAAGTGCATGTTTGGGTTTCCCTCATTCTGATTCCACCCTAGGATGTTTTGGCACCGACCTAATTTGAATTTAATGATGGATGGCCAACTTTAGATATGTTTCAAAGTTGAAGATGGTATAAATATAGGATGAGTTAGTGGTGAAAAATGTACAAAGAGATAAGTGAAAAGAAATAGAGAAGATAGATGCAAAGAAAATGCGAATCAAGTGGATGTATGTGATATGGGTGTGACAAATTAGTGCAAAGTCTAAATGTTGAGTTTCTGGATGTAGTGAGCTAAAAGTGGACTCTATCATTCATGCATGTCTACAAGTGGTTGAGAAAATTATGGTGGATTTCTATGTTGCATTGAGATTTTCTTCTCTCTATAACATATCTCTTCTATCCTCTTTGTATCGCTATGGTAGTGAGCCCTCCAAGTGGTTAACCCCATTGGATAGTGAGTCCTTGTTTTGGTAGTGAGCCCTTTTTCTCAGGCAATGATCCTTTTATAATTGATTTTGATATTTTCTATAGTGTGAGTTAATCCTCACCATGGTTTTTCCCTCATTGGGTTTTCCACATAATCCTGGTGTTACTATGTTTTTGTGATGGTTTTCAATTTCTGCACTTGCACTTAATGTTTAATAATTTTAGCAAAGTTAAGAATTGAGATTTATCTAAGTTTTGGTGAATGTTATAAAGGTAAAATTTGCTATAAATGATTCACCCCCCCTTCTTAGTTGTCTTATTCAATAGCTCTAGATCTGATTTTTTGTGAGCCTTGACAACTTTACAACTTTTTACAACTTTGCAACTTTGGTACTTTTGAAGGCTTCAAATCCATTTTTTCTCCAACCTATAAACCTACAACATACAAAGAGAGGGAAAAAAATGTTTTTTGTTAGGCAATGTGGGTTTTCCTTGATCAAACCCCTTTTTGGTAATCAAGCCTTAATGAGAAATGAGGCATGAATGAAATGAAACATGAAACATAAGATGAAACAATATAACCTTTTTTGAAACCTTGTAGATTTGCAAACAAGCATGAAGTGGCCTCAATGGATGTAGATCTTGATCATGATTCTTGATGAAAGATAATGCCTTTGAATACTTGAATTGATCTTGAACAATACATCACAACATTAGCTCAAAATCACATGCATGATGCATCAAGCCTTTGACATGATGAAATGACTCTTGATTGCTACAATAATCTTCAATAATTTTTCTTTGAATGCCTTAGAAATGCTCTTGAATTATCTTGTGAAAGTACTCTTGATTGCTTATGAAATTATAGGATTAAACTATGTGAAATAACCTTGTATTTATACTTTTTAATGCTTAATTTCCCAAAATTACAACACTATAAGCCGACATCAGATCTAGGATAATAAAATACCACCAAGAATTTGAATTAAAATAGGTCTTGGTTAAAGCGGGACTCATATGTCAGTTGGGGTGTATGAGTCCTAGTGGCTAAAACCTGGGACACACATTTCTAGGAGTGTCTTGTTCAATGTGCAATTTAAAATCAGGTCCCAAGACCTAGATGGGACTCATATGCCCAAGGTGGCGTATGAATCCTAGATCCCTAGATCTAGAACATATAATAAAAAACATTGAATTATGATTGGCCATTTGTTAAATGTCAGGATTATCCATAAAAAAATACATTTAATAAGGCATGTGGATGCAAAATAGAACCAATTAAACATATTACAACACCAAATTAAGGCATCAATTAGCTCATATTATCAATTACTCCCAAATTAAGTGAGGAAAAATGATACTTTTTCTGTCACTACATAATGTAATTGATGGAGGAGGTAAAAATGCTTCTTTAGATGTGAACATTTCTTTATAAAGATATAGATAAGGTCATATATCAATAATGAAAATCCATAAAGATTAAATCACTACATATAATAAATTATGTAAAACCCATTTTAATTTTACATTACATAACCAACATATTATATATTGATTATTCAAAAAGTTGAATTGAATGTACAACATTACTTTGTAAAACTCAACTATACATATACATAAAATTATTTTAATTTATAATCATTTTATTTTAAATAAATAGAAAATCACACCACACTAATTATTTAAACTCTTCTAGTAATTTTCCCTTTCGTTTAGTTAAAATAATCCTAAAAACAAAAAAATCTCTTCCCCTAACTAGAGGGGACACAAAGATTTCTTTATAATTCCAATGAAAGGGCAATTCTTTTGGTGTAATATTTATTATTGATTTTATTAGGTGGTTTTAAATTGAAGGACTATTTTTTCTAATTTGGATTTCTAAGAATGTTATGCTAAACTTTGAAATAATAGCTATATTTTAGCATTTTGATGAAACCAATAATATTATAAAATAAGGGATGTAGGGTAGTAAAGTTCTTGCCAAAGACTAACATAACAGTATTGGTTTTGTCTAGATTATTTGCGGACACATATCATTTGTAATAAAATGAGACATAATTCTTTATGAATAAAAATATATGAATAATTATTAGTAAAATTAAATGCAACCAATATCTTATGGGTGTGCGCTAAAATGGTCTATCTGACAAGAGCCAAAAGTCTTGAAATGTCAAGGTGCACTTGTAATGTGAAATCTTGCAAGGTGCACTTGGGTCTATCAAACCCATCTAGGGTGTATAAGTGCAATGCTATGGTAATTATGGAAGTTTGGTAAGGTAATGGATGTGCAAATATTGCAAAAATAATAGATGAAATCTACACCTTTTGTAGGTCAAATGAGGGCATATGTACCTTTGAAATCTGCACCTTTTATGGGTCAAGTGAGGGTATATTCACATTTTGTATATTGAACAAGGATATTTGTACCTTTTTATGGGTCAAATGAGGGCATCTATATATTTTTGTAGGTCAAATGAGGGTGTCTACACCTTTTGTGGGTTAGATGAGGGCATATAAACCTTTTCTGGGTTGGATAAGGTGTAGATGCCCTCATCCAACCCACAAAATTTGCAAATTCCCTCATCTAATCCATGTGTGGAGAATTTGGTTCCACCTATTCCCTATTTATGAAGACAAATTGGGTTTATCTAAACCGTAAAATGTGTGCATTCCCTTGTTCAACCCACAAAAGGTTTAGATTCCCTCATATAACCCACAAAATTAGTAGTTTCCCTCATTTGACCCACAAAAGATGTAGATGCCCTCATCCAACTTGAAAAAGGTGCATATGCCCTTGTTCAACCTACATTTTGTGGGGAAGATATAGCAACCCACAAAATTCTAGGCCAACCTTCATCAAAATGACATCAAATAAACAAAATAAAACTTTCCTTTAACTAATGGAAAAATCCCACCTAAAACCAAAGAGAGCATTGACCTATTCAAAGGGACTATGAACAGTAAACTAAAACATAATATCTAAGAGTACAAACAACATTCACATTCTATCTAAAATATAGATGTTGTTTCCTTTCATATTCTTATTTGAAAAATCTTGATGTAATAAGAAATTCCACATATCCATATGCAATAGGAAATCCCACATAGATGCAGTTGTGAAGGTGCAACCTATAAAGGTGCAATTTTGAAATGAAATCCCATAAAGTTTCCAATGCATCTAGTCTTTCTGCAAAGGTGAAACAACACTTAAAATTCTTGTGCATCTTGTAGTGACTAGATTTCCTACAATTGTAGGGAACTTGGACCTATCTGAACCAACTAAGTGAACTTGTAGGAATTGACCTTGTCATTGAAGTTAGGAGGATTTCCTATTCCATTGAGACAATTGTGAGACTCTTGACCTATAACTAGATATGTGGGACTTCACATCACAAGTGAGCTATGTAGGTTCTACCTTTAGCACTAGAAACCTTGTAGAAGTTTGCATCACAATGAAACACCATGAGAAAATTTCCTTTGGAATTGGCCCTTGTGGAACTTCCATCCCTAATTGATTGAAAAAATTCTCTTTTCCATCTATTCAACTTATGATGTGTTGTGTGCATTCCATGTTTATCATTTTTTGTCAAATAATTATGAGAAATTTAGGGGCAATTAAATTTTCCTTGCCTCTTGCTATCTTAATTATTCTTTTTTAAAAGATTGCAAAAAAGAGATACATTATATAATACAAGAAATATATATTTATATACTATGTAATATAATATTGTATGTATATTATATACTATATTATATCTTATAATATTTTATATCATAATATAATATTATTTGATATTATCTAACATATGATATTAGTATATAATATATAATATAATATATGTTTTTGATTAAGTAAGAAGCATTTACAGGGTACTGTACCCTTTACACGGAAAGCCCTCAAGGCCAAAAATAAGCTAGTTCAAACCAAGAATGAACTAGGAAAAAACAAGACCCACTATGGCCTAACAGAACAAAAACAAACCACACAGAAATAGCTGATAGACAGCTATCGAACAATAGACGAGGACTAGACAACCCCAGAACCCGAGGGGACTAATATGACTTCCTTAACCCTAGGCCACAAAGTAGCGACAAATTTGGGGAGTCCCTTCTTCCTCCTTCACACAATAGACCAAGAAGACTCAGAATCAAAGTCCACCAAGTGAGGTGAGAGGAGCAGATCCTCAACAACCACCATGAGAAATGAGCCACCTGGTAGCGCAGAAGAGGAGACGAGCAACCAAAGGACCAACAAAGGCAAATGATGAGGGTTGGGTAGGCTCTACCGGAACATTGACAATAGTTCGAGGAAATAAAGGTTCCACATATGGGATAGCCAAAAGAGGAGCCTGGCAAGACATAGACTCCTTAGAACAATTAGCAGGGTTGTCCTCCTCGGAGGAATCATCTGAAGAGGGAGAGGCCATCGTGAGATGGTCCATGAGAGCATCTTTCCACTAGGTAGTACTGCCCTTGCAGCATGCATGAGGGCAACCAAAGGCCAAATGACCAATGGAGAAACACCTCCAACACCGAAAAGGGAGGCCCTCATAGTCCAAAAGATGCTTCCAAGGTATGTCCTCCACCAATAAGACCACATCACCATGGAGTGGTTTGGAGACGTCCAAATCAACTAAAATATGAGCCATTGTAGTATGCCCAAGATCTCGAGTCATAGAGTCCACCTTCAAAAAGTGTCCAATGGCATTACCAATAGCTTCATAACATGAATCCTCCCAAAACTAGAGAGGGAGATTCGACAATCGGACCCAAACTGGTTTGGTATTCAACGGCTCTATCAAAGGATTGAAAGAGAGAGACCAAGGATTGATGGACAATGAATGAACATCCCACATCCACCCCTTTTCCAACACACTATCATGCTCTGTGGAGGAGGTGAAGGTTGCCAAGAAGAACCCCCTTGCACTGGGATAGAGTTCTATCTACCTAGAGATAATAGGCTTCCAGGAGATGAAAACCCAATCATGGAGATCAAGAAGGGAGGGCCACAAGCCATTAAACCTACAGACCACACCCTGCTTCAAATAGTAATCCTCATTTTCATCAACCTTAGGTCCACAAACCACAACAGGGGAAGCACAAGCACAAGGAAAAGGCCTAACCCTAGCCAGAGTAGGAGTCCGAGCACCATCTTTAGAAATAGCCTCAAAAAATGACTTTCGAAGGTAGCCCAAATTGACCCTATAGCTAGTAGTAGGTGGCACCACTGAAGGTGCAAGGGGGGCAGAACCACCCAGACTGAACCCCTACAAAGCCACACCCAAACTATCTCACGCAACAACCACATTCAAACTAGTTTCTCGTTGAACAATGCTCCCGCTCCCGTCCAGTGACATGTTGTTTAGCCATAATATAATATATGTTAAGTTATATATAATATCTTAAAATATTTTATATAATAATATTTGTAATTTAATATCATATTTATTATAATATATAATATATAATATATAATATATGATATTATATAATATAATATAATATAATATATGTTATAATATATAATATACATATATATATATATAATATAATATAAATAATATCATATATTATAATATCAATATATATAATATATTATAATGTGTGGAGATTTCGTATCATGTAGTGAGCAAAAAAATATAATTTTATATGGTATTTATTATAATGTATTATATATAATATCATAATAGCATAATATAATAATATAACACATTATATAATATAAAATTAATACACAATATAATATAAGTAATATATATATATATATTTGCTTCATAAGTTGTAATTTCCATTATAAATTTTACAATCGTCTGCATTGCAGGAGAATTTGGACACAAAACTAGGATTGTCACAATCCCCACCCAGCCCAAAAACACCATTACCACACACCCATGCATCAACCAAAAAACTCGACCAACCTTCTATGCGCCCGACATTGAAAAAACACTGAAAAATACTATAACCATATATGAAAATACCAAAAGACCTAGACCAAACTCAACAAAACCAAAACCATACCAGACCCAACTAGCTTGTATTCATAAATCACAAAAAAACCAAACAAACCCTTCATTTGAAACCATTAGCCCTAGAAAATTGGTCAAATTCCATGACCCACCCGAATTCCTTTACCTCGACCAGTCGAAACACTTTCTATAGGAAACCTATCATCATCATCACTACCATTCGGTGCTTCACCAGTGCCATCCCTTTTAAATATGGCAGGAACAGATAAAGCTTCACCGATTCACCTTGAGCTTGAACCGAATCCATCTCCTGGGGCCAAGGGATGCCTATGTCAAGAAAGGCCACCTTTAAGGCATCGTTCAACCTACCCAATAGGTTCTTCTTGAACAACTTCCCCATCAATGCCTTTGCTTCAGCCTTCAAAGTCTGGTTATCCAAGACCGATGCCAAGAAATGGGAAGCGATATGTACATTCATCTTGAAGAACTCCTTCTCCTCGAGGTTCCCTTTCCCTAAGATCATTTTAACGACCACCACAATTAGCGGATCAATTTTTAGCAAAATTATCTTCAAACGCTGGTCTGTTATCCTTTTAAACACATTTTGGCAGTCCTTCATGTCTAGAGAGATTGGAGTGTCCAACCCAAAGCAAGCCATTAATTCAATTGAAATTTCCACCACAAACTTTGATATTTCCTCCATCATTGGTTGCACTGCAAACACCTATGGCAAGAAAGTGAAATGCAAATTCTATAAAACTGGCTAAGCTTAAAATCCAAATGCAGCCTCCAAATGTTATTATGTTGTACAACTAGTGCCTTGAAGTTACTAGAGGCATGCAATCCACCATCAATCAAGCGAGTGAGTAGAGGAAATGATGCGATCGTGCCACCCCGACATGACTTAATTGCCCACACAAGCCACCGAAGTCTTGCCTTCCAAAACATTAATGTTAGAAATAATTATTGTCCTTTCCATTGGGTAGCATGATGACCATGTGGATTGCCAACATAGCCGCATAAAATCCTGTCCACCTCACTACCCATTCGAAACCTTCCACCCCAAGACAAACTTGCCACATCCAACGTGGAAAGTTGCTCACCCTACCTCCTACAATATATAATAATATATATTAATATAATATATAATATTATATATAACATAGATATATTTATATAATATATTATAATATTTAATGTACATTATATATTATATTATATCTTATAATATTTTATATAATAATATAATTTTATATAATATTTATTATAATATAATATTATAATATATAATTTATTTTTTTTGCTTTGTAAGAGGGATACTTTTATATTACCAAAATAGAGAGTTACATGCATTTGCTCACAGGAAAATACCATGAAGACCAACTCTACCAATCCTCTTTGCATTTTACCTTACCAATTTTATCCAAGGAGGACTTGATGAGGTCCCAAACCTTGCAAGTAGACTTTTCCTTGTCTTGGAACAACTGTTTGTTCCTTTCCAGCCTTAGATTCCAGACAATGATGGGGGGGTACAATATACCAGATAAATTGGGGGCCAGGGCTACCAGCTTTAGTGTACTGAAAATCCAATAGAGACAGAAGATTATAAGGTATTATCCAATTAATCCCCCATTTATTCATGAAAGAGTGCCAAATTTCTGAAGCATAAATGTAATGCAAAAACAAGTGGTCATTGTCCTCGTAATTGTCTTTGCAAAGAGCACACCTAGAGGGGCCTTTGTGTCCCAAAGTTTGAAGCCTATCCCAAGTCAAAGTCCTACACCACTAGGCCACCCATAGGAAAGCATTAGCTTTAGGGAGCCCAATATACTTCCAGATAATCTTTGTAGTCCTCTTTTCCATACTTGGTGCATTCTGAAAAAAAAGAGGCATAAGCTGATTTGATAGAGACTAAACCACTGGCATTGCCTCTCCACACCCTTCTATCCCCCCTACTAGAGATAGGAAATCCCTCTATCTTATGTTGCACCTCCTTGCAGGCATCAACCAACTCACTACTAAACTCTTGAAGGGTAATCCATTTTTGCTGCCCTTGAACAACCTTGATATAGTCTTTGGCAAGGCTCCCAAATCTTGGTTCCAAAAGCTTAACAAGAGGACGTAGGGCTTGAATGTATTTAAAGGAAATTTCACAAGCCAAATAATCCTACCAAAATCTAATCTTGCCTCCCATTCCAATCTGCCATGAGAGGTTAGGCCTGATGTAAGAACAACAAGCCCTTAAAAAATTCCAAATACCAGAGCCATAGGGTAATGCATGAGCAGTAGAAAACAAATTCTTTGGGTCTTGCTGAAGATATTTAGCTTGTAAGAATTTGCTCCATAGTCTTCCTTTCTCCTCATACAATCTCCAAACAAGCTTGACACTCAAAATTGTATTCATTTGCTTTAAATTTCTTATTCCTAATCCACTGAAATGCTTGGGGCTGCAAACCACTTTCCACTTAATTAAACTGTATTTGAAGGCATCTCTAATGCCTCTCCAAAGGAATAACCGCTATGTTTTTTCAATGTTCTTGGTGACCTTGCTAGGAATTTGAAAAATAGACATCACATAAGTAGGACCAACAACCAAAGAGGAATTGATCAAAGTGATTCTACTGGCTAGAGACAACCATCGTCCTTTCCAAGAAGCCAACTTACCCTGAATTATTTCCACCACCTTGCTCCATTCCAACTCTGAAGTTCTCTTGTCAACAAGAGGCATCCCAAGGTAAACACTTAGGAGATGATCAACCTCAAAGTTGAGGATACATTGAATATGCAAAGCCTCAACATTGTGGTCTTTAAGGAAAAATATCATGTATTTCTTGATGTTCACTTTTTGGCCAGTAGCATCCTCATAAGACATTAATACCTTTTTGTAGGTACTAGCAAGTTCCTCTCAGTGGCTTCCCCAAATAAGAGAGTGTCATCCACGAACTAGAGATGAGTAAGGTTGGGGAAGCAGCTGGAAACTTGAAGACCCTTGATATTTCCTTTATCCACTTCTGATCTCAAAGCCTTCCCAAAGACCTTCACAACAATGAGGAAAAGGAAAGGGGAGAGATGATCCCCTTTCCTCAACCCTCGCTTGATGTGAAAGAATTTAAAAGTGGAGCTATTGATAAGGATATAATAAGAGATAGAGGAGATACAACTCAACACCCATCGACACCAATCCTCGCAGAAGCCTAACTTTCTCAAGACTTTTATGAGAAAGCCCAAAGAAATCCTATCGTATGCCTTATGCATATTAAGTTTAAGAATCATCCCATATTTCTTTTTTTCTTTGATGGAGTGTATTGTTTCATGGGCCAAAATAATGCCATCCAAAATTTGTCTTCCCTTCAGAAATCCACTTTGTTCATTTGAGACAATATTTTCTAAACACTTCTTCAGTCTAGTGGCCATTGCCTTTGAAACAATCTTATAAATCCCATTACATAAAGTGATTAGACGCATCTCATCAAAATACTTTGGCTCATTTTTCTTGGGCACAAGAGAAATACAAGTGGTATTCCAAGCTTTAAATACCTCTCTCTTACATTTGCACTCCTCTGATGTTGCTCACACATCCTCACCAATAATATCCCAAAATATTTGGAAAAAGCCAATCTAAAAACCATCCCGACCCGATGCTTTATCAACACCAAGAGAGAAGGTAGCACACTTGATATCCTCTTTTGAGAAGGTGCCCATAAGTTGCTAATTACCAATGTCATCAATCATTCTAGGAATTACTCTAACCAATTCTTCCTGAGCTTGTAAATTCACCATCGGTTCAACACCCAACATGCCTTTGAAATTTTTTACCCCCTCTTGCTTAATAACATGAATATCCTCTACAATAGAACCATTAGGCAAGGTAATCTAAGTGATTTTGTTATGTTGTCTTCTGACCTTAGTCAATAAATAGAATAATTTTCTATTATTATCACCTTCTTGAAACCACTTGATCTGAGATTTTTATTTCCAATATATCTCTTCCATCCTTAGAATTCTATTATGTTCCTCTAAGTAGTCCTTTTCCCTATCTCTAAGATTAGTAGTTAAGCTAGACTGAGCAATAGCCTCTTCAATCGATCTAATCTTCTCCTCAATTTTGAATTTTTCCTCAAATAGGTTTTCCATCACATCCTTATTCTAGGCCCGAGCCAACCTCTTGACCTCACCTATTTTTTTATAGATAGTGAATTTTTTATTACCCTTAACCTCCATACTCCACCAACCCTCCAAGGAACTTTTGAAGTCTGGGTGTTCATACTAGAAGGCCTCCATTTTGAAGGGAATACCTTTGGGTTGGTGTGCTTTAGAGATGCATAGTACTATAGGCCAATGGTCAGACCCACCATACTAGCATACAACAGAATGAAAGACACAACAAAGAGCAGCCAATCTGAGTTAACCAAAAAATCTATCCAACCTACACTTAATGTTATTCTCCTCAATTCTCTTGTTGCACCAAGTGAACTAGCCAACCTTTGGCTCTAAATCAGCTAGAGAAAGACCATCACACATCCTTCTAGACTCCATAGACCTAGAATTGTGAACAATCCTACCCCCAGACTTCTCCGATGGGCTTAAGGTGGCGTTGAAGTCTCCACCCACAAGCCAATTTCCTTCAGGGAAGGATTCCTTGAAGGAGATTAAGTCATCCCAAAACTTAATTCAATATTTTTCCATGTTAGGTCCATAAATATTGGAGAGAATCACATCATGGCTACCCTTGAGATCTTTTATTTTGACAGATAGAATACAATCTGTAGAATGTAGTCTAGAGATAGAGAAGTGATACTTATTCCAAAGGATGGCCAAGCCACCCACAGAGCCTAGGGCATCTACCACAAAGCCATCACCATTCCTCCAAAGTAAGGGGACCAATTTCAAGAGACTATCATTGTCCATTTTTGTTTCCTGCAACATACATTTGCACCTTTCACCTCAATTAGCTATTTAACCAACTGATGCTTCTCCAACCCATTTAGGCTGTGAACATTCCAACCGATTAGCTTCATAACTTCCTACTTGCAGGGAGGTGCTTGTCTCCATTTTTCACAAACTTAGATAAGGACTCTTGTGTTCCCTTCACAACTTCTTCCAAAGCCTTTTGCTTGGCCTTACTAACATCAGATCTTCTACCCCTACTTGAAGCCAATCCGACATCCATCAGGATGGATTTCATACCACTAGCTCTCTTACCACTCCTTGTGACCATCTTCCATGAATTTTCCTTGTCTACTTCATCCTCCTCCTAGCTCCAATCACTATCACTCCTATCCCCAGGCTTCAAAGGGGGGACAAGATTTGGATTTATATTGCTCCTATTGTAGCAACTAGAGCAAGAGGAGGTCTATCTAAGGAGTTTTACTTTAAACTATCTTTACAACTATTGAGATTCCCACCATCTAAGGTTTTTGGGGGGAACGAACTCTGGATTCATCACCAGACCATGACTTGGATACAGGATTATAGGGTTTTTCTTGGGTGCATGTTGGGGCATCACGAGCAACAATCTCCCCTTTATCTATCTTCTTATCAAGCTCTCTAGCTGATCCGCTAGAAAAATGATCTTCTCCTTAGCCTCGATGGACCTCGGGATTGGCTTATCTGAGCCAACCTTCCTTCCACACCTTCTAGCAATGTGCCCTAACTTCTAGTAGTTGAGGCATTGAATCAAAATACATTCATATTCTAGCTACTAGGTCCAATCCCCTAGTATATAGGATAGTTGAATAGAGTGATGAAGAGGATTGCAAAAATTCACTTACATAAATCCTCACATAAGGGGCTACACTTCTATCAAACTATGTATTAGAGTTGCTGACAAATTCACCTAGAGAATTACTAATGAACCTCAATATTTCTTTAGACTAGAGCTCATGTGGTAGCTTGTACATTCAGATCTAGAGAGGGACTGTTATGCCTTGCATAACCACCCCACTTTGATTTGGATCAAAATGGGTCCCCCTTTCTCTTTCTAGTTTCTTTTTGCTTTTGGTTATCTGTTTAATCTTTGGAATTCTTTTGTTTTCTTCCTAATTTTGACTTTTGATCTATCTGACTAAATTTTGGTTCTATCTTAACTTGAATTAGTTTCCTCCTTGCCAAGTATTCAATGAAATAATCTTAGGCAACATGATAGTTTATTTTAATATATATTTCATATACTTTGGGGACTGATGGAAGCATTTGTTTTGGAGGATTAAATCCTACACTTGATGATATTTCTCAACTGAGGCTCAGTTGGAAGGAATTCCTCAATCTAGTTGGTCATAAAAATCATAAGGCAAAGTCAGCAGGACCCTGGCGATGTCACAACGATTAGAAATCATATGTAGGCATTAATCACCAAGACATCATTCATCATCTTGGTGACTAGGAGTTTCCTATCAACGTAAGTTTTTCTTCACGGGACTATCTTGGTGAAATCTCCATGTCTCGTTGACTGCTGTCAAAAGGATTCACATATCGACATAAGGTTTTCTCCCCACCAAGAAGTCTCAGAAAATTCACAAGGTCTCACCGACCGACGGCAGAGAGAATACATATCAGCGGGAGGTTTTGACTTTGGGGTGAAGTCTTGCCGAAGGCCTCAAGTCTCATCGACCACAGATAAAGGTATGTCTTTTGGTGAGAGACTTTCCTTTAGAGGAAGGTCTCGGCGAATACATTTGGTCACACTGACAAGGCACAAAGAGGGGGGGAGTCTATCGGTATGACCACAAAGATGTCTCAACGACATGGAGGAAGCCCGGCGAGAGTGAAAGAAATTGGCGAAAGGTCTCACCGAAACAAAAGAGCTTGGAGAGAACAAGGAGAAATTGGTAAGACTCTAAGAAAATGACGTGCCTTTGCTATGGTGTCTTACCGATGCACGAAGTCTTTCCGATCAAACAAGCCCTCCTCGAACTCAAATAAACTGTCGCCGAGACAAAGAGACTTCAGTGGAAGGTCTCAGCAAAACAATAAGCTCTCGGCGACATGGCATACTATCGGCATAATCTTTGGCCGAAATGAAGCAAATTCACTGAAGGATATAGGACTCGGTGTAATTTCTCACTGATTGGCTCATGAGGGAACTCTTCGGCCAAACAAACGACATTCGATAGGGTGTCTTGGAGAGTACCTTTGGTTTCACTGACCTAGCACAAGAATAATTCATATTAGCAGGACTTCTCTGATGTCATAATGATTGAAGGGTGAACAGGTGGAGGCTTCTCAGTGAAACGTAGGGTGTCTATGGGACGTCTCTCTGATGAGAGCATGTTACAGTGACACATTTGGAACAAAAGGAATACATGTCGGTATAACTACAAAATGATCTCCCTGAAGTGCTCTTAGTTCAGCGAAGAGAAATGAATGCGGTGAGAGGTCTCATCGATGATCCAAAGTCACGCCAATGACAAGGATCGGCTCCAGGAGAAAGCAAAGGCTCGCTATGATGTCTCCCCGACCTTGAGATCTCTTGCCGACTAGTGAACAACCCGACGAAGGAGAAGACCTCGGTGTGAGGTCTTGGCGAGGAGAGGAAGTATCGCTAACATGGAAGAGCTCACCGAAGACAAGGGAGGGCTTGGTAAGAAGAAAGGGGATTCGAGGTAAGGTCTCCCCAAAACCATGAGGTCTCCCCGACAGAAAACAAAGCTCGCCCAAGGAGTCTGGCATTGCCGCAACTCTTGCCGATGCAAAATGAGCTCGATGACAGAAAAAAAAAGCTTGACATGACGTTCTGCTGACCCAATAGGGTCTTCTTGATGCAAAGTGGGCTTAGCGAGAATGAAAAGGAGTTCGCTAAAACTCTTGCCGACATGAAATAACAGGCATCGACAGAGGGGGATTCCATCGCCATAAGGTCTTGGCGAGATCATTATGTCTCACTGAGAGGACATGCCTCTGGGGAGAATGAACGCGTTCGTTGAGAGTCAAAAGGGCCCGCGGAGATGTCTTGGCGAAGGGACTTGGTCACACCGAAACATAAGGAAGCAAGCTCAGCGAGAACAGGAGGAAATCGAGGAGACTCCATACGAGTGAGGGGACTTTGCTATGAGGTCACAACGATGAGTGATAGTCTCCCCGACATGAAAAATGAGATCACCATGGGATCCTGAGGTTCGTCGAGACATCTTGCCGATAGGTTTTGTGAGCTCGATGTGACTTCTGTAGCCCGCTGAAGCATTTCATCGAATGACCCATACTATGCCGATAACTGTTATAGGATGAAATCGCATCGAGGAGACACCGATGGTGTCTCACCGACATGCGATTTAAGGTGGCCTACTCTTGACTACTCAAGAATCTGGCGTGGCATGTGATCGTCCAATCAGAGAAAACCAAGATGGGCCATTGACCAATTGACCACCCCTATGGAGGAGACTAACAAAATGAAAGCAAGATGGTTTCCTTCTGAGATTGAAAGGAAATGAGTCGGATCAGGTGAAATATTCAAATCTACAGGGAGGCTTGATGATGCTTCTAGAGGATGGTCAATGTATAGAGAAGTCCAAAACAGAAAGGAAGCTGAAAAGAAGAAGAAACTATGAGTCACAGGGACAGCTGTAGTGACTACTGGAAAAGAGGCAGATCAGTATTGATGGAGATATTCTGAGCATTCAAGGTGACTCCAACAAAGTTCGAAGGTGGACATAGAGACAAAAGAGTAAATGCTGTAGTTGCAAAAGATCTAAGGTCGTCCCCGGGACAACCTTTCAACAATATGGACAGCAGGGCTTCGCTTTGAATTCAGTTTTGACTTTCCTCAGTAAGATCTGAAGGCCGACTCTCCTATAGTCTACTGATATTTTGTAAACCCTAGTGTAGGGGACAACACATTCCTGTTGGTACATTCTGTATATAAGGAATTCTTGCCTCTTTGAAAAGGTTAGCACTTCTAGGTTAGAACTTCTAGTGTTAGAATTTTCATAGTTAAGAATTGGTAGAGAAGAGTAGAAGAGTTAGAAATTAGAAAGAAAAGTCAGTAAGAGAAGAAAGAACTGCATCCTGATTCTTTGCAATGGGAGTTCCCTTTGTCTTCTTATTACAGTTAGATTCAGTACAAAATGTAATGTATTTTCCAAGTTCTCTTAGTGTAGTTGGAAACAATCTAGAGAAACAGATTCTCTGTACACTGGTGATTGTGCCAGCTTTGTAAATATTGCTTATCTGTTTTATTGATAGTAGAAGCAATCAGAGTTTAATCTACTTCATGTTGTGTTCCTGAATGATATTTGTCTTAATTGATCATTTGATTTGTGAAGTCTTCAAGGAATGAAATGTTATTTGTGTTTTATTTAAATGGTAGCCCAAAAATTTGTTATTCGAATTAGCACTGAGAATGAAAGAGGTTGTGTGTCAATCACAAGCTTATCTTGTTCTACAGTTTTAGTTTATAATTCCTTGAAGTTAACAAGTCTGGTTAAGATTGGATGAACTATTGCTCTTTTCTGTTCAAAAACCCTAATCTATCTTTTGTTGTTTCTTTAAAAACCCCGATTAAATTAGGTTTTATTTCATGCTTGATCTTAGAACAATCCAGAAGCTCACACCAGTAGGCCCCTTGAATATTACTGTTGCATTGACTACTGAGTAACATCAGCATAGTTGAGACCCAAATACAAAGACCTTGGGAGCTAAGGCATCCATGTGTTGCCTTTCTCTTTTAGGAGAAGTAGAATAGTAATATTCTGCTTGCATTGTTGTGGTGCCAAAATCATCATCAATAGGGACAACTTTGATTTGCTCAGAAATAGGATGAAACCTAGGCGCCATTTCTTGAGATATAAACCAACATTACCAATGAACCAGGGGCCCCCATTGAGGAGCTTAGCCTTGTCTACTTCCAAATCAAAGACTATTTGCAAGAACCCCCAGTGCTAGAAAACTCACCTATGGCTTGGATCCAAACCAATTACTTTCGATCCATGCCTTGATTTTGTCTAGGGTTGGCCAGATCCCAATGAACTTTTCTATGGCTACATTTTCCATAGTCTATCCACTTTCAAGTTTAGGAGTTCACATGGGATATTCAAAATAGGAACCTCTTCAAAAATGAAAACATTAACATTCCCTACCACCATACTAATTGTTTTCCTACCAAAATCAAGCATGTTGAACCTTTCCTCAGGCTCTATGAAAATACTGCCCAATTCTTGAGCGCTATTTTCCCTTGATTCCATCGCCTTCCTCTCATGGGAACCCTTCTATGATCTGCTACCATTGGTTTTTTCCCTTCCAGGGCTATGTTGCAAAAATTCTCTCATGCTCACATTTCGTTGTTTAGTAAAAAAATTGATTAGAGTAACTAAGAAACTATTTTCAATCATAACAACACACTTCTAATTAAAATGAGTCAAATATATACACATTTCCAATATCAATTACAATATCCAAGTTGACTTGGCTCATAGGGCCACAAATTCAATACAATATATAGTTTTACATCAAGGTTACATCATAGTCCATGATAATCATGAAAATATCCAAGGTTTCCTCTTGAAACTCACCTCCAATGGTGGATGAGAACATGATTGAAGCACTTTACCACACAACTATGAAGCTTATGCTTCCCCGGGATTCTTCCAAGTTGAAGAATACTTGATCCTACACAAAAATTTTAGCAAGAGAACAATTTGCAAGGTGGAATCTGGTATGTGCCCAAACATCAACATGCATCTCTATCTATGATTAGAAAAATGCAAGATATATGCTAGGAATGGCAGAGAGTGTTATCACAAATTTCATACATACATAATGGGCTAATTGCTTGGCCAAGCATAAAAATTTAGTTGCAACAACAAAGATAGGTCTTGGATAAAGCAAAAACCTATACTCTTTGACCTCCATTTCGACACCCATCCTAGAAGGTAACTTTCACAACACAGTTTATTCCTTAGGAACTATCTACCCTCTAGCAACATCTACCCTAAGGTGCTCTAGTCTACTTAGGTGTTGTTCTACTCAAACAGAGAATATTCCTTACTCACATATCTATGAAAAAGTAATTCAGTCTACTTATTTCCTCAACTTAAATAAAATCATAAAATAATCCATTGGATCTATTCATTACATTATCCATTCATTTCATACACATGTCACATGATTACTTTCAATGTAATTCAATATTCTTTTAAAAATTAATTAAATAAGTAACAAAAGAAGGTATGCCACAAGTATGTGGATGCACATAGATGAAGGTCTATGTACATACACATATATGTTCCAACTTAAGTTATTAATTTGTGCATACATTCTGAAATAAAAACCATTATAACATATTGCATTCATTCAAATAATACTATAGATTGTCATATAGTTTGACAATAATACAAGATGTAAATTTTCCTTTTTCAAAGAAATAAGAACAAAACTATTTGAATAGTTTTCACATACTAATGTGTTGTTTGTACCAAAACAATGTTGTTGGTATCAAAACAATGTTTTTTGTATCAAAATAAATGTTGTTTATACCCAAAAAAATGCTATTTGTATCTAAACAATGTTGTTTGCAGCAAAACAATGTTGTTTACAAAAGTTTGTAGTTTCAGTTTCAAGCTACTATTGTTTCATGCATTCGAGTCTCATCTAGGGACCCTTAGTTATTCAAATACAATCATGGTCAAAGATCTGAAATGATATAACTATCATTCTTATGTTTTCATTCAAAGCTCTATCATTATGAGAACATTCGTATATAAAAATACATAAAAAGAAAGGGGATAAACAATAATGATATCGTTTCATGCAAGGTAATAGAATGTGAATGACATACTAGTCATTTTAACAATAATTATATTTTACACATAAACTAGAATCAATCTTGATATTGCTCAGGGTTTGAAGCACCCACGTTCATTGATATAAACAAAATTTTTCCACCGTCATTCTATGGAATGACCAATAGTCGGTTGAGTGTTACTTAATTTTTAATAGTACCGAGGTCAAAGCCTATGCATGTCGACCCTCAGCTTGGTTGCATTTGTCCAAAGGGACGATATGGGTTTCGTTCATAGAGAATGATAATTTTACATTCTTAACATGCAAACATAAAGATATAACAATACATCATTCTGCCATCATCCTCTATAGATGAGACGACAAGGAATATTAACACAACAGTATGATAAAACAATAACATATAATATCAATGGAATGACACAATGCTCTGCCATCATTCTCTATAGACGAGGCGACAAGGTTTCCAATGATGTTATCCATTGTTCCTGGAGATTGGTTGAAATAGTTATCACACCCATATGGTGTGGCATACCATAGGGTTCTATCATATAGTGAATGGTATAACATAAAGGTTTCAGTGGAAGATTTTTTCACCATCCCTTAGAGGGGGTGATAAACAAAATTTGAAAATCATTACATTCCAAATTCACAGGTTCTCGGTTTCAACCAATTAGCCATGTGAATGGTTAAGTATTAACACATGCAAGAGATATATAAAAAGTGGCGACAACATAAAAATTATAGGGTATAAAATAATCAGCTTTCATGCTATTAGAGAAGCATGTAAATCAAAGAATGGCCAACATGGCCTTTGCATACAACAAAAAATGCAACAAATTCGATCAAAAGAATTGCATATAGAAGATCATAATTTTTTTTACTATGATTCAATGGAATAGTAAAAAATAAACAAAACATACAATGCTTATGAATTATCTAAACTGGAAATGCAAGAATTTTTTCAAAATAAATCTATTGAATACCTCTAATTTTGTAGATTTTCCCTTGGCTTTTCCTCATGACTCATCGACCCAGCTATTCTCCTTCAGTTTGGCTTCTATTCTATGTTACCAAAATGGTAACTTGCCTTCTTTTTCCTGTGAGCTCCACTAAAGGGGCCATTTTAAATCTTAATTGCCATTAACTAGCCACCCACTTATGAATTTCAAATATCTTTCCTTCATTAAGTTGGCAAGCCACTCTTCCCATATTGTCTTTTTTTAGATTTTTGCTTGAAATTGGAAGTGGTATCTATTAAATTTGATTCCCATATTCATTTTTCATTTAAGGAATATGTATTTATGTATGTGTGCGTATATATATATATATATATATATATATATATATGTACACATTTGTATGTTCATTTTTATATGTGCATATATCACTATTTAAATAAGAATGGACTTTTATTTTATTTGAACAATAATGTTTACATGAAGTGGTTTTCTTATCCTTTAAGCACGTTTTCTTTTTTTAAATACATATATATGTGTTTAACCATGCTATCATTTTCTTTCAAATTTGAATACACAAGATCAAGATAGGAAATTGAATAGGAAATCACATGTTTAGCATTCCACAAGATTATTATTTTAAACATTGAATCTTTTCAACTCAAGTCAATATAATTTTCCATATGAAGGCTTAAATGAAATCTATCATGCTGTTTTGTGGTGTATGCATCTAGATTCCATCAAGCTTACCATTTAATCCTGCTAAACGATCTTACTTCAATCATGTTCTCGTCCTTCAACCTATTTTCCTACATTTGCACACACTTGCACTTACACAATTCATCAGTAACATTCAATCATGATAAAGTATAAGATAGTTCAAAAGACCACATAGTCAAAAGATGGTCAACTCTTTCAAACTTTTCAAAAATATCAAAATTTTCATTCAACATATTGAATTTCATCAATAATTAAATTTATCATATTATAATTTAAATGTAATAAAAATTAGGTTATGATGTATCCTTCCCCTCTTGTAAGAGACATTGTTTAGATGCCTATTTAATCAAAATGTAAGCATATATGTCTATTTCAACATCATATCATACTATTTCCAAGCCAAAACATTATAATATTCAATCCAAAATTTTCAAAAGAATTTATCAAAAGCCTCTTTCTAAGAAAGAAAATGTGGGAAGGAGCATTCTATTTCTCTTGCATCCTCCCAAGTAGCATTGACTTCTAAATACTAGTCCCATTAGACCTTAAACTGAGCAATGTCTCTGCTCCACAACTTAATGTTGTGTCTATCTAGGATTCTAATGGGCTCCACTAGCACCACTCCTAGGTCCTATACTTGCAAGGATTGCCAATCGAGCACATGAGCTACAACAGGATGATATAGCTTAAGCAAAGAAACATGAAACAAATTATGAAGTCGATCCATAGTAGGTGGTAGAGAAATTCTATAAGCAACTGGGTTGATCACTTCTAAGACCTAGAACAGACCCACATATCTTGGAGATAACTTAGAAGACTTTCCAAAAGCAATGAAACTTTTATGTGGCTTGAATTTTAAGAAAAATTTATCCCTTGTTGCAAACTGTCTAAGAGTTTTGTTCTTGTTGGCATAAATTTTCTATCGGTCGAAATCTTTTAGTCTGCTCTTAATAACTCTCATTTGTTCTTCCATCTCCTTGAGCATTTCAGGTCCTACTATGATCTTGTCTTCCAGTCTATCCCAACTGATGGTTGAAGTGGATGCTTTTGAAGGTTCTTCCAAATTTTGTGTTGACATTACCATTGGTTTTTTTCTCTTTTCAAACTCTTTTGTTATGATCTTGTATTCTCCCATGAATGTTGGTGTAAAATCTAAGGAACCCCAATCATCCTCCAATAACTTTGTGACTTCCTCAATATTCTTTTCTTTTTCTTCTTCTTGCACGAGCTCCACTTTTGAAGTTCGTATCAATACTTTCAAAGGACTTTCCTTGTCTTTCTCAATGTGCAAAAAACATTTTGGTTCAGGGTCAACCTTAATTGTGTACCATTTTTTTTTGTAGACATACTTCATTATATGATGAAGTATTAAAGGTACTGCATGCATTTTGTGAATCCATTTTCTTCCCAAAAGAAAATTATATGAAAGATTTTGAGGCATAACATGGACATGAGTTTGCAATGTAGCCTTTCCAACTTGTATAGGTAATGTGATCACACCAAGTGGTTTCTTTCCTACATTATCAAACCTACGAATGGATAAGGAATCAGGTCCTTGCATGACATTCATCCCAAATAGATATGACTACAAAGACACCAATTTAGATGGCGGGTGGAAATAACATTCAGACTTCGTGACCTATGAAAACCCTAGATGGGGAGAATATCAAGGACCTTTCCTACAACCAAACCAGGGCCAAAAAAGATCCCAACATGTACTTGATCATTTATAGTGATTCATAACACCATGAAATTACTTCTTATATAGAAATATCCACATAGATTGATAAGAAAGTGGAATATATTGAGAAAGACTTGGTAGGTGCTTGAAGGAGTCAAGAATCCCTCAATATGGTCTTCAAGAATCAATATAATATTTCACATGTGTCACTTCAAGACCACCTACAAGAAGGAACAAATAGGGCCATATAATCCATACTACATTAATGATAAAACCCACCTCAATATGGTCAAGTGTAACATCATAGAGTAGAGGACATGACTTTCAAATCTTTCATTATTATCTTGGTCTAATAAATTATAATTCTTAATGATGGAGGTATTAATGAACATCTCCAACATCAAGTCAATGAAAGATCCAAATCTGTAAGGTGGTAGCCTCATGTAAACCAATTTTTCACAAAAAAAAAGAATTATTCAAGTCAAGGTGTAACCCACGTTCCTTTGTATTTTAATTTGTATTTAAAATGAGAGAAATTAGGCTTTCATGTCTCTTATCTAGCCTTGATAGTATAATATGTTGAAAAAAACCAACCTAGTGGGGCTTAAACTCAAAATTATACAACACCACAAATAGTCTAACCATTGAACATGAATTTTTAAATCTATCTAGCATTTCCAAAAGTTCAAATAGTTGTTCTCACTAGAGTAAATTTTTACAACAAATCCCTCCTTTGGGATTGATGTTTATAGGAACCATACCATCCAAATATGAATTATTATTAGGATAGTACCTAAAGTACATAAATAAACCTCTTAGTCATGTTGACATGTCCTCTCCTCTGTCTTCCTAGCTCCAAGGTGAATGAGGCATAAACGAGAGCATTAAGGTCTGCACGATAGCTATAAATGAACTCCTCCATTGAGATGTGTTTTATAGGATTTTCCTAAAGACCATGGAAGGGATCACTTTGGACTAGTCTAGTTTCCAAAAAATGTAATTTATTTGAAATTTCAATGAATGGTTAAAAAAATAAAGTAAAAAATACCAAACATTGGTTTTTGAGAAAAAATAGATACACCAACAAAATAAATTAAGGATGAAAGCATTAACATACTCAAAATGTGAAAAAAATTACATGCTTAGATATCTAAGAAAAAGCTTGACATTAACCAGGTGTTTTTTTACTGACCTTGAAACACATGAAAACTTGATGGGGAGCAGGCTCAAGATTATGTGAAATTTTTTAGAATCTAGAAAAACACATCTTTGGCCGTCAAAAAGTTAGTCCAAGGCTTTGGGTTGGAAGTCCAAGGAAAATTGAAGCCAAACACTTAGAAACTCCCAAAGAAAACAAAAAAACAAGTGTGTTATAATGTGCTCACATTATTTGAATGCATTCACAAAATTCAAGCACATTATAATGTGCCCGTGTTTTTTCTACATTGAAAATTTTATAGTTTCAGGATGTTTGAGAGTGGTTTCAAATCTCTAGAAGTTTTAATGAAAATTTTAGTATTTGGAAGATCTTATAATTTTTTAGACAGTAAAATTTTAGTAATCAACATGTCAAATTTTAGTAATTAGGAGGCCAAATTTCAATAATCAACAAGTTGTATCATTTCTCTCTCTCTCTCTCTCTCTCTCTTGATCTCACTTGTTTTCGATCTCGATCCACTCTAGACCTGTCGATTGCCTATTTGATCCCTTATTTTTTGATTTTGCCTTTGTCGATTTTCTTCTGACTCTTTAGATGACTCTCGATTTTGACTTTGATCTGACGCCGCCATGACTGATTTTTTTCTGATCTGCCTGATCTCTCTGAAACATGATCCTTGATTTTTCTCTGATCTGATCCTGATTGATTTTCGATCCCATACTCTCTCCTCCTTTGATCGATTTTCTCTATCTTTTGATCGTTGATATCGCGGATCGATCTGATTTTGATGGATCACTCCTTTGTCTTTTCTCTCTCTATCACCTCTCTCCATCCCCCCTCATCTCGACATACCGACCTCTCTCCTTGGATTGATACCGACCTCCGACGACTTCGCCCTGCATAGGAAGAGAGAGAGAGGGGGAGAGGAAGAAGGTGGAGAGACTGAGAGAGAAAGGAGGGAGGAGGGAGAGAAAGGTAGAGGGATAGGTTAGATAGAGAGAAGTAGAGAGGGAAATGAGAGAGAGGTGATAGTGAGATAAGTGTAGAGGGAAGGAGGAAGGTGGAGAGATTGAGAGAGAAGATGGAGGGGAGTGAGAGGTGGAGGGAAGGTGGTGGAGGAATATATATATATATATATATATAGAGAGAGAGAGAGAGAGAGAGAGAGAGGTTACATAGAGAGTAGAGAGGGAAGGAGGGAGGGAGAGAGAGGTGAGATGGAGAGAAGCATAGAGAGAGAGAGAAACAATGAGTGAGATAGAGAGAGAAAGTTGATACAACTTGTTGATTATTGAAATTTGACCTCTTGATTACTAAAATTTTACATGATGATTACATAAATTTGACTAAGACTAAAAAATCATAAAATCTTCAAAAAATTAAAATTTGCATTATAACTCGTAGCTCGATTGGAAACTACACATGAAATATAACTTAAAGTATACAAAAGTAAATGTCCATATGTAAATGTCAACTTAAATGTATATTTCATGTATATAGTTTCACTAAAAGAGGAGAAGAAAATATATATATTTTTTTTTAATGCAACACAAAATGTGAGTGCGTTATAACATGCTTGTATTTTGTGCAGTCATATAACACGAGCACATTACAATGTTCTTGCATTTTTTGAAATTAAAACCATAACATGAGCACATTATAACATGCTTGCATTTTGGCTTGGTAGTGACCGAGCCTAGGCTCAGTCACTACCAACCCCTAACACAAGTGTATTTTGTTATAATGCACTTGCATTTTTGCTATTTCGAGACCAAAAAATCGAGTGGCCACTTTTGGACCATCCATCTTTGTACACTTACCCCTCATCTAAAGAATTTCTCATGATAAAGGTTGCCATCCATTCATGTTTCTTGTAAGCTGTATATTCCCCAATATTCCTAAGTGATTGATACACTTCTTTTACTCCTAAAACTGATTCATACCCCTTTAATGTCACCAATGAATCAAATACCCAAAAATTCTAAGGTGATAGACAATCGTGCACTTTTTCCTACTCACTTGACAATGAGAAAAAATAACACTCATTTCTCTTGGGGACCTCAATAAGGGGTAATCCTTTAGAGAAACCTTCACCTTCAACCTTTGTTAGATTAATATCCATCATGGCCACCACGAGAAAAAAAAATGATTTTTTTTTTATTGGAATCTTTTGTCTTATTCACCTTCACTCATTAATACAGTAATAAGGTAGATTCAACATGGTGAAAAGTTAAAATCTTGAACTTAAGCATTCATTTGGTAAAAAGGTATATTCTAGAAGCTTTCGTTTCTTTGGGACTAGTATATATATATTATTTATTAATAATATTTATAAAAAAGCCGAGAGATATCCTTCTGGAGGTGCCTATTTTTTAATCAATTTGTCACATCAATTTGCATGTTGGTTACATTTCTTTTATTTCTTTTATAATATGACAGGTAGGAGAACGTCAAAATAAACATAGCTTCAAAAAATGTACACGCATCTTGTGCTTTCATTGTAGAAGCTTCTCGGCTTAACAAGATGGCAGCACAAATTGGGACATATTTTTTTAGGAAATTGGAGCCACTTCGAAACATACACGTGCCTCTGTCTTTTTCACTAAAAAATAACCTACAAATAAATTATTTGATAAATATCATTTGCAATATCGTCATGCATAATATTTAATGTGCCAATTTGAGGTTTATTCAATGAACACGTTGAAATTTTTCTAAAAACCAACGTCAGTTAAACATCACAACTTAAGTCTTGGCAATGTCATCAAAGGAGAGATTTTTTTAAAATTACATTTTAAAAATTAATTTTATTTAGAAATTCAGAGATGATAAGAATTAATGAAATTGATTGCATTTAAAAAAAATAGAAATAATAATTGTGTTTTACTTTTCATATAAGTAAATGCAATTCATATTTTATTGTTTTTTGTCATTTTTGAATAAATTTATGAAATAAGTGAAATTATTATTTTTCAGCAAATGATGTCAATACATATTAATGTTTGTACTCTACAAAATGATACAATAGTTTCTAAATTTATTCATGATTAGTATATTTGAATGAATATGTTTTTTAAACATTATTTTTATCATTTTTTGTATTTAAGATTTTATTTCATAGATAAGTTATTAGGTGAATTCACGATCATTTGATCTTGTGTGCACGTATTATATGTGTTTGAATAAAAAAATATTAAATAATATTGGTTTAGGCCTTTTATTGCCTCAAAAAATGGTGTTATATTTATAAACATGTAATATAGTATTTCTTTCTATTTTATCATGTTAGACATCTGATGCAAGGACTTTTGGAGGTCATAAATTTTTATGTGAGAATCTGTTTATGTTGTTTTTTTTTGGAGGTGTGTCTTGAGGAGTAGAGTGAGTTACCAATAGAACTTGTTCAATAAGAGCACATCTTGACATGTTCTCAAGACCTTTTTCAATCATCTAGGGCCTCAAATTGAGGTCTTAATGATATTTCTAGATTTTTATTCCTTTGTTTTTAAAATTAGTCTTGAGCTGTTACATGTAATTAAAATAAAAAAGATTACAATTATTTTTTTCAATTAGTCTCTTTTTGTGAAGGTGCATCTTGAAGATTTGAGTGTATCACTTAAAACTTGTTTGATTGGAGCACATCTCACTATGTTCTTAGGACCTTTTCTTTATCATCTAGGGCCTCAAAAGGAGATCTTAATGATCTTTCTAGATTTTTTGTATTTGTTTTTTAATTAGTCTTGAACTATTACATGTAATTAGATTATAAATATTACAATTAGTTTTGTTTCAATTAGTCTCTTTTTGTGGAGGTATTTCTTGAGGATTTGGGTGCATTACCAATAGAACTTATTTGATTGGAGCATATTTCGACATGTTCTCAAGAAATTTTTCGATCATCTAGGGCCTCAAATTGAGGTCTTAACATGATCTTTCTATATTTTTTTATATTTATTTTTTAAAATTAGTCTTGAAATATTGCATGTAATTAGATTAGAAAGATTACAATTAGTTTTGTTTTAGTTAGTCTCAAATAAATGACAACTTTCATGGTCATATGGACAAACATACAAAATTATTAAAATTAGCAAAATCTGAGAAACTACTAAAAACTACTAAAAAGGTATTTTTTTATATTGCAATTAAAGAGATTTTGTTTTCAATCTTAGATAGTCATGGAAGGAGAATGGAGTGAATTTATTGTAGGTTATGTGATTTTTTTTAATTCTTCATTATCTCTAAATAATGTATCCTATATTATGAAATTTGGTTACATAATTTGGTATTAGAGTGGGAAGATGGCTAGGAGAGGAAGAGGAAGAGTAGGTCTTTCCCAAATGCATAAATACATGAAAAATAAATAAAGGAAAGTAACACATATTGTGAGTATGATAGAAAATTAGAGAATAAGACAAAGGGGAGATTATTTTGATGAAGAAATAGAAGATGAAGATCAACATACAAAACATGAAGAGGTAGCACAATTAGAACACCTAACTTTTGAAAAAATGATTCTCAAAGCATTATAAGGAAAAAATGAAAGGATTAAAATTAAAGTTTTAGAGTATGCATGCACTCTTAAACCAAATGAGCTAATAAACTTCATCTACTGAATGGCATGGGGAAATTCTTTGAATGAAAGAATATAATGGATAAAATGAAGGTTAAATTTTTTGTGGAACAAGCTAAAAGGTCATGCAAAAATCTAATGGGATTATCTACAAAAAGAAAGAACTAGAAAGGGGAAAAATAAAATTAAAACCTAGGACAAAATGGAGAAAAAATTGATGGAGAAATTTTTTCTTGTAGACTATGGAAAAACTACTTTTTGTAAATTTTAGAATTTGAAGAAAGCTTATTTATTGTACAAAACTATACAAGTGAATTTTACCATGATCTAATGGGATTATCTACAAAAAGAAAGAACTAGAAAGGGGAAGAATATAATTAAAACCTAGGGCAAAATTCAGGAAAAATTGATGGAGAAATTTTTACTTGTAGACTATAGACAAACTAATTTTTGTAAATTTTAGAATTTGAAGAAAGCTTATGTATTGTACAAAACTATACAAATGAATTTTACCAATTATCCACTCATGTGGAGCATCAATAAAATGATGAACCAATGACTGCAAGGTATGTAAATGATGTAAAATTCTCTATTTAAGATTAATTAAGCATGCATAATATTAGTAGTATGGAAGAGGCATATTGATTATCTTTAAAGGAAAAGGAAAAATATAACTAGACAATACTTTCAAAGGAAAATAGAGGAGAGAGGAGGGGGAAATCATCTCCATTATGAGGTGGTTTAAATTACAATAGGACATATTCATCCCAAGGAGCAGAGAAATCAGAGGATAGCTAACAAGATCCTCAAAGTCAACCAAGAGGAAGAGGATTTTAAATGGGTAGAGGTTATGTTGGTTGTAAGGAATGGGATAATCCATAAATTTTTTTTATTTTTTATAGGTGTGGTGAAGAGGGGCATAGGGAATTTGAATGTCCAAAATGCCACCTTATAGAAAAGCAGCAAGGGGAAAAACCCATATTGAACTCAGTGGTTCAAGATGAGAATGAAGGAGTAGATCTAGAGGTTCTACTAGATGTGGGAGAGAGTCTCATGAGGAGAAGGGAAATGATTCTTCCATAAAATAATCAAGGGAAAAATAGAGGATGTGATGATTCTTGGATTTTAACTAATATCTTTCGAACTAGATGCACCTTAGTAGGAAAGTTATGTCAAGTTATTATTGATGGTGGCAATCTTGAAAATATGGTTTCTAAAGAAATGGTAGGTAAAATGAATTTGCACTATGAAAAACATCCCCATCTTTATTGTATTGGATGGATTAAAAAGTGAAACAAAGTCACTATTGATAAGATGTGCGTAATTAATTTTTCCTTTCTAAAGAATTATAAGAATGTAATATGGTGTCATATCATTCTGATGGATGCATGTCATGTGTTTTTTGGAAGTCCATGAAAAATTATAAAGCAAGAAGGTTCATTGGTTTCACCAAAAATGATAAAAATACATGAGGGTCCTATTATTCAGGACTTGCATGCTTAGTTTTATTTTTTAATCTACATTTTATCCTTGATATAGAAATGCACTTTTTATGGTGTTGATAAAATATCAATCATTGTTGAACAATTCCACCACCTATTTTCTCTCTCTCTCTCTCTCTCTCTCTCTCTCTCTCTCTCTCTCTCTCTCTCTCCCTCTCTCTCCTTCCCTCCCTCCCTATAAGGAAGCTAAGGTAGTAAAATAAATTTCTATACTGATCTTGAAAGGAGGGTTGTGAATTTTTTTTTTAAGATCTAAATTGTTACGAAAACTTTAAAAAATAGTAATATTCATACCACAAAACAATGATTTACATGGGGAAAACCCTTTCGAGAAAAAATCCCACACTTCAAAATTTTCCTAGTATATTCTTAAGAATTCAACAAGATTATAAAATACTTGTAGAGAAAACTTTCTTAGAGGAGTATCACCAATCAAAGATCTAAAGGTGTCTCAATAGCTACAAAATTCTTACACCCAACCTCCATCTCATGCACCTAATATATTTGAGATACAATACATGAAATTTTCAAATGGTATTACAAAACCATGAGATAAAACCACCTAAAAATCATGCCCATCCTTGTCTCTAGGGTAAGTGCACCAAGATGGTTCCCAAAAAAGGGGCTTAAGTGGCCACTTTTTTCCTAAAATTAGGAAATACTGACCTTGGATGTGAAATTGAGGATAGTTACACTCAAAATTTTGAGATAGAACAAAAACAAGGATCAAAGTGCTCCAAGTCTAATTTATAAACTACTAATTTATTTTTAAAGTGGTTGAGATTAAGGGGTTCAAAAGAGGGACGTACACAAATTGGTGCTATTTTTGTTAGAAAAAAATAACATAGCAACCCTTGTATGACCCGAGCACGGTGAAAGTTTTTGTAGTATTTTTTAAATCACTATGTTCAAAAGTTAGCTAACAGTATCTAGTTGATGCATGATTTTTCTAATAATTTTTTAATGAATATTTAATTTTTTACTAATTTTCTAAGTGGGAACTTCCTGAAAAGCAAAATTTTGGCTGTGCTCTCCCTAAAATTTTTTGAAGGTAATTGATTTTAAAAAAAAAATTAAAATTTTTGTAGTATTGAGTCTAGTTTCTAAAAATGTATTTTTTTTGAAATTTTGATGAATGGTTAATTTATAACGAAAAAAACACCAAACACTTCTTTTTAGCGAAAAAGAGACATGCAAACAAAAGAAATTATGGATGAAAGGCTTAACATTGTTAAAAAGTGAAAAAAATTACATCATTGGATAGCCAAGAGAGAACCTAACATTACCCATGTGTTCGATTTTCTTGATATTGAACCAGATGTAATCTTAACAGTGAGCATGAACCCAATTATGTGAAAAAATTGTAGAATTTGTTAAAAGACATCTTTGGTCATTGGGAATGCCCTCCAAGCCTTTAGGTTGGTATTCCAAGTAAAATACCAATGCTAAGGCTCAAGTATTCCCAAAACAAAATATAACGTGAGCAAGTTGTAACATGCTCGCGTTATGTCCTAGTTTTGACATTTTTTACTTATCTGGGATACATGTCAAGCAAGACATAATGCGCGCATGTTATGCCTTTGTTAATGTTAAATGCCACTCTATTGCATGTTTGTTGATATATCTGTATGTTTGTATGTACATGTATGCTAGTGTGTCATGTATGTATGTATATATCCTTGTATGTATGTATGTATGCCTATATGTATTAGTGCATGTATATTGTATGGATGTAGGATTTTATGTACATATGTATTATGCTTGTAATATGTATTTATGTATGTCTTTAGAGGGAGGGAGAATTTTAAGAGAGAGAGAGAGAGTTGTTTAGGTAGGGTGGGATGGGGAGAGGGAGAGAGAGTTTGGAGAGAGGGAGAGGGGGTGGAAGCGAGAGTTTAAAAGAGAGGGAGTGGGAGAGAAGGGGTTAGAGTGAGCAGGACTTAGCTAGGTAGGG
>VDFB02379711.1:187921367-187947344 GCA_007258455.2 Sequoia sempervirens
CAAATCTGGTTTTTACCAGTGAACGCCTCTTCTAGAGTCAACTTGCCCAACACTTTGTGAGGGCTCCTAGTTTGCAAATACGCAATTGTATTGCAAGCTTCTACCCATAAGAACCAAGGTAGATCCTGATCATGAAGCATGGCCTTAGCTCCTCCAACTACAACCCTTTTTTTCCATTCAACAACCTCATTCTGCTGAGGGTTGTACAGAACTGTCAACTCTTTCTTGATACCTTCCTGAGCACATAAATATTTGAAGGCATTCGAGGTATACTTGCCTCCATTATCAGACCTCGGTATCTTGATCTTCCTCCCTATTTGGTTTTCCACGAGGGCCTTAAAATATTTGAACCTACTAAAGACCTCATCTTTATTCTTAATGAAATATATCCATGTCTTCCTAGAGAAATCATCAATGAAAGTAACATAATACTCATATCCATTCAAGGATGTTGTTGACATAGGTACACACACATCTGAGTGTACAAGACCCAAAATCCCTTAGGATCTAGTGTCACTTCTTGGAAAACTAGTCTTGACATATTTCCCAAGTGCATAGCCTTTGCACACCTCATGCTTTTTTGTCCTCATCTCAGGCAGCCCTGTCACTATTTCCTTGAGAATATTAAGTGCTCCATGGTGAAGGTGAGCCATCCTCCTATTCCACAATCCTCCTAATCCTTTATAACAACTAACCAATGCATGTGCTAGCTCAAACTGTAACCGAAACAAGTTGTCATGCCTGACTCCAATCACTTTTGCAACCTTGGAATCCTTGGGATGAATATAAACTTTTCCCCTCTCAAAGGTCACGATGTAACCCTTGTCTTCCAAAGCAGAAACTAAGATTAAATTCTTTGTCATGCTAGGGACATACAACACATCCTTCACCAACAAGGGTTTTCCAGACTCCCTCTGAAACTTGACAGTTCCAATACCAGTTGCATGATACTTGGCATTGTCTTCGAGCTCAATATAGAAATCCAACATCTTCTCCTCCAACTTGGTGAAACATTCTCTGACTCCCATCATATGGTAAGAAGCCCCACTGTCAATAACCATACCTTGTTGGAAATTAAACTTGAGAGACAACAATGAGTGAAAACTTATTCTCAAATCGTGATGCAAACTCCTCCACCTCTGTTGTAGCAGCAACTTTCTTCTTCTGCTTGTCCTTATTTTTATTATTCAGACATTGACTGGCATAGTGACCTATCTAATGGTAGTAAAAACATTTTATCTTGCTCAGATCTTTATTCTTCCCACTCTTGGAAGAAGAACCTTCTGTTTGCTCTTTATTGGACTTCTTCTTACCCTTTCTTACAAGGGAAAGATTTTCTTTGTCTTGACCCTTCTTCGTTTGATCTCCTCGATGAGCACCTTCACAGATCTCCTCTTGAACAAAATCATCCCAAAGCCTCGCCCAATCAGGTAGCTGATCTCTGCCAACAACACACTTGAAAAACACTTCCCAATGCTTTGAAAAACCATTCAAGGCTATACACACCATCTCATCTTCATCAATCGTCTCTCCAATAGCAGCCAGCTCATCCCTAACCTGTGTTAGCTTGGACAAGTAAGAGGTCACACTCTCGCCTTTGGACATCTTGGTATTATGCAATTTTTCTTTGAGCATCATCTTATGACTCTGATAGTCGCTCTGATAAAGTCTTGTGAGCGTATCCCACATCTCCTTGGTGGTGTCTTTCCCCGATAAATGAGGAATTACATGATCTTTTACTTCGTCGAAGATAATCCTCTGAGCCTCTGCCTCTTTGACTTCATGTGAATCTAAGTCAACAAGATCATTTGTTGGTGGTGTCACTTCTGTACTAGCATAGATCCACAACCTGTTCTCCTTGAGAACAGATGTAATCTGAACCTTCCACTACAAGAAGTTAGATGCACCTTCAAGCCTGTCCTCATATCGAATATTGGTTGTCATAACCACAAAAAGAACTGGAGACAAAAAACTAAATTTATTTCTTGAAATTTGCGTTAAAAATCTTGGCTTCGTATTCAAAGTTCAGAGCTCTGATACCATGTTAAATTTCTTAGAACCCCGATCAGATTACTATTCCAATAAATATTTTATACTCAGATTTTATGCACAGAAAATAAAAATTTTAGATCTAAAATTTACGAACAACAATACACTGAACTCTTTAACTTAGAACTATGAAGCAAGAATAAAAGAATCAAGCCACAAAAATTGACACAGATAATTTACCCTAGAAATCCCATAAGGGAAAAAAACCAGCAAAGAAGAATTTTATTAATATTGTGCTCACATAAGAATGTAAAAATTACAGCAAAAAGTATAACAGTTTGTGATTGTCTCTGCTTCTCACACTAAAATTCTCTTACTCTTTCTTCCTTAGCTTCTCTACGAAATTCTCTTCTTTTCGATATGTCTAACTCTGCCTCCACACTCCAATTAATAACCCTCGGTAACTTAACACCTCCAAGCTAAACATAGCTATTAACTAATAGTAAAACTAAAGTGTTTTTTTAATTTAGTTTACTGAAGATTACAAATCTTCCGTTGAGTGCATGGAAAATATTACTGGTGACTTATGCATGCGTAGACACCACACATTCAGAAGTACTCGTCCGAGCTACAAAAAAGTCAACATAGACTTCAAAAAAAAATTTACAAGAAGCCCAACAATTTGTCAGGAGGCAGCCCTAGCCACAAAGCAAGCCCTCCTATAACTCCCAAACTATACTACTTCAAACATAATGAATAAATCACAAAGATGCTAACACTACACAATTTTATCCAGAAACTTTAAAGGGTAACCAAATTATAAAAGATATATCTAGATTTCTGCACAAAATAAATAAAACTAAAATGAATGGAAATACCTCAATAATTTCACATGAACTAACAGATCTACTCACCATCGCACAGAAACAGAATCCAAGAACAATTATCTAATCAAAAAAAAAAACAGATTTACAAACTTGAATGAGAAGAAAGGGAGAGTTGATGACAAACTGCGGGCTGAGAATGTCATACAGCAGGTCATCCCAACCGGGAATCGGTGGTTGCAGATCTCCAAACTCAACCAGAGTAACATCCACATCTGCTTCCACAAACAAAACCCCTTCACCTGTCCAATCCACCACCAATTTCACAGCGGCAGCCTCTCTGAGCCTTCCATCAAAAGGATAGTAATGCACCAGAAACTTTTCCAGTGCTTCTCTGATAACTTTAGCAGGATCTTTGTACTCTTTCATAAAATTATGCTTATAAAACTGATCGGGGATGTGAAATATCTACCCTACTTGATCATCAATGTTGGAAAGATAGAGAACTTCCTGGGACTAGGCAAAGAAGGAGCCGCTAGAACAGATTCCTTCCTTCTCACCTTACTTCCTAGGACTAGGCAAAGAAGGAGCCGCTAGAATAGATTCCTTCCTTCTCACCTTGTACTTCGGACCAGCCATGGAAGCCTTATAACACAGACCTTATCAAAGTACAAAAGCAGAACAGAGCAACAAAACAAAGGAGGATTCACAAGTGTACATAAATTTCCCAAAGCTAATGCGTTTCTATAGAATTTTTTCATAGCTGATTTGAACCTTGTCCAATTTTCTAAGCTCGTGTCCGATTGATTTGTAGGATGACTTCCATTGTAATTGGATGGCTACATTTCGGCGAGGAAAAAGGGGAACTTTTTTCAGTGAACGATATGACAATTTGTACAAGTGTGTATTTGAACTTAGCTAATTTCTCGTTGTGAGAACACCAACCTTGGGTTATACTTACTAGCACTTGCATCAAGGGGTGCAAGGGTTACGTCGATAGAAAAATATATATAGAAGTAAACATGGAAAACAAGTATAAAGTAAAATATATACAATCTTGTTTGAATTATATACAAAATATTTGTAATACACATTTGGAGATTGGAAATTAAATGAAAGATTTGCGGTAAGTTTAATTGTGATTTTCAAAATTTACAAAATGTCTATATTACATATTTGGAGATTGAAAATTGAATGAAAAATTTGCAACTATTTCAACCGCGATGATTTTGTATTTGATGATTCCATGTGCTAGTATGGAATGATCTGGCACAAATTTTTTCCCTGTCCCTTTTTTTATTCCTACACAGTCAAAGAAAATGTTAGCAGATTCACATGATAAATGCAAAACTAGCTTAATAAAAAAAGTTAAGTTACATAAAAAGTGAAAGTTATGAATTACTTACATCAAATTATCAAATTTCAAGTGTTCAAAAATATGTTTTATCCCAAGGGTCATCTCAAGCACAAAAATTTGTAATGGCAATGATTGTCTAGCAATGAAAGTGTTGGTCCTCTCAGGGCTGATAACAGTACTTGGCAGTGATTGTCCAGCTTTGCAATTGATCATAATTTTTCAAATTTTTATTCCACTTTTAGAGCATACTGAATAACAAGCAACTGAAGACAACATTCAAAACTCTACAATGCTCCTATAGAATGAGCAAACCAACAAGTATCCAAGGGTGCCTTTGCTGTTTACTTCTGCTCCAAACTCTAAAAGAAGGCTCACACAGTCTTTTGCATTCATTTGCTATTGCAATGTGCTGAACAAAGGATATAAAAAAGATTGTCATATTGTTGTTTGTTTCCACATTAAAGATTTTAGCAGTCGCAAGGGGTAAAGATATACTTAAAACTAAATTCCACGATACTACTATGATCAAAATATAAGAAAAGTTGTTCTAAAATTTACCAAAGGTGTGTGGCCGCTATTGTCTGATTCGTTAGGGTCCATTTGTTTATTCAACAATTGCTTCATAAGAAGAGAGTCTCCACTTGAAGCAGCCAAACAGAAACTGACAGGCATATCCATTCTTCTATTTGCTAGCAACTATTTCATCTCTCTTGCAATATCCTCAAAAGTTGGGTCTTTCATTTCCTTTAAATTCTGCAATGATACATAGAAGATTAGTCTGCGTACCAGGCTAAGTATGGGACTAAAACTTTCAGATGAGCTAATTCCTAAACTTATTTTCTAATATCTTAGCAATGATAATGCTTAATAGGGATTTCGTTTTGCGTGAATTCCTAAAGATTTTATGTCATGCTCGGTGTGGTGACTGATGCAAGAATTTGTTGTAATCATGGCTAGAATTATTAAGAAAGCTCTAGTGCTTTCCATTGCTATCACATTGGCCCAACCACATTTTTTTATTTTATCATTGTTTGAATAGTAAAATAATGTTTATTTGCACTCCTTATATGTTGTTTGGTTAAAGATGGACCTAGAGCCACATTTACCAAGCAAACAGCTGAAAACTGAAAAGTGAAAATCATTCAGTTCCAGAAATTGAGGGATGATGCTTTTCCCACAAAGAATGGAACTATCGTAAGCATTTGCATCCTTGATGATTATTTTCAATTTCTTTGATTTATTAGACAACTGGCATTAAATGACAGACTTGTGGCTTGCTTTGAGATGAGATACAACCACTTGTGGCATACTCAAATTCTTAGTGCTTGAAGTTTACAAGTGGAGATTTTCATATACGTAATGATAGTATGGTGTATAATATCTAATTTATTTTAAGCTTAGACACCTACCTGCGATGGAATAAATTGTAATCTTATGTGACTAGGTTAGCTATAGTTAGCGTCTGTTATTTTTATAATTTATTCTTATTTTTATTTTAGTTGTACTCATGCTCTGTTTTGTATACAAGTTTATGTTTCATCCTAACCAACAATATAGGCTGTGATTTGCATCTTTTAAACAATAATATAAACACCATAATATTTGGTTGAAAATCTTAATTTGAGTCAACAGCTGGTTGACTTAAATTCAATTAGTAATTCATAGTTGATCATCTAACTGAATATTTTTCAGCATTCAAGAATATCTAAAGTTGAAAACATCCATCGTAATAGGCTGAAGGCTATATTTTCATTTGACAAGGGTAGATATAGAGACTAAGAGCTACAAACCTTAAGGATGTTGTTCATGATAATTGTTCCATCTGCAATATTGGATTTAACAATATTCATGAAAGTACTATGATTTAACAGAAAAAGTTGAGAAAGCTTCTTTGTACGAACTGTGTATGGTTGATGTCTGTAACAAAGCACTCCAATTTCTCCAAAAACATCTCCTGGATGCAACTGTCAAGGATTCTGATAATGCAGTAGAGTTTAAGTATATACATTAGAACCATCATCAATGGAATATTGATTTTAAACAAAGAGTGGACAAGAGAACAAAGATTACATATTCTACTATTCGCTTAGGAATAAAAACTGATTCATTGTCAAACTAGTCATCTCAAGTCATGTTATTAAAAAAAATTATACAGAAATTGCCTATCTTCTAGACCACAAATGGAATGAAAATGATCATATTTAAATATGAAATGAAAAGGCTTAAGCTTACGTGGTGTGTTCCACCCTTCTTTGCTATTACCTCCTGCAATTTATAAAATGAATATGTAATGGTACATTAACTCCATATAACAGTTCGCAAACATCTGCACAGTTCTTTGTTTGAGAAAAAAGACTTAATAGAAATATTTGAATTGGAAGCTTTTATTACCAAGAACAAATACCTACCAAAGCACCTTAGACTAATACATAAAAATCTATAGGTGCTTAATTTTGCAAAATGACATCCTCTTTTGGAGGGTAATACTCTGCCTTCATCTTTGAAACTTATTGAAAATACAAAAATTTAACACCCAAATTATTCTGAGTTTTTTTTCTAAAACCCACGAGCAAACTTTAAGGCACAATCCTAGTGCTCTCAATACCATATTTAGACAATACTAACCAGTTGGAAAAGAAAATCATATGATGCTCCTTCAAACAAATAGACTTTTTCAACATCTGCGTAAAACAAGTGTTTTGCAATGGTTGTGCGGATGGCCTTTAAAAGATCGTCAAAGGATTGTTGTTGCTCTAAGCGCTCTGTTCAGAATTTCAAGCACAGATGAGATAGCTTTTGTTCTTGCAAAAATGGTTTCAACCGATTTTGAAATGCAAAGCTTGATGTTGTTTGAATTGTATCCCTCTGCCAATATAAGTGAGCACAAAAATCGTTCAAGTTGGTAGGTTATGATCACAAAAGAAAATTGACTGGGAGGATACTGGGTTCAACTAGAACGAAACAATCATCGTTGCCAAAGGATTTACTTACAAATCTCACTGTTCAGCTCGTGCCATGCACAACTAAGTTTTTTGTGTTCCCTATCAAGTATGCAGTCAATCTGAGATTAAATAGCATGTAGAAGATATCAAACACCATCTCCCTCGTGTTCTGAGCATGTAGGTCTCCATAACCAATAGTAGTAAGAGTAGTAATGGACCAGTAAATTGTAGCAACATAGCAAATCCAGAGATCTTTATGTTGGAAATTTGGAATTACAGCACCAATCCAAGTCCTCCTCCCATTAGGATACTTGGCTCCAGAAGGTAATTAAAGCACCCAACACAGTGCACTGCAAATAGAGTAACCTACATAGTTGAAGCCAATCGCAGCTTTAAATTTGTATTAACTCAATATCTTTGTGCAGTCACGAGTGAATTTTCAGTGTTTTACAAAATTTAGACTTCAATTAACTTGTTTTGTTTCACTTACACAAACTAATTTTGCATAGCGTGTCAAAAAATAGTTGAATCAGATGTCTTTCTCAAGCCTGTAAGGATTTCAACATTTGACCTTTTGACAAATACTTGGAAAACTCGTAAAGATTTTTTAAATACTTGAAGAAGTTGTAAATATTTTTTAATTAAACTATGTAGAAATTTTGACATCAACTTTTGTGGTAACACTGTAATCCAGTAAAATAAAACCATAATCTGCGACCCATCATCAGTAGAAAATAGGCCAAAAATACTTCGATGTAGTTATGTGTTGTGAGGTTCTAAGAAACATGCAACAACTTGTAAAAAGTAGACGGGATGAGTAGAGGGGAATACCTTGTGAAAAGAGCACTAACCCTCCTCAAAGGCTAGAGCCGGAGCATATTAAGAATGCCATAAGATATGTTTGTTCTGAGATTGGAGATAAAACTAATTACCTCAAATGGTATTGTTGAAGAACGTCAAAAAGGAACCATGTGCAAATGTGCATGTATTACAACGAGGACATAAACCATTATTTTTTGTTTGAGATTGAAGAAAAGGGTTGCTCAGAAACACAAGAAAATTACCTTTTGGCAATACTCTTGTGATCATCCTCTAACAGGTTTATTGCTTTAAGGGATGCAAGAATCCCTTCTCAGCACTTTTACTAGTTTGCATTCGAGCTCAAACAAGCTCATGCAGATAGTTCAATCCGTTGGCTAAACCTAGGGCTATTTGTAGCCTTCTTTCCCAGTCCAGTGTAAATTCACATGACATTGAAAGAATGGATTTTAACACTATTTTTAGAGATCTGGACTAAGAACACAAATCTAAAATACATGAACCTAAAGAAGACACTGAGATTGTACTTAGGGTCATCTTTTGATGGTTTTGAGGATCGTTGGCCCATGGTGGTCTAGTCCGGATGATGAAGAAAGTTGTAATGACGATCCTCAGAACCTAAGGATGCATACCCTGTGGTAAGAAAGAGGATTTCAGAGGCTAGGGTCCTCAATTTGTTAGTGTTTCCTATTTTTTTTGGCTCCACCAGACCTTCGATGCACTCCAAACCCTGCATGTCAGTGAAGGCAATGGAGACACACAATTTGACGGCTTCGGAGGAGACCCACTCCCCCTACCACTTGCGCGCCACCAGGTATCCAATCTCTTCCCTACAGGAGGAATTGTCAAGGCCTTTGTGGAGAGAAATGGCACTCATAGCCCTGCCATCGATGCAAATGGCCTTCCACAAAGAGATTAAATAGCTGAAATTAAAAGGGGCACGAAACTTCCCACATCACAGTAATGTTGAGAGCAAAGACCCGTAGCCACCACCCCATGCTTCGAACCGTGATGGAACTCATCTTGCTTGAATGTGAGCAGGAAGAAGCAAAGAAATGCAATGGACCTGCGGAGGCACCCAGAGAGATTCTTCCAAACCATTCACACAAACAATATGGCTCATCAAAGAGTTGTCGGTAGAGACCAATCGACTAACTCTATTCACTGCTACTTACTTTACCAACAATCATAAATTCTTCAATAACTACGTTGTTGCATAGACTGTAAGCTTGTTTACTGGAGGGAAGGAGAGTTGTATGCCGACAAAAGAATATGGTATATAGGCGAGAGATAGGTTTCGGTTGAAACCTCACACCATATATAGTCTATAGGCTAACTATTGGCTAATTAATTAATTGAAAATAGAGAACATATTTTATTGTAATTTTTAATTAACCATTAATTACTATCAAAGGTGCATTTTGATTTTACATTTTAGTCGACTAAAGTTTTCAATAATTTAATGGTTTGAGGTTTTAAATATGATTTAAAATATTTTGTTGGGGGAGTTCTGAATTCTTAGGTGATTTAGGTGATTTGGAGTTCATTGAAAAGTTGTAAAAGGAGTTTTAATTATTTGATATTAATGTTGTTCTTAGTCAAAATAAAATTAACAAAATTTTAATTTTATTTATATATTTATAGGTGAGCTAGTAAGGGAAAAGTAAAAAGTTGTAGTTTGAATTGTACTATAGAAGTTTCTTTTGAAGTTGATATATTGTCATATAATAAATAGTCAATATATTATAGTGGATACATTACTATGTCTCTCTATACAAACAATCTATGTGTTGTAATTGCGCATAAATAATTGATGTATTGACTATAATATACTAATTGTTTATATGAAAGACCTAATCTCACATAAACAATTATCATATTGATTAAAATGTACCAATTATTTACTCCCTTCCCTATAATGTATTAATTGTCTATAATGGAATACCTAATCTCATGTAAATAACTAATACTTAATTACAAAATATTGGTTATCTAAACATTTCCCTTATTTACTCTCAATCTAAAATGCAACAATTTTTAACCATGAGCTACACCAAAATAATTGATCTAAAACACATTATTGATATGATTGTAACAATACATATGTGCAATGTATTAACAAGGCATTAAAGAATACCATTGAGTCTTGAATATGTGAATTCCAAGTGTTAGCCATTATAACAATAAGAGTTTGTGTGAGAAACTTAAATCAAAGGCACAAGAGCCTATTACAATGAAAACTTGGTGCAACCCATAGGGAGTAGATAATTTCTCTCAAAATTTGGTGTGGATGATGATCACAAATCTCTAAATCAATCATTTAAAGTCATCATTACTATTGTGCTAATTAGATCTTAATATTTTGAGTTTGAGAATTCATCTTGCTTTTTTCTATCTATTGTAAAATTAGCATATAAAAAAGTGTCACCCTAAATAGATGTGCATATTATGATATTACTATTAGGATTTAATTGTGTAGTTTTACAAGTCAAACTCATTAACCCATGTTTCATGAGTAGTGGTTCACAATAACCCATCTCTCATGATAATGAATGATCCACTTAGCACTCATTGCATCTAGGTGATGCTCACAGAGCTGAAGCACTAGACCTTCCTGGGAGATCACCCATCCCAGTACTATTCCAACTCAAGCACACTTAACCAAGGATTTTTCCCTGAGGTTAAGCCCACTTAGCATGCAACCACATTTGCAAAACCTTCAGAAAGTTGTGTGCCTTATGAACCATTCCTATAGAGCCCCTTTAGCTCATCAATTGATAAGTAAGAGGTAATTTCCACAACGTGTCAAATTGTGATATTACTATCACGATCCAACTATGTAGTTTTATCAGTCAAACTCATTGACCTATGTTTCATGAGTAGTGGTTCACAAGAACCCATTTCTCATGAAGGATAGACATAGTCAAGTTTGAAGCATGCATGTTCTAGTTTTCAGAACATAGAAGTCACCACAAAAGTTTCATGTGTATGCAGAGTGAAGAATGTATTATTTCAGTCATGGAAGGTTCATTTAAATGCTCTACATTTCTCTGCAGTTGCTATTGTGGTCTTACGGTCTAGACGATGTGTTTTCATGTCTATCTATTGTCTCTCCTTGAGTTTCAGTTGTTGATATATACTGCAAGTTGAGTTGTCAAAGTTATATCTCAAGATGGTGTTGTCTAGGTTTGCAATAGATACTGGTTTTGTATCTGTTTCCTTGCACCAACATAATGTTGTATAAAATTATGAAAGAAGGGCATGGAAATGTTTTTTAATATCATTTGATGTTGTGATGTAATCCGTATGATGCTATCTTGTCTCTTCGGTACCACTTGTGGTTTGGAGTTAATATTTTGAGGGTTGATTGTTTGTTGGGTGAACTTAGTAATTTAAGTTGCTTGCACCAAGTTTTTGTGGTGTGCATCAGCATGAGAATATGTGAAGAGTTAAAATAGGTCTTGCTTATCTCTTTGCTTGGACCTCATTGAATTTCTCTTTCTTGTGGATGATTTAAAGCTGACTCAATATGGTCATTGCACATTTCATGTTCATTTATCCTAGTGTGTCCAATAAGGAGAAACTTTTTGATGATTACAAAAGGTATAAATGAAAGATCAAGTTAGTGATCAAGATGTGCAAGTGTTCAATGTGTGATTAATGTAATTTTTCGAAAGAAATGCACTGAAGGAAAAGGAATATGTGTGAATTTTCAGAGAAGTGTTTCACGCATGTTAGAGGAAATGAGTCAAAATCAGAAGAGTATAAGTAAAGTGCGGAAGGGAGTGAGTCGACAAAAGTGTGTAAGTGAATGCTTGAGGCAGTGAACTAAAGGCATAAACAAAGAGGTAAATGTTGGAGTTAGTGAGCCAAAGATAGAAAAAGAGAAGTGAATGTTGGAGGTAGTGAACAAAAAGTTTCAAGTGCAAAAGTGATTATTGGAGACAATGAAAAAAAGGTTCAAGTGCAAAAGTGAATTCTAGAGGCAGTGAGTCGAAGGTAAAAAAATTGTTGAAGTATTAGAGTTGTGTGTTGAGGTTGTAAGCCTTTGTTGTAGGTGTTTCTTATATAGGGATTTGTAAACTTCCATAAAACATGTTGTAAAGATTTGTTTTAGTTGTGAGGAGCTGGATTTGGATAGTAGCTCCAAGCAACTTTCTCATCGTGGTTTTTTCCTTGTTGGTTTTTCCACATATATCTGGTGTTGTTTTATGTTCTTGCTTCGAATATTTTATCTGGTTAAAGAAGTAATAAGTTTTGATTAATAAGTTAAATTAATTTGAGCCCTGATATACTGATTCACACCCCTCTCAAAATATCTATGTGTTCTAACAAGTGGTATCAGAGCAATGTTCCTTGGTGCAACCTAATAGTTAAAGGTAGATCTTGGTTTAAAATAGTAGGCACCATAGTTTGATGGAAACAACTTTTCCTTTTGGAGTGCCAGGATGGATGCCTATCTCTTATCGCTAGGTTATGATGTTTGGAGAGCTACCAAGGATAATTATACTAAAAAATTTCATCCTATCACTAATCCTAATGCAAAGAAGGATCATGATAAAAATTCTAAGGCTAAGAATTATATCCTAAGTGGGCTAGAAAATATTGAATTTGTTAAGGTAGTGTAATGCAAGAATGCAAAAGAGATCTAGAATAAGCTCAAGAATCTATATGAACCCCATCATCCTCCCCACAAGGAGAAGAATGTCAAATAGGGGAATCATCAATAACAACATTAGTGTCTACCACATCCTTTAGTTATTCCAGAGTATCCTTCTTTCCCTTCCTCCCACCTTTTGAACCATGCATCTTTAAATTAGCAATCCTTTTGGAAGCGCTTTACAAATTCTCCTTTGCCACATTAACCCTAGCCTCCATAGAATGGTCCTTGGACTCCTTACTACCAAATGCACCAAAGCCCACCCTATGAAGCTCAACATTCTCCTTGGACTAACATCGAGATGAGAACCACCTGAGCTAATATCAGTGTCTTCTCCATCAAACAGGGACCCATGAGAATCCAATTTCTACATAACTAACTTCTTGGTAGGGACCTTCTTTAAATTCGCCTTCTTCTTTTTTATATGAAGCCATCACAATGGACAAGGAACCCCCCACAGTGTTATCCTCCTCATTCCAGTTAGCATCACCATCAGCACTCATCTTCAAGCCAATCGAAAAAGAATCCTTAGTAGTGGCCTTCTCCTTTCCCTTAGTAGACTTGGTTGGAGTATGAGCTCTCACATGCTCCATGATGAGAAAAATGAGGCCCTCATGGAGAACAAGGGCCCTACGATTTTTCAAATGGGCATAAACTAAAACTTCCAGGGATGGCAGGAGAAAAAATGGGAAAGAAACATGCAACCCATGTCTAAAATGATTAAGTAGGGTAAAATGGTGCCCTATAATAGCAATGAAACAACCTTCAAGAGTAACATACCACATTCTAACCTTGGCCACATCAACCCAGCACTACTGTATTTGACTACAAATTTTGACAAAATGTTCGTCAAAATTTTGACAAAATATTGTCAAATTTCTGACGAAACACTATTTTAATTTTTTTCACTGGAATTTCATCACTTTAATGACCAACATTTATTCGTCAAAACCACAACCCAACATTGTCGGTCAGCGCGACAAAAAATGTTGGTGGTTTTCATCGCAAAATTGACGTAACTTCGTCCATTTATCAACTGAAAAAAACACAAAACGTTGCAGGGTGCCCATTTGAAAGCATCGAACAAACAACAAACATTCGTCATTTCTTCGAAGAGGAAGAGTTTCCATTGTGATGAAAAAATTTTCATAGGTACAACAACCTCATCAGAATGTTTTATCTTTCGTCGAATGATGTTCATCAAAATTGCAACAAAAAATTGTTGTTTTTTAAAAAATATATATTTATTTTCCACCATAGTGAAAAGTTAGCAATTGCATTTGGTTTGTTAAACATGGCCCTTGGTACAACTATTAGAGTTGTTAAGAACCTTCAAGTATGTTATGATTTCCAAGTCACCAAGTAAGAACAAGGGCAAGAAGTTGCAACAGGGTGATATGTGGTGCCATCATCACCACACTAGCTTCCACACTAATGCCAAACATTGTGTGCAATAATCCCTATTTGTGCAATCCACATTAGATTCCAACTCAATTGAGGATACTTATCAAGAGGCACAATGATTTCACACTTGCACCATGACAATTGATGCTTCAAAGGTACAAGAGTGTCTCTTCCATATGAAGTCTAGGGTTAACGAACATGTCCATGTGATCTTTTACAATGGCAACCAAAAGAAAATCATCATGCATGATGCAATAAGAAACCCACATCTTTCTACCACTATACATCCAAACCCCTATACTTTATGATGGTTACAAGACAATTAGAGCATTTACATAAGCCAACAATACACTTTTGAGTATGCAATCAAGCCTTTGCAAGACATTATCACTTGTGATGTCAAACCTCTGGTACAATATCCTACTTGGAGAACCATGAGTGTATGATCATGATGGAATTTACCATTTTAAGGCACAAAAATGGACAATACATAATGAAAAGTGGAAACTTAACCTCCTTGAGTTAACATCACAAGCCAAACTAGCTTTGGTCTCTACTAAACAATGTTGCAAGATCATTTCCCACACATAAATGTGTGCTTCTCACAGTCCACAAATGCACCTACACAAGCAAGTACACACAATAATAGTGCTCACAAATATTCCAACCCCATTGCAGCAAGAAAGGTTTGACAAGATATTGCAGCAATATGAAGACATCTTTGAAGAATGCAAGTCCAATACAATGTGCAATATAACAACAAATCAATTTGAAAATGCCCTCTCCTAAATATATATTTGTATCACAATTCTATTAGGAGAATAATTAACTTCAACATCAAACCCAAGAGCTACTAAATCAAGGAAAGATCTAACCTAGCTCTTCACCATGGAGCAGCCCAATAGTCCATGCATATAAGAAGGATGATGCCTAGAGCCTGTTCATCATCAATCACACACTCAACAAGATCACAGTGAGAAACAAATAACCTTTTTCATGCATCAATGACTTGTTGGACCAATTTCAAAGTGCATAATACTTCACCAAGACTAACCTCAAATTAGGATACCATTAAGTACTAGCTCAAACTAAAGTTATTTGGAAAAAATCTTTCAAAACCAAGGATTGTATGAATAGATGGCATAATGGGTTAGCCACATTCATGTTCCTAATGAATGATATCCTACAAACCTTCACCAATTCCATCATTGTCTACTTAGATGACATTCGCCTCTTTAGCAAAACTTAGGAGGAGTACATGGAGCAAGTCTCATGCATACTAGATACACTACACCAGTTCAAGTTGCAAGCCAACCTCAAAAAATGCACTTTTGGAGCCACATAAATTTAGTACTTTCGCTACATCATTGACCACACCAATATACATGTAGACCTTAGCAAAATCAAGCCAATTTGAGATTGACCAACACAACGTAGTCTCATTGACTTGTGCAATTTCCTCAAACTTGCCAACTTCTATCCCAAATTTGTTCTTGGTTTCTCAATTTGCATGGTCACTCAATCAAATCATGCACACCAATACACCATTCTTGTGGACACCTACACAACATTCCTTCGAGGAGCTCAAGCAATGCCTCTACAAAATGCCTAGCATAGCACACCCCTTTGAAATTTAGACTAATGCATCTAACTACACACTCCACCCCATACGCATGAACATTAGATCATGTATCATTCTGATACTTTCAATATCACTCTGCCTATGAAAAGGAGTTGTATTCCACCATAGAAGCTATCAAGCAATGGTGCCACTGCATCTTGGGTAAGGAGAGAATCATTCACATCCATCATAACCTACTTTAGTTCTTACATACACAAAGCAAATTGGAAAACATCCTTATAGCAATTCCATCAAGTGATCAAGCCAAAGAAGAGGGAAGACAAGGAAATCAATTTTCTTAGTAGACTACCAGTTCAGGTACTCAATACAATGTTGAACTCAAGCAGCCACAACTTCTCAAACTAGGAGAACTTTTATCCAACAAACACAAACTTTGTACAAACCTATGCCAAACTTGTGCAAAACAAATAGGTTGCCACATTGTACTTTTCCAAAAAGATTCTCTACAAGCCTAGACATATTTTTGTTCTAAATGAAATGCTTTATAGAAAGACAATACCTTAGAAGATAGAAGGGCAGACTTGGTAAGCATAGCTGTGATTTTCAATTTAGTACATAGTAATATTACTATGGTATTGTTAGACAAGTATGAACCTTGCATTTTACTTTAATGGTACTTGTTAGTGCTTCTAATAATTGAACTCTTTATGTTAACAAATACATTCAGCTACAACTATCTTGGACAAAATTAATTTCATGAAATATGATTGGAAAAGTGGATATTTCTAGGTTAACGATCTAGGACGGATAGTTGGTTATTACTACATCACTCATGGGACAATGGCTACTTATAATGAGCACTTGAAGCCAACAATGGGTGATATTGAGCTATGCCAATTGTTTTCATTAAGTGAAGATTTTAAATATGTGACAATAAGGGAAGAAGAGAATATGGAACAACAGTATTCATATTTTTTTGGTGTTTTGATTTCTAACTCTTTATCATGGGGGAACAAGATAGGAGAGAAAGGAAAATCTATTCATAACAATATCTAAGCACACTCATTGAAACTACAACAAGGGGAATTTCATTGATGACAATAGCTAAAAGACCATGAAATTTATGAAATTTAAAAGATCATCAATAGAGGACAGGTTTCTTGGAAGATTTTTACATCACAGTCACCTATTAATGGGCACCAAGGATGATACAAAATAGAGATAAATGACTGATAATGAAAAAAATTCAATAATGAAATGAAGACTAATGAATAAACACACGAGTCATTGAAGAGGAAAATAATAGGTCTTTGTGACTACCATAAGAGGTCATTAGTTGATGAGAAGATAGTATAGTCCAAGCATAAAGAGGCATGACAATAAAATGTATTGTGAAAGAAAAGGTATGCAAGTGTAGGGTATAAATATGATCAAATGACCAGTGATATGTTTGACATGAAAAATATTGAATGGTAAATCTACAAGTCTCAAGAGGGCAAAGGATTCAAGTCACATCCAATGTGATTAAGAAAGTGACCATGAAGAAGGAAATGGGCAATGGTTTATGGCAGTCACCTTACATTGAAAAGGGTGCAGATATTATTCAATGGATAGAGTTAGCTCCCACAATGAATTGTGTGCAAAGAGAATTAACAAATACCTTATGCATTAAACCCTAGGGTTTGTAAGAAGGTGACACTTAAAGGCAGTCTTATGCAATGACATACCAAAGGAACATCGTTGAGAGAAAAAATGCAAGAAAACAAATCATAGAGCATGAGTCATAAAGCATGAATTTTTTTGTGGAAAGAATTGTGCCATGAAATTTTTGTGGATAGACTTGGAGGCATGAATCATATGAGGCCATGAGTCTTAGGTTTTACATGCTAAATTTCAAGACATGGAAAGTGAGTCAAAATCTTCAATGATGGACAACAATCACCAAGATAGTCATGATGATATTCCAAGGATAAAAGACAAATACTAAGTGACCTTGTGAAGTTGAAAGCATAGTTTGTTATGACTAATATCCTATGACAATGGCATGATTTAAAGATAGTTACAAGGAAAGTGCAACGAGGAAGTTAAAATCATGAAAAGATAGTCACAAACGAACAAATGATATATTTGCAAGGACAGTCATGTGCATTGATATTCATGAGGAAGAAGCAATACACAATGTATGGTGTAATAGAGGGGAAGTGCTATGGAGGAATACTAAAGATATAGAGTTTTCATGAGAAATCAAAAAGGGGTCAAATCTCAAGGAAAAGTAATGGCAATCAACTAATAAAAGATGATTTTCACAAGGAAAATGATAGTAATGAGCATGCAAAAAATATCAAACACCATGAACAAAACCTAGGATAGTCATAAATGTCTTCAAGAGATAGTCATTTTAGAAAATTTAAATGGCAGTGACCTTGTGAAGTTGAAAGGATAGTTATACTGACTTTGGACAGTGATTAATGACTATAAGTTAAGACTGTGTGTTGTGCCCAATAGGACTTTCAATGCGGATTACATCGCTTGAAGTCTTTAAAAATAATAGCCATATCAAATTCCTTTTTCCCAAGTCATACTCTCTCAAGGTTAACAATCTCAATCTTGAACTAATAGTGATTACTAAGAAAGGTAATTCCACCAACTTTATCAAACAGTTTACCATAGGAACAATAAAAGTAGAGGCTTTGAAAGGAACTCCATGAAAACCAAGCTCTCTAAATGGTATATCAAACTCTTAGACCTCATTCTTGCACATTTACAACCAAATTCAAATATTTTCCTTCAAAAGACCTCAAATTCAAATATTGACAATTTTGTAGCAAGAATGCCTCTTTTACTGTTGACCACTGAGACTCAAAATTACCTTAATACACCTTAAATGGTCTTGATTGACCTTATTTACATAAATAAACAAAAAATACCTTAATCTAATCTATTGACCACCTATCAACCTTCAAAAAGTGAAATTTTGCAACTAGGAGACTAGGTGCTCCTGCACGAAAATTACATTGTGTCTAAGCCTTCAAGAGGCTTTAAATCTAGCCTTTACAAATGATTCTACATCTTTCCAGTCATGCCTAACTATTGATCTTGTAACTAACATGACTTATTACATTAGAAATCAATTGACCATGTAATATGACCTTATTCAATTGACAATTTACTCAAAACACAATTTACTAACTTAAAATAATTACATGAACCAAATTTGTTCAATAACCTTGGTGCCCCTACACCAAATTTCAATATTTCAATAAATTTCATTACAAGTACAAATCTCATTACAATGCCTTAGGTACTCTGTTCTCACAGATATTTTACAATGTCACCCATACATTCAAGATTTTCTTATAATGTCTACATCATAGGTTCTCATTTAGAGGTTAACTTCAAATGAGTAACTTGAGATTCCCTCGGAAAGCTTCACATGCTCTTTTATAATGTTTCAAATAAAAATTGAGATTTTTCAAGATCATAAAAATAAGGATGTTGCATTGCTTTTTTGGCTAAGATTCTCTTCGATGGCTCAAAAATCAGCATTTTCTGCAAGGAGACACCAATCATTTTTTCCTAGTTTAGTTACAGATGTATGCAAAGTAAAAGAATAAAAAGAAACAGCTCATCCAAAATGGAAATGAAATGAAAATAGATGGAAGGAACTTATAGATAGGCATGGAAATCTCTCAACTTAGTCACTCCTGGTCATACATCTTCACTGTGAGTTCCAAGATACCTATTGCAAACAACACCTCTCACGAATCTAGAATATCTTGAAATTCGAGATGCTCCTATAATGTCTACATGATAGGTGCTCATGATAAGGTTAACTTCAAATGAATAACTTGAAATTCCCTCACCAAGCTTCGCACGCACTTTTGTAATGGCTGAAAATCATAATTGAGATTTGTCAAGATCATCAAAATAGGGATGTTGCATTGCTTTTATGCCTAAGATTCTCTTGGATGGCTCATAAATCTGCATTTTCTGCAAGGGGACACCAATCAATGTTTATCAGGTTACTTACAGATACGCAAAGTAAAATAAGATGATAGCATTGGCATCAAACAAATTAACATGGATACAAGTATAAATTAATAAGAACCATTGTGCATATACTTACAAATTAATCCAATGAACCATCTGGATCTGCTCTACTCTTTATTGTGTCAAGTATTGCCTCATTGTCAGATTGACGGACCTTCCACAAGGTCTTGTTCAAAGGTCTACCCCCATATTTGCTCAAATGAACATTGGATGCCACAACAAGGTTTGAGTAATGAAGAATCTTACGATGCGTGTCAAAGTCCTCAAATAGCCAATGTTTAACACTCTTATGTGGGTACCTTCTAAGCCACGTTCCAGTAACAACAACTGATCTTGTAGGGTATTCGATGTTTTCTCCATCTATAGTTGGGGCTTCCAATTTATTTTTGGCCTCAACACAATGACACAAGTAATAGTCTGTCCCCTCTTCATTTTCTTCATCTACAATAATTGCATAAACATGCCCTGCATTGATATGTGCAAAAAAACACTTGAAATTAGTCAACATTATGAATACAGTACAAAGTAAGATAAAAATATGGAATTTCAAAAACTAAGCAAGTAGATATATCACCTGGTTGAACTAGATCTGATACGTGGTCAAAGTCGACTGATGATTTGATCTGTGTTAGTTCCAATTCTGTCAGAGGGTGATATGTGTGAAGTGGGCTAAGATAACTTTTCAACCATTTGTCAACCCACTCCCCTGATTCACAATCATTCTAGGCTTGCATTGTATATGAAGAACAACAGCATGTCATCTTATGTGTATCGATACTCCATGAACCTGCATTTGAGCTAAGGAAAGATTGTAGCTCACTTGATCCTGTTAGTATACAAAAATCCTCATATGGTGCAATTTTAGTATCATCCATCACCCAAAAAAATCTATGAACTAAAGACGTACCTTCATTACCTGGACCCATCGAAGCACTACACCACTCGACAATTGAACTTGCATCTATCAACTTTGCACTATCTTTATACTTTAACTCTTCTCGTGCTAATGCTCTTTTCACGCATACTCCTTCACCATCATGCTCCCCCTTTCCATGTCTGGCCTCACAAAAGTTCCACATATGTTGAACACCTGTAGTGAGATGCATCCTACACAACTAGTAGAACATGCACGCATTCTTGAACTGTGTTGCACAATTATCCGACCATATTATATGCTAATCATATGCTATGCCCCTTTGAGCCAAATCACTATAGAACATCTGGAAGCAACCATGCACCAAATTTGGAGAATGTGTGTGATCATCACTAATATAAAAGTGATACTCCCTCAATACCTTCCTTTAGTCCTTTATACTATCAGTTGCATGAATGAATGTTATGTGCACAAATATCAAAACTTGTGTGGAGTTGTAATACTATGACTGCACCTCACACTGTGGCTATAGAGTGTAGTTCTCTACAAATTCAACCACTAATACTATGTTGCCAACTGGAAAGGTTTCCTTGCATAGCTTGAATTGTGTGTCCATCCATTGGGCTCTATGGGTATTCCTTGCATACTCATACACTAGATTCTCATGAAACATGGACATAAACTGATACACTGGAATCTTCTCAATAACCAAATCACACCTTTTTACTTGATACCCATCTTTTGTAGCATATTCCATTGTTTTATACTTTTGAGATCTACTAGTTTATGTCCCACCTCATTTGTACTTTCCATATGTTGACATACTGGAATTTGTTGCAAGCCACCGCATCACTCACATGAACCATCCAAGCATGTTGTCCTGTAGAATATTTGGCCATCCTCTATTTGACATAAAAAAATTTATAAGAACTCTCTTGAAGATTTTGGTGGGGCTTCTATGCCACAATCCTGCAAAACATCGTTAGTAAGAAAATCTAAACATATAGAACAATAAACATGATAATGGTTAGCGAATTCAATATGTAGTCTATAGCAACAAGTACTGCATGTGTGATTTATCTTGACATAAAAAGGTTTAAGAATTTCAAAAAATCTTTGAGAAATACTAATTTGAGGATAAGCATTTTGAAATTTATGAAAAAATTGGGTTTGAGTCATATCCAAAAAATGCTTTGGATGTGGCTCACGGTTCTGACTATCGATTCTCCTTCTTATGACATCCCTTTGATTCAAAGATGGCCTTGTATTATTCTTCCAATAATCTTCAATTAGTGTTCTTAATGCTTCAAAAACTTTTTTATCTTTATGTGGCAGTCTTCCCGAGAATGCCCATAATTCATTGAATTGGTGCCCTCAATTCTTTGCCGCCTTTGAATGGCTTTTGATAAATTTTTTCTACTAATTCCCCTTTGTTCACTTGTGTTTTTAATGAGACGAGATCTCTTTGTTTGATAGCTTACCAAAGTCGATGTAGTGACACATCGGGTGACATTACTATCCTTTGAGAGTGAGGTCTTACCCACACTCTCATAAGCATCCATTAGATTCTTCACAATAGTGTTTTCACTTGATGCATTCGATATTCTCAACCCAAGAGTCTTCATGATGTTTCTGTACTTTAAACCCCGCATCATTTGAACAAATAGTTGACATCTTGTGGTCTCATTTAGCCTTTCAAAGAACATTTTTCCAAATCTTATCAACATATCTTCTACAAGTATGTTCTGGAATCTTACCTTCCATGTGTTGCAAAATATCCTCATCAATATTAATCAAAACTTTGGCTTTCTATGCAAAATTCTGTGGTGTTCTCCTAGGTACATACATCTCAACATTAGCAATTTCATCAATATTTAATTGAGGTGGGCTAGATTGTGTACCTTCAATCAAGGGTGGAATAGAAGACATACCTTGAGGTTCACATGGGGATGATGGCATACCTTCTTCATCAAATCCAAATGATGATGTACTCTCAACTTCAGATGTGGTGGATGGTGTCCAACCATACTCACTTGTGGTAGATGGTGTCCCTCCATATTCACTTGTGCTTAATGGTGTCCCTTCGTATTCACTTGTGATAGAGGGTGTGTCTCCAACTATGGTATCTGCATATCTCCAAGCATGACTCTTTTGCATCTGTGCCCTTTGTGCTGCATATTTCTTTTCTCTTTTTTATGGTTGAGGTTCCTCTTCAATTGGCTTGTTTTCGTCAATCGTTTCTAATTTCTTATTTTCACGATATGTCGCCACCCATTCTCTCTCCTATTCTTTGAATGTTTCATACTCTTCGTCTGTTAGATCTTTCTTCCTTGTTTGTTTCTTTGGCATGGTGTATAATTTTACCTGTAACATGGTAATGAGATGAATATTAGTTCCTAAAAAATGTATCCATTAAAATAAATGAAATATATATGTCATTCAAGGCTTCATAAATAGACAACATAGGTGATGAGGTAGCTAAATACTGATGAGATAATTTAGAAATAGATGGAAATCATGGAGCAGGTGTTGGGGAACTTGTTGGAGTCTTTTAAAGGCATTAGGGGTGTTGGGGTGTGCCTTGACAAGTTGAAAGCTTCCTTGTACAGGCCTAGTGAAGCCTTGTTTATGGCTTGTAAATAAATCTTTTGATACATTTTTTTTGGGTGTTTGATCCTGTGCTTTTGGGAACTTGTGGAGGATGGTGTTAGGATTCTAAAACCATGTTTCATTAGCCATTTAATTCCTTTAATCAGTTTTTATTTTGACTGTCCTATTGGTGAATGTTGCAAAGTTTCATGGGCTTGTGTGGGAGTGATGGAAGAATGGATGTTTTTGGGTGCAAGGTCTATTTGTTTGGTCATGTTGTGTGAATATTTTTTACATCATCCCCAAGTCCTATTTATATGTCTAGTTGTGTGAGTCAAATTGAGTGGTCAAGTTGCATTGTTGAGAGGAATAGTGAAGTTGGTGTGTGAATATAGAGTATTTGAGAGAAGCTTTTGAAAAGGAAGTTGCTTCCCTTGCCACTCTGCATCATTTTCAATAGTATTTAGGGGTCTAGGTAGTATAATTTTCAAAAGGTTCAAAAACTCCTAAGTCATGAAATTAACAATCATCAGAAGTTAGATTTCACATGTTCACCCCTTGAACCCTAGTAGTAGTGGAAATTCAATTTGTGCACAATAACTCATATGTTCTCCCAAACACTACAGAAAATATTTATTTTTTTAGACACCCATTTCAAATTTATTACACATATCTCAATGTTAGGTACAAGTCCTTTGGACCAAATCCCCAAAAACACCCCTTCTAGGCTGACCTAATTAGGTTGATTAGGCCTAATTTGCAAAGCAACATGCCCTCAAACTTATCACATGACCTTGAAACCTTGAGGAAGAATTTCTTAGGTTACCAAACCTCCAAAACCACAACTAGATTCCTCTGGTACGGAAAAATTCATGCCAAACCTGAAAACCCTTGTTTAATGCACTATTCAAGAGGGTTTATTGAATATGCTACTTCCACAACCTCCTAGACTTTAAAAACAACTTGAACAAAGGAAATTAACCCTACACATGCCTAAAATTTCAAAACATCATTACCTCCCATAGACATTCTCCCAAACCCTAGAACTAAGCCCTCATTCACATGCATTTTTGTTCACAACAATATTACTCATATTGTAAGTTTGCACCCCTAACACCTATAACTCACTAAAACCACACCAATGGCTTGAAATGAGCCTTATTACATCCACAAAACACTAATATTGCACACTTTACATGTAAATTCAAAAACTTTCCTTCAAAGGCTACAAAGATACTTTAGTGCAAGATCACTATTTTTCACATTTTAACACCTAAACTCAAAAACTCAACCTAAGACATGCTTAGTGGTCTTGATTGACCTTATTCAAAACAAAAAATGCTCAAAGACTCATCCACCTACCTATTAACCTCCTAATTACCATCAAATGACCAAATAAGGAGGATGAGGTGTAGGTGCTCCTGCACCAGGGTTGTAAAAGTGTATTAAAGAGGGAGACCAACGGTCACCTCTTTCAAATGTTAGTTTTGGAAGTTGAAGTGGTTTGTTTTAAGAGGGAAAAATTATAAAATTCCATGAGAAACTTGAATGGAGGATGATCCTTGGATTGGGCATCAAACCAAATGAGGAAATTATGTTAAGTTTTCCTTAAGAAAAATGAGGTTTTGGTGAGTGAAAATTAGTTTTTGAGTTGGGCAGCATTATTTTATGTTAGATTGAGAATGAGCATAGTATTTTAGGCTTGTTTGAATAGTTTTCAATTTTTGGAGTGTTTGGCAAGTGCTACTTTCAATAAAACCTAGGGTTTTTAAGCCTAGGGAGAGGGTTTTATGGTTTGGGTGATAAATGATTGAATCTCTACAATCTAACATTGTAATTTGAAGTTTTGACAGATATAAAATGCTTCCCCAAGGTTTCAGGAGATTATGCAAAGTTTTGAAGGTGGTCCCTTTGTAAAAGTGGGCTAATTTGGGCCCTTAAAAGTGTAGAAAACCTGATTTATGGAGTTTGGTACAAAACAAGAATTGGTGATTGTTGGATAAGTTGAAAGGCTCTGTAATGGGTCCCTGATGTGTGTTGTGTTGTGAGTTGAAAGGTTGTGTGAGTGGAATTATACCTAATTGAGTGACTTTGATATGCTACAAGGAATAGTGAGAATATATTGAATGAAGAAGTCCTGATGAAATTGTAAATTGAAAATTGTGTTTGCATATTGGAGTTGTGTATTTGTGTGTTGTAGGCCTCCCCCTACTGTATTAGGAGTATATTCCATTTTTTTATAGAAATTTATGGAAAGTTTGGTAGCATAGACAAGGCAATCAACTAGTTTGTATAACTATTTGACAAAATAACTCAATGAAAGCTTTGGAAGCATACACAAAGTAAGTCAATTGTTAAATAACAAAATGCCTCAAAGAGATGTGGTTTAAAAATTCAATTGGAAAGTGTATAAAATTGTGTAATTTAAAATGTCCATTGACAACCTAAGGTTGTAACATGACAAACAAACAATGATCAACATGGAATGTGCAAAACAACAAAAATGAAAGCAAGCCATAATAGAATGAAATAAAATGTACAAATACTTCACATACCTAAAAAACCAAAGTTTGAAATGGAGGAGTTCTACCCAATTATGTAGCCTTTGCTTATTCTTTCCTCAAACTCCTCAACAATTTGACATTTTCAAAAGCTTGTTCCCCTCTAAACTTCAATTGTATATCAATTATCACTAGAATTCAAAATTGAATTGATATTATATGCTTTTCAATGTGAAAACTATGCTATTTCATTCAAAGGAGGTGAAAAGATCATGAAAATTGTGGTGGAATCTAAAAAACATGCATGGACACTTCACTCAATCTTGAAAAAGCTACTTTTTGTCGGAGCACACGCAGAACCAGGAGAATATTTAGAATTTGGGCTG